>JANJGN010000159.1:0-600000 GCA_026770705.1 Isurus oxyrinchus | reverse complement strand
TTCTCCCTGACATTGTTACCCCAGCCCGCAAGTTCCCTTGTCGCTGACACTGTTACCCGAGACCCGAGGTTCCCTTCTCCCTGACACTGTTACCTCAGCCCCGAGGTTCCCTTCTCTCTGACATTGTTACACAAGACCCGAGTTTCCCTTCTCTCTGACACTCTTACCCGAGCCCCGAGGTTCCCGTCTCCCTGACACTGTTACCTCAGCCCCGAGGTTCCCTTCTCTATGACATTGTTACACAAGACCCGAGATTCCCTTCTCTTTGACACTCTTACCCCAGCCCCGAGGTTCCCTTCTCCCTGACACTGTTACCCCAGTCCCGAGGTTCCCGTCTCTCAGACACTGTTACCCCAGACCTGAGGTTCCCTTCTCTCAGACACTGTTACCCCTGCCCTGAGGTTCCCTTCGGCCTGACACTATTACTGTAGCCCCGAGGTTCCTTCTCTCTGACACTGTTACCCCAGCCCCGAGGTTCCCTTCTTCCTGACATTGTTACCCCAGCCCCGAGGTTCCCTTCTCCCTGACATTGTTACCCCAGCCACGAGGTTCCCTTGTCTCTGACACTGTTATCCTGGTCCCGAGTTCCCCTTCTCCCTGACACAATTACCTCAGCACGAAGGTCCCCTTCTCCCTGACACTGTTACCGCAGCCCCGAGGTTCCCTTGTCTCTGACACTGTTACCCCAATCCCGAGGTTCCCTTGTCGCTGACACTGTTACCCCAGCCCCGAGGTTCCCTTGTCTCTGACACTGTTATCCTGGCCCCGAGTTCCCCTTCTCCCTGACATTGTTTGTACAGCCCGGGGGTTCCCTTCTCTCTGACATTGTTACCCCAGCCCCGAGGTTCCCTTCTCCCTGACACTGTTACCGCAGCCCCGAGGTTCCCATCTCTCTGACACTGTTACCGCAGCCCCGAGGTTCCCTTCTCCCGGGCACTGTTACCCCAGTCCCAAGGTTCACTTCTCCCTGACACTGTTACCCCAGCCCCGAGATTCCCTTCTCCCTGACACTGTTACCCCAGCCCCGAGGTTCACTTCTCTCAGACATTGTTACCCCAGACCCGAGGTACCATTCTCCCTGACACTGTTACCGCAGCCCCGAGGTTCCCTTCTCTCTGACACTGTTACCGCAGCCCCGAGGTTCCTTCTATCTGACACGGTTACAACAGCCCCGAGATTCCCATCTCTCTGAGACTGTTACGCCAGCCGCAAATTTCCCTTCTAACTGACACTGTTATCCGGGCCCCGAGGTTCCCTTCTCACTGACACTGTTATCTGGGCCCCGAGGTTCAATTCTCCCTGACATTGTTACTCTAGCCCGGAGGTTCTCTTGTCGCTGAAACTGTTACCCGAGACCCGAGGTTCCCTTCTCCCTGACACTGTTACCTCAGCCCCGAGGTTCCCTTCTCTCTGACATTGTTACACAAGACCCGAGTTTCCCTTCTCTCTGACACTCTTACCCGAGCCCCGAGGTTCCCTTCTCCCTGACACTGTTACCTCAGCCCCGAGGTTCCCTTCTCTCTGACATTGTTACACAAGACCCGAGATTCCCTTCTCTCTGACACTATTACCTCAGCCCCGAGGTTCCCTTCTCCCTGACACTGTTACCCCAGCCCCGAGGTTCCCGTCTCTCAGACACTGTTACCCCAGACCTGAGGTTCCCTCCTCTCAGATACTGTTACCCCAGCCCTGAGTTTCCCTTCTCCCTGACACAATTACCTCAGCACCAAGGTTCCCTTCTACCTGACACTGTTACCGCAGCCCCGAGGTTCCCTTGTCTCTGACACTGTTACCCCAATCCCGAGGTTCCCTTGTCGCTGAAACTGTTACCCCAGCCCCGAGGTTCCCTTCTCCCTGACACTGTTCCCTCAGCCCCAATGTTCCTTTCTCTCTGACATTGTTACCCCAACCCCGAGGTTCCCTTCTCTCTGACATTGTTACCCCAGCCCCGAGGTTCCATTTTCCCGGAGACTGTTACCCCAACCCCGAGTTTCCCTTCTCCCTGACACTGTTTCCCCAGCCCCGAGGTTCCCTTCTCCCTGATACTGTTATCCCAGGCCCGAGGTTCCCGTCTCCCTGACACTGTTACCGCAGCCCCGAGGTTCCCTTCTCGCTGACACTGTTACCCCAAGTCCCGAGGTTCCCTTGTGGCTGACACTGTTACCCTTGACCCGAGGTTCCCTTCTCCCTGACACTGTGACCTCAGCCCCGAGGTTCGCTTCTCTCCGACATTGTTACCCAAGCCCCAAGTTTCTCTTCTCTCTGACATTGTTACCCCAGCCGCGAGGTTCCCTTCTCTCTGACATTGTTACAAGAGCCCAGAGCTTCCCTTCTCTCTGAGACTGTTACCCCAAACCCGAGGTCCCATTCTCCCTGACATTGTAACCCCAGCCCCGAGGTTCCCTTCTCCCTGACACTGTTACCCCAGACCCGAGTTTCCCTTCTTCCTGAAACTGTTACCCCAGCCCCGAGGTACCCTTCTCTCTGACATTGTTACCTCAGCCCCGAGGTTCCCTTCTCCCTGGCACTGTTACGCCAGTCCCGAGGGTCCCTTCTCTTTGACATTGTTACCCCAGACCCGAGGTTCCCTTCTCCCTGACATTGTTACCCCAGCCCCGAGGTTCCCTTCTCCCTGACACTGTTACCCCAGCCCCGAGAATCCCTTCTCCCTGACGCTGTTACCCCAGCCCCGAGGTTCCTTCTCCCTGACACTGTTACCCCAGCCCCGAGGTTCAGTTCTCTCTGACACTGTTATCCTGGCCCCGAGTTCCCCTTCTCCCTGACATTGTTTGTACAGCCCGGGGGTTCCCTTCTCTCTGACATTGTTACCCCAGCCCCGAGGTTCCCTTCTCCCTGACACTGTTACCGCAGCCCCGAGGTTCCCATCTCTCTGACACTGTTACCGCAGCCCCGAGGTTCCCTTCTCCCGGGCACTGTTACCCCAGTCCCGACGGTCCCTTCTCTTTGACATTGTTACCCCAGACCCGAGGTACCCTTCCCCCTGACATTGTTACCCCAGCCCCAAGGTTCACTTCTCCCTGACACTGTTACCCCAGCCCCGAGGTTCACTTCTCCCTGACACTGTTACCCCAGCCCCGATGTTCCCTTCTACCTGAGACTGTTACCCCAGCCCCGAGGTTCCTTCTCCCTGACACTGTTACCCCAGACCCGAGTTTCCCGTCTCCCTGACACTCTTACCCCAGCCCCGAGGTTCACTTCTCTCTGACACTGTTATCCGGGCCCCTAGGTCCCCTTCTCACTGACATTGTTAGCACAGCCCGGATGTTCCCTTCTCCCTGATATTGTTACCCCAGGCCCGATATTCCCTTCTAACTGACACTGTGATCCGTGCCCCGAGGTTCCCTTCTCACTGACACTGTTACCCCAGCCCCGAGGTTCCCTTCTCTCTGACATTGTTACCCCAGCCCCGAGGTTCCCTTCTACCTGACACTGTTACCCCAGCCCCGAGGTTCCCTTCTCCCTGACACTGTAACCCCAGCCCCGAGGTTCCCTTCTCCCTGACACTGTTACCCTAGCCCGGAGGTTCAATTCTCCCTGACATTGTTACCGCAGCCCCGAGGTTCCCTTCTCCCGGGCACTGTTACCCCAGTCCCGAGGGTCACTTCTCTTTGACATTGTTACCCCAGACCCGAGGTTCCCTTCTCCCTGACACTGTTACCCCAGCCCAGAGATTCCCTTCTCCCTGAAACTGTTACCCCAGCCCCGAGGTTCCTTCTCCCTGACTCTCTTACCCCAGCCCCGAGGTTCATATCTCTCAGACATTGTTACCCCAGACCCGAGGTACCATTCTCCCTGCCACTGTTACCCCAGCCCCGAGGTTCAGTTCTCTCTGACACTGTTATCCGGGCCCCGAGGTTCCCTTCTCACTGACACTGTTATCCGGGCCCCGAGGTTCAATTCTCCCTGACATTGTTACCCCAGCCCGCAAGTTCCCTTGTCGCTGACACTGTTACCCGAGACCCGAGGTTCCCTTCTCCCTGACACTGTTACCTCAGCCCCGAGGTTCCCTTCTCTCTGACATTGTTACACAAGACCCGAGTTTCCCTTCTCTCTGACACTCTTACCCGAGCCCCGAGGTTCCCGTCTCCCTGACACTGTTACCTCAGCCCCGAGGTTCCCTTCTCTATGACATTGTTACACAAGACCCGAGATTCCCTTCTCTTTGACACTCTTACCCCAGCCCCGAGGTTCCCTTCTCCCTGACACTGTTACCCCAGTCCCGAGGTTCCCGTCTCTCAGACACTGTTACCCCAGACCTGAGGTTCCCTTCTCTCAGACACTGTTACCCCTGCCCTGAGGTTCCCTTCGGCCTGACACTATTACTGTAGCCCCGAGGTTCCTTCTCTCTGACACTGTTACCCCAGCCCCGAGGTTCCCTTCTCCCTGACATTGTTACCCCAGCCCCGAGGTTCCCTTCTCCCTGACATTGTTACCCCAGCCACGAGGTTCCCTTGTCTCTGACACTGTTATCCTGGTCCCGAGTTCCCCTTCTCCCTGACACAATTACCTCAGCACGAAGGTCCCCTTCTCCCTGACACTGTTACCGCAGCCCCGAGGTTCCCTTGTCTCTGACACTGTTACCCCAATCCCGAGGTTCCCTTGTCGCTGACACTGTTACCCCAGCCCCGAGGTTCCCTTGTCTCTGACACTGTTATCCTGGCCCCGAGTTCCCCTTCTCCCTGACATTGTTTGTACAGCCCGGGGGTTCCCTTCTCTCTGACATTGTTACCCCAGCCCCGAGGTTCCCTTCTCCCTGACACTGTTACCGCAGCCCCGAGGTTCCCATCTCTCTGACACTGTTACCGCAGCCCCGAGGTTCCCTTCTCCCGGGCACTGTTACCCCAGTCCCAAGGTTCACTTCTCCCTGACACTGTTACCCCAGCCCCGAGATTCCCTTCTCCCTGACACTGTTACCCCAGCCCCGAGGTTCACTTCTCTCAGACATTGTTACCCCAGACCCGAGGTACCATTCTCCCTGACACTGTTACCGCAGCCCCGAGGTTCCCTTCTCTCTGACACTGTTACCGCAGCCCCGAGGTTCCTTCTATCTGACACGGTTACAACAGCCCCGAGATTCCCATCTCTCTGAGACTGTTACGCCAGCCGCAAATTTCCCTTCTAACTGACACTGTTATCCGGGCCCCGAGGTTCCCTTCTCACTGACACTGTTATCTGGGCCCCGAGGTTCAATTCTCCCTGACATTGTTACTCTAGCCCGGAGGTTCTCTTGTCGCTGAAACTGTTACCCGAGACCCGAGGTTCCCTTCTCCCTGACACTGTTACCTCAGCCCCGAGGTTCCCTTCTCTCTGACATTGTTACACAAGACCCGAGTTTCCCTTCTCTCTGACACTCTTACCCGAGCCCCGAGGTTCCCTTCTCCCTGAAACTGTTACCTCAGCCCCGAGGTTCCCTTCTCTCTGACATTGTTACACAAGACCCGAGATTCCCTTCTCTCTGACACTATTACCTCAGCCCCGAGGTTCCCTTCTCCCTGACACTGTTACCCCAGCCCCGAGGTTCCCGTCTCTCAGACACTGTTACCCCAGACCTGAGGTTCCCTCCTCTCAGATACTGTTACCCCAGCCCTGAGTTTCCCTTCTCCCTGACACAATTACCTCAGCACCAAGGTTCCCTTCTACCTGACACTGTTACCGCAGCCCCGAGGTTCCCTTGTCTCTGACACTGTTACCCCAATCCCGAGGTTCCCTTGTCGCTGAAACTGTTACCCCAGCCCCGAGGTTCCCTTCTCCCTGACACTGTTCCCTCAGCCCCAATGTTCCTTTCTCTCTGACATTGTTACCCCAACCCCGAGGTTCCCTTCTCTCTGACATTGTTACCCCAGCCCCGAGGTTCCATTTTCCCGGAGACTGTTACCCCAACCCCGAGTTTCCCTTCTCCCTGACACTGTTTCCCCAGCCCCGAGGTTCCCTTCTCCCTGATACTGTTATCCCAGGCCCGAGGTTCCCGTCTCCCTGACACTGTTACCGCAGCCCCGAGGTTCCCTTCTCGCTGACACTGTTACCCCAAGTCCCGAGGTTCCCTTGTGGCTGACACTGTTACCCTTGACCCGAGGTTCCCTTCTCCCTGACACTGTGACCTCAGCCCCGAGGTTCGCTTCTCTCCGACATTGTTACCCAAGCCCCAAGTTTCTCTTCTCTCTGACATTGTTACCCCAGCCGCGAGGTTCCCTTCTCTCTGACATTGTTACAAGAGCCCAGAGCTTCCCTTCTCTCTGAGACTGTTACCCCAAACCCGAGGTCCCATTCTCCCTGACATTGTAACCCCAGCCCCGAGGTTCCCTTCTCCCTGACACTGTTACCCCAGACCCGAGTTTCCCTTCTTCCTGAAACTGTTACCCCAGCCCCGAGGTACCCTTCTCTCTGACATTGTTACCTCAGCCCCGAGGTTCCCTTTTCCCGGACACTGTTACCCCAACCCCGAGGTTCCCCTTCTCTCTGACACTGTTACCCCATCCCCGAGGTTCCCTTCTCTCTGACACTGTTACCCCAGCCCCGAGGTTCCCTTCTCCCTGACATTGTTACCCCAGCCCCGAGGTTCCCTTCTCTCTGACACTGTTACCCCAACCCCGAGGTTCCCTTCTCCCTGACACTGTTACCCCAGCCCCGAGTTTCCCTTCTCCCTGACACTGTTACCCCAGCCCCGAGGATCCCTGCTCCCTGACACTGTTACCCAGGCCCTGAGGTTCCCTTCTCTCTGACACTGTAACCACAGCCCCGAGGTTCCCTTCTCCCTGACACTTCTACCCCAGGCCCGAGTTTCCCTTCTCCCTGACACTGTTACCCCAGCCCTGAGGATCCCTTCTCCCTGATACTGTTACCCCAGGCCCGAGGTTCCCTTCTCCCTGACGCTGTTACCCCAGCCCCGAGTTTCCCTTCTCACTGAAACTGTTACCCCACCCCCGAGGTTCCCTTCTCTCTGACATTGTTACCCCAGACCCGAGGTTCCCTTCTCCCTGACACTGTTACCCCAGCCCCGAGGTTCCCTTCTCCCTGACACTGTTACCCCAGCACCGAAGTTCCCTTCTCCCTGACACAGTTATCCCAGCCCCGAGGTTCCCTTCTAACTGTCCTGTTTTCCGGGCCCCGAGGTTCCCTTCTCCCTGACTCTGTTACCCCAGCGCCGAGGTTCCCTTCTCTCTGACACTTTTACCCCAGGCCCGAGGTTCCCCTCTCTTTGACACTATTACCCAAACCCCGTGGTTCCCTTCTCCCTGACATTGTTATCCCAGCCCCGACTTTCCCTTATCCCTGAAAATGTTACCCCAGCCCCGAGGTTCCCTTATCCCTGACAATGTTACCACAGCCACGATGTTCCATTCTTTCTGACACTGTTACAACAGCCCTGAGGTTCCCTTCTCTCTGCCACTGTTACCTCAACACCGAGGTCCCATTATCCCTGACATTGTTACCCCAGCCCATAGGTTCCCTTCTCCCTGACACTGTTACCCCAGCCCATAGGTTCCCTTCTCCCTGACACTGTTACCCCAGCCCCGAGGTTCCCTTCTCCCAGAGACTCTTCACCCAACCCTGATGTTCCCTTCTCCCTGACTCTTTACCCCAGTCCCGAGGTTCCCTTGAGGGTGACACTGTTACCCGAGCCCCGAGGTTCCCTTCTCCTTGACACTGTGACCTCAGCCCCAAGGTTCCCTTCTCTTTGGCATTGTTACCCGAGGCCCAAGTTTCCCTTCTCTCTGACACTCTTACCCCATCCCCGAGGTTCCCTTCTCCCTGACACTCTTACCCCAGCCCCAAGGTTCCCTTCTCCCTGACACTGTTACCCCAGCCCCGAGGTTCCCGTCTCTCAGACACTGTTACCCCAGACCTGAGGTTCCCTCCTCTCAGACACTGTTACCCCAGCCCTGAGTTCCCCTTCTCCCTGACACAATTACCACAGTACCAAGGTTCCCTTCTCCCTGACACTGTTACCGCAGCCCCGAGGTTCCCTTGTCTCTGACACTGTTACCCCAATCCCGAGGTTCCCTTGTCGCTGACACTGTTACCCCAGCCCCGAGGTTCCTTCTCCCTGACACTGTTACCTCAGCCCGAATTTTCCTTTCTCTCTGACATTGTTACCCCAACCCCGAGGTTCCCTTCTCTCTGACATTGTTACCTCAGCCCCGAGGTTCCGTTTTCCCGGACACTGTTACCCCCAACCCGGAGGTACCCCTTTTCTCTAACACTGTTACCCCAGCTCCGATGTTCCCTTCTCTCTGAGACTGTTACGCCAGCCCCGAGGTTCCCTTCTCCCTGACATTGTTACCCCAGCCCCGAGGTTCCCTTCTCTCTGACACTGTTACCGCAATCCCGAGGTACCCTTCTCCCTGACACTGTTGCCGCAGCCCCGAGGTACCCTTCTCCCTGACTCTGTTACCCCAGCCCCAAGGTTCCCTTCTCCCTGACACTGTTAACCCAGCCCCGAGTTTCCCTTCTCTCTGACATTGTTACCCCAGCCCCGAGGTTCCCTTTTCCCGGAAACTGTTTCCCCAACCCCGAGGTTCCCCTTCTCTCTGACACTGTTACCGCAGCCCCGAGGTACCCTTCTCCCTGACTCTGTTACCCCAGCCCCAAGGTTCCCTTCTCCCTGACACTGTTACCCCAGCACCGTGGTTCCCTTCTCCCTGACACTGTTAACCCAGCCCCGAGGTTCCCTTCTGCCTGACACTATTACTGTAGCCCCGAGGTTCCCTTCTCTCTGACACTGTTACCCCAGCCCCAAGGTTCGCTTCTCCCTGACATTGTTACCCCCAGCCCCGAGGTTCCCTTCTCCCTGACATTGTTACCCCAGCCACGAGGTTCCCTTCTCTCTGACACTGTTACCCCAGCCCCGAGGGTCCCTTCTCTCTGACTCTGTTACCCCTGCCCCGAGGTTCCCTTCACCCTGACACTGTTACCCCAGCCCCGAGGTTCCCTTCTCCCTGACACTGTTACCCCAGCACCGAAGTTCCCTTCTCCCTGACACAGTTATCCCAGCCCCGAGGTTCCCTTCTAACTGTCCTGTTTTCCGGGCCCCGAGGTTCCCTTCTCCCTGACTCTGTTACCCCAGCGCCGAGGTTCCCTTCTCTCTGACACTTTTACCCCAGGCCCGAGGTTCCCCTCTCTTTGACACTATTACCCAAACCCCTTGGTTCCCTTCTCCCTGACATTGTTATCCCAGCCCCGAATTTCCCTTATCCCTGAAAATGTTACCCCAGCCCCGAGGTTCCCTTATCCCTGACAATGTTACCACAGCCACGATGTTCCATTCTCTCTGACACTGTTACAACAGCCCTGAGGTTCCCTTCTCTCTGCCACTGTTACCTCAACACCGAGGTCCCATTATCCCTGACATTGTTACCCCAGCCCATAGGTTCCCTTCTCCCTGACACTGTTACCCCAGCCCATAGGTTCCCTTCTCCCTGACACTGTTACCCCAGCCCCGAGGTTCCCTTCTCCCAGACACTCTTCACCCAACCCTGATGTTCCCTTCTCCCTGACTCTTTACCCCAGTCCCGAGGTTCCCTTGAGGGTGACACTGTTACCCGAGCCCCGAGGTTCCCTTCTCCTTGACACTGTGACCTCAGCCCCAAGGTTCCCTTCTCTTTGGCATTGTTACCCGAGGCCCAATTTTCCCTTCTCTCTGACACTCTTACCCCATCCCCGAGGTTCCCTTCTCCCTGACACTCTTACCCCAGCCCCAAGGTTCCCTTCTCCCTGACACTGTTACCCCAGCCCCGAGGTTCCCGTCTCTCAGACACTGTTACCCCCCAGACCTGAGGTTCCCTCCTCTCAGACACTGTTACCCCAGCCCTGAGTTCCCCTTCTCCCTGACACAATTACCACAGCACCAAGGTTCCCTTCTCCCTGACACTGTTACCGCAGCCCCGAGGTTCCCTTGTCTCTGACACTGTTACCCCAATCCCGAGGTTCCCTTGTCGCTGACACTGTTACCCCAGCCCCGAGGTTCCTTCTCCCTGACACTGTTACTTCAGCCCGAATTTTCCTTTCTCTCTGACATTGTTACCCCCAACCCCGAGGTTCCCTTCTCTCTGACATTGTTACCTCAGCCCCGAGGTTCCGTTTTCCCGGACACTGTTACCCCAACCCGGAGGTACCCCCCCTTTTCTCTAACACTGTTACCCCAGCTCCGATGTTCCCTTCTCTCTGAGACTGTTACCCCAGCCCCGAGGTTCCCTTCTCCCTGACATTGTTACCCCAGCCCCGAGGTTCCCTTCTCTCTGACACTGTTACCGCAATCCCGAGGTACCCTTCTCCCTGACACTGTTACCGCAGCCCCGAAGTACCCTTCTCCCTGACTCTGTTACCCCAGCCCCAAGGTTCCCTTCTCCCTGACACTGTTAACCCAGCCCCGAGTTTCCCTTCTCTCTGACATTGTTACCCCAGCCCCGAGGTTCCCTTTTCCCGGAAACTGTTACCCCAACCCCGAGGTTCCCCTTCTCTCTGACACTGTTACCGCAGCCCCGAGGTACCCTTCTCCCTGACTCTGTTACCCCAGCCCCAAGGTTCCCTTCTCCCTGACACTGTTACCCCAGCACCGTGGTTCCCTTCTCCCTGACACTGTTAACCCAGCCCCGAGGTTCCCTTCTGCCTGACACTATTACTGTAGCCCCGAGGTTCTCTTCTCTCTGACACTGTTACCCCAGCCCCAAGGTTCGCTTCTCCCTGACATTGTTACCCCAGCCCCGAGGTTCCCTTCTCCCTGACATTGTTACCCCCAGCCACGAGGTTCCCTTCTCTCTGACACTGTTACCCCAGCCCCGAGGGTCCCTTCTCTCTGACACTGTTACCCCTGCCCCGAGGTTCCCTTCACCCTGACACTGTTACCCCAGCCCCGAGGTTCACTTCTCCCTGACACTGTTACCCCAGCCCCGAGTTTCCCTTCTACCTGAGACTGTTACCCCAGCCCCGAGGTTCCTTCTCCCTGACACTGTTACCTCAGCCCCGAGATTCACTTCTCTCAGACATTGTTACCCCAGACCCGAGGTTCCCGTCTCCCTGACACTGTTACGCCAGCCCCGAGGTTCACTTCTCTCTGACACTGTTATCCGGGCCCCTAGGTCCCCTTCTCACTGACATTGTTAGCACAGCCCGGATGTTCCCTTCTCCCTGACATTGTTACCCCAGCCCCGAGGTTCCCTTCTCTCTGACACTGTAGCCCCAGCCCCGAGGTTCCCCTCTACCTGACACTGTTACCCCAGCCCCGAGGTTCCCTTCTCCCTGACACTGTAACCCCAGCCCCGAGGTTCCCTTCTCCCTGACACTGTTACCCTAGCCCCGAGGTTCAATTCTCCCTGACATTGTTACCCCAGCCTGGAGGTTCCCTTCTCTCTGACACTGTTACCCCAGCCCCGAGGTTCCCATCTCCCTGGCACTGTTACGCCAGTCCCGAGGGTCCCTTCTCTTTGACATTGTTACCCCAGACCCGAGGTTCCCTTCTCCCTGACATTGTTACCCCAGCCCCGAGGTTCCCTTCTCCCTGACACTGTTACCCCAGCCCCGAGAATCCCTTCTCCCTGACACTGTTACCCCAGCCCCGAGGTTCCTTCTCCCTGACACTGTTACCCTAGCCCCGAGGTACACTTCTCTCAGACATTGTTACCCTAGACCCGAGGTACCCTTCTCCCTGACACTGTTACCCCAGCCCCGAGGTTCAGTTCTCTCTGACACTGTTATCCTGGCCCCGAGTTCCCCTTCTCCCTGACATTGTTTGTACAGCCCGGGGGTTCCCTTCTCTCTGACATTGTTACCCCAGCCCCGAGGTTCCCTTCTCCCTGACACTGTTACGGCAGCCCCGAGGTTCCCATCTCTCTGACACTGTTACCGCAGCCCCGAGGTTCCCTTCTCCCGGGCACTGTTACCCCAGTCCCGAGGGTCCCTTCTCTTTGACATTGTTACCCCAGACCCGAGGTACCCTTCTCCCTGACATTGTTACCCCAGCCCCAAGGTTCACTTCTCCCTGACACTGTTACCCCAGCCCCGAGATTCCCTTCTCCCTGACACTGTTACCCCAGCCCCGAGGTTCACTTCTCTCAGACATTGTTACCCCAGACCCGAGGTACCATTCTCCCTGACACTGTTACCGCAGCCCCGAGGTTCCCTTCTCTCTGACACTGTTACCGCAGCCCCGAGGTTCCCTTCTCGCTGACACTGTTACCTCTGACCCGAGGATCCCTTCTATCTGACACTGTTACAACAGCCCCGAGATTCCCATCTCTCTGAGACTGTTACGCCAGCCGCAAATTTCCCTTCTAACTGACACTGTTATCCGGGCCCCGAGGTTCCCTTCTCACTGACACTGTTATCCGGGCCCCGAGGTTCAATTCTCCCTGACATTGTTACCCCAGCCCGGAGGTTCTCTTGTCGCTGACAATGTTACCCGAGACCCGAGGTTCCCTTCTCCCTGACACTGTTACCTCAGCCCCGAGGTTCTCTTCTCTCTGACATTGTTACACAAGACCCGAGTTTCCCTTCTCTCTGACACTCTTACCCGAGCCCCGAGGTTCCCTTCTCCCTGACACTGTTACCTCAGCCCCGAGGTTCCCTTCTCTCTGACATTGTTAAACAAGACCCGAGATTCCCTTCTCTCTGACACTCTTACCCCAGCCCCGAGGTTCCCTTCTCCCTGACACTGTTACCCCAGCCCCGAGGTTCCCGTCTCTCAGACACTGTTACCCCAGACCTGACGTTCCCTCCTCTCAGATACTGTTACCCCAGCCCTGAGTTTCCCTTCTCCCTGACACAATTACCTCAGCACCAAGGTTCCCTTCTCCCTGACACTGTCACCGCAGCCCCGAGGTTCCCTTGTCTCTGACACTGTTACCCCAACCCCGAGGTTCCCTTCTCTCTGACATTGTTACCCCAGCCCCGAGGTTCCATTTTCCCGGAGACTGTTACCCCAACCCCGAGTTTCGCTTCTCCCTGACACTGTTTCCCCAGCCCCGAGGTTCCCTTCTCCCTGACACTGTTACCCCAGGCCCGAGGTTCCCGTCTCCCTGAAACTGTTACCACAGCCCCGAGGTTCCCTTCTCGCTGACACTGTTACCCCAAGTCCCGAGGTTCCCTTGTCGCTGACACTGTTACCCTTGACCCGAGGTTCCCATCTCCCTGACACTGTGACCTCAGCCCCGAGGTTCGCTTCTCTCCGACATTGTTTCCCAAGCCCCTAGTTTCTCTTCTCTCTGACATTGTTACCCCAGCCCCGAGGTTCCCTTCTCCCTGACATTGTTACCCCCGCCGCGAGGTTCCCTTCTCTCTGACATTGTTACAAGAGCCCAGAGCTTCCCTTCTCTCTGAGAATGTTACCCCAAACCCGAGGTCCCATTCTCCCTGACATTGTTACCCCAGCCCCGAGGTTCCCTTCTCCCTGACACTGTTACCCCAGACCCGAGTTTCCCTTCTTCCTGACACTGTTACCGCAGCCCCGAGGGTCCCTTCTCCCTGACACTGTTACCCCAAGTCCCGAGGTTCCCTTGTCGCTGACACTGTGACCTCAGCCCCGAGGTTCGCTTCTCTCCGACATTGTTACCCAAGCCCTGAGGTTCCCTTCTCTCTGCCACTGTTACCTCAACAGCGAGGTCCCATTATCCCTGACATTGTTACCCCAGCCCATAGGTTCCCTTCTCCCTGACACTGTTACCCCAGCACCGAGGTTCCCTTCTCCCAGACACTCTTCCCCCAACCCTGATGTTCCCTTCTCCCTGACACTTTACCCCAGTCCCGAGGTTCCCTTGTCGGTGACACTGTTACCCGAGCCCCGAGGTTCCCTTCTCACTGACACTGTGACCTCAGCCCCAAGGTTCCCTTCTCTTTGGCATTGTTACCCCAGGCCCAAGTTTCCCTTCTCTCTGACAATCTTACCCATCCCCGAGGTTCCCTTCTCCCTGACACTCTTACCCCAGCCCCAAGGTTCCCTTCTCCCTGACACTGTTACCCCAGCCCCGAGGTTCCCGTCTCTCAGACACTGTTACCCCAGACCTGAGGTTCCCTCCTCTCAGACACTGTTACCCCAGCCCTGAGTTTCCCTTCTCCCTGACACAATTACCTCAGCACCAAGGTTCCCTTCTCCCTGACACTGTTGCCGCAGCCACGAGGTTCCCTTGTCTCTGACACTGTTACCCCAATCCCGAGGTTCCCTTGTCGCTGACACTGTTACCCCAGCCCCGAGGTTCCCTTCTCCCTGACACTGTTACCTCAGCCCCAATGTTCCTTTCTCTCTGACATTGTTACCCCAACCCCGAGGTTCCCTTCTCTCTGACATTGTTACCCCAGCCCCAAGGTTCCCTTCTCCCTGACACTGTTACCCCAGGCCCGAGGTTCCCTTCTCCCTGACACTGTTACCGCAGCCCCGAGGGTCCCTTCTCCCTGACACTGTTACCCCAAGTCCCGAGGTTCCCTTGTCGCTGACACTGTTACCCCAGCCCCCAGGTTCCCTTCTCCCTGACACTGTGACCTCAGCCCCGAGGTTCGCTTCTCTCCGACATTGTTACCCAAGCCCCGAGGTTCTCTTCTCTCTGACATTGTTACCCCAGCCCCGAGGTTCCCTTCTCCCTGACATTGTTACCCCACCCGCGAGGTTCCCTTCTCTCTGACATTGTTACAACAGCCCAGAGCTTCTCTTCTCTCTGACACTGTTACCCCAAACCCGAGTTTCCCTTCTTCCTGACACTGTTACCCCAGCCTCGAGGTTCCCTTCTCTCTGACATTGTTACCTCAGCCCCGAGGTTCCCTTTTCCCGGACACTGTTACCCCAACCCCGAGGTTCCCCTTCTCTCTGACACTGTTACCCCATCCCCGACGTTCCCTTCTCTCTGACACTGTTACCCCAGCCCCGAGGTTCCCTTCTCCCTGACATTGTTACCCCAGCCCCGAGGTTCCCTTCTCTCTGACACTGTTACCCCAACCCCGAGGTTCCCTTCTCCCTGACATTGTTACCCCAGCCCCAAGGTTCCCTTCTCCCTGACACTGTTACCCCAGACCCGAGTTTCCCTTCTTCCTGACACTGTTACCCCAACCCCGAGGTTCCCCTTCTCCCTGACACAATTACCTCAGCACCAAGGTTCCCTTATCCCTGACACTGTTACCGCAGACCCGAGGTTCCCTTGTCTCTGACACTGTTACCCCAATCCCGAGGTTCCTTTGTCGCTGACACTGTTACCCCAACCCCGAGGTTCCCTTCTCCCTGACACTGTTACCTCAGCCCCAATGTTCCTTTCTCTCTGACATTGTTACCCCAACCCCGAGGTTCCCTTCTCTCTGACGTTGTTACCAGAGCCCCGAGGTTCCCTTCTCCCTGACATTGTTATCCCAGCCCCGAGGTTCCCTTCTCTCTGACATTGTTACAACAGCCCTGAGCTTCCCTTCTCTCTGACACTGTTACCCCAACACCGAGGTCCCATTCTCCCTGACATTGTTACCCCAGCCCCGAGGTTCCCTACTCTCCGACACTGTAACACCAGCCCCGAGGTTCCTGTCTCCCTGACACAGTTACCCCAGCCCCGAAGTTCCCTTCTCCCTGACATTGTTACCCCAGCCCCGAGGTTCCATTTTCCCGGAGACTGTTATCCCAACCCCGAGGTTCCCTTCTCCCTGACACAGTTTCCCCAGCCCCGAGGTTCCCTTCTCCCTGACACTGTTACCCCAGGCCCGAGGTTCCCTTCTCCCTGACACTGTTACCCCAGCCCCGAGGTTCCCTTCTCCCTGACACTGTTACCCCAAGTCCCGAGGTTCCCTTGTCGCTGACACTGTTACCCCAGCCCGGAGGTTCCCTTCTCCCGGACACTGTGACCTCAGCTCCGAGGTTCGCTTCTCTCTAACACTGTTACCCCATCCCCGAGGTTCCCTTCTCTCTGACACTGTTAACCCAGCCCCGGTGTTCCCTTCTCCCTGACATTGTTACCCCAGCCCCGAGGTTCTCTTCTCTCTGACACTGTTACCCCAAGTCCCGAGGTTCCCTTGTCGCTGACACTGTTACCCCAGCCCCGAGGTTCCCTTCTCTCTGACATTGTTACAACCAGCCAGAGCTTCACTTCTCTCTGACACTGTTACCCCAAACCCGAGGCCCCATTCTCCCTGACATTGTTACCCCAGCCCCGAGGTTCCCTTCTTCCTGACACTGTTACCCCAGCCCCGAAGTTGCCTTCTCTCTGACATTGTTTCCTCAGTCCCGAGGTTCCCTTTTCCCGGACAATGTTACCCCAACCCCAAGGTTCCCCTTCTCTCTAACACTGTTACCCCATCCCCGAGGTTCCCTTCTCTCTGACACTGTTAACCCAGCCCCGGTGTTCCCTTCTCCCTGACATTGTTACCCCAGCCCCGAGGTTCCCTTCTCTCTGAGACTGTTACCCCAACCCCGAGGTTCCCTTCTCCTTGACACTGTTACCCCAGCCCCGAGGTTCCCTTCTCCCTGACACTGTTACCCCAAGTCCCGAGGTTCCCTTGTCGCTGACACTGTTACCCCAGCCCCCAGGTTCCCTTCTCCCTGACACTGTGACCTCAGCCCCGAGGTTCGCTTCTCTCCGACATTGTTACCCAAGCCCCGAGGTTCTCTTCTCTCTGACATTGTTACCCCAGCCCCGAGGTTCCCTTCTCCCTGACATTGTTACCCCACCCGCGAGGTTCCCTTCTCTCTGACATTGTTACAACAGCCCAGAGCTTCTCTTCTCTCTGACACTGTTACCCCAACCCCGAGGTTCCCCTTCTCTCTGACACTGTTACCCCAGCCTCGAGGTTCCCTTCTCTCTGACATAGTTACCTCAGCCCCGAGGTTCCCTTTTCCCGGACACTGTTACCCCAACCCCGAGGTTCCCCTTCTCTCTGACACTGTTACCCCAGCCTCGAGGTTCCCTTCTCTCTGACACTGTTACCCCATCCCCGAGGTTCCCTTCTCTCTGACACTGTTACCCCAGCCCCGAGGTTCCCTTCTCCCTGACATTGTTACCCCAGCCCCGAGGTTCCCTTCTCTCTGACACTGTTACCCCAACCCCGAGGTTCCCTTCTCCCTGACACTGTTACCCCAGGCCCAAGGTTCCCTTCTCCCTGACACTGTTACCCCAGACCCGAGTTTCCCTTCTTCCTGACACTGTTACCCCAACCCCGAGGTTCCCCTTCTCCCTGACACAATTACCTCAGCACCAAAGGTCCCTTATCCCTGACACTGTTACCGCAGCCCCGAGGTTCCCTTGTCTCTGACACTGTTACCCCAATCCCGAGGTTCCTTTGTCGCTGACACTGTTACCCCAACCCCGAGGTTCCCTTCTCCCTGACACTGTTACCTCAGCCCCAATGTTCCTTTCTCTCTGACATTGTTACCCCAACCCCGAGGTTCCCTTCTCTCTGACGTTGTTACCAGAGCCCCGAGGTTCCCTTCTCCCTGACATTGTTATCCCAGCCCCGAGGTTCCCTTCTCTCTGACATTGTTACAACAGCCCTGAGCTTCCCTTCTCTCTGACACTGTTACCCCAACCCCGAGGTCCCATTCTCCCTGACATTGTTACCCCAGCCCCGAGGTTCCCTACTCTCCGACACTGTAACACCAGCCCCGAGGTTCCCTTCTCCCTGACACAGTTACCCCAGCCCCGAAGTTCCCTTCTCCCTGACATTGTTACCCCAGCCCCGAGGTTCCATTTTCCCGGAGACTGTTATCCCAACCCCGAGGTTCCCTTCTCCCTGACACAGTTTCCCCAGCCCCGAGGTTCCCTTCTCCCTGACACTGTTACCCCAGGCCCGAGGTTCCCTTCTCCCTGACACTGTTACCCCAGCCCCGAGGTTCCCTTCTCCCTGACACTGTTACCCCAAGTCCCGAGGTTCCCTTGTCGCTGACACTGTTACCCCAGCCCGGAGGTTCCCTTCTCCCTGACACTGTGACCTCAGCTCCGAGGTTCGCTTCTCTCTAACACTGTTACCCCATCCCCGAGGTTCCCTTCTCTCTGACACTGTTAACCCAGCCCCGGTGTTCCCTTCTCCCTGACATTGTTACCCCAGCCCCGAGGTTCTCTTCTCTCTGACACTGTTACCCCAAGTCCCGAGGTTCCCTTGTCGCTGACACTGTTACCCCAGCCCCGAGGTTCCCTTCTCTCTGACATTGTTACAACCAGCCAGAGCTTCACTTCTCTCTGACACTGTTACCCCAAACCCGAGGCCCCATTCTCCCTGACATTGTTACCCCAGCCCCGAGGTTCCCTTCTTCCTGACACTGTTACCCCAGCCCCGAAGTTGCCTTCTCTCTGACATTGTTTCCTCAGTCCCGAGGTTCCCTTTTCCCGGACAATGTTACCCCAACCCCAAGGTTCCCCTTCTCTCTAACACTGTTACCCCATCCCCGAGGTTCCCTTCTCTCTGACACTGTTAACCCAGCCCCGGTGTTCCCTTCTCCCTGACATTGTTACCCCAGCCCCGAGGTTCCCTTCTCTCTGAGACTGTTACCCCAACCCCGAGGTTCCCTTCTCCTTGACACTGTTACCCCAGCCCCGAGGTTCCCTTCTCCCTGACACTGTTACCCCAAGTCCCGAGGTTCCCTTGTCGCTGACACTGTTACCCCAGCCCCCAGGTTCCCTTCTCCCTGACACTGTGACCTCAGCCCCGAGGTTCGCTTCTCTCCGACATTGTTACCCAAGCCCCGAGGTTCTCTTCTCTCTGACATTGTTACCCCAGCCCCGAGGTTCCCTTCTCCCTGACATTGTTACCCCACCCGCGAGGTTCCCTTCTCTCTGACATTGTTACAACAGCCCAGAGCTTCTCTTCTCTCTGACACTGTTACCCCAAACCCGAGTTTCCCTTCTTCATGACACTGTTACCCCAGCCTCGAGGTTCCCTTCTCTCTGACATTGTTACCTCAGCCCCGAGGTTCCCTTTTCCCGGACACTGTTACCCCAACCCCGAGGTTCCCCTTCTCTCTGACACTGTTACCCCAGCCTCGAGGTTCCCTTCTCTCTGACATTGTTACCTCAGCCCCGAGGTTCCCTTTTCCCGGACACTGTTACCCCAACCCCGAGGTTCCCTTCTCTCTGAGACTGTTACCCCAGCCCCGAGGTTCCCTTCTCCCTGACACTGTTACCCCAAGTCCCGAGGTTCCCTTGTCGCTGACACTGTTACCCCAGCACCCAGGTTCCCTTCTCTCTTACACTGTTACCCCAGCCCCGAGGTTCCCTTCTCCCTGACACAGTTACCCCAACCCCGAGGTTCCATTCTCCATGACATTGTTACCCCAGGCCCGAGGTTCCCTTCTCTCTGACACTGTTACCCCAGCCCCGAGGTTCCCTTCTCCCTGACACTGTTACCCCAGCCCCAAGGTTCCCTTCTCCCTGACACTGTAACCCCAGCCCCGAGGTTCCCTTCTCCCTGACACTGTTACCCCAGCCCCGAGCTTCACTTCTCCCTGACACTGTAACCCCGGCCCCGAGATTCCCTTCTCTCTGACACTGTTACCCCAGCCCCGAGATTCCCTTCTCCCTGACACTGTTACCCCAGCCCCGAGGTTCAAGTCTCCCTGACATTGTTACCCCAGCCCGGAGGTTCCCTTCTCTCTGACACTGTAACTCCAGCCCCGAGGTTCCCTTCTCCCTGACACTGTTACCCCACCCCCGAGCTTCCGTTCTCCCAGACATTGTAACCCCAGCCGCGAGGTTCCCATGTCTCTGACAGTGTTACCCCAGCCCCGAGGTTCCCTTCTCCCTGGCATTGTTACCCAAGCCCCGAGGTTCCCTTCTCCCTGACATTGTTACCCCCAGCCCCGAGGTTCTCATCTCCCTGACATTGTTACCCCAGCCCCGAGGTTCCCTTCTCCCTGACATTGTTACCCCAGCCCCGAGGTTGTCTTCTCTCTGACACTGTTATCCGGGCCCCGAGATTCCCTTCTCCCTGACATTGTTACCCCAGACCCGAGGTTCCCTTCTCTTTGACACTGTTACCCCAGCCCCGAGGTTCCCTTCTCCCTGACACTGTTACCCCAGCCCCGAGGCTCACTTCCCTCAGACATTTTTACCCCACACCCGAGGTTCCCTTCTCCCTGACACTGTTACCCCAGCCCCGAGATTCAGTTCTCTCTGAAACTGGTATCCGGGCCCCGAGTTTCCCTTCTCTCTGACATTGTTACCCCAGCCCCGAGGTTCCATTTTCCCTGTCACTGTTACCCCAGCCCCGATCTGCCCTTCTCCCTGACACTGTTACCCCAGCCTCAAGGTTCCCTTCTCCCTGACACTGTTACCCCAGCCCCGAGGTTCCCTTCTCTCTGACATTGTTACCCCAGCCCCGAGGTTCCCTTCTCCCTGACATTGTTACCCCAGCCCCGAGGTTCCCAACTCCCTGATATTGTTACCCCATCCCCGAGATTCCCTTCTCCCTGACATTGATATCCCAGCACCAAGGTTCCCTTCTCCCTGACATTGTTGCCGCAGCCCCTAGGTTCCCTTCTAACTTGACACTGTTATCCGGGGCCCAATTTTCCCTTCTCCCTGATATTGTTACCCCAGGACCGAGGTTCACTTCTCCCTGACACTGTTAACCCAGCCCGGATGTTCCCTTCACTTTGACACTGTGACCCCAGCCCCGAGGTTCCCTTCTCGCTGACACTGTTACCTCAGCCCCGAGTTTCCCTTCCCCCTGACACTGTTAACCCAGCCGCGAAGTTCGCTTCTCTTTGACACTGTTACCCCAGCCCCGAGGTTCCCTTCTCCCTGACACAGTTCCTCCGCCCCAAGGTTCCCTTCTCGCTGACACTGATACCCCTGCCCCGAGGTTCCCTTCTCTTTGACATTGTTGCAACAGCCCAGAGGTTCCCTTCTCCCTGACACTGTTATCACAGCCCCGAGGTTAACTTCTCTCTGACGCTGCTACCCCAACCCCGAGGTCCCAATCTCCATGACATTGTTACCCCAGACCCGAGTTTCCCTTCTCCCTGACACTGTTACCCCAGCCCCGAGGTTCCCTTCTCCCTGACACTGTTACCCTAGCCCCGAAGTTCCCTTATCGCAGACATTGTTACCCCAACCCCGAGGTTCCCTTCTCCCTGACATTGTTACCCCAGCCCCGAGGTTCCCTTTTCCCGGACACTGATACCCCAACCCCGAGGTTCCCTTCTCCCTGACACTGTTACCCCAGACCCGAGGTTCCCTTCTCTTTGACACTGTTACCCTAGCCACAAGGTTCCCTTCTCCCTGACACTGTTACCCCAAACCCGTGGTTCCCTTCTCCCTAAGATTGTTACCCCAGCCCCGAGATTCCCTTCTCCCTGACACTGTTAGCCCAGCCCCGAGGTTCCCTTCTCAATGACATTGTTACCCCAGCCCCGAGGTTCCCTTCTCCCTGACACTGTAACCCCAGCCCCGAGGTTCCCGTCTCCCTGACACTGTTACCCCAGCCCCGAGGTTCCATTCTCCCTGACACTGTTACCCCAGCCCCGAGGTTCCCTTTTCCCTGACATTGTTACCCCAGCCCCGAGGTTCCCTACTCCCTGACACTGTTACCTCAACCCCGAGGTTCCCTTCTCTCTGACACTGTTACCTCAACCCCGAAGTGCCCTTGTCCCTGACACTGTTCCCCCAGCCCTGAGAATACCTTCTCTCCGACACTCTTTCCCCAGCCCCGTGGTACCCTTCTAACTTGACACTGTTATGCGGGCCCCGAGGTTCCCTTCTCCCTGACATTGTTACCCTAGGCCCGAGGTTCACTTCTCCCTTAAACTGTTACCCCAGCCCCGAGGTTCTCTTCTCTCTGACACAGTTAACCCAGCCCCGAGGGTCCCTTCTCTTTGACACTGTTACCCCCGCCCCGAGGTTTACTTCTCCCTGACACTGTTACCTCAGCCCCTAGATTCCCTTCTCCCTGACACTGATATCCCAGCCCCGAGGTTCCCTTCTCTCTGACATTGTTACCCCAGCCCTGAGGTACCCTTCTCTCTGACACTCTTACCCCATCCGCGAGGACACATACTCCCTGACACTGTTACCCCAGCCCCGAGTTTACCTTCTCCCTGACACTATTACCCCAAACCTGAGGTTCCCTTCTCTCTGACACTGTTACCCCAGCCCCGAGGTTCCCTTCTCCCTGACACTGTTAACTCAGCCCCGAGGTTCCCTTCTCCCTGACACTGTTACCCCAGCCCCGAGGTTCCATTGTCTATGACATTGTTACCCCAGCCCCGGTGTTCCCTTCTCCCTGACATTGTTACCCCAGCCCCGAGGTTCTCTTCTCTCTGACACTGTTACCCCAAGTCCCGAGGTTCCCTTGTCGCTGACACTGTTACCCCAGCCCCGAGGTTCCCTTCTCTCTGACATTGTTACAACCAGCCAGAGCTTCACTTCTCTCTGACACTGTTACCCCAAACCCGAGGCCCCATTCTCCCTGACATTGTTACCCCAGCCCTGAGGTTCCCTTCTTCCTGACACTGTTACCCCAGCCCCGAAGTTGCCTTCTCTCTGACATTGTTTCCTCAGTCCCGAGGTTCCCTTTTCCCGGACAATGTTACCCCAACCCCAAGGTTCCCCTTCTCTCTAACACTGTTACCCCATCCCCGAGGTTCCCTTCTCTCTGACACTGTTAACCCAGCCCCGGTGTTCCCTTCTCCCTGACATTGTTACCCCAGCCCCGAGGTTCCCTTCTCTCTGAGACTGTTACCCCAACCCCGAGGTTCCCTTCTCCTTGACACTGTTACCCCAGCCCCGAGGTTCCCTTCTCCCTGACACTGTTACCCCAAGTCCCGAGGTTCCCTTGTCGCTGACACTGTTACCCCAGCCCCCAGGTTCCCTTCTCCCTGACACTGTGACCTCAGCCCCGAGGTTCGCTTCTCTCCGACATTGTTACCCAAGCCCCGAGGTTCTCTTCTCTCTGACATTGTTACCCCAGCCCCAAGGTTCCCTTCTCCCTGACATTGTTACCCCACCCGCGAGGTTCCCTTCTCTCTGACATTGTTACAACAGCCCAGAGCTTCTCTTCTCTCTGACACTGTTACCCCAAACCCGAGTTTCCCTCTTCCTGACACTGTTACCCCAGCCTCGAGGTTCCCTTCTCTCTGACATTGTTACCTCAGCCCCGAGGTTCCCTTTTCCCGGACACTGTTACCCCAACCCCGAGGTTCCCCTTCTCTCTGACACTGTTACCCCAGCCTCGAGGTTCCCTTCTCTCTGACATTGTTACCTCAGCCCCGAGGTTCCCTTTTCCCGGACACTGTTACCCCAACCCCGAGGTTCCCCTTCTCTCTGACACTGTTACCCCAGCCTCGAGGTTCCCTTCTCTCTGACACTGTTACCCCATCCCCGATGTTCCCTTCTCTCTGACACTGTTACCCCAGCCCCGAGGTTCCCTTCTCCCTGACATTGTTACCCCAGCCCCGAGGTTCCCTTCTCTCTGACACTGTTACCCCAACCCCGAGGTTCCCTTCTCCCTGACACTGTTACCCCAGCCCCAAGGTTCCCTTCTCCCTGACACTGTTACCCCAGACCCGAGTTTCCCTTCTTCCTGACACTGTTACCCCAACCCCGAGGTTCCCCTTCTCCCTGACACAATTACCTCAGCACCAAGGGTCCCTTATCCCTGACACTGTTACCGCAGACCCGAGGTTCCCTTGTGTCTGACACTGTTACCCCAATCCCGAGGTTCCTTTGTCGCTGACACTGTTACCCCAACCCCGAGGTTCCCTTCTCCCTGACACTGTTACCTCAGCCCCAATGTTCCTTTCTCTCTGACATTGTTACCCCAACCCCGAGGTTCCCTTCTCTCTGACGTTGTTACCAGAGCCCCGAGGTTCCCTTCTCCCTGACATTGTTATCCCAGCCCCGAGGTTCCCTTCTCTCTGACATTGTTACAACAGCCCTGAGCTTCCCTTCTCTCTGACACTGTTACCCCAACCCCGAGGTCCCATTCTCCCTGACATTGTTACCCAAGCCCCGAGGTTCCCTACTCTCCGACACTGTAACACCAGCCCCGAGGTTCCTGTCTCCCTGACACAGTTACCCCAGCCCCGAAGTTCCCTTCTCCCTGACATTGTTACCCCAGCCCCGAGGTTCCATTTTCCCGGAGACTGTTATCCCAACCCCGAAGTTCCCTTCTCCCTGACACAGTTTCCCCAGCCCCGAGGTTCCCTTCTCCCTGACACTGTTACCCCAGGCCCGAGGTTCCCTTCTCCCTGACACTGTTACCCCAGCCCCGAGGCTCCCTTCTCCCTGACACTGTTACCCCAAGTCCCGAGGTTCCCTTGTCGCTGACACTGTTACCCCAGCCCGGAGGTTCCCTTCTCCCTGACACTGTGACCTCGGCTCCGAGGTTCGCTTCTCTCTAACACTGTTACCCCATCCCCGAGGTTCCCTTCTCTCTGACACTGTTAACCCAGCCCCGGTGTTCCCTTCTCCCTGACATTGTTACCCCAGCCCCGAGGTTCTCTTCTCTCTGACACTGTTACCCCAAGTCCCGAGGTTCCCTTGTCGCTGACACTGTTACCCCAGCCCCGAGGTTCCCTTCTCTCTGACATTGTTACAACCAGCCAGAGCTTCACTTCTCTCTGACACTGTTACCCCAAACCCGAGGCCCCATTCTCCCTGACATTGTTACCCCAGCCCCGAGGTTCCCTTCTTCCTGACACTGTTACCCCAGCCCCGAAGTTGCCTTCTCTCTGACATTGTTTCCTCAGTCCCGAGGTTCCCTTTTCCCGGACAATGTTACCCCAACCCCAAGGTTCCCCTTCTCTCTAACACTGTTACCCCATCCCCGAGGTTCCCTTCTCTCTGACACTGTTAACCCAGCCCCGGTGTTCCCTTCTCCCTAACATTGTTACCCCAGCCCCGAGGTTCCCTTCTCTCTGAGACTGTTACCCCAACCCCGAGGTTCCCTTCTCCTTGACACTGTTACCCCAGCCCCGAGGTTCCCTTCTCCCTGACACTGTTACCCCAAGTCCCGAGGTTCCCTTGTCGCTGACACTGTTACCCCAGCCCCGAGGGTCCCTTCTCCCTGACACTGTGACCTCAGCCCCGAGGTTCGCTTCTCTCCGTCATTGTTACCCAAGCCCCGAGGTTCTCTTCTCTCTGACATTGTTACCCCAGCCCCGAGGTTCCCTTCTCCCTGACATTGTTACCCCACCCGCGAGGTTCCCTTCTCTCTGACATTGTTACAACAGCCCAGAGCTTCTCTTCTCTCTGACACTGTTACCCCAAACCCGAGTTTCCCTTCTTCCTGACACTGTTACCCCAGCCTCGAGGTTCCCTTCTCTCTGACATTGTTACCTCAGCCCCGAGGTTCCCTTTTCCCGGACACTGTTACCCCAACCCCGAGGTTCCCCTTCTCTCTGACACTGTTACCCCATCCCCGACGTTCCCTTCTCTCTGACACTGTTACCCCAGCCCCGAGGTTCCCTTCTCCCTGACATTGTTACCCCAGCCCCGAGGTTCCCTTCTCTCTGACACTGTTACCCCAACCCCGAGGTTCCCTTCTCCCTGACACTGTTACCCCAGCCCCAAGGTTCCCTTCTCCCTGACACTGTTACCCCAGACCCGAGTTTCCCTTCTTCCTGACACTGTTACCCCAACCCCGAGTTTCCCCTTCTCCCTGACACAATTACCTCAGCACCAAGGTTCCCTTCTCCCTGACACTGTTACCGGAGCCCCGAGGTTCCCTTGTCTCTGACACTGTTACCCCAATCCCGAGGTTCCATTGTCGCTGACACTGTTACCCCAGCCCCGAGGTTCCCTTCTCCCTGACACTGTTACCTCAGCCCCAATGTTCCTTTCTCTCTGACATTGTTACCCCAACCCCGAGGTTCCCTTCTCTCTGACGTTGTTACCAGAGCCCCGAGGTGCCCTTCTCCCTGACATTGTTATCCCAGCCCCGAGGTTCCCTTCTCTCTGACATTGTTACAACAGCCCTGAGCTTCCCTTCTCTCTGACACTGTTACCCCAACCCCGAGGTCCCATTCTCCCTGACATTGTTACCCCAGCCCCGAGGTTCCCTACTCTCCGACACTGTAACACCAGCCCCGAGGTTCCTGTCTCCCTGACACAGTTACCCCAGCCCCGAAGTTCCCTTCTCCCTGACATTGTTACCCCAGCCCCGAGGTTCCATTTTCCCGGAGACTGTGACCCCAACCCCGAGGTTCCCTTCTCCCTGACACAGTTTCCCCAGCCCCGAGGTTCCCTTCTCCCTGACACTGTTACCCCAGGCCCGAGGTTCCCTTCTCCCTGACACTGTTACCCCAGCCCCGAGGTTCCCTTCTCCCTGACACTGTTACCCCAAGTCCCGAGGTTCCCTTGTCGCTGACACTGTTACCCCAGCCCGGAGGTTCCCTTCTCCCTGACACTGTGACCTCGGCTCCGAGGTTCGCTTCTCTCTAACACTGTTACCCCATCCCCGAGGTTCCCTTCTCTCTGACACTGTTAACCCAGCCCCGGTGTTCCCTTCTCCCTGACATTGTTACCCCAGCCCCGAGGTTCTCTTCTCTCTGACACTGTTACCCCAAGTCCCGAGGTTCCCTTGTCGCTGACACTGTTACCCCAGCCCCGAGGTTCCATTCTCTCTGACATTGTTACAACCAGCCAGAGCTTCACTTCTCTCTGACACTGTTACCCCAAACCCGAGGCCCCATTCTCCCTGACATTGTTACCCCAGCCCCGAGGTTCCCTTCTTCCTGACACTGTTACCCCAGCCCCGAAGTTGCCTTCTCTCTGACATTGTTTCCTCAGTCCCGAGGTTCCCTTTCCCCGGACAATGTTACCCCAACCCCAAGGTTCCCCTTCTCTCTAACACTGTTACCCCATCCCCGAGGTTCCCTTCTCTCTGACACTGTTAACCCAGCCCCGGTGTTCCCTTCTCCCTGACATTGTTACCCCAGCCCCGAGGTTCCCTTCTCTCTGAGACTGTTACCCCAACCCCGAGGTTCCCTTCTCCTTGACACTGTTACCCCAGCCCCGAGGTTCCCTTCTCCCTGACACTGTTACCCCAAGTCCCGAGGTTCCCTTGTCGCTGACACTGTTACCCCAGCACCCAGGTTCCCTTCTCTCTTACACTGTTACCCCAGCCCCGAGGTTCCCTTCTCCCTGACACTGTTACCCCAACCCCGAGGTTCCATTCTCCATGACATTGTTACCCCAGGCCCGAGGTTCCCTTCTCTCTGACACTGTTACCCCAGCCCCGAGGTTCCCTTCTCCCTGACACTGTTACCCCAGCCCCAAGGTTCCCTTCTCCCTGACACTGTAACCCCAGCCCCGAGGTTCCCTTCTCCCTGACACTGTTACCCCAGCCCCGAGCTTCACTTCTCCCTGACACTGTAACCCCAGCCCCGAGGTTCCCTTCTCTCTGACACTGTTACCCCAGCCCCGAGATTCCCTTCTCCCTGACACTGTTACCCCAGACCCGAGGTTCAAGTCTCCCTGACATTGTTACCCCAGCCCGGAGGTTCCCTTCTCTCTGACACTGTAACTCCAGCCCCGAGGTTCCCTTCTCCCTGACACTGTTACCCCACCCCCGAGCTTCCGTTCTCCCAGACATTGTAACCCCAGCCGCGAGGTTCCCATCTCTCTGACAGTGTTACCCCAGCCCCGAGGTTCCCTTCTCCCTGGCATTGTTACCCAAGCCCCGAGGTTCCCTTCTCCCTGACATTGTTACCCCAGCCCCGAGGTTCTCATCTCCCTGACATTGTTACCCCAGCCCCGAGGTTCCCTTCTCCCTGACATTGTTACCCCAGACCCGAGGTTCCCTTCTCTTTGACACTGTTACCCCAGCCCCGAGGTTCCCTTCTCCCTGACACTGTTACCCCAGCCCCGAGGTTCCCTTCTCTCTGACACTGTTACCCCAGCCCCGAGGCTCACTTCCCTCAGACATTTTTACCCCACACCCGAGGTTCCCTTCTCCCTGACACTGTTACCCCAGCCCCGAGATTCAGTTCTCTCTGAAACTGGTATCCGGGCCCCGAGTTTCCCTTCTCTCTGACATTGTTACCCCAGCCCCGAGGTTCCATTTTCCCTGTCACTGTTACCCCAGCCCCGATCTGCCCTTCTCCCTGACACTGTTACTCCAGCCTCAAGGTTCCCTTCTCCCTGACACTGTTACCCCAGCCCCGAGGTTCCCTTCTCTCTGACATTGTTACCCCAGCCCCGAGGTTCCCTTCTCCCTGACATTGTTACCCCAGCCCCGAGGTTCCCAACTCCCTGATATTGTTACCCCATCCCCGAGATTCCCTTCTCCCTGACATTGATATCCCAGCACCAAGGTTCCCTTCTCCCTGACATTGTTGCCGCAGCCCCTAGGTTCCCTTCTAACTTGACACTGTTATCCGGGGCCCAATTTTCCCTTCTCCCTGATATTGTTACCCCAGGACCGAGGTTCACTTCTCCCTGACACTGTTAACCCAGCCCGGATGTTCCCTTCACTTTGACACTGTGACCCCAGCCCCGAGGTTCCCTTCTCGCTGACACTGTTACCTCAGCCCCAAGGTTCCCTTCTCCCTGACACTGTTACCTCAGCCCCGAGTTTCCCTTCCCCCTGACACTGTTAACCCAGCCGCGAAGTTCCCTTCTCTTTGACACTGTTACCCCAGCCCCGAGGTTCCCTTCTCCCTGACACAGTTCCTCCGCCCCAAGGTTCCCTTCTCGCTGACACTGATACCCCTGCCCCGAGGTTCCCTTCTCTTTGACATTGTTGCAACAGCCCAGAGGTTCCCTTCTCCCTGACACTGTTATCACAGCCCCGAGGTTAACTTCTCTCTGACGCTGCTACCCCAACCCCGAGGTCCCAATCTCCATGACATTGTTACCCCAGACCCGAGTTTCCCTTCTCCCTGACACTGTTACCCCAGCCCCGAGGTTCCCTTCTCCCTGACACTGTTACCCTAGCCCCGAAGTTCCCTTATCGCAGACATTGTTACCCCAACCCCGAGGTTCCCTTCTCCCTGACATTGTTACCCCAGCCCCGAGGTTCCCTTTTCCCGGACACTGATACCCCAACCCCGAGGTTCCCTTCTCCCTGACACTGTTACCCCAGACCCGAGGTTCCCTTCTCTTTGACACTGTTACCCTAGCCACAAGGTTCCCTTCTCCCTGACACTGTTACCCCAAACCCGTGGTTCCCTTCTCCCTAAGATTGTTACCCCAGCCCCGAGATTCCCTTCTCCCTGACACTGTTAGCCCAGCCCCGAGGTTCCCTTCTCAATGACATTGTTACCCCAGCCCCGAGGTTCCCTTCTCCCTGACACTGTAACCCCAGCCCCGAGGTTCCCGTCTCCCTGACACTGTTACCCCAGCCCCGAGGTTCCATTCTCCCTGACACTGTTACCCCAGCCCCGAGGTTCCCTTTTCCCTGACATTGTTACCCCAGCCCCGAGGTTCCCTACTCCCTGACACTGTTACCTCAACCCCGAGGTTCCCTTCTCTCTGACACTGTTACCTCAACCCCGAAGTGCCCTTGTCCCTGACACTGTTCCCCCAGCCCTGAGAATACCTTCTCTCTGACACTCTTTCCCCAGCCCCGTGGTACCCTTCTAACTTGACACTGTTATGCGGGCCCCGAGGTTCCCTTCTCCCTGACATTGTTACCCTAGGCCCGAGGTTCACTTCTCCCTTAAACTGTTACCCCAGCCCCGAGGTTCTCTTCTCTCTGACACAGTTAACCCAGCCCCGAGGGTCCCTTCTCTTTGACACTGTTACCCCCGCCCCGAGGTTTACTTCTCCCTGACACTGTTACCTCAGCCCCTAGATTCCCTTCTCCCTGACACTGATATCCCAGCCCCGAGGTTCCCTTCTCTCTGACATTGTTACCCCAGCCCTGAGGTACCCTTCTCTCTGACACTCTTACCCCATCCGCGAGGACACATACTCCCTGACACTGTTACCCCAGCCCCGAGTTTACCTTCTCCCTGACACTATTACCCCAAACCTGAGGTTCCCTTCTCTCTGACACTGTTACCCCAGCCCCGAGGTTCCCTTCTCCCTGACACTGTTAACTCAGCCCCGAGGTTCCCTTCTCCCTGACACTGTTACCCCAGCCCCGAGGTTCCATTGTCTATGACATTGTTACCCCAGCCCCGAGGTTCCATTCTCTCTGACATTGTTACCCCTGCCCCGAGGTTCCCATCTCCCTGACATAGTTACTCCAGACCCGAGGTACCCTTCTCTCTGACACTGTAACCACAACCCCGAGGTTCCCTTTTCTCTGACACTGTAACCCCAGCCCCAATGTTCCCTTCTCCCTGACATTGTTACCCCAGACCCGAGGTTCCCTTCTCCCTGACACTGTTACCCCAGCCCCAAGGTTCCCTTCTCCCTGACACTGTTACCCTAGCCCCGAGGTTCCCTTATCGCAGACATTGTTACCCCAACCCCGAGGTTCCCTTCTCCCTGACATTGTTACCCCAGCCCCGAGGTTCCCTTTTCCCGGACACTGATACCCCAACCCCGAGGTTCCCTTCTCCCTGACACTGTTACCCCAGACCCGAGGTTCCCTTCTCTTTGACACTGTTACCCTAGCCACAAGGTTCCCTTCTCCCTGACACTGTTACCCCAAACCCGTGGTTCCCTTCTCCCTAAGATTGTTACCCCAGCCCCGAGATTCCCTTCTCCCTGACACTGTTAGCCCAGCCCCGAGGTTCCCTTCTCACTGACATTGTTACCCCAGCCCCGAGGTTCCCGTCTCCCTGACACTGTTACCCCAGCCCCGAGGTTCCATTCTCCCTGACACTGTTACCCCAGCCACGAGGTTCCCTTTTCCCTGACATTGTTACCCCAGCACCGAGGTTTCCTACTCCCTGACACTGTTACCTCAACCCCGAGGTTCCCTTCTCTCTGACACTGTTACCTCAACCCCGAAGTTCCCTTGTCCCTGACACTGTTCCCCCAGCCCTGAGAATACCTTCTCTCTGACACTCTTTCCCCAGCCCCGAGGTACCCTTCTAACTTGACACTGTTATGCGGGCTCTGAGGTTCCCTTCTCCCTGACATTGTTACCCTAGGCCCGAGGTTCAGTTCTCCCTGAAACTGTTACCCCAGCCCCGAGGTTCTCTTCTCTCTGACACAGTTAACCCAGACCCGAGGGTCCCTTCTCTTTGACACAGTTACCCCCGCCCCGAGGTTCACTTCTCCCTGACACTGTTACCTTAGCCCCGAGGTTCCCTTCTCCCTGACACTGATATCCCAGCCCCGAGGTTCCCTTCTCTCTGACATTGTTACCCCAGCCCCGAGGTTCCCTTTTCCCGGACACTGATACCCCAGCCCCGAGGTTCCCTTCTCCCTGACACTGTTACCCCAGCCCCAAGGTTCCCTTCTCCCTGACACTCTAACCCCAGCCCCGAGGTTCCCTTCTCCCTGACACTGTTACCCCAGCCCCGAGCTTCACTTCTCCCTGACACTGTAACCCCGGCCCCGAGATTCCCTTCTCTCTGACACTGTTACCCCAGCCCCGAGGCTCACTTCCCTCAGACATTTTTACCCCACACCCGAGGTTCCCTTCTCCCTGACACTGTTACCCCAGCCCCGAGGTTCCCTTCTCCCTAACACTGTTACCCCAGCCCCAAGTTTCCCTTCTCCCTGACACTATTACCCCAAACCTGAGGTTCCCCTCTCTCTGACACTGTTACCCCAGCCCCGAGGTTCCCTTCTCCCTGACACTGTTACCCCAGCCCCGAGATTCCATTGTCTATGACATTGTTACCCCAGCCCCGAGGTTCCATTGTCTCTGACATTGTTACCCCTGCCCCGAGGTTCCCATCTCCCTGACACAGTTACTCCAGACCCGAGGTACCCTTCTCTCTGACACTGTAACCACAACCCCGAGGTTCCCTTTTCTCTGACACTGTTACCCCAGCCCCAATGTTCCCTTCTCCCTGACATTGTTACCCCAGACCCGAGGTTCCCTTCTCCCTGACACTGTGACCCCAGCCCCGAGGTTCCCTTCTAACTGACATTGTTACCCCAGCCCCGAGGTTCCCTTATCCCAGACACTGTTACCCCAGCCCCGAGGTTCCCTTCTCCCTGACATTGTTACCCCAACCCCGAGGTTCCATTCTCCCTGACATTGTTACCCCAGGCCCGAGGTTCCCTTCTCTCTGACACTGTTACCCCAGCCCCCAGGGTTCCCTTCTCCCTGACACTGTTACCCCAGCCCCAAGGTTCCCTTCTCCCTGACACTGTAACCCCAGCCCCGAGGTTCCCTTCTCCCTGACACTGTTACCTCAGCCCCGAGCTTCACTTCTCCCTGACACTGTAACCCCGGCCCCGAGATTCCCTTCTCTCTGACACTGTTACCCCAGCCCCGAGATTCCCTTCTCCCTGACACTGTTACCCCAGCCCCGAGGTTCAATTCTCCCTGACATTGTTACCCCAGCCCGGAGGTGCCCTTCTCTCTGACACTGTAACTCCAGCCCCGAGGTTCCCTTCTCCCTGACACTGTAACCCCAGCCCCGAGGTTCCCTTCTCCCTGACACTGTTACCCCACCCCCGAGCTTCCGTTCTCCCAGACATTGTAACCCCAGCCCCGAGGTTCCCATCTCTCTGACAGTGTTACCCCAGCCCCGAGGTTCCCTTCTCCCTGCCATTGTTACCCAAGCCCCGAGGTTCCCTTCTCCCTGACATTGTTACCCCAGCCCCGAGGTTCCCATCTCCCTGACATTGTTACCCCAGCCCCGAGGTTCCCTTCTCCCTGACATTGTTACCCCAGCCCCGAGGTTGTCTTCTCTCTGACGCTGTTATCCGGGCCACGAGATTCCCTTCTCCCTGACATTGTTACCCCAGACCCGAGGTTCCCTTCTCTTTGACACTGTTACCCCAGCCCCGAGGTTCCCTTCTCCCTGACACTGTTACCCCTGCCCCGAGGTTCCCTTCTCTCTGACACTGTTACCCCAGCCCCGAGGCTCACTTCCCTCAGACATTTTTACCCCACACCCGAGGTTCCCTTCTCCCTGACACTGTTACCCCAGCCCCGAGATTCAGTTCTCTCTGAAACTGGTATCTGGGCCCCGAGTTTCCCTTCTCTCTGACATTGTTACCCCAGCCCCGAGGTTCCATTTTCCCTGTCACTGTTACCCCAGCCCCGAGGTTCCCTTCTCCCTGACACTGTTACCCCAGCCACAAGTTTCCCTTCTCCCTGACACTGTTACCTCAACCCCGAAGTTCCCTTGTCCCTGACACTGTTCCCCCAGCCCTGAGAATACCTTCTCTCTGACACTCTTTCCCCAGCCCCGAGGTACCCTTCTAACTTGACACTGTTATGCGGGCCCCGAGGTTCCCTTCTCCCTGACATTGTTACCCTAGGCCCGAGGTTCCCTTCTCCCTGAAACTGTTACCCCAGCCCAGAGGTTCTCTTCTCTCTGACACAGTTAACCCAGCCCCGAGGGTCCCTTCTCTTTGACACTGTTACCCCCGCCCCGAGGTTCACTTCTCCCTGACACTGTTACCTCAGCCCCGAGGTTCCCTTCTCCCTGACACTGATATCCCAGCCCCGAGGTTCCCTTCTCTCTGACATTGTTACCCCAGCCCCGAGGTTCCCTTTTCCCGGACACTGATACCCCAGCCCCGAGGTTCCCTTCTCCCTGACACTGTTACCCCAGCCCCAAGGTTCCCTTCTCCCTGACACTGTAACCCCAGCCCCGAGGTTCCCTTCTCCCTGACACTGTTACCCCAGCCCCGAGCTTCACTTCTCCCTGACACTGTAACCCCGGCCCCGAGATTCCCTTCTCTCTGACACTGTTACCCCTGCCCCGAGGCTCACTTCCCTCAGACATTTTTACCCCACACCCGAGGTTCCCTTCTCCCTGACACTGTTACCCCAGCCCCGAGGTTCCCATCTCCCTAACACTGTTACCCCAGCCCCAAGGATCCCTTCTCCCTGACACTGTTACCCCAGCCCCAAGTTTCCCTTCTCCCTGACACTATTACCCCAAACCTGAGGTTCCCCTCTCTCTGACACTGTTACCCCAGCCCCGAGATTCCATTGTCTATGACATTGTTACCCCAGCCCCGAGGTTCCATTCTCTCTGACATTGTTACCCCTGCCCCGAGTTTCCCATCTCCCTGACACAGTTACTCCAGACCCGAGGTACCCTTCTCTCTGACACTGTAACCACAACCCCGAGGTTCCCTTCTCTCTGACACTGTTACCCCAGCCCCGAGGTTCCCTTCTCCCTGACACTGTTACCCCAGCCCCAAGGTTCCCTTCTCCCTGACACTGTAACCCCAGCCCCGAGGTTCCCTTCTCCCTGACACTGTTACCCCACCCCCGAGCTTCCGTTCTCCCAGACATTGTAACCCCAGCCCCGAGGTTCCCATCTCTCTGACAGTGTTACCCCAGCCCCGAGGTTCCCTTCTCCCTGCCATTGTTACCCAAGCCCCGAGGTTCCCTTCTCCCTGACATTGTTACCCCAGCCCCGAGGTTCCCATCTCCCTGACATTGTTACCCCAGCCCCGAGGTTCCCTTCTCCCTGACATTGTTACCCCAGCCCCGAGGTTGTCTTCTCTCTGACACTGTTATCCGGGCCCCGAGATTCCCTTCTCCCTGACATTGTTACCCCAGACCCGAGGTTCCCTTCTCTTTGACACTGTTACCCCGGCCCCGAGGTTCCCTTCTCCCTGACACTGTTACCCCTGCCCCGAGGTTCCCTTCTCTCTGACACTGTTACCCCAGCCCCGAGGCTCACTTCCCTCAGACATTTTTACCCCACACCCGAGGTTCCCTTCTCCCTGACACTGTTACCCCAGCCCCGAGATTCAGTTCTCTCTGAAACTGGTATCTGTGCCCCGAGTTTCCCTTCTCTCTGACATTGTTACCCCAGCCCCGAGGTTCCATTTTCCCTGTCACTGTTACCCCAGCCCCGAGGTTCCCTTCTCCCTGACACTGTTACCCCAGCCACAAGTTTCCCTTCTCCCTGACACGGTTACCCCAGCCTCAAGGTTCCCTTCTCCCTGACACTGTTACCCCAGCCCCGAGGTTCCCTTCTCCCTGACATTGTTACCCCAGCCCCGAGGTTCCCAACTCCCTGATATTGTTACCCCATCCCCGAGATTCCCTTCTCCCTGACATTGATATCCCAGCACCGAGGTTCCCTTCTCCCTGACATTGTTGCCGCAGCCCCTAGGTTCCCTTCTAACTTGACACTGTTATCCGGGGCCCAATGTTCCCTTCTCCCTGATATTGTTACCCCAGGACCGAGGTTCACTTCTCCCTGACACTGTTAACCCAGCCCGGATGTTCCCTTCACTTTGACACTGTGACCCCAGCCCAGAGGTTCCCTTCTCCCTGACACTGTTACCTCAGCCCCAAGGTTCCCTTCTCCCTGACACTGTTACCTCAGCCCCGAGTTTCCCTTCCCCCTGACACTGTTAACCCAGACCCGAAGTTCCCTTCTCTTTGACACTGTTACCCCAGCCCCGAGGTTCCCTTCTCCCTGACACAGTTACCTCCGCCCCAAGGTTCCCTTCTCGCTGACACTGATACCCCTGCCCCGAGGTTCCCTTCTCTTTGACATTGTTGCAACAGCCCAGAGGTTCCCTTCTCCCTGACACTGTTATCACAGCCCCGAGGTTAACTTCTCTCTGACGCTGCTACCCCAACCCCGAGGTCCCAATCTCCGTGACATTGTTACCCCAGACCCGAGTTTCCCTTCTCCCTGACACTGTTACCCCAGCCCCAAGGTTCCCTTCTCCCTGACACTGTTACCCTATCCCCGAGGTTCCCTTATCGCAGACATTGTTACCCCAACCCCGAGGTTCCCTTCTCCCTGACATTGTTACCCCAGCCCCGAGGTTCCCTTTTCCCGGACACTGATACCCCAACCCCGAGGTTCCCTTCTCCCTGACACTGTTACCCCAGACCCGAGGTTCCCTTCTCTTTGACACTGTTACCCTAGCCACAAGGTTCCCTTCTCCCTGACACTGTTACCCCAAACCCGTGGTTCCCTTCTCCCTAAGATTGTTACCCCAGCCCCGAGATTCCCTTCTCCCTGACACTGTTAGCCCAGCCCCGAGGTTCCCTTCTCACTGACATTGTTACCCCAGCCCCGAGGTTCCCGTCTCCCTGACACTGTTACCCCAGCCCCGAGGTTCCATTCTCCCTGACACTGTTACCCCAGCCCCGAGGTTCCCTTTTCCCTGACATTGTTACCCCAGCCCCGAGGTTTCCTACTCCCTGACACTGTTACCTCAACCCCGAGGTTCCCTTCTCTCTGACACTGTTACCTCAACCCCGAAGTTCCCTTGTCCCTGACACTGTTCCCCCAGCCCTGAGAATACTTTCTCTCTGACACTCTTTCCCCAGCCCCGAGGTACCCTTCTAACTTGACACTGTTATGCGGGCTCTGAGGTTCCCTTCTCCCTGACATTGTTACCCTAGGCCCGAGGTTCACTTCTCCCTGAAACTGTTACCCCAGCCCCGAGGTTCTCTTCTCTCTGACACAGTTAACCCAGCCCCGAGGGTCCCTTCTCTTTGACACAGTTACCCCCGCCCCGAGGTTCACTTCTCCCTGACACTGTTACCTTAGCCCCGAGGTTCCCTTCTCCCTGACACTAATATCCCAGCCCCGAGGTTCCCTTCTCTCTGACATTGTTACCCCAGCCCCGAGGTTCCCTTTTCCCGGACACTGATACCCCAGCCCCGAGGTTCCCTTCTCCCTGACACTGTTACCCCAGCCCCAAGGTTCCCTTCTCCCTGACACTGTAACCCCAGCCCCGAGGTTCCCTTCTCCCTGACACTGTTACCCCAAACCTGAGGTTCCCCTCTCTCTGACACTGTTACCCCAGCCCCGAGGCTCACTTCCCTCAGACATTTTTACCCCACACCCGAGGTTCCCTTCTCCCTGACACTGTTACCCCAGCCCCGAGGTTCCCTTCTCCCTAACACTGTTACCCCAGCCCCAAGTTTCCCTTCTCCCTGACACTATTACCCCAAACCTGAGGTTCCCCTCTCTCTGACACTGTTACCCCAGCCCCGAGGTTCCCTTCTCCCTGACACTGTTACCCCAGCCCCGAGATTCCATTGTCTATGACATTGTTACCCCAGCCCCGAGGTTCCATTGTCTCTGACATTGTTACCCCTGCCCCGAGGTTCCCATCTCCCTGACACAGTTACTCCAGACCCGAGGTACCCTTCTCTCTGACACTGTAACCACAACCCCGAGGTTCCCTTTTCTCTGACACTGTTACCCCAGCCCCAATGTTCTCTTCTCCCTGACATTGTTACCCCAGACCCGAGGTTCCCTTCTCCCTGACACTGTTACCCCAGCCCCGAGGTTCCCTTCTAACTGACATTGTTACCCCAGCCCCGAGGTTCCCTTATCCCAGACACTGTTACCCCAGCCCCGAGGTTCCCTTCTCCCTGACATTGTTACCCCAACCCCGAGGTTCCATTCTCCCTGACATTGTTACCCCAGGCCCGAGGTTCCCTTCTCTCTGACACTGTTACCCCAGCCCCGAGATTCCCTTCTCCCTGACACTGTTACCCCAGCCCCGAGGTTCAATTCTCCCTGACATTGTTACCCCAGCCCGGAGGTGCCCTTCTCTCTGACACTGAAACTCCAGCCCCGAGGTTCCCTTCTCCCTGACACTGTTACCCCACCCCCGAGCTTCCGTTCTCCCAGACATTGTAACCCCAGCCCCGAGGTTCCCGTCTCCCTGACACTGTTACCCCAGCCCCGAGGTTCCATTCTCCCTGACACTGTTACCCCAGCCCCGAGGTTCCCTTTTCCCTGACATTGTTACCCCAGCCCCGAGGTTCCCTACTCCCTGACACTGTTACCTCAACCCCGAGGTTCCCTTCTCTCTGACACTGTTACCTCAACCCCGAAGTGCCCTTGTCCCTGACACTGTTCCCCCAGCCCTGAGAATACCTTCTCTCTGACACTCTTTCCCCAGCCCCGTGGTACCCTTCTAACTTGACACTGTTATGCGGGCCCCGAGGTTCCCTTCTCCCTGACATTGTTACCCTAGGCCCGAGGTTCACTTCTCCCATAAACTGTTACCCCAGCCCCGAGGTTCTCTTCTCTCTGACACAGTTAACCCAGCCCCGAGGGTCCCTTCTCTTTGACACTGTTACCCCCGCCCCGAGGTTTACTTCTCCCTGACACTGTTACCTCAGCCCCTAGATTCCCTTCTCCCTGACACTGATATCCCAGCCCCGAGGTTCCCTTCTCTCTGACATTGTTACCCCAGCCCTGAGGTACCCTTCTCTCTGACACTCTTACCCCATCCGCGAGGACACATACTCCCTGACACTGTTACCCCAGCCCCGAGTTTACCTTCTCCCTGACACTATTACCCCAAACCTGAGGTTCCCTTCTCTCTGACACTGTTACCCCAGCCCCGAGGTTCCCTTCTCCCTGACACTGTTAACTCAGCCCCGAGGTTCCCTTCTCCCTGACACTGTTACCCCAGCCCCGAGGTTCCATTGTCTATGACATTGTTACCCCAGCCCCGAGGTTCCATTCTCTCTGACATTGTTACCCCTGCCCCGAGGTTCCCATCTCCCTGACATAGTTACTCCAGACCCGAGGTACCCTTCTCTCTGACACTGTAACCACAACCCCGAGGTTCCCTTTTCTCTGACACTGTAACCCCAGCCCCAATGTTCCCTTCTCCCTGACATTGTTACCCCAGACCCGAGGTTCCCTTCTCCCTGACACTGTTACCCCAGCCCCAAGGTTCCCTTCTCCCTGACACTGTTACCCTAGCCCCGAGGTTCCCTTATCGCAGACATTGTTACCCCAACCCCGAGGTTCCCTTCTCCCTGACATTGTTACCCCAGCCCCGAGGTTCCCTTTTCCCGGACACTGATACCCCAACCCCGAGGTTCCCTTCTCCCTGACACTGTTACCCCAGACCCGAGGTTCCCTTCTCTTTGACACTGTTACCCTAGCCACAAGGTTCCCTTCTCCCTGACACTGTTACCCCAAACCCGTGGTTCCCTTCTCCCTAAGATTGTTACCCCAGCCCCGAGATTCCCTTCTCCCTGACACTGTTAGCCCAGCCCCGAGGTTCCCTTCTCACTGACATTGTTACCCCAGCCCCGAGGTTCCCGTCTCCCTGACACTGTTACCCCAGCCCCGAGGTTCCATTCTCCCTGACACTGTTACCCCAGCCACGAGGTTCCCTTTTCCCTGACATTGTTACCCCAGCACCGAGGTTTCCTACTCCCTGACACTGTTACCTCAACCCCGAGGTTCCCTTCTCTCTGACACTGTTACCTCAACCCCGAAGTTCCCTTGTCCCTGACACTGTTCCCCCAGCCCTGAGAATACCTTCTCTCTGACACTCTTTCCCCAGCCCCGAGGTACCCTTCTAACTTGACACTGTTATGCGGGCTCTGAGGTTCCCTTCTCCCTGACATTGTTACCCTAGGCCCGAGGTTCAGTTCTCCCTGAAACTGTTACCCCAGCCCCGAGGTTCTCTTCTCTCTGACACAGTTAACCCAGCCCCGAGGGTCCCTTCTCTTTGACACAGTTACCCCCGCCCCGAGGTTCACTTCTCCCTGACACTGTTACCTTAGCCCCGAGGTTCCCTTCTCCCTGACACTGATATCCCAGCCCCGAGGTTCCCTTCTCTCTGACATTGTTACCCCAGCCCCGAGGTTCCCTTTTCCCGGACACTGATACCCCAGCCCCGAGGTTCCCTTCTCCCTGACACTGTTACCCCAGCCCCAAGGTTCCCTTCTCCCTGACACTCTAACCCCAGCCCCGAGGTTCCCTTCTCCCTGACACTGTTACCCCAGCCCCGAGCTTCACTTCTCCCTGACACTGTAACCCCGGCCCCGAGATTCCCTTCTCTCTGACACTGTTATCCCAGCCCCGAGGCTCACTTCCCTCAGACATTTTTACCCCACACCCGAGGTTCCCTTCTCCCTGACACTGTTACCCCAGCCCCGAGGTTCCCTTCTCCCTAACACTGTTACCCCAGCCCCAAGTTTCCCTTCTCCCTGACACTATTACCCCAAACCTGAGGTTCACCTCTCTCTGACACTGTTACCCCAGCCCCGAGGTTCCCTTCTCCCTGACACTGTTACCCCAGCCCCGAGATTCCATTGTCTATGACATTGTTACCCCAGCCCCGAGGTTCCATTGTCTCTGACATTGTTACCCCTGCCCCGAGGTTCCCATCTCCCTGACACAGTTACTCCAGACCCGAGGTACCCTTCTCTCTGACACTGTAACCACAACCCCGAGGTTCCCTTTTCTCTGACACTGTTACCCCAGCCCCAATGTTCCCTTCTCCCTGACATTGTTACCCCAGACCCGAGGTTCCCTTCTCCCTGACACTGTTACCCCAGCCCCGAGGTTCCCTTCTAACTGACATTGTTACCCCAGCCCCGAGGTTCCCTTATCCCAGACACTGTTACCCCAGCCCCGAGGTTCCCTTCTCCCTGACATTGTTACCCCAACCCCGAGGTTCCATTCTCCCTGACATTGTTACCCCAGGCCCGAGGTTCCCTTCTCTCTGACACTGTTACCCCAGCCCCGAGGTTCCCTTCTCCCTGACACTGTTACCCCAGCCCCAAGGTTCCCTTCTCCCTGACACTGTAACCCCAGCCCCGAGGTTCCCTTCTCCCTGACACTGTTACCTCAGCCCCGAGCTTCACTTCTCCCTGACACTGTAACCCCGGCCCCGAGATTCCCTTCTCTCTGACACTGTTACCCCAGCCCCGAGATTCCCTTCTCCCTGACACTGTTACCCCAGCCCCGAGGTTCAATTCTCCCTGACATTGTTACCCCAGCCCGGAGGTGCCCTTCTCTCTGACACTGTAACTCCAGCCCCGAGGTTCCCTTCTCCCTGACACTGTTACCCCACCCCCGAGCTTCCGTTCTCCCAGACATTGTAACCCCAGCCCCGAGGTTCCCATCTCTCTGACAGTGTTACCCCAGCCCCGAGGTTCCCTTCTCCCTGCCATTGTTACCCAAGCCCCGAGGTTCCCTTCTCCCTGACATTGTTACCCCAGCCCCGAGGTTCCCATCTCCCTGACATTGTTACCCCAGCCCCGAGGTTCCCTTCTCCCTGACATTGTTACCCCAGCCCCGAGGTTGTCTTCTCTCTGACACTGTTATCCGGGCCACGAGATTCCCTTCTCCCTGACATTGTTACCCCAGACCCGAGGTTCCCTTCTCTTTGACACTGTTACCCCAGCCCCGAGGTTCCCTTCTCCCTGACACTGTTACCCCTGCCCCGAGGTTCCCTTCTCTCTGACACTGTTACCCCAGCCCCGAGGCTCACTTCCCTCAGACATTTTTACCCCACACCCGAGGTTCCCTTCTCCCTGACACTGTTACCCCAGCCCCGAGATTCAGTTCTCTCTGAAACTGGTATCTGGGCCCCGAGTTTCCCTTCTCTCTGACATTGTTACCCCAGCCCCGAGGTTCCATTTTCCCTGTCACTGTTACCCCAGCCCCGAGGTTCCCTTCTCCCTGACACTGTTACCCCAGCCACAAGTTTCCCTTCTCCCTGACACTGTTACCTCAACCCCGAAGTTCCCTTGTCCCTGACACTGTTCCCCCAGCCCTGAGAATACCTTCTCTCTGACACTCTTTCCCCAGCCCCGAGGTACCCTTCTAACTTGACACTGTTATGCGGGCCCCGAGGTTCCCTTCTCCCTGACATTGTTACCCTAGGCCCGAGGTTCACTTCTCCCTGAAACTGTTACCCCAGCCCCGAGGTTCTCTTCTCTCTGACACAGTTAACCCAGCCCCGAGGGTCCCTTCTCTTTGACACTGTTACCCCCGCCCCGAGGTTCACTTCTCCCTGACACTGTTACCTCAGCCCCGAGGTTCCCTTCTCCCTGACACTGATATCCCAGCCCCGAGGTTCCCTTCTCTCTGACATTGTTACCCCAGCCCCGAGGTTCCCTTTTCCCGGACACTGATACCCCAGCCCCGAGGTTCCCTTCTCCCTGACACTGTTACCCCAGCCCCAAGGTTCCCTTCTCCCTGACACTGTAACCCCAGCCCCGAGGTTCCCTTCTCCCTGACACTGTTACCCCAGCCCCGAGCTTCACTTCTCCCTGACACTGTAACCCCGGCCCCGAGATTCCCTTCTCTCTGACACTGTTACCCCTGCCCCGAGGCTCACTTCCCTCAGACATTTTTACCCCACACCCGAGGTTCCCTTCTCCCTGACACTGTTACCCCAGCCCCGAGGTTCCCATCTCCCTAACACTGTTACCCCAGCCCCAAGGATCCCTTCTCCCTGACACTGTTACCCCAGCCCCAAGTTTCCCTTCTCCCTGACACTATTACCCCAAACCTGAGGTTCCCCTCTCTCTGACACTGTTACCCCAGCCCCGAGATTCCATTGTCTATGACATTGTTACCCCAGCCCCGAGGTTCCATTCTCTCTGACATTGTTACCCCTGCCCCGAGTTTCCCATCTCCCTGACACAGTTACTCCAGACCCGAGGTACCCTTCTCTCTGACACTGTAACCACAACCCCGAGGTTCCCTTCTCTCTGACACTGTTACCCCAGCCCCGAGGTTCCCTTCTCCCTGACACTGTTACCCCAGCCCCAAGGTTCCCTTCTCCCTGACACTGTAACCCCAGCCCCGAGGTTCCCTTCTCCCTGACACTGTTACCCCACCCCCGAGCTTCCGTTCTCCCAGACATTGTAACCCCAGCCCCGAGGTTCCCATCTCTCTGACAGTGTTACCCCAGCCCCGAGGTTCCCTTCTCCCTGCCATTGTTACCCAAGCCCCGAGGTTCCCTTCTCCCTGACATTGTTACCCCAGCCCCGAGGTTCCCATCTCCCTGACATTGTTACCCCAGCCCCGAGGTTCCCTTCTCCCTGACATTGTTACCCCAGCCCCGAGGTTGTCTTCTCTCTGACACTGTTATCCGGGCCCCGAGATTCCCTTCTCCCTGACATTGTTACCCCAGACCCGAGGTTCCCTTCTCTTTGACACTGTTACCCCGGCCCCGAGGTTCCCTTCTCCCTGACACTGTTACCCCTGCCCCGAGGTTCCCTTCTCTCTGACACTGTTACCCCAGCCCCGAGGCTCACTTCCCTCAGACATTTTTACCCCACACCCGAGGTTCCCTTCTCCCTGACACTGTTACCCCAGCCCCGAGATTCAGTTCTCTCTGAAACTGGTATCTGTGCCCCGAGTTTCCCTTCTCTCTGACATTGTTACCCCAGCCCCGAGGTTCCATTTTCCCTGTCACTGTTACCCCAGCCCCGAGGTTCCCTTCTCCCTGACACTGTTACCCCAGCCACAAGTTTCCCTTCTCCCTGACACGGTTACCCCAGCCTCAAGGTTCCCTTCTCCCTGACACTGTTACCCCAGCCCCGAGGTTCCCTTCTCCCTGACATTGTTACCCCAGCCCCGAGGTTCCCAACTCCCTGATATTGTTACCCCATCCCCGAGATTCCCTTCTCCCTGACATTGATATCCCAGCACCGAGGTTCCCTTCTCCCTGACATTGTTGCCGCAGCCCCTAGGTTCCCTTCTAACTTGACACTGTTATCCGGGGCCCAATGTTCCCTTCTCCCTGATATTGTTACCCCAGGACCGAGGTTCACTTCTCCCTGACACTGTTAACCCAGCCCGGATGTTCCCTTCACTTTGACACTGTGACCCCAGCCCAGAGGTTCCCTTCTCCCGGACACTGTTACCTCAGCCCCAAGGTTCCCTTCTCCCTGACACTGTTACCTCAGCCCCGAGTTTCCCTTCCCCCTGACACTGTTAACCCAGACCCGAAGTTCCCTTCTCTTTGACACTGTTACCCCAGCCCCGAGGTTCCCTTCTCCCTGACACAGTTACCTCCGCCCCAAGGTTCCCTTCTCGCTGACACTGATACCCCTGCCCCGAGGTTCCCTTCTCTTTGACATTGTTGCAACAGCCCAGAGGTTCCCTTCTCCCTGACACTGTTATCACAGCCCCGAGGTTAACTTCTCTCTGACGCTGCTACCCCAACCCCGAGGTCCCAATCTCCGTGACATTGTTACCCCAGACCCGAGTTTCCCTTCTCCCTGACACTGTTACCCCAGCCCCAAGGTTCCCTTCTCCCTGACACTGTTACCCTATCCCCGAGGTTCCCTTATCGCAGACATTGTTACCCCAACCCCGAGGTTCCCTTCTCCCTGACATTGTTACCCCAGCCCCGAGGTTCCCTTTTCCCGGACACTGATACCCCAACCCCGAGGTTCCCTTCTCCCTGACACTGTTACCCCAGACCCGAGGTTCCCTTCTCTTTGACACTGTTACCCTAGCCACAAGGTTCCCTTCTCCCTGACACTGTTACCCCAAACCCGTGGTTCCCTTCTCCCTAAGATTGTTACCCCAGCCCCGAGATTCCCTTCTCCCTGACACTGTTAGCCCAGCCCCGAGGTTCCCTTCTCACTGACATTGTTACCCCAGCCCCGAGGTTCCCGTCTCCCTGACACTGTTACCCCAGCCCCGAGGTTCCATTCTCCCTGACACTGTTACCCCAGCCCCGAGGTTCCCTTTTCCCTGACATTGTTACCCCAGCCCCGAGGTTTCCTACTCCCTGACACTGTTACCTCAACCCCGAGGTTCCCTTCTCTCTGACACTGTTACCTCAACCCCGAAGTTCCCTTGTCCCTGACACTGTTCCCCCAGCCCTGAGAATACTTTCTCTCTGACACTCTTTCCCCAGCCCCGAGGTACCCTTCTAACTTGACACTGTTATGCGGGCTCTGAGGTTCCCTTCTCCCTGGCATTGTTACCCTAGGCCCGAGGTTCACTTCTCCCTGAAACTGTTACCCCAGCCCCGAGGTTCTCTTCTCTCTGACACAGTTAACCCAGCCCCGAGGGTCCCTTCTCTTTGACAAAGTTACCCCCGCCCCGAGGTTCACTTCTCCCTGACACTGTTACCTTAGCCCCGAGGTTCCCTTCTCCCTGACACTAATATCCCAGCCCCGAGGTTCCCTTCTCTCTGACATTGTTACCCCAGCCCCGAGGTTCCCTTTTCCCGGACACTGATACCCCAGCCCCGAGGTTCCCTTCTCCCTGACACTGTTACCCCAGCCCCAAGGTTCCCTTCTCCCTGACACTGTAACCCCAGCCCCGAGGTTCCCTTCTCCCTGACACTGTTACCCCAAACCTGAGGTTCCCCTCTCTCTGACACTGTTACACCAGCCCCGAGGCTCACTTCCCTCAGACATTTTTACCCCACACCCGAGGTTCCCTTCTCCCTGACACTGTTACCCCAGCCCCGAGGTTCCCTTCTCCCTAACACTGTTACCCCAGCCCCAAGTTTCCCTTCTCCCTGACACTATTACCCCAAACCTGAGGTTCCCCTCTCTCTGACACTGTTACCCCAGCCCCGAGGTTCCCTTCTCCCTGACACTGTTACCCCAGCCCCGAGATTCCATTGTCTATGACATTGTTACCCCAGCCCCGAGGTTCCATTGTCTCTGACATTGTTACCCCTGCCCCGAGGTTCCCATCTCCCTGACACAGTTACTCCAGACCCGAGGTACCCTTCTCTCTGACACTGTAACCACAACCCCGAGGTTCCCTTTTCTCTGACACTGTTACCCCAGCCCCAATGTTCCCTTCTCCCTGACATTGTTACCCCAGACCCGAGGTTCCCTTCTCCCTGACACTGTTACCCCAGCCCCGAGGTTCCCTTCTAACTGACATTGTTACCCCAGCCCCGAGGTTCCCTTATCCCAGACACTGTTACCCCAGCCCCGAGGTTCCCTTCTCGCTGACATTGTTACCCCAACCCCGAGGTTCCATTCTCCCTGACATTGTTACCCCAGGCCCGAGGTTCCCTTCTCTCTGACACTGTTACCCCTGCCCCGAGGTTCCCTTCTCCCTGACACTGTTACCCCAGCCCCAAGGTTCCCTTCTCCCTGACACTGTAACCCCAGCCCCGAGGTTCCCTTCTCCCTGACACTGTTACCTCAGCCCCGAGCTTCACTTCTCCCTGACACTGTAACCCCGGCCCCGAGATTCCCTTCTCTCTGACACTGTTACCCCAGCCCCGAGATTCCCTTCTCCCTGACACTGTTACCCCAGCCCCGAGGTTCAATTCTCCCTGACATTGTTACCCCAGCCCGGAGGTGCCCTTCTCTCTGACACTGTAACTCCAGCCCCGAGGTTCCCTTCTCCCTGACACTGTTACCCCACCCCCGAGCTTCCGTTCTCCCAGACATTGTAACCCCAGCCCCGAGGTTCCCATCTCTCTGACAGTGTTACCCCAGCCCCGAGGTTCCCTTCTCCCTGCCATTGTTACCCAAGCCCCGAGGTTCCCTTCTCCCTGACATTGTTACCCCAGCCCCGAGGTTCCCATCTCCCTGACATTGTTACCCCAGCCCCGAGGTTCCCTTCTCCCTGACATTGTTACCCCAGCCCCGAGGTTGTCTTCTCTCTGACACTGTTATCCGGGCCACGAGATTCCCTTCTCCCTGACATTGTTACCCCAGACCCGAGGTTCCCTTCTCTTTGACACTGTTACCCCAGCCCCGAGGTTCCCTTCTCCCTGACACTGTTACCCCTGCCCCGAGGTTCCCTTCTCTCTGACACTGTTACCCCAGCCCCGAGGCTCACTTCCCTCAGACATTTTTACCCCACACCCGAGGTTCCCTTCTCCCTGACACTGTTACCCCAGCCCCGAGATTCAGTTCTCTCTGAAACTGGTATCTGGGCCCCGAGTTTCCCTTCTCTCTGACATTGTTACCCCAGCCCCGAGGTTCCATTTTCCCTGTCACTGTTACCCCAGCCCCGAGGTTCCCTTCTCCCTGACACTGTTACCCCAGCCACAAGTTTCCCTTCTCCCTGACACTGTTACCTCAACCCCGAAGTTCCCTTGTCCCTGACACTGTTCCCCCAGCCCTGAGAATACCTTCTCTCTGACACTCTTTCCCCAGCCCCGAGGTACCCTTCTAACTTGACACTGTTATGCGGGCCCCGAGGTTCCCTTCTCCCTGACATTGTTACCCTAGGCCCGAGGTTCACTTCTCCCTGAAACTGTTACCCCAGCCCCGAGGTTCTCTTCTCTCTGACACAGTTAACCCAGCCCCGAGGGTCCCTTCTCTTTGACACTGTTACCCCCGCCCCGAGGTTCACTTCTCCCTGACACTGTTACCTCAGCCCCGAGGTTCCCTTCTCCCTGACACTGATATCCCAGCCCCGAGGTTCCCTTCTCTCTGACATTGTTACCCCAGCCCCGAGGTTCCCTTTTCCCGGACACTGATACCCCAGCCCCGAGGTTCCCTTCTCCCTGACACTGTTACCCCAGCCCCAAGGTTCCCTTCTCCCTGACACTGTAACCCCAGCCCCGAGGTTCCCTTCTCCCTGACACTGTTACCCCAGCCCCGAGCTTCACTTCTCCCTGACACTGTAACCCCGGCCCCGAGATTCCCTTCTCTCTGACACTGTTACCCCAGCCCCGAGGCTCACTTCCCTCAGACATTTTTACCCCACACCCGAGGTTCCCTTCTCCCTGACACTGTTACCCCAGCCCCGAGGTTCCCATCTCCCTAACACTGTTACCCCAGCCCCAAGGATCCCTTCTCCCTGACACTGTTACCCCAGCCCCAAGTTTCCCTTCTCCCTGACACTATTACCCCAAACCTGAGGTTCCCCTCTCTCTGACACTGTTACCCCAGCCCCGAGATTCCATTGTCTATGACATTGTTACCCCAGCCCCGAGGTTCCATTCTCTCTGACATTGTTACCCCTGCCCCGAGTTTCCCATCTCCCTGACACAGTTACTCCAGACCCGAGGTACCCTTCTCTCTGACACTGTAACCACAACCCCGAGGTTCCCTTCTCTCTGACACTGTTACCCCAGCCCCGAGGTTCCCTTCTCCCTGACACTGTTACCCCAGCCCCAAGGTTCCCTTCTCCCTGACACTGTAACCCCAGCCCCGAGGTTCCCTTCTCCCTGACACTGTTACCCCACCCCCGAGCTTCCGTTCTCCCAGACATTGTAACCCCAGCCCCGAGGTTCCCATCTCTCTGACAGTGTTACCCCAGCCCCGAGGTTCCCTTCTCCCTGCCATTGTTACCCAAGCCCCGAGGTTCCCTTCTCCCTGACATTGTTACCCCAGCCCCGAGGTTCCCATCTCCCTGACATTGTTACCCCAGCCCCGAGGTTCCCTTCTCCCTGACATTGTTACCCCAGCCCCGAGGTTGTCTTCTCTCTGACACTGTTATCCGGGCCCCGAGATTCCCTTCTCCCTGACATTGTTACCCCAGACCCGAGGTTCCCTTCTCTTTGACACTGTTACCCCGGCCCCGAGGTTCCCTTCTCCCTGACACTGTTACCCCTGCCCCGAGGTTCCCTTCTCTCTGACACTGTTACCCCAGCCCCGAGGCTCACTTCCCTCAGACATTTTTACCCCACACCCGAGGTTCCCTTCTCCCTGACACTGTTACCCCAGCCCCGAGATTCAGTTCTCTCTGAAACTGGTATCTGTGCCCCGAGTTTCCCTTCTCTCTGACATTGTTACCCCAGCCCCGAGGTTCCATTTTCCCTGTCACTGTTACCCCAGCCCCGAGGTTCCCTTCTCCCTGACACTGTTACCCCAGCCACAAGTTTCCCTTCTCCCTGACACGGTTACCCCAGCCTCAAGGTTCCCTTCTCCCTGACACTGTTACCCCAGCCCCGAGGTTCCCTTCTCCCTGACATTGTTACCCCAGCCCCGAGGTTCCCAACTCCCTGATATTGTTACCCCATCCCCGAGATTCCCTTCTCCCTGACATTGATATCCCAGCACCGAGGTTCCCTTCTCCCTGACATTGTTGCCGCAGCCCCTAGGTTCCCTTCTAACTTGACACTGTTATCCGGGGCCCAATGTTCCCTTCTCCCTGATATTGTTACCCCAGGACCGAGGTTCACTTCTCCCTGACACTGTTAACCCAGCCCGGATGTTCCCTTCACTTTGACACTGTGACCCCAGCCCAGAGGTTCCCTTCTCCCTGACACTGTTACCTCAGCCCCAAGGTTCCCTTCTCCCTGACACTGTTACCTCAGCCCCGAGTTTCCCTTCCCCCTGACACTGTTAACCCAGACCCGAAGTTCCCTTCTCTTTGACACTGTTACCCCAGCCCCGAGGTTCCCTTCTCCCTGACACAGTTACCTCCGCCCCAAGGTTCCCTTCTCGCTGACACTGATACCCCTGCCCCGAGGTTCCCTTCTCTTTGACATTGTTGCAACAGCCCAGAGGTTCCCTTCTCCCTGACACTGTTATCACAGCCCCGAGGTTAACTTCTCTCTGACGCTGCTACCCCAACCCCGAGGTCCCAATCTCCGTGACATTGTTACCCCAGACCCGAGTTTCCCTTCTCCCTGACACTGTTACCCCAGCCCCAAGGTTCCCTTCTCCCTGACACTGTTACCCTATCCCCGAGGTTCCCTTATCGCAGACATTGTTACCCCAACCCCGAGGTTCCCTTCTCCCTGACATTGTTACCCCAGCCCCGAGGTTCCCTTTTCCCGGACACTGATACCCCAGCCCCAAGGTTCCCTTCTCCCTGACACTGTTACCCTATCCCCGAGGTTCCCTTATCGCAGACATTGTTACCCCAACCCCGAGGTTCCCTTCTCCCTGACACTGTTACCCCAGACCCGAGGTTCCCTTCTCTTTGACACTGTTACCCTAGCCACAAGGTTCCCTTCTCCCTGACACTGTTACCCCAAACCCGTGGTTCCCTTCTCCCTAAGATTGTTACCCCAGCCCCGAGATTCCCTTCTCCCTGACACTGTTAGCCCAGCCCCGAGGTTCCCTTCTCACTGACATTGTTACCCCAGCCCCGAGGTTCCCGTCTCCCTGACACTGTTACCCCAGCCCCGAGGTTCCATTCTCCCTGACACTGTTACCGTAGCCCCGAGGTTCCCTTATCGCAGACATTGTTACCCCAACCCCGAGGTTCCCTTCTCCCTGACATTGTTACCCCAGCCCCGAGGTTCCCTTTTCCCGGACACTGATACCCCAACCCCGAGGTTCCCTTCTCCCTGACACTGTTACCCCAGACCCGAGGTTCCCTTCTCTTTGACACTGTTACCCTAGCCACAAGGTTCCCTTCTCCCTGACACTGTTACCCCAAACCCGTGGTTCCCTTCTCCCTAAGATTGCTACCCCAGCCCCGAGATTCCCTTCTCCCTGACACTGTTAGCCCAGCCCCGAGGTTCCCTTCTCCCTGACATTGTTACCCCAACCCCGAGGTTCCATTCTCCCTGACATTGTTACCCCAGGCCCGAGGTTCCCTTCTCTCTGACACTGTTACCCCAGCCCCAAGGTTCCCTTCTCCCTGACACTGTTACCCCAGCCCCAAGGTTCCCTTCTCCCTGACACTGTAACCCCAGCCCTGAGGTTCCCTTCTCCCTGACACTGTTACCCCAGCCCCGAGCTTCACTTCTCCCTGACACTGTAACCCCGGCCCCGAGATTCCCTTCTCTCTGACACTGTTACCCCAGCCCCGAGGTTCAATTCTCCCTGACATTGTTACCCCAGCCCGGAGGTTCCCTTCTCTCTGACACTGTAACTCCAGCCCCGAGGTTCCCTTCTCCCTGACACTGTTACCCCCACCCCCGAGCTTCCCTTCTCCCAGACATTGTAACCCCAGCCCCGACGTTGCCATCTCTCTGACAGTGTTACCCCAGCCCCGAGGTTCCCTTCTCCCTGCCATTGTTACCCAAGCCCCGAGGTTCCCTTCTCCCTGACATTGTTACCCCAGCCCCGAGGTTCCCATCTCCCTGACATTGTTACCCCAGCCCCGAGGTTCCCTTCTCCCTGACATTGTTACCCCAGCCCCGAGGTTGTCTTCTCTCTGACACTGTTACCCCAGACCCGAGGTTCCCTTCTCTTTGACACTGTTACCCCAGCCCCGAGCTTCCCTTCTCCATGACACTGTTACCCCTGCCCCGAGGTTCCCTTCTCTCTGACACTGTTACCCCAGCCCCGAGGCTCACTTCCCTCAGACATTGTTACCCCAGCCCCGAGGTTCCCTTTTCCCGGACACTGATACCCCAACCCCGAGGTTCCCTTCTCCCTGACACTGTTACCCCAGACCCGAGGTTCCCTTCTCTTTGACACTGTTACCCTAGCCACAAGGTTCCCTTCTCCCTGACACTGTTACCCCAAACCCGTGGTTCCCTTCTCCCTAAGATTGTTACCCCAGCCCCGAGATTCCCTTCTCCCTGACACTGTTAGCCCAGCCCCGAGGTTCCCTTCTCACTGACATTGTTACCCCAGCCCCGAGGTTCCCGTCTCCCTGACACTGTTACCCCAGCCCCGAGGTTCCATTCTCCCTGACACTGTTACCCCAGCCCCGAGGTTCCCTTTTCCCTGACATTGTTACCCCAGCCCCGAGGTTTCCTACTCCCTGACACTGTTACCTCAACCCCGAGGTTCCCTTCTCTCTGACACTGTTACCTCAACCCCGAAGTTCCCTTGTCCCTGACACTGTTCCCCCAGCCCTGAGAATACCTTCTCTCTGACACTCTTTCCCCAGCCCCGAGGTACCCTTCTAACTTGACACTGTTATGCGGGCCCCGAGGTTCCCTTCTCCCTGACATTGTTACCCTAGGCCCGAGGTTCACTTCTCCCTGAAACTGTTACCCCAGCCCCGAGGTTCTCTTCTCTCTGACACAGTTAACCCAGCCCCGAGGGTCCCTTCTCTCTGACATTGTTACCCCAGCCCTGAGGTACCCTTCTCTCTGACACTCTTACCCCATCCGCGAGGACACATACTCCCTGACACTGTTACCCCAGCCCCGAGGTTCCATTCTCTCTGACATTGTTACCCCTGCCCCGAGGTTCCCATCTCCTTGACACTGTTACTCCAGACCCGAGGTACCCTTCTCTCTGACACTGTAACCACAACCCCGAGGTTCCCTTTTCTCTGACACTGTTACCCCAGCCCCAATGCTCCCTTCTCCCTGACATTGTTACCCCAGACCCGAGGTTCCCTTCTGCCTGACACTGTTACCCCAGTCCCGAGGTTCCCTTCTAACTGACATTGTTACCCCAGACCCGAGGTTCCCTTATCCCAGACACTGTTACCCCAGCCCCGAGGTTCCCTTCTCCCTGACATTGTTACCCCAACCCCGAGGTTCCATTCTCCCTGACATTGTTACCCCAGGCCCGAGGTTCCCTTCTCTCTGACACTGTTACCCCAGCCCCGAGGTTCCCTTCTCCCTGACACTGTTACCCCAGCCCCAAGGTTCACTTCTCCCTGACACTGTTACCCCAGCCCCGAGGTTCCCTTCTCCCTGACACTGTTACCCCAGCCCCGAGCTTCACTTCTCCCTGACATTGTTACCCCAGCCCCGAGGTTCAATTCTCCCTGACACTGTTACCCCAGCCCCAAGGTTCAATTCTCCCTGACATTGTTACCCCCAGCCCCGAGGTTCCCTTCTCTCTGAGACTGTAACTCCAGCCCCGAGGTTCCCTTCTCCCTGACACTGTTACCCCACCCCCGAGCTTCCGTTCTCCCAGACATTGTAACCCCAGTCCCGAGGTTCCCATCTCACTGACAGTGTTACCCCAGCCCCGAGGTTCCCTTCTCCCTGGCATTGATACCCAAGCCCCGAGGTTCCCTTCTCCCAGACATTGTTACCCCTGCCCCGAGGTTCCCATCTCCCTGACATTGTTACCCCAGCCCCGAGGTTCCCTTCTCCCTGACATTGTTACCCCAGCCCCGAGGTTGTCTTCTCTCTGACACTGTTATCCGGGCCCCGAGATTCCCTTCTCCCTGACATTGTTAACCCAGACCCGAGGTTCCCTTCTCTTTGACACTGTTACCCCAGCCCCGAGGTTCCCTTCTCCCTGACACTGTTACCCCTGCCCCGAGGTTCCCTTCTCTCTGACACTGTTACCCCAGCCCCGAGGCTCACTTCCCTCAGACATTTTTACCCCACACCCGAGGTTCCCTTCTCCCTGACACTGTTACCCCAGCCCCGAGATTCAGTTCTCTCTGAAACTGCTATCCGGGCCCCGAGTTTCCCTTCTCTCTGACATTGTTACCCCAGTCCCGAGGTTCCATTTTCCCTGTCACTGTTACCCGAGCCCCGATCTGCCCTTCTCCCTGACACTGTTACCCCAGCCACAAGTTTCCCTTCTTCCTGACACGGTTACCCCAGCCTCAAGGTTCCCTTCTCCCTGACACTGTTACCCCGGCCCCGAGGTTCCCTTCTCTCTGACATTGTTACCCCAGCCCCGAGGTTCCCATCTCCCTGACATTGTTACCCCAGCCCCGAGGTTCCCTTCTCCCTGACATTTTTACCCCAGCCCCGAGGTTGTCTTCTCTCTGACACTGTTATCCGGGCCACGAGATTCCCTTCTCCCTGACATTGTTACCCCAGACCCGAGGTTCCCTTCTCTTTGACACTGTTACCCCAGCCCCGAGGTTCCCTTCTCCCTGACACTGTTACCCCTGCCCCGAGGTTCCCTTCTCTCTGACACTGTTACCCCAGCCCCGAGGCTCACTTCCCTCAGACATTTTTACCCCACACCCGAGGTTCCCTTCTCCCTGACACTGTTACCCCCAGCCCCGAGATTCAGTTCTCTCTGAAACTGGTATCTGGGCCCCGAGTTTCCCTTCTCTCTGACATTGTTACCCCAGCCCCGAGGTTCCATTTTCCCTGTCACTGTTACCCCAGCCCCGAGGTTCCCTTCTCCCTGACACTGTTACCCCAGCCACAATTTTCCCTTCTCCCTGACACTGTTACCTCAACCCCGAAGTTCCCTTGTCCCTGACACTGTTCCCCCAGCCCTGAGAATACCTTCTCTCTGACACTCTTTCCCCAGCCCCGAGGTACCCTTCTAACTTGACACTGTTATGCGGGCCCCGAGGTTCCCTTCTCCCTGACATTGTTACCCTAGGCCCGAGGTTCACCTCTCCCTGAAACTGTTACCCCAGCCCCGAGGTTCTCTTCTCTCTGACACAGTTAACCCAGCCCCGAGGGTCCCTTCTCTTTGACACTGTTACCCCCCGCCCCGAGGTTCACTTCTCCCTGACACTGTTACCTCAGCCCCGAGGTTCCCTTCTCCCTGACACTGATATCCCAGCCCCGAGGTTCCCTTCTCTCTGACATTGTTACCCCAGCCCCGAGGTTCCCTTTTCCCGGACACTGATACCCCAGCCCCGAGGTTCCCTTCTCCCTGACACTGTTACCCCAGCCCCAAGATTCCCTTCTCCCTGACACTGTAACCCCAGCCCCGAGGTTCCCTTCTCCCTGACACTGTTACCCCAGCCCCGAGCTTCACTTCACCCTGACACTGTAACCCCGGCCCGGAGATTCCCTTCTCTCTGACACTGTTACCCCAGCCCCGAGGCTCACTTCCCTCAGACATTTTTACCCCACACCCGAGTTTCCCTTCTCCCTGACACTGTTACCCCAGCCCCGAGGTTCCCTTCTCCCTGACACTGTTACCCCAGCCCCAATGTTCCCTTCTCCCTGACACTGTTACCCCCAGCCCCAAGGTTCCCTTCTCCCTGACACTATTACCCCAAACCTGAGGTTCCCTTCTCTCTGACACAGTTACCCCAGCCCCGAGGTTCCATTCTATGACACTGTTAACTCAGCCCCGAGGTTCCCTTCTCCCTGACACTGTTACCCCAGCCCCGAGGTTCCATTGTCTATGACATTGTTACCCCAGCCCCGAGGTTCCATTCTCTCTGACATTGTTACCCCTGCCCCGAGGTTCCCATCTCCCTGACACAGTTACTCCAGACCCGAGGTACCCTTCTCTCTGACACTGTAACCACAACCCCGAGGTTCCCTTTTCTCTGACACTGTTACCCCAGCCCCAGTGTTCCCTTCTCCCTGACATTGTTACCCCAGACCCGAGGTTCCCTTCTCCCTGACACTGTTACCCCAGCCCCGAGGTTCCCTTCTAACTGACATTGTTCCCCCAGCCCCGAGGTTCCCTTATCCCAGACACTGTTACCCCAGTCCCGAGGTTCCCTTCTCCCTGACATTGTTACCCCAACCCCGAGGTTCCATTCTCCCTGACATTGTTACCCCAGGCCCGAGGTTCCCTTCTCTCTGACACTGTTACCCCAGCCCCGAGGTTCCCTTCTCCCTGACACTGTTACCCCAGCCTCAAGGTTCCCTTCTCCCTGACACTGTAACCCCAGCCCCGAGGTTCCCTTCTCCCTGACACTGTTACCCCAGCCCCGAGCTTCACTTCTCCCTGACACTGTAACCCCGGCCCCGAGATTCCCTTCTCTCTGACACTGTTACCCCAGCCCCGAGATTCCCTTCTCCCTGACACTGTTACCCCAGCCCCGAGGTTCAATTCTCCCTGACATTGTTACCCCAGCCCGGACGTTCCCTTCTCTCTGACATTGTAACTCCAGCCCCGAGGTTCCCTTCTCCCTGACACTGTTACCCCACCCCCGAGCTTCCGTTCTCCCAGACATTGCAACCCCAGCCCCGAGGTTCCAATCTCTCTGACAGTGTTACCCCAGCCCCGAGGTTCCCTTCTCCCTGGCATTGTTACCCAAGCCCCGAGGTTCCCTTCTCCCTGACATTGTTACCCCAGCCCCGAGGTTCCCTTCTCTTTGACACTGTTACCCCAGCCCCGAGGTTCCCTTCTCCCTGACACTGTTACCCCTGCCCCGAGGTTCCCTTCTCTCTGACACTGTTACCCCAGCCCCGAGGCTCACTTCCCTCAGACATTTTTACCCCACACCCGAGGTTCCCTTCTCCCTGACACTGTTACCCCAGCCCCGAGATTCAGTTCTCTCTGAAACTGCTATCCGGGCCCCGAGTTTCCCTTCTCTCTGACATTGTTACCCCAGTCCCGAGGTTCCATTTTCCCTGTCACTGTTACCCGAGCCCCGATCTGCCCTTCTCCCTGACACTGTTACCCCAGCCACAAGTTTCCCTTCTTCCTGACACGGTTACCCCAGCCTCAAGGTTCCCTTCTCCCTGACACTGTTACCCCGGCCCCGAGGTTCCCTTCTCTCTGACATTGTTACCCCAGCCCCGAGGTTCCCATCTCCCTGACATTGTTACCCCAGCCCCGAGGTTCCCTTCTCCCTGACATTTTTACCCCAGCCCCGAGGTTGTCTTCTCTCTGACACTGTTATCCGGGCCACGAGATTCCCTTCTCCCTGACATTGTTACCCCAGACCCGAGGTTCCCTTCTCTTTGACACTGTTACCCCAGCCCCGAGGTTCCCTTCTCCCTGACACTGTTACCCCTGCCCCGAGGTTCCCTTCTCTCTGACACTGTTACCCCAGCCCCGAGGCTCACTTCCCTCAGACATTTTTACCCCACACCCGAGGTTCCCTTCTCCCTGACACTGTTACCCCAGCCCCGAGATTCAGTTCTCTCTGAAACTGGTATCTGGGCCCCGAGTTTCCCTTCTCTCTGACATTGTTACCCCAGCCCCGAGGTTCCATTTTCCCTGTCACTGTTACCCCAGCCCCGAGGTTCCCTTCTCCCTGACACTGTTACCCCAGCCACAATTTTCCCTTCTCCCTGACACTGTTACCTCAACCCCGAAGTTCCCTTGTCCCTGACACTGTTCCCCCAGCCCTGAGAATACCTTCTCTCTGACACTCTTTCCCCAGCCCCGAGGTACCCTTCTAACTTGACACTGTTATGCGGGCCCCGAGGTTCCCTTCTCCCTGACATTGTTACCCTAGGCCCGAGGTTCACCTCTCCCTGAAACTGTTACCCCAGCCCCGAGGTTCTCTTCTCTCTGACACAGTTAACCCAGCCCCGAGGCTCCCTTCTCTTTGACACTGTTACCTCAGCCCCGAGGTTCCCTTCTCCCTGACACGGATATCCCAGCCCCGAGGTTCCCTTCTCTCTGACATTGTTACCCCAGCCCCGAGGTTCCCTTTTCCCGGACACTGATACCCCAGCCCCGAGGTTCCCTTCTCCCTGACACTGTTACCCCAGCCCCAAGATTCCCTTCTCCCTGACACTGTAACCCCAGCCCCGAGGTTCCCTTCTCCCTGACACTGTTACCCCAGCCCCGAGCTTCACTTAACCCTGACACTGTAACCCCGGCCCGGAGATTCCCTTCTCTCTGACACTGTTACCCCAGCCCCGAGGCTCACTTCCCTCAGACATTTTTACCCCACACCCGAGTTTCCCTTCTCCCTGACACTGTTACCCCAGCCCCGAGGTTCCCTTCTCCCTGACACTGTTACCCCAGCCCCAATGTTCCCTTCTCCCTGACACTGTTACCCCAGCCCCAAGGTTCCCTTCTCCCTGACACTATTACCCCAAACCTGAGGTTCCCTTCTCTCTGACACAGTTACCCCAGCCCCGAGGTTCCATTCTATGACACTGTTAACTCAGCCCCGAGGTTCCCTTCTCCCTGACACTGTTACCCCAGCCCCGAGGTTCCATTGTCTATGACATTGTTACCCCAGCCCCGAGGTTCCATTCTCTCTGACATTGTTACCCCTGCCCCGAGGTTCCCATCTCCCTGACACAGTTACTCCAGACCCGAGGTACCCTTCTCTCTGACACTGTAACCACAACCCCGAGGTTCCCTTTTCTCTGACACTGTTACCCCAGCCCCAGTGTTCCCTTCTCCCTGACATTGTTACCCCAGACCCGAGGTTCCCTTCTCCCTGACACTGTTACCCCAGCCCCGAGGTTCCCTTCTAACTGACATTGTTCCCCCAGCCCCGAGGTTCCCTTATCCCAGACACTGTTACCCCAGTCCCGAGGTTCCCTTCTCCCTGACATTGTTACCCCAACCCCGAGGTTCCATTCTCCCTGACATTGTTACCCCAGGCCCGAGGTTCCCTTCTCTCTGACACTGTTACCCCAGCCCCGAGGTTCCCTTCTCCCTGACACTGTTACCCCAGCCTCAAGGTTCCCTTCTCCCTGACACTGTAACCCCAGCCCCGAGGTTCCCTTCTCCCTGACACTGTTACCCCAGCCCCGAGCTTCACTTCTCCCTGACACTGTAACCCCGGCCCCGAGATTCCCTTCTCTCTGACACTGTTACCCCAGCCCCGAGATTCCCTTCTCCCTGACACTGTTACCCCAGCCCCGAGGTTCAATTCTCCCTGACATTGTTACCCCAGCCCGGACGTTCCCTTCTCTCTGACATTGTAACTCCAGCCCCGAGGTTCCCTTCTCCCTGACACTGTTACCCCACCCCCGAGCTTCCGTTCTCCCAGACATTGCAACCCCAGCCCCGAGGTTCCAATCTCTCTGACAGTGTTACCCCAGCCCCGAGGTTCCCTTCTCCCTGGCATTGTTACCCAAGCCCCGAGGTTCCCTTCTCCCTGACATTGTTACCCCAGCCCCGAGGTTCCCATCTCCCTGACATTGTTACCCCAGCCCCGAGGTTCCCTTCTCCCTGACATTGTTACCCCAGCCCCGAGGTTGTCTTCTCTCTGACACTGTTATCCGGGCCCCGAGATTCCCTTCTCCCTGACATTGTTACCCCAGACCCGAGGTTCCCTTCTCTTTGACACTGTCACCCCAGCCCCGAGGTTCCCTTCTCCCTGACACTGTTACCCCTGCCCCGAGGTTCCCTTCTCTCTGACACTGTTACCCCAGCCCCGAGGCTCACTTCCCTCAGACATTTTTACCCCACACCCGAGGTTCCCTTCTCCCTGACACTGTTACCCCAGCCCCGAGATTCAGTTCTCTCTGAAACTGGTATCTGGGCCCCGAGTTTCCCTTCTCTCTGACATTGTTACCCCAGCCCCGAGGTTCCATTTTCCCTGTCACTGTTACCCCAGCCCCGATCTGCCCTTCTCCCTGACACTGTTACCCCAGCCACAAGTTTCCCTTCTCCCTGACACGGTTACCCCAGCCTCAAGGTTCCCTTCTCCCTGACACTGTTACCCCAGCCCAGAGGTTCCCTTCTCTCTGACATTGTTACCCCAGCCCCGAGGTTCCCTTCTCCCTGACATTGTTACCCCAGCCCCGAGGTTCCCAACTCCCTGATATTGTTACCCCATCCCCGAGATTCCCTTCTCCCTGACATTGATATCCCAGCACCGAGGTTCCCTTCTCCCTGACATTTTTGCCGCAGCCCCTAGGTTCCCTTCGAACTTGACACTGTTATCCGGGGCCCAATGTTCCCTTCTCCCTGATATTGTTACCCCAGGACCGAGGTTCACTTCTCCCTGACACTGTTAACCCAGCCCGGATGTTCCCTTCACTTTGACACTGTGACCCCAGCCCAGAGGTTCCCTTCTCCCTGACACTGTTACCTCAGCCCCAAGGTTCCCTTCTCCCTGACACTGTTACCTCAGCCCCGAGTTTCCCTTCCCCCTGACACTGTTAACCCAGACCCGAAGTTCCCTTCTCTTTGACACTGTTACCCCAGCCCCGAGGTTCCCTTCTCCCTGACACAGTTACCTCCGCCCCAAGGTTCCCTTCTCGCTGACACTGATACCCCTGCCCCGAGGTTCCCTTCTCTTTGACATTGTTGCAACAGCCCAGAGGTTCCCTTCTCCCTGACACTGTTATCACAGCCCCGAGGTTAACTTCTCTCTGACGCTGCTACCCCAACCCCGAGGTCCCAATCTCCGTGACATTGTTACCCCAGACCCGAGTTTCCCTTCTCCCTGACACTGTTACCCCAGCCCCAAGGTTCCCTTCTCCCTGACACTGTTACCCTAGCCCCGAGGTTCCCGTATCACAGACATTGTTACCCCAACCCCGAGGTTCCCTTCTCCCTGACATTGTTACCCCAGCCCCGAGGTTCCCTTTTCCCGGACACTGATACCCCAACCCCGAGGTTCCCTTCTCCCTGACACTGTTACCCCAGCCCCGAGGTTCAATTCTCCCTGACATTGTTACCCCAGCCCGGAGGTGCCCTTCTCTCTGAGACTGTAACTCCAGCCCCGAGGTTCCCTTCTCCCTGACACTGTTACCCCACCCCCGAGCTTCCGTTCTCCCAGACATTGTAACCCCAGCCCCGAGGTTCCCATCTCTCTGACAGTGTTACCCCAGCCCCGAGGTTCCCTTCTCCCTGGCATTGATACCCAAGCCCCGAGGTTCCCTTCTCCCAGACATTGTTACCCCTGCCCCGAGGTTCCCATCTCCCTGACATTGTTACCCCAGCCCCGAGGTTCCCTTCTCCCTGACATTGTTACCCCAGCCCCGAGGTTGTCTTCTCTCTGACACTGTTATCCGGGCCCCGAGATTCCCTTCTCCCTGACATTGTTAACCCAGACCCGAGGTTCCCTTCTCTTTGACACTGTTACCCCAGCCCCGAGGTTCCCTTCTCCCTGACACTGTTACCCCTGCCCCGAGGTTCCCTTCTCTCTGACACTGTTACCCCAGCCCCGAGGCTCACTTCCCTCAGACATTTTTACCCCACACCCGAGGTTCCCTTCTCCCTGACACTGTTACCCCAGCCCCGAGATTCAGTTCTCTCTGAAACTGCTATCCGGGCCCCGAGTTTCCCTTCTCTCTGACATTGTTACCGCAGCCCCGAGGTTCCATTTTCCCTGTCACTGTTACCCCAGCCCCGATCTGCCCTTCTCCCTGACACTGTTACCCCAGCCACAAGTTTCCCTTCTTCCTGACACGGTTACCCCAGCCTCAAGGTTCCCTTCTCCCTGACACTGTTACCCCAGCCCCGAGGTTCCCTTCTCTCTGACATTGTTACCCCAGCCCCAAGGTTCCCATCTCCCTGACATTGTTACCCCAGCCCCGAGGTTCCCGTCTCCCTGACATTTTTACCCCAGCCCCGAGGTTGTCTTCTCTCTGACACTGTTATCCGGGCCACGAGATTCCCTTCTCCCTGACATTGTTACCCCAGACCCGAGGTTCCCTTCTCTTTGACACTGTTACCCCAGCCCCGAGGTTCCCTTCTCCCTGACACTGTTACCCCTGCCCCGAGGTTCCCTTCTCTCTGACACTGTTACCCCAGCCCCGAGGCTCACTTCCCTCAGACATTTTTACCCCACACCCGAGGTTCCCTTCTCCCTGACACTGTTACCCCAGCCCCGAGATTCAGTTCTCTCTGAAACTGGTATCTGGGCCCCGAGTTTCCCTTCTCTCTGACATTGTTACCCCAGCCCCGAGGTTCCATTTTCCCTGTCACTGTTACCCCAGCCCCGAGGTTCCCTTCTCCCTGACACTGTTACCCCAGCCACAAGTTTCCCTTCTCCCTGACACTGTTACCTCAACCCCGAAGTTCCCTTGTCCCTGACACTGTTCCCCCAGCCCTGAGAATACCTTCTCTCTGACACTCTTTCCCCAGCCCCGAGGTACCCTTCTAACTTGACACTGTTATGCGGGCCCCGAGGTTCGCTTCTCCCTGACATTGTTACCCTAGGCCCGAGGTTCACTTCTCCCTGAAACTGTTACCCCAGCCCCGAGGTTCTCTTCTCTCTGACACAGTTAACCCAGCCCCGAGGGTCCCTTCTCTTTGACACTGTTACCCCCGCCCCGAGGTTCACTTCTCCCTGACACTGTTACCTCAGCCCCGAGGTTCCCTTCTCCCTGACACTGTTACCCCAGCCCCGAGGTTCCCTTCTCCCTGACACTGTTACCCCAGCCCCAAGGTTCCCTTCTCCCTGACACTGTTACCCCAGCCCCGAGGTTCCCTTCTCCCTGACACTATTACCCCGAACCTGAGGTTCCCTTCTCTCTGACACTGTTACCCCAGCCCCGAGGGTCCCTTCTCTTTGACACTGTTACCCCCGCCCCGAGGTTCACTTCTCCCTGACACTGTTACCTCAGCCCCGAGGTTCCCTTCTCCCTGACACTGTTACCCCAGCCCCGAGGTTCCCTTCTCCCTGACACTGTTACCCCAGCCCCAAGATTCCCTTCTCCCTGACACTGTAACCCCAGCCCCGAGGTTCCCTTCTCCCTGACACTGTTACCCCAGCCCCGAGCTTCACTTCACCCTGACACTGTAACCCCGGCCCGGAGATTCCCTTCTCTCTGACACTGTTACCCCAGCCCCGAGGCTCACTTCCCTCAGATATTTTTACCCCACACCCGAGTTTCCCTTCTCCCTGACACTGTTACCCCAGCCCCGAGGTTCCCTTCTCCCTGACACTGTTACCCCAGCCCCAAGGTTCCCTTCTCCCTGACCCTGTTACCCCAGCCCCAAGGTTCCCTTCTCCCTGACACTATTACCCCAAACCTGAGGTTCCCTTCTCTCTGACACTGTTACCCCAGCCCCGAGGTTCCATTCTATGACACTGTTAACTCAGCCCCGAGGTTCCCTTCTCCCTGACACTGTTACCCCAGCCCCGAGGTTGCATTGTCTATGACATTGTTACCCCCGCCCCGAGGTTCCATTCTCTCTGACATTGTTACCCCTGCCCCGAGGTTCCCATCTCCCTGACACAGTTACTCCAGACCCGAGGTACCCTTCTCTCTGACACTGTAACCACAACCCCGAGGTTCCCTTTTCTCTGACACTGTTACCCCAGCCCCAATGTTCCCTTCTCCCTGACATTGTTACCCCAGACCCGAGGTTCCCTTCTCCCTGACACTGTTACCCCAGCCCCGAGGTTCCCTTCTAACTGACATTGTTACCCCAGCCCCGAGGTTCCCTTATCCCAGACACTGTTACCCCAGTCCCGAGGTTCCCTTCTCCCTGACATTGTTACCCCAACCCCGAGGTTCCATTCTCCCTGACATTGTTACCCCAGGCCCGAGGTTCCCTTCTCTCTGACACTGTTACCCCAGCCCCGAGGTTCCCTTCTCCCTGACACTGTTACCCCAGCCTCAAGGTTCCCTTCTCCCTGACACTGTAACCCCAGCCCCGAGGTTCCCTTCTCCCTGACACTGTTACCCCAGCCCCGAGCTTCACTTCTCCCTGACACTGTAACCCCGGCCCCGAGATTCCCTTCTCTCTGACACTGTTACCCCAGCCCCGAGATTCCCTTCTCCCTGACACTGTTACCCCAGCCCCGAGGTTCAATTCTCCCAGACATTGTAACCCCAGCCCCGAGGTTCCCATCTCTCTGACAGTGTTACCCCAGCCCCGAGGTTCCCTTCTCCCTGGCATTGTTACCCAAGCCCCGAGGTTCCCTTCTCCCTGACATTGTTAGCCCAGCCCCGAGGTTCCCATCTCCCTGACACTGTTACCCCAGCCCCGAGTATCCCTTCTCCCTGACACTGTTATCCAAGCCCCGTGGTTCCCTTCCCACTGACACTGTTACCCCAGCCCCGAGGTTCCCTTCTCCCTGACATTGTTACCCCAGCCCCGAGGTTGTCTTCTCTCTGACACTGTTATCCGGGCCCCGAGATTCCCTTCTCCCTGACATTGTTACCCCAGACCCGAGGTTCCCATCTCTTTGACACAGTCACCCCAACCCCGAGGTTCCCTTCTCCCTGACACTGTTACCCCTGCCCCGAGGTTCCCTTCTCTCTGACACTGTTACCCCAGCCCCGAGGCTCACTTCCCTCAGACATTTTTACCCCACACCCGAGGTTCCCTTCTCCCTGACACTGTTACCCCAGCCCCGAGATTCAGTTCTCTCTGAAACTGGTATCTGGGCCTCCAGTTTCCCTTCTCTCTGACATTGTTACCCCAGCCCCGAGGTTCCATTTTCCCTGTCACTGTTACCCCAGCCCCGATCTGCCCTTCTCTCTGACACTGTTACCCCAGCCACAAGTTACCCTTCTCCCTGACACGGTTACCCCAGCCTCAAGGTTCCCTTCTCCCTGACACTGTTACCCCAGCCCAGAGGTTCCCTTCTCTCTGACATTGTTACCCCAGCCCCGAGGTTCCCTTCTCCCTGACATTGTTACCCCAGCCCCGAGGTTCCCAACTCCCTGATATTGTTACCCCATCCCCGATATTCCCTTCTCCCTGACATTGATATCCCAGCACCGAGGTTCCCTTCTCCCTGACATTTTTGCCGCAGCCCCTAGGTTCCCTTCTAACTTGACACTGTTATCCGGGGCCCAATGTTCCCTTCTCCCTGATATTGTTACCCCAGGACCGAGGTTCACTTCTCCCTGACACTGTTAACCCAGCCCGCATGTTCCCTTCACTTTGACACTGTGACCCCAGCCCAGAGGTTCCCTTCTCCCTGACACTGTTACCTCAGCCCCAAGGTTCCCTTCTCCCTGACACTGTTACCTCAGCCCCGAGTTTCCCTTCCCCCTGACACAGTTAACCCAGACCCGAAGTTCCCTTCTCTTTGACACTTGTTACCCCAGCCCCGAGGTTCCCTTCTCCCTGACACAGTTAACTCCGCCCCAAGGTTCCCTTCTCGCTGACACTGATACCCCTGCCCCGAGGTTCCCTTCTCTTTGACATTGTTGCAACAGCCCAGAGGTTCCCTTCTCCCTGACACTGTTATCACAGCCCCGAGGTTAACTTCTCTCTGACGCTGCTACCCCAACCCCGAGGTCCCAATCTCCGTGACATTGTTACCCCAGACCCGAGTTTCCCTTCTCCCTGACACTGTTTCCCCAGCCCCAAGGTTCCCTTCTCCCTGACACTGTTACCCTAGCCCCGAGGTTCCCGTATCACAGACATTGTTACCCCAACCCCGAGGTTCCCTTCTCCCTGACATTGTTACCCCAGCCCCGAGAGTCCCTTTTCCCGGACACTGATACCCCAACCCCGAGGTTCCCTTCTCCCTGACACTGTTACCCCAGACCCGAGGTTCCCTTCTCTTTGACACTGTTACCCTAGCCACAAGGTTCCCTTCTCCCTGACACTGTTACCCCAAACCCGTGGTTCCCTTCTCCCTAAGATTGTTACCCCAGCCCTGAGATTCCCTTCTCCCTGACACTGTTAGCCCAGCCCCGAGGTTCCCTTCTCACTGACATTGTTACCCCAGCCCCGAGGTTCCCCTCTCCCTGACACTGTTACCCCAGCCCCGAGATCCATTCTCCCTGACACTGTTACCCCAGCCCCGAGGTTCCCTGTTCCCTGACATTGTTACCCCAGCCCCGAGGTTTCCTACTCCCTGACACTGTTACCTCAACCCCGAGGTTCCCTTCTCTCTGACACTGTTACCTCAACCCCGAAGTTCCCTTGTCCCTGACACTGTTCCCCCAGCCCTGAGAATACCTTCTCTCTGACACTCTTTCCCCAGCCCCGAGGTACCCTTCTAACTTGACACTGTTATGCGGGCCCCGAGGTTCCCATCTCCCTGACATTGTTACCCTAGGCCCGAGGTTCACTTCTCCCTGAAACTGTTACCCCAGCCCCGAGGTTCTCTTCTCTCTGACACAGTTAACCCAGCCCCGAGGGTCCCTTCTCTTTGACACTGTTACCCCCGCCCCGAGGTTCACTTCTCCCTGACACTGTTACCTCAGCCCCGAGGTTCCCTTCTCCCTGACACTGATATCCCAGCCCCGAGGTTCCCTTCTCTCTGACATTGTTACCCCAGCCCCGAGGTTCTCTTTTCCCGGCCACTGATACCCCAACCCCGAGGTTCCCTTCTCCCTGACACTGTTACCCCAGACCCGAGGTTCCCTTCTCTTTGACACTGTTACCCTAGCCACAAGGTTCCCTTCTCCCTGACACTGATACCCCAAACCCGTGGTTCCCTTCTCCCTAAGATTGTTACCCCAGCCCCGAGATTCCCTTCTCCCTGACACTGTTAGCCCAGCCCCGAGGTTCCCCTCTCCCTGACACTGTTACCCCAGCCCCGAGGTTCCATTCTCCCTGACACTGTTACCCCAGCCCCGAGTTTCCCTTTTCCCTGACATTGTTACCCCAGCCCCGAGGTTTCCTACTCAGTGACACTGTTACCTCAACCCCGAGGTTCCCTTCTCTCTGACACTGTTACCTCAACCCCGAGGTTCCCTTGTCCCTGACACTGTTCCCCCAGCCCTGAGAATACCTTCTCTCTGACACTCTTTCCCCAGCCCCGAGGTACCCTTCTAACTTGACACTGTTATGCGGGCCCCGAGGTTCCCTTCTCCCTGACATTGTTACCCTAGGCCCGAGGTTCACTTCTCCCTGAAACTGTTACCCCAGCCCCGAGGTTCTCTTCTCTCTGACACAGTTAACCCAGCCCCGAGGGTCCCTTCTCTTTGACACTGTTACCCCCGCCCCGAGGTTCACTTCTCCCTGACACTGTTACCTCAGCCCCGAGGTTCCCTTCTCCCTGACACTGATATCCCAGCCCCGAGGTTCCCTTCTCTCTGACATTGTTACCCCAGCCCTGAGGTACCCTTCTCTTTGACACTCTTACCCCATCCGCGAGGACACATACTCCCTGACACTGTTACCCCAGCCCCGAGGTTCCATTCTCTCTGACATTGTTACCCCTGCCCCGAGGTTCCCATCTCCCTGACACTGTTACTGCAGACCCGAGGTACCCTTCTCTCTGACACTGTAACCACAACCCCGAGGTTCCCTTTTCTCTGACACTGTTACCCCAGTCCCAATGTTCCCTTCTCCCTGACATTGTTACCCCAGACCCGAGGTTCCCTTCTGCCTGACACTGTTACCCCAGCCCCGAGGTTCCCTTCTAACTGACATTGTTACCCCAGACCCGAGGTTCCCTTATCCCAGACACTGTTACCCCAGCCCCGAGGTTCCCTTCTCCCTGACATTGTTACCCCAACCCCGAGGTTGCATTCTCCCTGACATTGTTACCCCAGGCCCGAGGTTCCCTTCTCTCTGACACTGTTACCCCAGCCCCGAGGTTCCCTTCTCCCTGACACTGTTACCCCAGCCCCAAGTTTCCCTTCTCCCTGACACTGTAACCCCAGCCCCGAGGTTCCCTTCTCCCTGACACTTTTACCCCAGCCCCGAGCTTCACTTCTCCCTGACACTGTAACCCCGGCCCCGAGATGCCCTTCTCTCTCACACTGTTACCCCAGCCCCGAGATTCCCTTCTCCCTGACACTGTTACCCCAGCCCCGAGGTTCAATTCTCCCTGACATTGTTACCCCAGCCCGGAGGTTCCCTTCTTTCTGACACTGTAACTCCAGCCCCGAGGTTCCCTTCTCCCTGACACTGTTACCCCACCCCCGGGCTTCCGTTCTCCCAGACATAGTAACCCCAGCCCCGAGGTTCCCATCTCTCTGACAGTGTTACCCCAGCCCCGAGGTTCCCTTCTCCCTGGCATTGATACCCAAGCCCCGAGGTTCCCTTCTCCCTGACATTGTTACCCCTGCCCCGAGGTTCCCATCTCCCTGACATTGTTACCCCAGCCCCGAGGTTCCCTTCTCCCTGACATTGTTACCCCAGCCCCGAGGTTGTCTTCTCTCTGACACTGTTATCCGGGCCCCGAGATTCCCTTCTCCCTGACATTGTTACCCCAGACCCGAGGATCCCTTCTCTTTGACACTGTTACCCCAGCCCCGAGGTTCCCTTCTCCCTGACACTGTTACCCCTGCCCCGAGGTTCCCTTCTCTCTGACACTGTTACCCCAGCCCCGAGGCTCACTTCCCTCAGACATTTTTACCCCACACCCGAGGTTCCCTTCTCCCTGACACTGTTACCCCAGCCCCAAGATTCAGTTCTCTCTGAAACTGCTATCCGGGCCCCGAGTTTCCCTTCTCTCTGACATTGTTACCCCAGCCCCGAGGTTCCATTTTCCCTGTCACTGTTACCCCAGCCCCGATCTGCCCTTCTCCCTGACACTGTTACCCCAGCCACAAGTTTCCCTTCTCCCTGACACGGATACCCCAGCCTTAAGGTTCCCTTCTCCCTGACAGTGTTACCCCAGCCCCGAGGTTCCCTTCTCTCTGACATTGTTACCCCAGCCCCGAGGTTCCCTTCTCCCTGACATTGTTACCCCAGCCCCGAGGTTCCCAACTCCCTGATATTGTTACCCCATCCCCGAGATTCCCTTCTCCCTGACATTGATATCCCAGCACCGAGGTTCCCTTCTCCCTGACATTGTTGCCGCAGCCCCTAGGTTCCCTTCTAACTTGACACTGTTATCCGGGGCCCAATGTTCCCTTCTCCCAGATATTGTTACCCCAGGACCGAGGTTCACTTCTCCCTGACACTGTTAACCCAGCCCGGATGTTCCCTTCACTTTGACACTGTGACCCCAGCCCCGAGGTTCCCTTCTCCCTGACACTGATACCTCAGCCCCAAGGTTCCCTTCTCCCTGACACTGTTACCTCAGCCCCGAGTTTCCCTTCCCCCTGACACTGTTAACCCAGCCCCGAAGTTCCCTTCTCTTTGACACTGTTACCCCAGCCCCGAGGTTCCCTTCTCCCTGACACAGTTCCTCCGCCCCAAGGTTCCCTCTCGCTGACACTGATACCCCTGCCCCGAGGTTCCCTTCTCTTTGACATTGTTGCAACAGCCCAGAGGTTCCCTTCTCCCTGACACTGTTATCACAGCCCCGAGGTTAACTTCTCTCTGACGCTGCTACCCCAACCCCGAGGTCCCAATCTCCGTGACATTGTTACCCCAGCCCCGAGTTTCCCTTCTCCCTGACACTGTTACCCTAGCCCCGATGTTCCCTTTTCCCGGACACTGATACCCCAACCCCGAGGTTCCCTTCTCCCTGACACTGTTACCCCAGACCCGAGGTTCCCTTCTCTTTGACACTGTTACCCTAGCCACAAGGTTCCCTTCTCCCTGACACTGTTACCCCAAACCCGTGGTTCCCTTCTCCCTAAGATTGTTACCCCAGCCCCGAGATTCCCTTCTCCCTGACACTGTTAGCCCAGCCCCGAGGTTCCCTTCTCACTGACATTGTTACCCCAGCCCCGAGGTTCCCTTCTCCCTGACACTGTTACCCCAGCCCCGAGGTTCACATCTCCGTGACACTGTTACCCCAGCCCCGAAGTTCCATTCTCCCTGACACTGTTACCCCAGCTCCGAGGTTCCCTTTTCCCTGACATTGTTACCCCAGCCCCGAGGTTCCCTTCTCCCTGACACTGTTACCTCAGCCCCAAGGTTCCATTCTCGCTGACTCTGTAACCCCAGCCCCGAGGTTCCCTTCTCCCTGACACTGTTACCTCAGACCTAAGGTTCCCTTCTCACTGACACTGTTATCCCAGACCCGAGGTTCCCTTCTCTCTGACATTGTTACCCCAGCCCTGAGTTTCCTATCTCTTTGACACTCTTACCCCATCCGCGAGGTCCCATACTCCCTGACACTGTTACCCCAGCCCCGAGTTTACCTACTCCCTGACACTATTACCCCAGCCCTGAGGTTCCCTTCTCTCTGACACTGTTACCCCAGAACCGAGGTTCCCTTCTCTTTGACACTGTTACCCTAGCCACAAGGTTCCCTTCTCCCTGACACTGATACCCCAAACCCGTGGTTCCCTTCTCCCTAAGATTGTTACCCCAGCCCCGAGATTCCCTTCTCCCTGACACTGTTAGCCCAGCCCCGAGGTTCCCTTCTCACTGACATTGTTACCCCAGCCCCGAGGTTCCCCTCTCCCTGACACTGTTACCCCAGCCCCGAGGTTCCATTCTCCCTGACACTGTTACCCCAGCCCCGAGTTTCCCTTTTCCCTGACATTGTTACCCCAGCCCCGAGGTTTCCTACTCCGTGACACTGTTACCTCAACCCCGAGGTTCCCTTCTCTCTGACACTGTTACCTCAACCCCGAGGTTCCCTTGTCCCTGACACTGTTCCCCCAGCCCTGAGAATACCTTCTCTCCGACACTCTTTCCCCAGCCCCGAGGTACCCTTCTAACTTGACACTGTTATGCGGGCCCCGAGGTTCCCTTCTCCCTGACATTGTTACCCTAGGCCCGAGGTTCACTTCTCCCTGAAACTGTTACCCCAGCCCCGAGGTTCTCTTCTCTCTGACACAGTTAACCCAGCCCCGAGGGTCCCTTCTCTTTGACACTGTTACCCCCGCCCCGAGGTTCACTTCTCCCTGACACTGTTACCTCAGCCCCGAGGTTCCCTTCTCCCTGACACTGATATCCCAGCCCCGAGGTTCCCTTCTCTCTGACATTGTTACCCCAGCCCTGAGGTACCCTTCTCTTTGACACTCTTACCCCATCCGCGAGGACACATACTCCCTGACACTGTTACCCCAGCCCCGAGGTTCCATTCTCTCTGACATTGTTACCCCTGCCCCGAGGTTCCCATCTCCCTGACACTGTTACTGCAGACCCGAGGTACCCTTCTCTCTGACACTGTAACCACAACCCCGAGGTTCCCTTTTCTCTGACACTGTTACCCCAGCCCCAATGTTCCCTTCTCCCTGACATTGTTACCCCAGACCCGAGGTTCCCTTCTGCCTGACACTGTTACCCCAGCCCCGAGGTTCCCTTCTAACTGACATTGTTACCCCAGACCCGAGGTTCCCTTATCCCAGACACTGTTACCCCAGCCCCGAGGTTCCCTTCTCCCTGACATTGTTACCCCAACCCCGAGGTTGCATTCTCCCTGACATTGTTACCCCAGGCCCGAGGTTCCCTTCTCTCTGACACTGTTACCCCAGCCCCGAGGTTCCCTTCTCCCTGACACTGTTACCCCAGCCCCAAGTTTCCCTTCTCCCTGACACTGTAACCCCAGCCCCGAGGTTCCCTTCTCCCTGACACTTTTACCCCAGCCCCGAGCTTCACTTCTCCCTGACACTGTAACCCCGGCCCGAGATGCCCTTCTCTCTCACACTGTTACCCCAGCCCCGAGATTCCCTTCTCCCTGACACTGTTACCCCAGCCCCGAGGTTCAATTCTCCCTGACATTGTTACCCCAGCCCGGAGGTTCCCTTCTTTCTGACACTGTAACTCCAGCCCCGAGGTTCCCTTCTCCCTGACACTGTTACCCCACCCCCGGGCTTCCGTTCTCCCAGACATAGTAACCCCAGCCCCGAGGTTCCCATCTCTCTGACAGTGTTACCCCAGCCCCGAGGTTCCCTTCTCCCTGGCATTGATACCCAAGCCCCGAGGTTCCCTTCTCCCTGACACTGTTACCCCAGCCCCGAGGTTCACATCTCCGTGACACTGTTACCCCAGCCCCGAGGTTCCATTCTCCCTGACACTGTTACCCCAGCCCCGAGGTTCCCTTTTCCCTGACATTGTTACCCCAGCCCCGAGGTTCCCTTCTCCCTGACACTGTTACCTCAGCCCCAAGGTTCCATTCTCGCTGACTCTGTAACCCCAGCCCGAGGTTCCCTTCTCCCTGACACTGTTACCTCAGACCTAAGGTTCCCTTCTCACTGACACTGTTATCCCAGACCCGAGGTTCCCTTCTCTCTGACATTGTTACCCCAGCCCTGAGTTTCCTATCTCTTTGACACTCTTACCCCATCCGCGAGGTCCCATACTCCCTGACACTGTTACCCCAGCCCCGAGTTTACCTACTCCCTGACACTATTACCCCAGCCCTGAGGTTCCCTTCTCTCTGACACTGTTACCCCAGCCCCGAGGTTCCCTTCTCCCTGACACTGTTAACTCAGCCCCGAGGTTCCCTTCTCCCTGACACTGTTACCCCAGCCCTGAGGTTCCCTTCTCCCTGACACTTTTACCCCAGCCCCGAGCTTCACTTCTCCCTGACACTGTAACCCCGGCCCCGAGATGCCCTTCTCTCTCACACTGTTACCCCAGCCCCGAGATTCCCTTCTCCCTGACACTGTTACCCCAGCCCCGAGGTTCAATTCTCCCTGACATTGTTACCCCAGCCCGGAGGTTCCCTTCTTTCTGACACTGTAACTCCAGCCCCGAGGTTCCCTTCTCCCTGACACTGTTACCCCACCCCCGGGCTTCCGTTCTCCCAGACATAGTAACCCCAGCCCCGAGGTTCCCATCTCTCTGACAGTGTTACCCCAGCCCCGAGGTTCCCTTCTCCCTGGCATTGATACCCAAGCCCCGAGGTTCCCTTCTCCCTGACATTGTTACCCCTGCCCCGAGGTTCCCATCTCCCTGACATTGTTACCCCAGCCCCGAGGTTCCCTTCTCCCTGACATTGTTACCCCAGCCCCGAGGTTGTCTTCTCTCTGACACTGTTATCCGGGCCCCGAGATTCCCTTCTCCCTGACATTGTTACCCCAGACCCGAGGATCCCTTCTCTTTGACACTGTTACCCCAGCCCCGAGGTTCCCTTCTCCCTGACACTGTTACCCCTGCCCCGAGGTTCCCTTCTCTCTGACACTGTTACCCCAGCCCCGAGGCTCACTTCCCTCAGACATTTTTACCCCACACCCGAGGTTCCCTTCTCCCTGACACTGTTACCCCAGCCCCAAGATCCAGTTCTCTCTGAAACTGCTATCCGGGCCCCGAGTTTCCCTTCTCTCTGACATTGTTACCCCAGCCCCGAGGTTCCATTTTCCCTGTCACTGTTACCCCAGCCCCGATCTGCCCTTCTCCCTGACACTGTTACCCCAGCCACAAGTTTCCCTTCTCCCTGACACGGATACCCCAGCCTTAAGGTTCCCTTCTCCCTGACAGTGTTACCCCAGCCCCGAGGTTCCCTTCTCTCTGACATTGTTACCCCAGCCCCGAGGTTCCCTTCTCCCTAACATTGTTACCCCAGCCCCGAGGTTCCCAACTCCCTGATATTGTTACCCCATCCCCGAGATTCCCTTCTCCCTGACATTGATATCCCAGCACCGAGTTTCCCTTCTCCCTGACATTGTTGCCGCAGCCCCTAGGTTCCCTTCTAACTTGACACTGTTATCCGGGGCCCAATGTTCCCTTCTCCCAGATATTGTTACCCCAGGACCGAGGTTCACTTCTCCCTGACACTGTTAACCCAGCCCGGATGTTCCCTTCACTTTGACACTGTGACCCCAGCCCCGAGGTTCCCTTCTCCCTGACACTGATACCTCAGCCCCAAGGTTCCCTTCTCCCTGACACTGTTACCTCAGCCCCGAGTTTCCCTTCCCCCTGACACTGTTAACCCAGCCCCGAAGTTCCCTTCTCTTTGACACTGTTACCCCAGCCCCGAGGTTCCCTTCTCCCTGACACAGTTCCTCCGCCCCAAGGTTCCCTCTCGCTGACACTGATACCCCTGCCCCGAGGTTCCCTTCTCTTTGACATTGTTGCAACAGCCCAGAGGTTCCCTTCTCCCTGACACTGTTATCACAGCCCCGAGGTTAACTTCTCTCTGACGCTGCTACCCCAACCCCGAGGTCCCAATCTCCGTGACATTGTTACCCCAGCCCCGAGTTTCCCTTCTCCCTGACACTGTTACCCTAGCCCCGATGTTCCCTTTTCCCGGACACTGATACCCCAACCCCGAGGTTCCCTTCTCCCTGACACTGTTACCCCAGACCCGAGGTTCCCTTCTCTTTGACACTGTTACCCTAGCCACAAGGTTCCCTTCTCCCTGACACTGTTACCCCAAACCCGTGGTTCCCTTCTCCCTAAGATTGTTACCCCAGCCCCGAGATTCCCTTCTCCCTGACACTGTTAGCCCAGCCCCGAGGTTCCCTTCTCACTGACATTGTTACCCCAGCCCCGAGGTTCCCTTCTCCCTGACACTGTTACCCCAGCCCCGAGGTTCACATCTCCGTGACACTGTTACCCCAGCCCCGAGGTTCCATTCTCCCTGACACTGTTACCCCAGCCCCGAGGTTCCCTTTTCCCTGACATTGTTACCCCAGCCCCGAGGTTCCCTTCTCCCTGACACTGTTACCTCAGCCCCAAGGTTCCATTCTCGCTGACTCTGTAACCCCAGCCCCGAGGTTCCCTTCTCCCTGACACTGTTACCTCAGACCTAAGGTTCCCTTCTCACTGACACTGTTATCCCAGACCCGAGGTTCCCTTCTCTCTGACATTGTTACCCCAGCCCTGAGTTTCCTATCTCTTTGACACTCTTACCCCATCCGCGAGGTCCCATACTCCCTGACACTGTTACCCCAGCCCCGAGTTTACCTACTCCCTGACACTATTACCCCAGCCCTGAGGTTCCCTTCTCTCTGACACTGTTACCCCAGCCCCGAGGTTCCCTTCTCCCTGACACTGTTAACTCAGCCCCGAGGTTCCCTTCTCCCTGACACTGTTACCCCAGCCCTGAGGTTCCCTTCTCCCTGACACTGTTACCCCAGCCCCGAGGTTCCCTTCTCTCTGACACTGTTACCACAACCCCGAGGTTCCCTTTTCGCTGACACTGTTACCCCAGCCCCAATGTTCCCTTCTCCATGACATTGTTACCCCAGACCCGAGGTTCCCTTCTCCCTGACACTGTTACCCCAACCCCGAGGTTCCCTTCTAACTGACATTGTTGCCCCAGCCCCGAGGTTACATTCTCCCTGACACTGTGACCCCAGCCCCGAGGTCCCATCGCCCTGACACTGTTACCCCAGCCCCAAGTTTCCCATCTCCCTGACACTGTTACCCCAGCCCTGACGTTCCCTTCTCCCTGACACTGTTACACCAGCCCCGAGGTTCCCTTCTCTTTGACATTGTTGCAACAGCCCAGAGGTTCCCTTCTCCCTGACACTGTTATCACAGCCCCGAGGTTAAATTCTCTCTGACGCTGCTACCCCAACCCCGAGGTCCCAATCTCCGTGACATTGTTTCCCCAGACCCGAGTTTCCCTTCCCCCTGACACTGTTACCCCAGCCCCGAGGTTCCCTTCTCCCTGACACTGTTACCCCAGCCCCGAGGGTCCCTTATCGCAGACATTGTTACCCCAGCCCCGAGGTTCCCTTCTCCCTGACATTTTTACCCCAGCCCCGAGGTTCCCTTTTCCCGGACACTGATACCCCAACCCCGAGGTTCCCTTCTCCCTGACACTGTTACCCCAGACCCGAGGTTCCCTTCTCATTGACACTGTTACCCTAGCCACAAGGTTCCCTTCTCCCTGACACTGTTACCCCAAACCCGTGGTTCCCTTCTCCCTAAGATTGTTACCCCAGCCCCGAGATTCCCTTCTCCCTGACACTGTTAGCCCAGCCCCGAGGTTCCCTTCTCACTGACATTGTTACCCCAGCCCCAAGGTTCCCTTCTCCATGACACTGTTATCCCAGCCCCGACGTTCCCTTCTCCCTTACACTGTTACCCCAGACCCGATGTTCCCTTCTCCCTGACATTGTTAACCCAGTCCCGAGTTTCCCTTCTCCCCGACATTGCTACCCCAGCCCCGAGGATCCCTTATACGTGACCATGTTACCCCAAACCCGAGGTTCCCTTCTCCCTTACACTGTTACCCCAGCCCCGAGGTTCTCTTCTCTCTGACACAGTTACCCAAGCCCCGTGGTTCCCTTCTCCCTGACACTGTTCCCTCAGCCCGAAAGTTCCCTTCTCCCTGACACTGTTACCCCAGCCCCGACGTTCCCTTCTCCCTGACACTGTTAACCCAGCCCCGACGTTCCCTTCTCCCTGACACTGTTACCACAGTCCCAGGTTCCCTTCTCTCTGACATTGTTACCCCTGCCCCGAGGTTCCCTTCTCTCTGACATTGTTGCAACAGCCCTGAGGTTCCATTCTCCCTGACACTGTTATCCCAACCCCAAGGTCCCATTCTCCGTGACATTGTTACCCCAGCCCCGAGGTTCCCTTCACCCTGACACTGTTACCCCAGCCCGGAGGTTCCCTTCTTCCTGATATTGTTACCCCAGCCCCGATGTTCCCTTCTCCCTGACACTGTTAACCCTGCCCCAAGTTTCCCTTCTCACTGACACTGTTACCCCACCCCCGAGGTTCCCTTCTCCCTGACACTGTTACCTCAGCCCAAAGGTTCCCTTCTCCCTGACATTGTTACCCCAGCCCCGAGGTTCCCTTCTCTCTGACACTGTTGCAACAGCCCGGAGGTTCCCTTCTCCCTGACACTGTTACCCCAGCCCCGAGGTTCCATCTCCCTGACACTGTTACCCCAGCCCCGAGGTTCCCTTCTCCATTACACTGTTACCCCAGCCCCGAGGTTCCTTCTCCCTGACATTGTTACCCCAGCCCCGAGGTTCCCTTCTCCATGACACTGTTACCCCAGCCCCAACGTTCCCTTCTCCCTTACACTGTTACCCCAGCCCCGAGGATCCCCTATACCTGACCATGTTACCCCAAACCCGAGGTTCCCTTCTCCCTGACACTGTTACCCCAGCCCCGAGGTTCCCTTCTCTCTGACACAGTTACCCAAGCCACGTGGTTCCCTTCTCCCTGACACTGTAACCTCAGCCCGAAAGTTCCCTTCTCCCTGACACTGTTACCCCAGCCCCGACTTTCCCTTCTCCATGACACTGTTACCACAGTCCCAGGTTCCCTTCTCCCTGACACTGTTACCCCAGACCCGAGGTTCCATTCACCCTGACACTGTTACCCCAGCCCCGAGGTTCCCTTCTCCCTGACATTGTTTCCCCAGCACCGAGGTGCCCTTCTCCCTGACATTATTACCCCAAACCCGAGGTTCCCTTCTCCCTGACACTGTTACCCCAGCCCCAAGGTTCCCTTCTCTCTGACACAGTTACCCAAGCCACGTGGTTCCCTTCTCCCTGACACTGTAACCTCAGCCCGAAATTTCCCTTCTCCCTGACACTGTTACCCCAGCCCCGAGGTTCCCTTCTCCCTGGCACTGTTACCCCAGCCCCAAGGTTCCCTTCTCCCTGACATTGTTACCCCAGTCCCGAGGTTCCATTTTCCCTGACACTGTTAAACCACCCCGATGTTCCCTTCTCCCAGACACTGTTACCCCAGCCACAAGGTTCCCGTCTCCCTGACACTGTTACCCCAGCCCCGAGGCTCTCTTCTCCTTGACATTGTTATCCCAGCCCCGAGTTTCCCTTCTCCCTGACAGTGTTACCCAAGACCCAAGGTTCCCTTCTCCCTGACGCTGTTACCCCAGACCCGAGGTTCCCTTCTCTCTGACATTGTTACCCCAGCCCCGAGGTTCCCTTCTCTCTGACATTGTTGCAACAGCCCTGAGGTTCCCGTCTCCCTGACACTGTTATCCCAACCCCGAGGTCCCATTCTCCGTGACATTGTTACCCCAGCCCCGAGGTTCCCTTCTCCCTGACACTGTTACCCCAGCCCGGAAGTTCCCTTCTTCCTGATATTGTTACCCCAGCTCCAAGGTTCCCTTCTCCCTGACATTGTTACCACAGCCCCGAGGTTCCCTTCTCCATGACACTGTTACCCCAGCCCCGAGGATCCCTTTTCCTGGACCTGTTACCCCAAACCCGAGGTTCGCTTCTCCCTGACACCGTTACCCCAGCCCCAATGTCCCTTCTCCGTGACACTATTAGCCCAGCCCCGAGGCTCCCTTCTCCCTGACACTGTTACCCCAGCGCCGAGGTTCCCTTCTCCCTGACACCGTTACCCCAGCCCCGAGCTTCCCTTCTCCCTGACACTGTTACCCCAGCCCCGAGGTTCCCTTCTCAATGACACGGTTACCCCAGCCCAGAGGTTCCCTTCTCCCTGACACTGTTACCCCAGCCACGAGGTTCCCTTCTCCCTGACACTGTTACCCCTGCCCCGTGGTTCCCTTCTCCCTGACACTGTTACCTCAGCCCTAAGTTTCCCTTCTCCATGACACTGTTACCCCAGCCCCGACGTTCCCTTCTCCCTTACACTGTTACCCCAGCCCCGATGTTCCCTTCTCCCTGACATTGTTACCCCAGTCCCGAGTTTCCCTTCTCCCTGACATTGTTACCCCAGCCCCGAGGATCCCTTATACCTGACCATGTTACCCCAAACCCGAGGTTCCCTCCTCCCTGACACTGTTACCCCAGCCCCGAGGTTCCCTTCTCTCTGAGACAGTTACCCAAGTCCCGTGGTTCCCCTCTCCCTGACACTGTTACCCCAGCCCCGAGGTTCCCTTCTCTCTGACATTGTTACCCCAGCCCCGAGGTTCCCTACAACTGACACTGTTACCCCTGCCCCGATGTTCCCTTCTCCCTGACACTGTTACCCCAACCCCCAGATTCCCTTCTCCCTGACATTGTTACCCCAGCCCCGATGTTCCCTTCTCACTGACACTGTTACCCCAGCCCCGAGGTTCCCTTCTCCCTGACACTGTTACCCCAGCCCCGAGGATCCCTTCTCCCTGACATTGTTACCACAGCCCCGAGGTTCCTTCTCCCTCACATTGTTACCCCAGCCCCGAGGTTCCATTCTCCCTGACACTGTTACCCCAGCCCCGAGGTTCCCTTCTCAATGACACTGTTACGCCAGCGCCGAGGATCCCTTCTCCCTGACACTGTTACCCCAGCCCCGAGGTTCCCTTCTTTTTGACACTGTTACCCCAGCCCCGTGGTTCCCTTCTCCCTGACAGTGTTACCCCAGCCCCGAGTTTCCCTTCTCAGTGACACTGTTACCCCAGCCCCGAGTTCCCTTCTCTCTGACACTGTTACCCCTGCCCCGAAGTTCCCTTCTCTCTGACACTGTTACCCTAGCCCCGAGGTTCCCTTCTCACTGACACTGTTACCCCTGCCCCGTGGTTCCCTTCTCCCTGACATTGTTACCCCAGCCCCGAGGTTCCCTTCTCCCTGACATTGTTACCCCTGCCCCGAGGTTCCCTTCTCCCTGACATTGTTACCCCTGCCCCCAGGTTCACTTCTCCCTGACACTTTTACCCCTGCCCCGAGTTTCCCTTCTCCCTGACATTGTTACCCCAGCCCCGTGCTTCCCTTCTCCCTGACACTGTTACCCCAGCCCCTAGGTTCCCTTCTCCCTGACACTGTTACCCCAGCCCCGAGGTTCCCTTCTCCCTGACACTGTTACCCTATCCCCGAGGTTCCCTTCTCACTGACACTGTTACCCCAGCCCCGAGTTTCCCCTTTCTCGGACACTTTTACACTAGTCCCGAGTTTCCCTTCTCCCTGACGCTGTTGCCCCAGACACGAGGTTCCCTTCTCCCTGACATTTTTAACCCAGCCCCGTGGTTCCCTTCTCCCTGACATTGTTACCCCAGCCCCGAGGCTCCCTTCTCTCTGACACTGTTGCAACAGCCCGGAGGTTCCCTTCTCCCTGACACTGTTACCCCAGCCCCGAGGTTCCATCTCCCTGACACTGTTACCCCAGCCCCGAGGTTCCCTTCTCCATTACATTGTTACCCCAGCCCCGAGGTTCCTTCTCCCTGACATTGTTACCCCAGCCCCGAGGTTCCCTTCTCCATGACACTGTTACCCCAGCCCCGACGTTCCCTTCTCCCTTACACTGTTACCCCAGCCCCGATGTTCCCTTCTCCCTGACATTGTTACCCCAGTCCCGAGTTTCCCTTCTCCCTGACATTGTTACCCCAGCCCCGAGGATCCCTTATACCTGACCATGTTACCCCAAACCCGAGGTTCCCTTCTCCCTGACACTGTTACCCCAGCCCCGAGGTTCCCTTCTCTCTGACACAGTTACCCAAGCCCCGTGGTTCCCTTCTCCATGACACTGAAACCTCAGCCCGAAAGTTCCCTTCTCCCTGACACTGTTACCCCAGCCCCGACTTTCCCTTCTCCATGACACTGTTACCCCAGTCCCAGGTTCCCTTCTCCCTGACACTGTTACCCCAGACCCGAGGTTCCATTCACCCTGACACTGTTACCCCAGCCCCGAGGTTCCCTTCTCCCTGACATTGTTTCCCCAGCACCGAGGTGCCCTTCTCCCTGACATTATTACCCCCGCCCCGAGGTTCTCTTCTCTCTGACAGTCTTATGCGGGCCCCGAGGTACCCTTCTCCCTGAGACTGTTACCCCAGCCCCGAGGTTCCATTCTCCCTGACACTGTTACCCCAGCCCCGAGGTTCCCTTCTCCCTGGCACTGTTACCCCAGCCCCAAGGTTCCCTTCTCCCTGACATTGTTACCCCAATCCCGAGGTTCCATTTTCCCTGACACTGTTAACCCACCCCGATGTTCCCTTCTCCCTGACACTGTTACCCCAGCCACAAGGTTCCCTTCTCCCTGACACTGTTACCCCAGCCCCGAGGCTCTCTTCTCCTTGACATTGTTATCCCAGCCCCGAGTTTCCCTTCTCCCTGACACTGTTACTCAAGACCAAAGGTTCCCTTCTCCCTGACGCTGTTACCCCAGACCCGAGGTTCCCTTCTCTCTGACATTGTTACCCCAGCCCCGAGGTTCCCTTCTCTCTGACATTGTTGCAACAGCCCTGAGGTTCCCTTCTCCCTGACACTGTTATCCCAACCCCGAGGTCCCATTCTCCGTGACATTGTTACCCCAGCCCCGAGGTTCCCTTCTCCCTGACACTGTTACCCCAGCCCGGAGGTTCCCTTCTTCCTGATATTGTTACCCCAGCCCCAAGGTTCCCTTCTCCCTGACATTGTTACCACAGCCCCGAGGTTCCCTTCTCCATGACACTGTTACCCCAGCCCCGAGGATCCCTTTTCCTGGACCCTGTTACCCCAAACCCGAGGTTCGCTTCTCCCTGACACCGTTACCCCAGCCCCAATGTCCCTTCTCCGTGACACTATTAGCCCAGCCCCGAGGCTCCCTTCTCCCTGACACTGTTACCCCAGCGCCGAGGTTCCCTTCTCCCTGACACCGTTACCCCAGCCCCGAGCTTCCCTTCTCCCTGACACTGTTACCCCAGCCCCGAAGTTCCCTTCTCAATGACACGGATACCCCAGCCCAGAGGTTCCCTTCTCCCTGACACTGTTACCCCAGCCCCGAGGTTCCCTTCTCCCTGACACTGTTACCCCTGCCCCGTGGTTCCCTTCTCCCTGACACTGTTACCTCAGCCCTAAGTTTCCCTTCTCCATGACACTGTTACCCCAGCCCCGACGTTCCCTTCTCCCTTACACTGTTACCCCAGCCCCGATGTTCCCTTCTCCCTGACATTGTTACCCCAGTCCCGAGTTTCCCTTCTCCCTGACATTGTTACCCCAGCCCCGAGGATCCCTTATACCTGACCATGTTACCCCAAACCCGAGGTTCCCTCCTCCCTGACACTGTTCCCCCAGCCCCGAGGTTCCCTTCTCTCTGAGACAGTTACCCAAGTCCCGTGGTTCCCCTCTCCCTGACACTGTTACCCCAGCCCCGAGGTTCCCTTCTCTCTGACATTGTTACCCCAGCCCCGAGGTTCCCTACAACTGACACTGTTACCCCTGCCCCGATGTTCCCTTCTCCCTGACACTGTTACCCCAACCCCCAGGTTCCCTTCTCCCTGACATTGTTACCCCAGCCCCGATGTTCCCTTCTCACTGACACTGTTACCCCAGACCCGAGGTTCCCTTCTCCCTGACACTGTTACCCCAGCCCCGAGGATCCCTTCTCCCTGACATTGTTACCACAGCCCCGAGGTTCCTTCTCCCTCACATTGTTACCCCAGCCCCGAGGTTCCATTCTCCCTGACACTGTTACCCCAGCCCCGAGGTTCCCTTCTCAATGACACTGTTACGCCAGCGCCGAGGATCCCTTCTCCCTGACACTGTTACCCGAGCCCCGAGGTTCCCTTCTTTTTGACACTGTTACCCCAGCCCCGTGGTTCCCTTCTCCCTGACAGTGTTACCCCAGCCCCGAGTTTCCCTTCTCAGTGACACTGTTACCCCAGCCCCGAGTTTCCCTTCTCTCTGACACTGTTACCCCTGCCCCGAAGTTCCCTTCTCTCTGACACTGTTACCCTAGCCCCGAGGTTCCCTTCTCACTGACACTGTTACCCCTGCCCCGTGGTTCCCTTCTCCCTGACATTGTTACCCCAGCCCCGAGGTTCCCTTCTCCCTGACATTGTTACCCCTGCCCCGAGGTTCCCTTCTCCCTGACATTGTTACCCCTGCCCCCAGGTTCACTTCTCCCTGACACTTTTACCCCAGCCCCGAGTTTCCCTTCTCCCTGACATTGTTACCCCAGCCCCGTGCTTCCCTTCTCCCTGACACTGTTACCCCAGCCCCTAGGTTCCCTTCTCCCTGACACTGTTACCCCAGCCCCGAGGTTCCCTTCTCCCTGACACTGTTACCCTATCCCCGAGGTTCCCTTCTCACTGACACTGTTACCCCAGCCCCGAGTTTCCCCTTTCTCGGACACTTTTACACTAGTCCCGAGTTTCCCTTCTCCCTGACGCTGTTGCCCCAGACACGAGGTTCCCTTCTCCCTGACACTTTTAACCCAGCCCCGTGGTTCCCTTCTCCCTGACATTGTTACCCCAGCCCCGAGGTTCCCTTCTCTCTGACACTGTTGCAACAGCCCGGAGGTTTCCTTCTCCCTGACACTGTTACCCCAGCCCCGAGGTTCCATCTCCCTGACACTGTTACCCCAGCCCCGAGGTTCCCTTCTCCATTACATTGTTACCCCAGCCCCGAGGTTCCTTCTCCCTGACATTGTTACCCCAGCCCCGAGGTTCCCTTCTCCATGACACTGTTACCCCAGCCCCGACGTTCCCTTCTCCCTTACACTGTTACCCCAGCCCCGATGTTCCCTTCTCCCTGACATTGTTACCCCAGTCCCGAGTTTCCCTTCTCCCTGACATTGTTACCCCAGCCCCGAGGATCCCTTATACCTGACCATGTTACCCCAAACCCGAGGTTCCCTTCTCCCTGACACTGTTACCCCAGCCCCGAGGTTCCCTTCTCTCTGACACAGTTACCCAAGCCCCGTGGTTCCCTTCTCCCTGACACTGTAACCTCAGCCCGAAAGTTCCCTTCTCCCTGACACTGTTACCCCAGCCCCGACTTTCCCTTCTCCATGACACTGTGACCCCAGTCCCAGGTTCCCTTCTCCCTGACACTGTAACCCCAGACCCGAGGTTCCATTCACCCTGACACTGTTACCCCAGCCCCGAGGTTCCCTTCTCCCTGACATTGTTTCCCCAGCACCGAGGTGCCCTTCTCCCTGACATTATTACCCCCGCCCCGAGGTTCTCTTCTCTCTGACAGTCTTATGCGGGCCCCGAGGTACCCTTCTCCCTGAGACTGTTACCCCAGTCCCGAGGTTCCATTCTCCCTGACACTGTTACCCCAGCCCCGAGGTTCCCTTCTCCCTGGCACTGTTACCCCAGCCCCAAGGTTCCCTTCTCCCTGACATTGTTACCCCAGTCCCGAGGTTCCATTTTCCCTGACACTGTTAACCCACCCCGATGTTCCCTTCTCCCTGACACTGTTACCCCAGCCACAAGGTTCCCTTCTCCCTGACACTGTTACCCCAGCCCCGAGGCTCTCTTCTCCTTGACATTGTTATCCCAGCCCCGAGTTTCCCTTCTCCCTGACACTGTTACTCAAGACCCAAGGTTCCCTTCTCCCTGACGCTGTTACCCCAGACCCGAGGTTCCCTTCTCTCTGACATTGTTACCCCAGCCCCGAGGTTCCCTTCTCTCTGACATTGTTGCAACAGCCCTGAGGTTCCCTTCTCCCTGACACTGTTATCCCAACCCCGAGGTCCCATTCTCCGTGACATTGTTACCCCAGCCCCGAGGTTCCCTTCTCCCTGACACTGTTACCCCAGCCCGGAGGTTCCCTTCTTCCTGATATTGTTACCCCAGCTCCAAGGTTCCCTTCTCCCTGACATTGTTACCACAGCCCCGAGGTTCCCTTCTCCATGACACTGTTACCCCAGCCCCGAGGATCCCTTTTCCTGGACCCTGTTACCCCAAACCCGAGGTTCGCTTCTCCCTGACACCGTTACCCCAGCCCCAATGTCCCTTCTCCGTGACACTATTAGCCCAGCCCCGAGGCTCCCTTCTCCCTGACACTGTTACCCCAGCGCCGAGGTTCCCTTCTCCCTGACACCGTTACCCCAGCCCCGAGCTTCCCTTCTCCCTGACACTGTTACCCCAGCCCCGAAGTTCCCTTCTCAATGACACGGTTACCCCAGCCCAGAGGTTCCCTTCTCCCTGACACTGTTACCCCAGCCCCGAGGTTCCCTTCTCCCTGACACTGTTACCCCTGCCCCGTGGTTCCCTTCTCCCTGACACTGTTACCTCAGCCCTAAGTTTCCCTTCTCCATGACACTGTTACCCCAGCCCCGACGTTCCCTTCTCCCTTACACTGTTACCCCAGCCCCGATGTTCCCTTCTCCCTGACATTGTTACCCCAGTCCCGAGTTTCCCTTCTCCCTGACATTGTTACCCCAGCCCCGAGGATCCCTTATACCTGACCATGTTACCCCAAACCCGAGGTTCCCTTCTCCCTGACACTGTTACCCCTGCCCCGAGGTTCCCTTCTCTCTGACACAGTTACCCAAGTCCCGTGGTTCCCCTCTCCCTGACACTGTTACCCCAGCCCCGAGGTTCCCTTCTCTCTGACATTGTTACCCCAGCCCCGAGGTTCCCTACAACTGACACTGTTACCCCTGCCCCGATGTTCCCTTCTCCCTGACACTGTTACCCCAACCCCCAGGTTCCCTTCTCCCTGACATTGTTACCCCAGCCCCGATGTTCCCTTCTCACTGACACTGTTACCCCAGCCCCGAGGTTCCCTTCTCCCTGACACTGTTACCCCAGCCCCGAGGATCCCTTCTCCCTGACATTGTTACCACAGCCCCGAGGTTCCTTCTCCCTCACATTGTTACCCCAGCCCCGAGGTTCCATTCTCCCTGACACTGTTACCCCAGCCCCGAGGTTCCCTTTTCACTGACACTGTTACGCCAGCGCTGAGGATCCCTTCTCCCTGACACTGTTACCCCAGCCCCGATGTTCCCTTCTTTTTGACACTGTTACCCCAGCCCCGTGGTTCCCTTCTCCCTGACAGTGTTACCCCAGCCCCGAGTTTCCCTTCTCAGTGACACTGTTACCCCAGCCCCGAGTTTCCCTTCTCTCTGACACTGTTACCCCTGCCCCGAAGTTCCCTTCTCTCTGACACTGTTACCCCAGCCCCGAGGTTCCCTTCTCACTGACACTGTTACCCCTGCCCCGTGGTTCCCTTCTCCCTGACATTGTTACCCCAGCCCCGAGGTTCCCTTCTCCCTGACATTGTTACCCCTGCCCCGAGGTTCCCTTCTCCCTGACATTGTTACCCCTGCCCCCAGGTTCACTTCTCCCTGACACTTTTACCCCAGCCCCGAGTTTCCCTTCTCCCTGACATTGTTACCCCAGCCCCGTGCTTCCCTTCTCCCTGACACAGTTACCCCAGCCCCTAGGTTCCCTTCTCCCTGACACTGTTACCCCAGCCCCGAGGTTCCCTTCTCCCTGACACTGTTACCCTAGCCCCGAGGTTCCCTTCTCACTGACACTGTTACCCCAGCCCCGAGTTTCCCCTTTCTCGGACACTTTTACACTAGTCCCGAGTTTCCCGTCTCCCTGACGCTGTTGCCCCAGACACGAGGTTCCCTTCTCCCTGACACTGTTACCCCACCCCGTGGTTCCATTCTCCCTGACATTGTTTCCCCAGCCCCGAGGTTCCCTTCTCCCTGAAATTGTTACCCCTGCCCCGAGGTTCCCTTCTCCCTGACATTGTTACCCCAGTCCCGAGGTTCCATTTTCCCTGACACTGTTAAACCACCCCGATGTTCCCTTCTCCCAGACACTGTTACCCCAGCCACAAGGTTCCCTTCTCCCTGACACTGTTACCCCAGCCCCGAGGCTCTCTTCTCCTTGACATTGTTATCCCAGCCCCGAGTTTCCCTTCTCCCTGACAGTGTTACCCAAGACCCAAGGTTCCCTTCTCCCTGACGCTGTTACCCCAGACCCGAGGTTCCCTTCTCTCTGACATTGTTACCCCAGCCCCGAGGTTCCCTTCTCTCTGACATTGTTGCAACAGCCCTGAGGTTCCCGTCTCCCTGACACTGTTATCCCAACCCCGAGGTCCCATTCTCCGTGACATTGTTACCCCAGCCCCGAGGTTCCCTTCTCCCTGACACTGTTACCCCAGCCCGGAAGTTCCCTTCTTCCTGATATTGTTACCCCAGCTCCAAGGTTCCCTTCTCCCTGACATTGTTACCACAGCCCCGAGGTTCCCTTCTCCATGACACTGTTACCCCAGCCCCGAGGATCCCTTTTCCTGGACCTGTTACCCCAAACCCGAGGTTCGCTTCTCCCTGACACCGTTACCCCAGCCCCAATGTCCCTTCTCCGTGACACTATTAGCCCAGCCCCGAGGCTCCCTTCTCCCTGACACTGCTACCCCAGCGCCGAGGTTCCCTTCTCCCTGACACCGTTACCCCAGCCCCGAGCTTCCCTTCTCCCTGACACTGTTACCCCAGCCCCGAGGTTCCCTTCTCAATGACACGGTTACCCCAGCCCAGAGGTTCCCTTCTCCCTGACACTGTTACCCCAGCCCCGAGGTTCCCTTCTCCCTGACACTGTTACCCCTGCCCCGTGGTTCCCTTCTCCCTGACACTGTTACCTCAGCCCTAAGTTTCCCTTCTCCATGACACTGTTACCCCAGCCCCGACGTTCCCTTCTCCCTTACACTGTTACCCCAGCCCCGATGTTCCCTTCTCCCTGACATTGTTACCCCAGTCCCGAGTTTCCCTTCTCCCTGACATTGTTACCCCAGCCCCGAGGATCCCTTATACCTGACCATGTTACCCCAAACCCGAGGTTCCCTCCTCCCTGACACTGTTACCCCAGCCCCGAGGTTCCCTTCTCTCTGAGACAGTTACCCAAGTCCCGTGGTTCCCCTCTCCCTGACACTGTTACCCCAGCCCCGAGGTTCCCTTCTCTCTGACATTGTTACCCCAGCCCCGAGGTTCCCTACAACTGACACTGTTACCCCTGCCCCGATGTTCCCTTCTCCCTGACACTGTTACCCCAACCCCCAGGTTCCCTTCTCCCTGACATTGTTACCCCAGCCCCGATGTTCCCTTCTCACTGACACTGTTACCCCAGCCCCGAGGTTCCCTTCTCCCTGACACTGTTACCCCAGCCCCGAGGATCCCTTCTCCCTGACATTGTTACCACAGCCCCGAGGTTCCTTCTCCCTCACATTGTTACCCCAGCCCCGAGGTTCCATTCTCCCTGACACTGTTACCCCAGCCCCGAGGTTCCCTTCTCAATGACACTGTTACGCCAGCGCCGAGGATCCCTTCTCCCTGACACTGTTACCCCAGCCCCGAGGTTCCCTTCTTTTTGACACTGTTACCCCAGCCCCGTGGTTCCCTTCTCCCTGACAGTGTTACCCCAGCCCCGAGTTTCCCTTCTCAGTGACACTGTTACCCCTGCCCCGAGTTTCCCTTCTCTCTGACACTGTTACCCCTGCCCCGAAGTTCCCTTCTCTCTGACACTGTTACCCTAGCCCCGAGGTTCCCTTCTCACTGACACTGTTACCCCTGCCCCGTGGTTCCCTTCTCCCTGACATTGTTACCCCAGCCCCGAGGTTCCCTTCTCCCTGACATTGTTACCCCTGCCCCCAGGTTCACTTCTCCCTGACACTTTTACCCCAGCCCCGAGTTTCCCTTCTCCCTGACATTGTTACCCCAGCCCCGTGCTTCCCTTCTCCCTGACACTGTTACCCCAGCCCATAGGTTCCCTTCTCCCTGACACTGTTACCCCAGCCCCGAGGTTCCCTTCTCCCTGACACTGTTACCCTATCCCCGAGGTTCCCTTCTCACTGACACTGTTACCCCAGCCCCGAGTTTCCCCTTTCTCGGACACTTTTACACTAGTCCCGAGTTTCCCTTCTCCCTGACGCTGTTGCCCCAGACACGAGGTTCCCTTCTCCCTGACACTTTTAACCCAGCCCCGTGGTTCCCTTCTCCCTGACATTATTACCCCAGCCCCGAGGTTCCCTTCTCTCTGACACTGTTGCAACAGCCCGGAGGTTCCCTTCTCCCTGACACTGTTACCCCAGCCCCGAGGCTCCATCTCCCTGACACTGTTACCCCAGCCCCGAGGTTCCCTTCTCCATTACATTGTTACCCCAGCCCCGAGGTTCCTTCTCCCTGACATTGTTACCCCAGTCCCGAGGTTCCCTTCTCCATGACACTGTTACCCCAGCCCCGACGTTCCCTTCTCCCTGACACTGTTACCCCAGCCCCGATGTTCCCTTCTCCCTGACATTGTTACCCCAGTCCCGAGTTTCCCTTCTCCCTGACATTGTTACCCCAGCCCCGAGGATCCCTTATACCTGACCATGTTACCCCAAACCCGAGGTTCCCTTCTCCCTGACACTGTTACCCCAGCCCCGAGGTTCCCTTCTCTCTGACACAGTTACCCAAGCCCCGTGGTTCCCTTCTCCCTGACACTGTAACCTCAGCCCGAAAGTTCCCTTCTCCCTGACACTGTTACCCCAGCCCCGACTTTCCCTTCTCCATGACACTGTTACCCCAGTCCCAGGTTCCCTTCTCCCTGACACTGTTACCCCAGACCCGAGGTTCCATTCACCCTGACACTGTTACCCCAGCCCCGAGGTTCCCTTCTCCCTGACATTGTTTCCCCAACACCGAGGTGCCCTTCTCCCTGACATTATTACCCCCGCCCCGAGGTTCTCTTCTCTCTGACAGTCTTATGCGGGCCCCGAGGTACCCTTCTCCCTGAGACTGTTACCCCAGCCCCGAGGTTCCATTCTCCCTGACACTGTTACCCCAGCCCCGAGGTTCCCTTCTCCCTGGCACTGTTACCCCAGCCCCAAGGTTCCCTTCTCCCTGACATTGTTACCCCAGTCCCGAGGTTCCATTTTCCCTGACACTGTTAACCCACCCCGATGTTCCCTTCTCCCTGACACTGTTACCCCAGCCACAAGGTTCCCTTCTCCCTGACACTGTTACCCCAGCCCCGAGGCTCTCTTCTCCTTGACATTGTTATCCCAGCCCCGAGTTTCCCTTCTCCCTGACACTGTTACTCAAGACCCAAGGTTCCCTTCTCCCTGACGCTGTTACCCCAGACCCGAGGTTCCCTTCTCTCTGACATTGTTACCCCAGCCCCGAGGTTCCCTTCTCTCTGACATTGTTGCAACAACCCTGAGGTTCCCTTCTCCCTGACACTGTTATCCCAACCCCGAGGTCCCATTCTCCGTGACATTGTTACCCCAGCCCCGAGGTTCCCTTCTCCCTGACACTGTTACCCCAGCCCGGAGGTTCCCTTCTTCCTGATATTGTTACCCCAGCTCCAAGGTTCCCTTCTCCCTGACATTGTTACCACAGCCCCGAGGTTCCCTTCTCCATGACACTGTTACCCCAGCCCCGAGGATCCCTTTTCCTGGACCCTGTTACCCCAAACCCGAGGTTCGCTTCTCCCTGACACCGTTACCCCAGCCCCAATGTCCCTTCTCCGTGACACTATTAGCCCAGCCCCGAGGCTCCCTTCTCCCTGACACTGTTACCCCAGCGCCGAGGTTCCCTTCTCCCTGACACCGTTACCCCAGCCCCGAGCTTCCCTTCTCCCTGACACTGTTACCCCAGCCCCGAAGTTCCCTTCTCAATGACACGGTTACCCCAGCCCAGAGGTTCCCTTCTCCCTGACACTGTTACCCCAGCCCCGAGGTTCCCTTCTCCCTGACACTGTTACCCCTGCCCCGTGGTTCCCTTCTCCCTGACACTGTTACCTCAGCCCTAAGTTTCCCTTCTCCATGACACTGTTACCCCAGCCCCGACGTTCCCTTCTCCCTTACACTGTTACCCCAGCCCCGATGTTCCCTTCTCCCTGACATTGTTACCCCAGTCCCGAGTTTCCCTTCTCCCTGACATTGTTACCCCAGCCCCGAGGATCCCTTATACCTGACCATGTTACCCCAAACCCGAGGTTCCCTTCTCCCTGACACTGTTACCCCTGCCCCGAGGTTCCCTTCTCTCTGACACAGTTACCCAAGTCCCGTGGTTCCCCTCTCCCTGACACTGTTACCCCAGCCCCGAGGTTCCCTTCTCTCTGACATTGTTACCCCAGCCCCGAGGTTCCCTACAACTGACACTGTTACCCCTGCCCCGATGTTCCCTTCTCCCTGACACTGTTACCCCAACCCCCAGGTTCCCTTCTCCCTGACATTGTTACCCCAGCCCCGATGTTCCCTTCTCACTGACACTGTTACCCCAGCCCCGAGGTTCCCTTCTCCCTGACACTGTTACCCCAGCCCCGAGGATCCCTTCTCCCTGACATTGTTACCACAGCCCCGAGGTTCCTTCTCCCTCACATTGTTACCCCAGCCCCGAGGTTCCATTCTCCCTGACACTGTTACCCCAGCCCCGAGGTTCCCTTTTCACTGACACTGTTACGCCAGCGCCGAGGATCCCTTCTCCCTGACACTGTTACCCCAGCCCCGATGTTCCCTTCTTTTTGACACTGTTACCCCAGCCCCGTGGTTCCCTTCTCCCTGACAGTGTTACCCCAGCCCCGAGTTTCCCTTCTCAGTGACACTGTTACCCCAGCCCCGAGTTTCCCTTCTCTCTGACACTGTTACCCCTGCCCCGAAGTTCCCTTCTCTCTGACACTGTTACCCCAGCCCCGAGGTTCCCTTCTCACTGACACTGTTACCCCTGCCCCGTGGTTCCCTTCTCCCTGACATTGTTACCCCAGCCCCGAGGTTCCCTTCTCCCTGACATTGTTACCCCTGCCCCGAGGTTCCCTTCTCCCTGACATTGTTACCCCTGCCCCCAGGTTCACTTCTCCCTGACACTTTTACCCCAGCCCCGAGTTTCCCTTCTCCCTGACATTGTTACCCCAGCCCCGTGCTTCCCTTCTCCCTGACACAGTTACCCCAGCCCCTAGGTTCCCTTCTCCCTGACACTGTTACCCCAGCCCCGAGGTTCCCTTCTCCCTGACACTGTTACCCTAGCCCCGAGGTTCCCTTCTCACTGACACTGTTACCCCAGCCCCGAGTTTCCCCTTTCTCGGACACTTTTACACTAGTCCCGAGTTTCCCTTCTCCCTGACGCTGTTGCCCCAGACACGAGGTTCCCTTCTCCCTGACACTGTTACCCCACCCCGTGGTTCCATTCTCCCTGACATTGTTTCCCCAGCCCCGAGGTTCCCTTCTCCCTGAAATTGTTACCCCTGCCCCGAGGTTCCCTTCTCCCTGACATTGTTACCCCTGCCCCCAGATTCACTTATCCCTGACACTTTTACCCCAGCCCCGAGGTTCCCTTTTCTCTGACATTGTTACCCCAGCCCAGAGTTTCGCTTCTCTCTGACACTGTTACCCCAGCCAGAAGGTTCCCTTCTCCCTGACACTGTTACCCCAGCCCCGAGGTTCCCTTCTCTCTGACATTGTTACCCCAGCCCCGAGGTTCCCTACAACTGACACTGTTACCCCTGCCCCGATGTTCCCTTCTCCCTGACACTGTTACGCCAACCGCCAGGTTCCCTTCTCCCTGACACTGTTACCCCAGCCCCGATGTTCCCTTGCCCCTGACACTGTTACCCCAGCCCCGAGTTCCCCTTCTCACTGACACGGTTACCCCACCCCCGAGGTTCCCTTCTCCCTGACACTGTTACCTCAGCCCCAACGTTCCCTTCTCCCTGACACTGTTACCCCAGCCCCAAGGTTCCCTTCTCCCTGACATTGTAACCCCAGCCCCGAGGTTCCTTTCTCTCTGACACAGGTGCAACAGCCCTGAGGTTCCCTTCTCCCTGACACTGTTACCCAAGCCCCGAGGTTCCATCTCCCTGACATTGTTACCCCAGCCCCGAGGTCCCCTTCTCCATTACACTGTTATCCCAGCCCAGAGGTTCCTTCTCCCTGACATTGTTACCCCAGCCCTGATCTTCCCTTCTCCGTGACACTGTAACCCCAGCCCCGAGGTTCCCTTCTCCCTGACACTGTTACCCCAGCCCCGAGGATCCCTTCTGCCTGACATTGTTACCACAGCCCCGAGGTTCCTTCTCCCTCACATTGTTACCCCAGCCCCGAGGTTCCCTTCTCCCTGACACTGTGACCCCAGCCCCGAGGTTCCCTTCTCACTGACACTGTTACCCCAGCCCCGAGGATTCCTTCTCCCTGACACTGTGACCCCGGCCCCGAGGTTCCCTTCTCTTTGACACTGTTACCCCAGCCCCGTGGTTCCCTTCTCCCTGACATTGTTACCCCAGCCCCAAGTTTCCCTTCTCACTGACACTGTTACCCCAGCCCCGAGTTTCCCTTCTCTCTGACACTGTTACCCCAGCCCCGAAGTTCCCTTCTCTCGGACAGTTACCCCAGCCCCGAGGTTCCCTTCTCACTGACACTGTTACCCAAGCCCCGTGGTTCCCTTCTCCCTGACATTGTTACCCCAGCTCCGAGTTTCCCTTCTCCCTGACATTGTTACCCCTGCCCCGAGGTTCCCTTCTCCCTGACATTGTTACCCCTGACCCAGGTTCACTTCTCCCTGACACTTTTACCCCAGCCCCGAGGTTCCCTTTTCTCTGACACTGTTGCCCCAGCCCAGAGTTTCCCTTCTCTCTGACACTGTAACCCCAGCCCCGATGTTCGCTTCTCTCTGACACTGTTACCCCTGCCCCGAGGTTCCCTTCTCTCTGACACTGTTACCCCAGACCGGAGGTTCCCTTCTCTCTGACACTGTTACCCCAGCCCTGAGGTGCCCTTCTCCCTGACACTGTTACCCCAGCCACAAGGTTCCCTTCTCCCTGACACTGTTACCCCAGCCCCGAGGTTCCCTTCTCCCTGACACTGTTACCCCAGCCCCGAGGTTCCCTTCTCACTGACACTGTTACCCCAGCCCCGAGTTTCCCCTTTCTCTGACACTTTTACACTAGTCCCGAGGTTCCTTTCTCCCTGACGCTGTTTCCCCAGACACGAGGTTCCCTTCTCCCTGACACTGTTACCCCAGCCCCGTTGTTCCCTTCTACCTGACATTGTTACCGCAGCCCCGAGGTTCCCTTCTCCCTGACGCTGTTACCCTAGCCCCGAGGATCCCTTCTCCCTGACATTGTTACCCCTGCCCCCAGATTCACTTATCCCTGACACTTTTACCCCAGCCCCGAGGTTCCCTTTTCTCTGACATTGTTACCCCAGCCCAGAGTTTCGCTTCTCTCTGACACTGTTACCCACAGCCAGAAGGTTCCCTTCTCCCTGACACTGTTACCCCAGCCCCGAGGTTCCCTTCTCTCTGACATTGTTACCCCAGCCCCGAGGTTCCCTACAACTGACACTGTTACCCCTGCCCCGATGTTCCCTTCTCCCTGACACTGTTACGCCAACCGCCAGGTTCCCTTCTCCCTGACACTGTTACCCCAGCCCCGATGTTCCCTTGCCCCTGACACTGTTACCCCAGCCCCGAGTTCCCCTTCTCACTGACACGGTTACCCCACCCCCGAGGTTCCCTTCTCCCTGACACTGTTACCTCAGCCCCAACGTTCCCTTCTCCCTGACACTGTTACCCCAGCCCCAAGGTTCCCTTCTCCCTGACATTGTAACCCCAGCCCCGAGGTTCCTTTCTCTCTGACACAGGTGCAACAGCCCTGAGGTTCCCTTCTCCCTGACACTGTTACCCAAGCACCGAGGTTCCATCTCCCTGACATTGTTACCCCAGCCCCGAGGTCCCCTTCTCCATTACACTGTTATCCCAGCCCAGAGGTTCCTTCTCCCTGACATTGTTACCCCAGCCCCGATCTTCCCTTCTCCGTGACACTGTAACGCCAGCCCCGAGGTTCCCTTCTCCCTGACACTGTTACCCCAGCCCCGAGGATCCCTTCTGCCTGACATTGTTACCACAGCCCCGAGGTTCCTTCTCCCTCACATTGTTACCCCAGCCCCGAGGTTCCCTTCTCCCTGACACTGTGACCCCAGCCCCGAGGTTCCCTTCTCACTGACACTGTTACCCCAGCCCCGAGGATTCCTTCTCCCTGACACTGTGACCCCGGCCCCGAGGTTCCCTTCTCTTTGACACTGTTACCCCAGCCCCGTGGTTCCCTTCTCCCTGACATTGTTACCCCAGCCCCGAGTTTCCCTTCTCAATGACACTGTTACCCCAGCCCCGAGTTTCCCTTCTCTCTGACACTGTTACCCCAGCCCCGAAGTTCCCTTCTCTCGGACAGTTACCCCAGCCCCGAGGTTCCCTTCTCACTGACACTGTTACCCAAGCCCCGTGGTTCCCTTCTCCCTGACATTGTTACCCCAGCCCCGAGTTTCCCTTCTCCCTGACATTGTTACCCCTGCCCCGAGGTTCCCTTCTCCCTGACATTGTTACCCCTGACCCAGGTTCACTTCTCCCTGACACTTTTTCCCCAGCCCCGAGGTTCCCTTTTCTCTGACACTGTTGCCCCAGCCCAGAGTTTCCCTTCTCTCTGACACTGTAACCCCAGCCCCGAGGTTCGCTTCTCTCTGACACTGTTACCCCTGCCCCGAGTTTCCCTTCTCTCTGACACTGTTACCCCAGACCCGAGGTTCCCTTCTCTCTGACACTGTTACCCCAGCCCTGAGGTGCCCTTCTCCCTGACACTGTTAGCCCAGCCCCGAGTTTCCCTTCTCCCAGACATTGTTACCCCAGCCCCGTGCTTCCCTTCTCCCTGACACTGTTACCCCAGCCACAAGGTTCCCTTCTCCCTGACACTGTTACCCCAGCCCCGAGGTTCCCTTCTCCCTGACACTGTTACCCCAGCCCCGAGGTTCCCTTCTCACTGACACTGTTACCCCAGCCCCGAGTTTCCCCTTTCTCTGACACTTTTACACTAGTCCCGAGGTTCCTTTCTCCCTGACGCTGTTTCCCCAGACACGAGGTTCCCTTCTCCCTGACACTGTTACCCCAGCCCCGAGGATCCCTTCTCCCTGACATTGTTACCCCTGCCCCCAGATTCACTTCTCCCTGACACTTTTACCCCGGCCCCGAGGTTCCCTTTTCTCTGACACTGTTACCCCAGCCCTGTGTTTCGCTTCTCTCTGACACTGTTACCCCAGCCCCGAGGTTCCCTTCTCTCTGACACTGTTATCCGAGGCCCGAGGTTCCCTTGTCCCTGACACTGTTACCCCAGCCCTGAGGTTCCCTTCTCCCTGACACTGTTACCCCAGCCCCGAGGCTCCCTTCTCCCTGACATTGTTATCCCAGCCCCGAGTTTCCCTTCTCCCTGACACTGTTACCCAAGTCCCAAGGTTCCCTTCTCCCTGACACTGTTATCCCAGCCCCGAGGTTCCCTTCTCCCTGACACTGTTACCCCAGCCCCGAGGATCCCTTCTCCCTGACATTGTTACCACAGCCCCGAGGTTCCTTCTCCCTCACATTGTTACCCCAGCCCCGAGGTTCCATTCTCCCTGACACTGTTACCCCAGCCCCGAGGTTCCCTTTTCACTGACACTGTTACGCCAGCGCCGAGGATCCCTTCTCCCTGACACTGTTACCCCAGCCCCGATGTTCCCTTCTTATTGACACTGTTACCCCAGCCCCGTGGTTCCCTTCTCCCTGACAGTGTTACCCCAGCCCCGAGTTTCCCTTCTCAGTGACACTGTTACCCCAGCCCCGAGTTTCCCTTCTCTCTGACACTGTTACCCCTGCCCCGAAGTTCCCTTCTCTCTGACACTGTTACCCCAGCCCCGAGGTTCCCTTCTCACTGACACTGTTACCCCTGCCCCGTGGTTCCCTTCTCCCTGACATTGTTACCCCAGCCCCGAGGTTCCCTTCTCCCTGACATTGTTACCCCTGCCCCGAGGTTCCCTTCTCCCTGACATTGTTACCCCTGCCCCCAGGTTCACTTCTCCCTGACACTTTTACCCCAGCCCCGAGTTTCCCTTCTCCCTGACATTGTTACCCCAGCCCCGTGCTTCCCTTCTCCCTGACACAGTTACCCCAGCCCCTAGGTTCCTTTCTCCCTGACACTGTTACCCCAGCCCCGAGGTTCCCTTCTCCCTGACACTGTTACCCTAGCCCCGAGGTTCCCTTCTCACTGACACTGTTACCCCAGCCCCGAGTTTCCCCTTTCTCGGACACTTTTACACTAGTCCCGAGTTTCCCTTCTCCCTGACGCTGTTGCCCCAGACACGAGGTTCCCTTCTCCCTGACACTGTTACCCCACCCCGTGGTTCCATTCTCCCTGACATTGTTTCCCCAGCCCCGAGGTTCCCTTCTCCCTGAAATTGTTACCCCTGCCCCGAGGTTCCCTTCTCCCTGACATTGTTACCCCTGCCCCCAGATTCACTTATCCCTGACACTTTTACCCCAGCCCCGAGGTTCCCTTTTCTCTGACATTGTTACCCCAGCCCAGAGTTTCGCTTCTCTCTGACACTGTTACCCCAGCCAGAAGGTTCCCTTCTCCCTGACACTGTTACCCCAGCCCCGAGGTTCCCTTCTCTCTGACATTGTTACCCCAGCCCCGAGGTTCCCTACAACTGACACTGTTACCCCTGCCCCGATGTTCCCTTCTCCCTGACACTGTTACGCCAACCGCCAGGTTCCCTTCTCCCTGACACTGTTACCCCAGCCCCGATGTTCCCTTGCCCCTGACACTGTTACCCCAGCCCCGAGTTCCCCTTCTCACTGACACGGTTACCCCACCCCCGAGGTTCCCTTCTCCCTGACACTGTTACCTCAGCCCCAACGTTCCCTTCTCCCTGACACTGTTACCCCAGCCCCAAGGTTCCCTTCTCCCTGACATTGTAACCCCAGCCCCGAGGTTCCTTTCTCTCTGACACAGGTGCAACAGCCCTGAGGTTCCCTTCTCCCTGACACTGTTACCCAAGCCCCGAGGTTCCATCTCCCTGACATTGTTACCCCAGCCCCGAGGTCCCCTTCTCCATTACACTGTTATCCCAGCCCAGAGGTTCCTTCTCCCTGACATTGTTACCCCAGCCCCGATCTTCCCTTCTCCGTGACACTGTAACCCCAGCCCCGAGGTTCCCTTCTCCCTGACACTGTTACCCCAGCCCCGAGGATCCCTTCTGCCTGACATTGTTACCACAGCCCCGAGGTTCCTTCTCCCTCACATTGTTACCCCAGCCCCGAGGTTCCCTTCTCCCTGACACTGTGACCCCAGCCCCGAGGTTCCCTTCTCACTGACACTGTTACCCCAGCCCCGAGGATTCCTTCTCCCTGACACTGTGACCCCGGCCCCGAGGTTCCCTTCTCTTTGACACTGTTACCCCAGCCCCGTGGTTCCCTTCTCCCTGACATTGTTACCCCAGCCCCGAGTTTCCCTTCTCACTGACACTGTTACCCCAGCCCCGAGTTTCCCTTCTCTCTGACACTGTTACCCCAGCCCCGAAGTTCCCTTCTCTCGGACAGTTACCCCAGCCCCGAGGTTCCCTTCTCACTGACACTGTTACCCAAGCCCCGTGGTTCCCTTCTCCCTGACATTGTTACCCCAGCCCCGAGTTTCCCTTCTCCCTGACATTGTTACCCCTGCCCCAACGTTCCCTTCTCCCTGACACTGTTACCCCAGCCCCAAGGTTCCCTTCTCCCTGACATTGTAACCCCAGCCCCGAGGTTCCTTTCTCTCTGACACAGGTGCAACAGCCCTGAGGTTCCCTTCTCCCTGACACTGTTACCCAAGCCCCGAGGTTCCATCTCCCTGACATTGTTACCCCAGCCCCGAGGTCCCCTTCTCCATTACACTGTTATCCCAGCCCAGAGGTTCCTTCTCCCTGACATTGTTACCCCAGCCCCGATCTTCCCTTCTCCGTGACACTGTAACCCCAGCCCCGAGGTTCCCTTCTCCCTGACACTGTTACCCCAGCCCCGAGGATCCCTTCGGCCTGACATTGTTACCACAGCCCCGAGGTTCCTTCTCCCTCACATTGTTACCCCAGCCCCGAGGTTCCCTTCTCCCTGACACTGTGACCCCAGCCCCGAGGTTCCCTTCTCACTGACACTGTTACCCCAGCCCCGAGGATTCCTTCTCCCTGACACTGTGACCCCGGCCCCGAGGTTCCCTTCTCTTTGACACTGTTACCCCAGCCCCGTGGTTCCCTTCTCCCTGACATTGTTACCCCAGCCCCGAGTTTCCCTTCTCACTGACACTGTTACCCCAGCCCCGAGTTTCCCTTCTCTCTGACACTGTTACCCCAGCCCCGAAGTTCCCTTCTCTCGGACAGTTACCCCAGCCCCGAGGTTCCCTTCTCACTGACACTGTTACCCAAGCCCCGTGGTTCCCTTCTCCCTAACATTGTTACCCCAGCCCCGAGTTTCCCTTCTCCCTGACATTGTTACCCCTGCCCCGAGGTTCCCTTCTCCCTGACATTGTTACCCCTGACCCAGGTTCACTTCTCCCTGACACTTTTACCCCAGCCCCGAGGTTCCCTTTTCTCTGACACTGTTGCCCCAGCCCAGAGTTTCCCTTCTCTCTGACACTGTAACCCCAGCCCCGAGGTTCGCTTCTCTCTGACACTGTTACCCCTGCCCCGAGGTTCCCTTCTCTCTGACACTGTTACCCCAGACCCGAGGTTCCCTTCTCTCTGACACTGTTACCCCAGCCCTGAGGTGCCCTTCTCCCTGACACTGTTAGCCCAGCCCCGAGTTTCCCTTCTCCCAGACATTGTTACCCCAGCCCCGTGCTTCCCTTCTCCCTGACACTGTTACCCCAGCCACAAGGTTCCCTTCTCCCTGACACTGTTACCCCAGCCCCGAGGTTCCCTTCTCCCTGACACTGTTACCCCAGCCCCGAGGTTCCCTTCTCACTGACACTGTTACCCCAGCCCCGAGTTTCCCCTTTCTCTGACACTTTTACACTAGTCCCGAGGTTCCTTTCTCCCTGACGCTGTTTCCCCAGACACGAGGTTCCCTTCTCCCTGACACTGTTACCCCAGCCCCGTTGTTCCCTTCTACCTGACATTGTTACCGCAGCCCCGAGGTTCCCTTCTCCCTGACGCTGTTACCCCAGCCCCGAGGATCCCTTCTCCCTGACATTGTTACCCCTGCCCCCAGATTCACTTCTCCCTGACACTTTTACCCCGGCCCCGAGGTTCCCTTTTCTCTGACACTGTTACCCCAGCCCTGTGTTTCGCTTCTCTCTGACACTGTTACCCCAGCCCCGAGGTTCCCTTCTCTCTGACACTGTTATCCGAGGCCCGAGGTTCCCTTGTCCCTGACACTGTTACCCCAGCCCTGAGGTTCCCTTCTCCCTGACACTGTTACCCCAGCCCCGAGGCTCCCTTCTCCCTGACATTGTTATCCCAGCCCCGAGTTTCCCTTCTCCCTGACACTGTTACCCAAGTCCCAAGGTTCCCTTCTCCCTGACACTGTTATCCCAGCCCCGAGGTTCCCTTCTCTCTGACATTGTTACCCCTGCCCCGAGGTTCCCTTCTCTCTGACATTATTGCAACAGCCCTGAGGTTCCCTTCTCCCTGACACTGTTATCCCAACCCCGAGGTCCCATTCTCCGTGACATTGTTACCCCAGCCCCGAGGTTCCCTTCACCCTGACACTCTTACCGCAGCCCGGAGGTTCCCTTCTTCCTGATATTGTTACCCCAGCCCCGAGGTTCCCTTCTCCCTGACATTGTTACCACAGCCCCGAGGTTCCCTTCTCCCTGACACTGTTACCCGAGCCCCGAGGATCCCTTTTCGTGGACCCTGTTACCCCAAACCCGAGGTTCGCTTCTCCCTGACACCTTTACCCCAGCCCAAAGGTCCCTTCTCCGTGACACTATTACCCCAGCCCCGAGGTTCCCTTCTCCCTGACACTGTTTCCCCAGCCCCGAGGATCCCTTTTCCCGGACACTGTTACCACAAACCCGAGGTTCCCTTCTCCCTGACACTGTTACCCCAGCCGCAAGGTTCCGTTCTCCCTGACACAGTTACACCGGCCCCGAGGTTCCCTTCTCCCTGACACTGTTACCCCGGACCCGAGTATCCCTTCTCCCTGACACTGCTACCCCAGCCCCTTGGTTCCCTTCTCCCTGACACTGTTACCTCAGCCCCAAGGTTCCCTTCTCCATGACACTGTTATCCCAGCCCCGACGTTCCCTTCTCCCTTACACTGTTACCCCAGCCCCGATGTTCCCTTGCCCCTGACACTGTTACCCCAGCCCCGAGTTCCCCTTCTCACTGACACGGTTACCCCACCCCCGAGGTTCCCTTCTCCCTGACACTGTTACCTCAGCCCCAACGTTCCCTTCTCCCTGACACTGTTACCCCAGCCCCAAGGTTCCCTTCTCCCTGACATTGTAACCCCAGCCCCGAGGTTCCTTTCTCTCTGACACAGGTGCAACAGCCCTGAGGTTCCCTTCTCCCTGACACTGTTACCCAAGCACCGAGGTTCCATCTCCCTGACATTGTTACCCCAGCCCCGAGGTCCCCTTCTCCATTACACTGTTATCCCAGCCCAGAGGTTCCTTCTCCCTGACATTGTTACCCCAGCCCCGATCTTCCCTTCTCCGTGACACTGTAACCCCAGCCCCGAGGTTCCCTTCTCCCTGACACTGTTACCCCAGCCCCGAGGATCCCTTCTGCCTGACATTGTTACCACAGCCCCGAGGTTCCTTCTCCCTCACATTGTTACCCCAGCCCCGAGGTTCCCTTCTCCCTGACACTGTGACCCCAGCCCCGAGGTTCCCTTCTCACTGACACTGTTACCCCAGCCCCGAGGATTCCTTCTCCCTGACACTGTGACCCCGGCCCCGAGGTTCCCTTCTCTTTGACACTGTTACCCCAGCCCCGTGGTTCCCTTCTCCCTGACATTGTTACCCCAGCCCCGAGTTTCCCTTCTCACTGACACTGTTACCCCAGCCCCGAGTTTCCCTTCTCTCTGACACTGTTACCCCAGCCCCGAAGTTCCCTTCTCTCGGACAGTTACCCCAGCCCCGAGGTTCCCTTCTCACTGACACTGTTACCCAAGCCCCGTGGTTCCCTTCTCCCTGACATTGTTACCCCAGCCCCGAGTTTCCCTTCTCCCTGACATTGTTACCCCTGCCCCGAGGTTCCCTTCTCCCTGACATTGTTACCCCTGACCCAGGTTCACTTCTCCCTGACACTTTTACCCCAGCCCCGAGGTTCCCTTTTCTCTGACACTGTTGCCCCAGCCCAGAGTTTCCCTTCTCTCTGACACTGTAACCCCAGCCCCGAGGTTCGCTTCTCTCTGACACTGTTACCCCTGCCCCGAGGTTCCCTTCTCTCTGACACTGTTACCCCAGACCCGAGGTTCCCTTCTCTCTGACACTGTTACCCCAGCCCTGAGGTGCCCTTCTCCCTGACACTGTTAGCCCAGCCCCGAGTTTCCCTTCTCCCAGACATTGTTACCCCAGCCCCGTGCTTCCCTTCTCCCTGACACTGTTACCCCAGCCACAAGGTTCCCTTCTCCCTGACACTGTTACCCCAGCCCCGAGGTTCCCTTCTCCCTGACACTGTTACCCCAGCCCCGAGGTTCCCTTCTCACTGACACTGTTACCCCAGCCCCGAGTTTCCCCTTTCTCTGACACTTTTACACTAGTCCCGAGGTTCCTTTCTCCCTGACGCTGTTTCCCCAGACACGAGGTTCCCTTCTCCCTGACACTGTTACCCCAGCCCCGTTGTTCCCTTCTACCTGACATTGTTACCGCAGCCCCGAGGTTCCCTTCTCCCTGACGCTGTTACCCCAGCCCCGAGGATCCCTTCTCCCTGACATTGTTACCCCTGCCCCCAGATTCACTTCTCCCTGACACTTTTACCCCGGCCCCGAGGTTCCCTTTTCTCTGACACTGTTACCCCAGCCCTGTGTTTCGCTTCTCTCTGACACTGTTACCCCAGCCCCGAGGTTCCCTTCTCTCTGACACTGTTATCCGAGGCCCGAGGTTCCCTTGTCCCTGACACTGTTACCCCAGCCCTGAGGTTCCCTTCTCCCTGACACTGTTACCCCAGCCCCGAGGCTCCCTTCTCCCTGACATTGTTATCCCAGCCCCGAGTTTCCCTTCTCCCTGACACTGTTACCCAAGTCCCAAGGTTCCCTTCTCCCTGACACTGTTATCCCAGCCCCGAGGTTCCCTTCTCTCTGACATTGTTACCCCTGCCCCGAGGTTCCCTTCTCTCTGACATTATTGCAACAGCCCTGAGGTTCCCTTCTCCCTGACACTGTTATCCCAACCCCGAGGTCCCATTCTCCGTGACATTGTTACCCCAGCCCCGAGGTTCCCTTCACCCTGACACTCTTACCGCAGCCCGGAGGTTCCCTTCTTCCTGATATTGTTACCCCAGCCCCGAGGTTCCCTTCTCCCTGACATTGTTACCACAGCCCCGAGGTTCCCTTCTCCCTGACACTGTTACCCGAGCCCCGAGGATCCCTTTTCGTGGACCCTGTTACCCCAAACCCGAGGTTCGCTTCTCCCTGACACCTTTACCCCAGCCCAAAGGTCCCTTCTCCGTGACACTATTACCCCAGCCCCGAGGTTCCCTTCTCCCTGACACTGTTTCCCCAGCCCCGAGGATCCCTTTTCCCGGACACTGTTAGCACAAACCCGAGGTTCCCTTCTCCCTGACACTGTTACCCCAGCCGCAAGGTTCCCTTCTCCCTGACACAGTTACACCGGCCCCGAGGTTCCCTTCTCCCTGACACTGTTACCCCGGACCCGAGTATCCCTTCTCCCTGACACTGCTACCCCAGCCCCTTGGTTCCCTTCTCCCTGACACTGTTACCTCAGCCCCAAGGTTCCCTTCTCCATGACACTGTTATCCCAGCCCCGACGTTCCCTTCTCCCTTACACTGTTACCCCAGCCCCGATGTTCCCTTGCCCCTGACACTGTTACCCCAGCCCCGAGTTCCCCTTCTCACTGACACGGTTACCCCACCCCCGAGGTTCCCTTCTCCCTGACACTGTTACCTCAGCCCCAACGTTCCCTTCTCCCTGACACTGTTACCCCAGCCCCAAGGTTCCCTTCTCCCTGACATTGTAACCCCAGCCCCGAGGTTCCTTTCTCTCTGACACAGGTGCAACAGCCCTGAGGTTCCCTTCTCCCTGACACTGTTACCCAAGCACCGAGGTTCCATCTCCCTGACATTGTTACCCCAGCCCCGAGGTCCCCTTCTCCATTACACTGTTATCCCAGCCCAGAGGTTCCTTCTCCCTGACATTGTTACCCCAGCCCCGATCTTCCCTTCTCCGTGACACTGTAACCCCAGCCCCGAGGTTCCCTTCTCCCTGACACTGTTACCCCAGCCCCGAGGATCCCTTCTGCCTGACATTGTTACCACAGCCCCGAGGTTCCTTCTCCCTCACATTGTTACCCCAGCCCCGAGGTTCCCTTCTCCCTGACACTGTGACCCCAGCCCCGAGGTTCCCTTCTCACTGACACTGTTACCCCAGCCCCGAGGATTCCTTCTCCCTGACACTGTGACCCCGGCCCCGAGGTTCCCTTCTCTTTGACACTGTTACCCCAGCCCCGTGGTTCCCTTCTCCCTGACATTGTTACCCCAGCCCCGAGTTTCCCTTCTCACTGACACTGTTACCCCAGCCCCGAGTTTCCCTTCTCTCTGACACTGTTACCCCAGCCCCGAAGTTCCCTTCTCTCGGACAGTTACCCCAGCCCCGAGGTTCCCTTCTCACTGACACTGTTACCCAAGCCCCGTGGTTCCCTTCTCCCTGACATTGTTACCCCAGCCCCGAGTTTCCCTTCTCCCTGACATTGTTACCCCTGCCCCGAGGTTCCCTTCTCCCTGACATTGTTACCCCTGACCCAGGTTCACTTCTCCCTGACACTTTTTCCCCAGCCCCGAGGTTCCCTTTTCTCTGACACTGTTGCCCCAGCCCAGAGTTTCCCTTCTCTCTGACACTGTAACCCCAGCCCCGAGGTTCGCTTCTCTCTGACACTGTTACCCCTGCCCCGAGGTTCCCTTCTCTCTGACACTGTTACCCCAGACCCGAGGTTCCCTTCTCTCTGACACTGTTACCCCAGCCCTGAGGTGCCCTTCTCCCTGACACTGTTAGCCCAGCCCCGAGTTTCCCTTCTCCCAGACATTGTTACCCCAGCCCCGTGCTTCCCTTCTCCCTGACACTGTTACCCCAGCCACAAGGTTCCCTTCTCCCTGACACTGTTACCCCAGCCCCGAGGTTCCCTTCTCCCTGACACTGTTACCCCAGCCCCGAGGTTCCCTTCTCACTGACACTGTTACCCCAGCCCCGAGTTTCCCCTTTCTCTGACACTTTTACACTAGTCCCGAGGTTCCTTTCTCCCTGACGCTGTTTCCCCAGACACGAGGTTCCCTTCTCCCTGACACTGTTACCCCAGCCCCGTTGTTCCCTTCTACCTGACATTGTTACCGCAGCCCCGAGGTTCCCTTCTCCCTGACGCTGTTACCCCAGCCCCGAGGATCCCTTCTCCCTGACATTGTTACCCCTGCCCCCAGATTCACTTCTCCCTGACACTTTTACCCCGGCCCCGAGGTTCCCTTTTCTCTGACACTGTTCCCCCAGCCCTGTGTTTCGCTTCTCTCTGACACTGTTACCCCAGCCCCGAGGTTCCCTTCTCTCTGACACTGTTATCCGAGGCCCGAGGTTCCCTTGTCCCTGACACTGTTACCCCAGCCCTGAGGTTCCCTTCTCCCTGACACTGTTACCCCAGCCCCGAGGCTCCCTTCTCCCTGACATTGTTATCCCAGCCCCGAGTTTCCCTTCTCCCTGACACTGTTACCCAAGTCCCAAGGTTCCCTTCTCCCTGACACTGTTATCCCAGCCCCGAGGTTCCCTTCTCCCTGACACTGTTACCCCAGCCCCGAGGATCCCTTCTCCCTGACATTGTTACCACAGCCCCGAGGTTCCTTCTCCCTCACATTGTTACCCCAGCCCCGAGGTTCCATTCTCCCTGACACTGTTACCCCAGCCCCGAGGTTCCCTTTTCACTGACACTGTTACGCCAGCGCCGAGGATCCCTTCTCCCTGACACTGTTACCCCAGCCCCGATGTTCCCTTCTTTTTGACACTGTTACCCCAGCCCCGTGGTTCCCTTCTCCCTGACAGTGTTACCCCAGCCCCGAGTTTCCCTTCTCAGTGACACTGTTACCCCAGCCCCGAGTTTCCCTTCTCTCTGACACTGTTACCCCTGCCCCGAAGTTCCCTTCTCTCTGACACTGTTACCCCAGCCCCGAGGTTCCCTTCTCACTGACACTGTTACCCCTGCCCCGTGGTTCCCTTCTCCCTGACATTGTTACCCCAGCCCCGAGGTTCCCTTCTCCCTGACATTGTTACCCCTGCCCCGAGGTTCCCTTCTCCCTGACATTGTTACCCCTGCCCCCAGGTTCACTTCTCCCTGACACTTTTACCCCAGCCCCGAGTTTCCCTTCTCCCTGACATTGTTACCCCAGCCCCGTGCTTCCCTTCTCCCTGACACAGTTACCCCAGCCCCTAGGTTCCCTTCTCCCTGACACTGTTACCCCAGCCCCGAGGTTCCCTTCTCCCTGACACTGTTACCCTAGCCCCGAGGTTCCCTTCTCACTGACACTGTTACCCCAGCCCCGAGTTTCCCCTTTCTCGGACACTTTTACACTAGTCCCGAGTTTCCCTTCTCCCTGACGCTGTTGCCCCAGACACGAGGTTCCCTTCTCCCTGACACTGTTACCCCACCCCGTGGTTCCATTCTCCCTGACATTGTTTCCCCAGCCCCGAGGTTCCCTTCTCCCTGAAATTGTTACCCCTGCCCCGAGGTTCCCTTCTCCCTGACATTGTTACCCCTGCCCCCAGATTCACTTATCCCTGACACTTTTACCCCAGCCCCGAGGTTCCCTTTTCTCTGACATTGTTACCCCAGCCCAGAGTTTCGCTTCTCTCTGACACTGTTACCCCAGCCAGAAGGTTCCCTTCTCCCTGACACTGTTACCCCAGCCCCGAGGTTCCCTTCTCTCTGACATTGTTACCCCAGCCCCGAGGTTCCCTACAACTGACACTGTTACCCCTGCCCCGATGTTCCCTTCTCCCTGACACTGTTACGCCAACCGCCAGGTTCCCTTCTCCCTGACACTGTTACCCCAGCCCCGATGTTCCCTTGCCCCTGACACTGTTACCCCAGCCCCGAGTTCCCCTTCTCACTGACACGGTTACCCCACCCCCGAGGTTCCCTTCTCCCTGACACTGTTACCTCAGCCCCAACGTTCCCTTCTCCCTGACACTGTTACCCCAGCCCCAAGGTTCCCTTCTCCCTGACATTGTAACCCCAGCCCCGAGGTTCCTTTCTCTCTGACACAGGTGCAACAGCCCTGAGGTTCCCTTCTCCCTGACACTGTTACCCAAGCACCGAGGTTCCATCTCCCTGACATTGTTACCCCAGCCCCGAGGTCCCCTTCTCCATTACACTGTTATCCCAGCCCAGAGGTTCCTTCTCCCTGACATTGTTACCCCAGCCCCGATCTTCCCTTCTCCGTGACACTGTAACCCCAGCCCCGAGGTTCCCTTCTCCCTGACACTGTTACCCCAGCCCCGAGGATCCCTTCTGCCTGACATTGTTACCACAGCCCCGAGGTTCCTTCTCCCTCACATTGTTACCCCAGCCCCGAGGTTCCCTTCTCCCTGACACTGTGACCCCAGCCCCGAGGTTCCCTTCTCACTGACACTGTTACCCCAGCCCCGAGGATTCCTTCTCCCTGACACTGTGACCCCGGCCCCGAGGTTCCCTTCTCTTTGACACTGTTACCCCAGCCCCGTGGTTCCCTTCTCCCTGACATTGTTACCCCAGCCCCGAGTTTCCCTTCTCACTGACACTGTTACCCCAGCCCCGAGTTTCCCTTCTCTCTGACACTGTTACCCCAGCCCCGAAGTTCCCTTCTCTCGGACAGTTACCCCAGCCCCGAGGTTCCCTTCTCACTGACACTGTTACCCAAGCCCCGTGGTTCCCTTCTCCCTGACATTGTTACCCCAGCCCCGAGTTTCCCTTCTCCCTGACATTGTTACCCCTGCCCCGAGGTTCCCTTCTCCCTGACATTGTTACCCCTGACCCAGGTTCACTTCTCCCTGACACTTTTTCCCCAGCCCCGAGGTTCCCTTTTCTCTGACACTGTTGCCCCAGCCCAGAGTTTCCCTTCTCTCTGACACTGTAACCCCAGCCCCGAGGTTCGCTTCTCTCTGACACTGTTACCCCTGCCCCGAGGTTCCCTTCTCTCTGACACTGTTACCCCAGACCCGAGGTTCCCTTCTCTCTGACACTGTTACCCCAGCCCTGAGGTGCCCTTCTCCCTGACACTGTTAGCCCAGCCCCGAGTTTCCCTTCTCCCAGACATTGTTACCCCAGCCCCGTGCTTCCCTTCTCCCTGACACTGTTACCCCAGCCACAAGGTTCCCTTCTCCCTGACACTGTTACCCCAGCCCCGAGGTTCCCTTCTCCCTGACACTGTTACCCCAGCCCCGAGGTTCCCTTCTCACTGACACTGTTACCCCAGCCCCGAGTTTCCCCTTTCTCTGACACTTTTACACTAGTCCCGAGGTTCCTTTCTCCCTGACGCTGTTTCCCCAGACACGAGGTTCCCTTCTCCCTGACACTGTTACCCCAGCCCCGTTGTTCCCTTCTACCTGACATTGTTACCGCAGCCCCGAGGTTCCCTTCTCCCTGACGCTGTTACCCCAGCCCCGAGGATCCCTTCTCCCTGACATTGTTACCCCTGCCCCCAGATTCACTTCTCCCTGACACTTTTACCCCGGCCCCGAGGTTCCCTTTTCTCTGACACTGTTCCCCCAGCCCTGTGTTTCGCTTCTCTCTGACACTGTTACCCCAGCCCCGAGGTTCCCTTCTCTCTGACACTGTTATCCGAGGCCCGAGGTTCCCTTGTCCCTGACACTGTTACCCCAGCCCTGAGGTTCCCTTCTCCCTGACACTGTTACCCCAGCCCCGAGGCTCCCTTCTCCCTGACATTGTTATCCCAGCCCCGAGTTTCCCTTCTCCCTGACACTGTTACCCAAGTCCCAAGGTTCCCTTCTCCCTGACACTGTTATCCCAGCCCCGAGGTTCCCTTCTCCCTGACACTGTTACCCCAGCCCCGAGGATCCCTTCTCCCTGACATTGTTACCACAGCCCCGAGGTTCCTTCTCCCTCACATTGTTACCCCAGCCCCGAGGTTCCATTCTCCCTGACACTGTTACCCCAGCCCCGAGGTTCCCTTTTCACTGACACTGTTACGCCAGCGCCGAGGATCCCTTCTCCCTGACACTGTTACCCCAGCCCCGATGTTCCCTTCTTTTTGACACTGTTACCCCAGCCCCGTGGTTCCCTTCTCCCTGACAGTGTTACCCCAGCCCCGAGTTTCCCTTCTCAGTGACACTGTTACCCCAGCCCCGAGTTTCCCTTCTCTCTGACACTGTTACCCCTGCCCCGAAGTTCCCTTCTCTCTGACACTGTTACCCCAGCCCCGAGGTTCCCTTCTCACTGACACTGTTACCCCTGCCCCGTGGTTCCCTTCTCCCTGACATTGTTACCCCAGCCCCGAGGTTCCCTTCTCCCTGACATTGTTACCCCTGCCCCGAGGTTCCCTTCTCCCTGACATTGTTACCCCTGCCCCCAGGTTCACTTCTCCCTGACACTTTTACCCCAGCCCCGAGTTTCCCTTCTCCCTGACATTGTTACCCCAGCCCCGTGCTTCCCTTCTCCCTGACACAGTTACCCCAGCCCCTAGGTTCCCTTTTCCCTGACACTGTTACCCCAGCCCCGAGGTTCCCTTCTCCCTGACACTGTTACCCTAGCCCCGAGGTTCCCTTCTCACTGACACTGTTACCCCAGCCCCGAGTTTCCCCTTTCTCGGACACTTTTACACTAGTCCCGAGTTTCCCTTCTCCCTGACGCTGTTGCCCCAGACACGAGGTTCCCTTCTCCCTGACACTGTTACCCCACCCCGTGGTTCCATTCTCCCTGACATTGTTTCCCCAGCCCCGAGGTTCCCTTCTCCCTGAAATTGTTACCCCTGCCCCGAGGTTCCCTTCTCCCTGACATTGTTACCCCTGCCCCCAGATTCACTTATCCCTGACACTTTTACCCCAGCCCCGAGGTTCCCTTTTCTCTGACATTGTTACCCCAGCCCAGAGTTTCGCTTCTCTCTGACACTGTTACCCCAGCCAGAAGGTTCCCTTCTCCCTGACACTGTTACCCCAGCCCCGAGGTTCCCTTCTCTCTGACATTGTTACCCCAGCCCCGAGGTTCCCTACAACTGACACTGTTACCCCTGCCCCGATGTTCCCTTCTCCCTGACACTGTTACGCCAACCGCCAGGTTCCCTTCTCCCTGACACTGTTACCCCAGCCCCGATGTTCCCTTGCCCCTGACACTGTTACCCCAGCCCCGAGTTCCCCTTCTCACTGACACGGTTACCCCACCCCCGAGGTTCCCTTCTCCCTGACACTGTTACCTCAGCCCCAACGTTCCCTTCTCCCTGACACTGTTACCCCAGCCCCAAGGTTCCCTTCTCCCTGACATTGTAACCCCAGCCCCGAGGTTCCTTTCTCTCTGACACAGGTGCAACAGCCCTGAGGTTCCCTTCTCCCTGACACTGTTACCCAAGCCCCGAGGTTCCATCTCCCTGACATTGTTACCCCAGCCCCGAGGTCCCCTTCTCCATTACACTGTTATCCCAGCCCAGAGGTTCCTTCTCCCTGACATTGTTACCCCAGCCCCGATCTTCCCTTCTCCGTGACACTGTAACCCCAGCCCCGAGGTTCCCTTCTCCCTGACACTGTTACCCCAGCCCCGAGGATCCCTTCTGCCTGACATTGTTACCACAGCCCCGAGGTTCCTTCTCCCTCACATTGTTACCCCAGCCCCGAGGTTCCCTTCTCCCTGACACTGTGACCCCAGCCCCGAGGTTCCCTTCTCACTGACACTGTTACCCCAGCCCCGAGGATTCCTTCTCCCTGACACTGTGACCCCGGCCCCGAGGTTCCCTTCTCTTTGACACTGTTACCCCAGCCCCGTGGTTCCCTTCTCCCTGACATTGTTACCCCAGCCCCGAGTTTCCCTTCTCACTGACACTGTTACCCCAGCCCCGAGTTTCCCTTCTCTCTGACACTGTTACCCCAGCCCCGAAGTTCCCTTCTCTCGGACAGTTACCCCAGCCCCGAGGTTCCCTTCTCACTGACACTGTTACCCAAGCCCCGTGGTTCCCTTCTCCCTGACATTGTTACCCCAGCCCCGAGTTTCCCTTCTCCCTGACATTGTTACCCCTGCCCCGAGGTTCCCTTCTCCCTGACATTGTTACCCCTGACCCAGGTTCACTTCTCCCTGACACTTTTACCCCAGCCCCGAGGTTCCCTTTTCTCTGACACTGTTGCCCCAGCCCAGAGTTTCCCTTCTCTCTGACACTGTAACCCCAGCCCCGAGGTTCGCTTCTCTCTGACACTGTTACCCCTGCCCCGAGGTTCCCTTCTCTCTGACACTGTTACCCCAGACCCGAGGTTCCCTTCTCTCTGACACTGTTACCCCAGCCCTGAGGTGCCCTTCTCCCTGACACTGTTAGCCCAGCCCCGAGTTTCCCTTCTCCCAGACATTGTTACCCCAGCCCCGTGCTTCCCTTCTCCCTGACACTGTTACCCCAGCCACAAGGTTCCCTTCTCCCTGACACTGTTACCCCAGCCCCGAGGTTCCCTTCTCCCTGACACTGTTACCCCAGCCCCGAGGTTCCCTTCTCACTGACACTGTTACCCCAGCCCCGAGTTTCCCCTTTCTCTGACACTTTTACACTAGTCCCGAGGTTCCTTTCTCCCTGACGCTGTTTCCCCAGACACGAGGTTCCCTTCTCCCTGACACTGTTACCCCAGCCCCGTTGTTCCCTTCTACCTGACATTGTTACCGCAGCCCCGAGGTTCCCTTCTCCCTGACGCTGTTACCCCAGCCCCGAGGATCCCTTCTCCCTGACATTGTTACCCCTGCCCCCAGATTCACTTCTCCCTGACACTTTTACCCCGGCCCCGAGGTTCCCTTTTCTCTGACACTGTTACCCCAGCCCTGTGTTTCGCTTCTCTCTGACACTGTTACCCCAGCCCCGAGGTTCCCTTCTCTCTGACACTGTTATCCGAGGCCCGAGGTTCCCTTGTCCCTGACACTGTTACCCCAGCCCTGAGGTTCCCTTCTCCCTGACACTGTTACCCCAGCCCCGAGGCTCCCTTCTCCCTGACATTGTTATCCCAGCCCCGAGTTTCCCTTCTCCCTGACACTGTTACCCAAGTCCCAAGATTCCCTTCTCCCTGACACTGTTATCCCAGCCCCGAGGTTCCCTTCTCTCTGACATTGTTACCCCTGCCCCGAGGTTCCCTTCTCTCTGACATTATTGCAACAGCCCTGAGGTTCCCTTCTCCCTGACACTGTTATCCCAACCCCGAGGTCCCATTCTCCGTGACATTGTTACCCCAGCCCCGAGGTTCCCTTCACCCTGACACTCTTACCGCAGCCCGGAGGTTCCCTTCTTCCTGATATTGTTACCCCAGCCCCGAGGTTCCCTTCTCCCTGACATTGTTACCACAGCCCCGAGGTTCCCTTCTCCCTGACACTGTTACCCGAGCCCCGAGGATCCCTTTTCGTGGACCCTGTTACCCCAAACCCGAGGTTCGCTTCTCCCTGACACCTTTACCCCAGCCCAAAGGTCCCTTCTCCGTGACACTATTACCCCAGCCCCGAGGTTCCCTTCTCCCTGACACTGTTTCCCCAGCCCCGAGGATCCCTTTTCCCGGACACTGTTACCACAAACCCGAGGTTCCCTTCTCCCTGACACTGTTACCCCAGCCGCAAGGTTCCCTTCTCCCTGACACAGTTACACCGGCCCCGAGGTTCCCTTCTCCCTGACACTGTTACCCCGGACCCGAGTATCCCTTCTCCCTGACACTGCTACCCCAGCCCCTTGGTTCCCTTCTCCCTGACACTGTTACCTCAGCCCCAAGGTTCCCTTCTCCATGACACTGTTATCCCAGCCCCGACGTTCCCTTCTCCCTTACACTGTTACCCCAGCCCCGATGTTCCCTTCTCCCTGACATTGTTAACCCAGTCCCGAGATTCCCTTCTCCCCGACATTGCTACCCCAGCCCCGAGGATCCCTTATACCTGACCATGTTACCCCAAACCCGAGGTTCCCTTCTCCCTTACACTGTTACCCCAGCCCCGAGGTTCTCTTCTCTCTGACACAGTTACCCAAGCCCCGTGGTTCCCTTCTCCCTGACACTGTTCCCTCAGCCCGAAAGTTCCCTTCTCCCTGACACTGTTACCCCAGCCCCGACGTTCCCTTCTCACTGACACTGTTACCCCAGTCCCAGGTTCCCTTCTCCCTGACACTGTTACCCCAGCCCCGAGGTTCCTTACAACTGACACTGTTACCCCAGCCCCGAGGTTCGCTTCTCTCTGACACTGTTACCCCTGCCCCGAGGTTCCCTTCTCTCTGACACTGTTACCCCAGACCCGAGGTTCCCTTCTCTCTGACACTGTTACCCCAGCCCTGAGGTGCCCTTCTCCCTGACACTGTTAGCCCAGCCCCGAGTTTCCCTTCTCCCAGACATTGTTACCCCAGCCCCGTGCTTCCCTTCTCCCTGACACTGTTACCCCAGCCACAAGGTTCCCTTCTCCCTGACACTGTTACCCCAGCCCCGAGGTTCCCTTCTCCCTGACACTGTTACCCCAGCCCCGAGGTTCCCTTCTCACTGACACTGTTACCCCAGCCCCGAGTTTCCCCTTTCTCTGACACTTTTACACTAGTCCCGAGGTTCCTTTCTCCCTGACGCTGTTTCCCCAGACACGAGGTTCCCTTCTCCCTGACACTGTTACCCCAGCCCCGTTGTTCCCTTCTACCTGACATTGTTACCGCAGCCCCGAGGTTCCCTTCTCCCTGACGCTGTTACCCCAGCCCCGAGGATCCCTTCTCCCTGACATTGTTACCCCTGCCCCCAGATTCACTTCTCCCTGACACTTTTACCCCGGCCCCGAGGTTCCCTTTTCTCTGACACTGTTACCCCAGCCCTGTGTTTCGCTTCTCTCTGACACTGTTACCCCAGCCCCGAGGTTCCCTTCTCTCTGACACTGTTATCCGAGGCCCGAGGTTCCCTTGTCCCTGACACTGTTACCCCAGCCCTGAGGTTCCCTTCTCCCTGACACTGTTACCCCAGCCCCGAGGCTCCCTTCTCCCTGACATTGTTATCCCAGCCCCGAGTTTCCCTTCTCCCTGACACTGTTACCCAAGTCCCAAGGTTCCCTTCTCCCTGACACTGTTATCCCAGCCCCGAGGTTCCCTTCTCCCTGACACTGTTACCCCAGCCCCGAGGATCCCTTCTCCCTGACATTGTTACCACAGCCCCGAGGTTCCTTCTCCCTCACATTGTTACCCCAGCCCCGAGGTTCCATTCTCCCTGACACTGTTACCCCAGCCCCGAGGTTCCCTTTTCACTGACACTGTTACGCCAGCGCCGAGGATCCCTTCTCCCTGACACTGTTACCCCAGCCCCGATGTTCCCTTCTTTTTGACACTGTTACCCCAGCCCCGTGGTTCCCTTCTCCCTGACAGTGTTACCCCAGCCCCGAGTTTCCCTTCTCAGTGACACTGTTACCCCAGCCCCGAGTTTCCCTTCTCTCTGACACTGTTACCCCTGCCCCGAAGTTCCCTTCTCTCTGACACTGTTACCCCAGCCCCGAGGTTCCCTTCTCACTGACACTGTTACCCCTGCCCCGTGGTTCCCTTCTCCCTGACATTGTTACCCCAGCCCCGAGGTTCCCTTCTCCCTGACATTGTTACCCCTGCCCCGAGGTTCCCTTCTCCCTGACATTGTTACCCCTGCCCCCAGGTTCACTTCTCCCTGACACTTTTACCCCAGCCCCGAGTTTCCCTTCTCCCTGACATTGTTACCCCAGCCCCGTGCTTCCCTTCTCCCTGACACAGTTACCCCAGCCCCTAGGTTCCCTTCTCCCTGACACTGTTACCCCAGCCCCGAGGTTCCCTTCTCCCTGACACTGTTACCCTAGCCCCGAGGTTCCCTTCTCACTGACACTGTTACCCCAGCCCCGAGTTTCCCCTTTCTCGGACACTTTTACACTAGTCCCGAGTTTCCCTTCTCCCTGACGCTGTTGCCCCAGACACGAGGTTCCCTTCTCCCTGACACTGTTACCCCACCCCGTGGTTCCATTCTCCCTGACATTGTTTCCCCAGCCCCGAGGTTCCCTTCTCCCTGAAATTGTTACCCCTGCCCCGAGGTTCCCTTCTCCCTGACATTGTTACCCCTGCCCCCAGATTCACTTATCCCTGACACTTTTACCCCAGCCCCGAGGTTCCCTTTTCTCTGACATTGTTACCCCAGCCCAGAGTTTCGCTTCTCTCTGACACTGTTACCCCAGCCAGAAGGTTCCCTTCTCCCTGACACTGTTACCCCAGCCCCGAGGTTCCCTTCTCTCTGACATTGTTACCCCAGCCCCGAGGTTCCCTACAACTGACACTGTTACCCCTGCCCCGATGTTCCCTTCTCCCTGACACTGTTACGCCAACCGCCAGGTTCCCTTCTCCCTGACACTGTTACCCCAGCCCCGATGTTCCCTTGCCCCTGACACTGTTACCCCAGCCCCGAGTTCCCCTTCTCACTGACACGGTTACCCCACCCCCGAGGTTCCCTTCTCCCTGACACTGTTACCTCAGCCCCAACGTTCCCTTCTCCCTGACACTGTTACCCCAGCCCCAAGGTTCCCTTCTCCCTGACATTGTAACCCTAGCCCCGAGGTTCCTTTCTCTCTGACACAGGTGCAACAGCCCTGAGGTTCCCTTCTCCCTGACACTGTTACCCAAGCCCCGAGGTTCCATCTCCCTGACATTGTTACCCCAGCCCCGAGGTCCCCTTCTCCATTACACTGTTATCCCAGCCCAGAGGTTCCTTCTCCCTGACATTGTTACCCCAACCCCGATCTTCCCTTCTCCGTGACACTGTAACCCCAGCCCCGAGGTTCCCTTCTCCCTGACACTGTTACCCCAGCCCCGAGGATCCCTTCTGCCTGACATTGTTACCACAGCCCCGAGGTTCCTTCTCCCTCACATTGTTACCCCAGCCCCGAGGTTCCCTTCTCCCTGACACTGTGACCCCAGCCCCGAGGTTCCCTTCTCACTGACACTGTTACCCCAGCCCCGAGGATTCCTTCTCCCTGACACTGTGACCCCAGCCCCGAGGTTCCCTTCTCTTTGACACTGTTACCCCAGCCCCGTGGTTCCCTTCTCCCTGACATTGTTACCCCAGCCCCGAGTTTCCCTTCTCACTGACACTGTTACCCCAGCCCCGAGTTTCCCTTCTCTCTGACACTGTTACCCCAGCCCCGAAGTTCCCTTCTCTCGGACAGTTACCCCAGCCCCGAGGTTCCCTTCTCACTGACACTGTTACCCAAGCCCCGTGGTTCCCTTCTCCCTGACATTGTTACCCCAGCCCCGAGTTTCCCTTCTCCCTGACATTGTTACCCCTGCCCCGAGGTTCCCTTCTCCCTGACATTGTTACCCCTGACCCAGGTTCACTTCTCCCTGACACTTTTACCCCAGCCCCGAGGTTCCCTTTTCTCTGACACTGTTGCCCCAGCCCAGAGTTTCCCTTCTCTCTGACACTGTAACCCCAGCCCCGAGGTTCGCTTCTCTCTGACACTGTTACCCCTGCCCCGAGGTTCCCTTCTCTCTGACACTGTTACCCCAGACCCGAGGTTCCCTTCTCTCTGACACTGTTACCCCAGCCCTGAGGTGCCCTTCTCCCTGACACTGTTAGCCCAGCCCCGAGTTTCCCTTCTCCCAGACATTGTTACCCCAGCCCCGTGCTTCCCTTCTCCCTGACACTGTTACCCCAGCCACAAGGTTCCCTTCTCCCTGACACTGTTACCCCAGCCCCGAGGTTCCCTTCTCCCTGACACTGTTACCCCAGCCCCGAGGTTCCCTTCTCACTGACACTGTTACCCCAGCCCCGAGTTTCCCCTTTCTCTGACACTTTTACACTAGTCCCGAGGTTCCTTTCTCCCTGACGCTGTTTCCCCAGACACGAGGTTCCCTTCTCCCTGACACTGTTACCCCAGCCCCGTTGTTCCCTTCTACCTGACATTGTTACCGCAGCCCCGAGGTTCCCTTCTCCCTGACGCTGTTACCCCAGCCCCGAGGATCCCTTCTCCCTGACATTGTTACCCCTGCCCCCAGATTCACTTCTCCCTGACACTTTTACCCCGGCCCCGAGGTTCCCTTTTCTCTGACACTGTTACCCCAGCCCTGTGTTTCGCTTCTCTCTGACACTGTTACCCCAGCCCCGAGGTTCCCTTCTCTCTGACACTGTTATCCGAGGCCCGAGGTTCCCTTGTCCCTGACACTGTTACCCCAGCCCTGAGGTTCCCTTCTCCCTGACACTGTTACCCCAGCCCCGAGGCTCCCTTCTCCCTGACATTGTTATCCCAGCCCCGAGTTTCCCTTCTCCCTGACACTGTTACCCAAGTCCCAAGGTTCCCTTCTCCCTGACACTGTTATCCCAGCCCCGAGGTTCCCTTCTCTCTGACATTGTTACCCCTGCCCCGAGGTTCCCTTCTCTCTGACATTATTGCAACAGCCCTGAGGTTCCCTTCTCCCTGACACTGTTATCCCAACCCCGAGGTCCCATTCTCCGTGACATTGTTACCCCAGCCCCGAGGTTCCCTTCACCCTGACACTCTTACCGCAGCCCGGAGGTTCCCTTCTTCCTGATATTGTTACCCCAGCCCCGAGGTTCCCTTCTCCCTGACATTGTTACCACAGCCCCGAGGTTCCCTTCTCCCTGACACTGTTACCCGAGCCCCGAGGATCCCTTTTCGTGGACCCTGTTACCCCAAACCCGAGGTTCGCTTCTCCCTGACACCTTTACCCCAGCCCAAAGGTCCCTTCTCCGTGACACTATTACCCCAGCCCCGAGGTTCCCTTCTCCCTGACACTGTTTCCCCAGCCCCGAGGATCCCTTTTCCCGGACACTGTTACCACAAACCCGAGGTTCCCTTCTCCCTGACACTGTTACCCCAGCCGCAAGGTTCCCTTCTCCCTGACACAGTTACACCGGCCCCGAGGTTCCCTTCTCCCTGACACTGTTACCCCGGACCCGAGTATCCCTTCTCCCTGACACTGCTACCCCAGCCCCTTGGTTCCCTTCTCCCTGACACTGTTACCTCAGCCCCAAGGTTCCCTTCTCCATGACACTGTTATCCCAGCCCCGACGTTCCCTTCTCCCTTACACTGTTACCCCAGCCCCGATGTTCCCTTCTCCCTGACATTGTTAACCCAGTCCCGAGATTCCCTTCTCCCCGACATTGCTACCCCAGCCCCGAGGATCCCTTATACCTGACCATGTTACCCCAAACCCGAGGTTCCCTTCTCCCTTACACTGTTACCCCAGCCCCGAGGTTCTCTTCTCTCTGACACAGTTACCCAAGGCCCGTGGTTCCCTTCTCCCTGACACTGTTCCCTCAGCCCGAAAGTTCCCTTCTCCCTGACACTGTTACCCCAGCCCCGACGTTCCCTTCTCACTGACACTGTTACCCCAGTCCCAGGTTCCCTTCTCCCTGACACTGTTACCCCAGCCCCGAGGTTCCCTACAACTGACACTGTTACCCCAGCCCCGAGGTTCCCTTCTCTCTGACATTGTTACCCCAGCCCCGAGGTTCACTACAACTGACACTGTTACCCCTGCCCCGATGTTCCCTTCTCCCTGACACTTTTACCCCAACCCCCAGGTTCCTTCTCCCTGACATTGTTACCCCAGCCCCGAGGTTCTCTTCCCCCTGACACTGTTACCCCAGCCCCGAGTTCCCCTTCTCCCTGACACGGTTACCCCAGCCCCGATGTTCCCTTCTCCCAGACACTGTTACCTCTGCCCCAAGTTTCCCTTCTCACTGACACTGTTACCCCACCCCCGAGGTTCCCTTCTCACTGACACTGTTACCTCAGCCCCAAGGTTCCCTTCTCCCTGACATTGTTACCCCAGCCCCGAGGTTCCCTTCTCTCTGACACAGTTGCAACAGCCCTGAGGTTCCCTTCTCCCTGACACTGTTACCCCAGCCCCGAGGTTCCATCTCCCTGACACTGTTACCAAGCCCCGAGGTTCCCTTCTCCATTACACTGTTACCCCAGCCCCGAGGTTCCTTCTCCCTGACATTGTTACCCCAGCCCCGATGTTCCCTTCTCCGTGACACTGTTACCCCAAACCCCAGGTTCCCTTCTCCCTTACACTGTTACCCCAGCCCCGAGGTTCTCTTCTCTCTGACACAGTTACCCAAGCCCCGTGGTTCCCTTCTCCCTGACACTGTTCCCTCAGCCCGAAAGTTCCCTTCTCCCTGACACTGTTACCCCAGCCCCGACGTTCCCTTCTCCCTGACACTGTTAACCCAGCCCCGACGTTCCCTTCTCCCTGACACTGTTACCCCAGTCCCAGGTTCCCTTCTCTCTGACATTGTTACCCCTGCCCCGAGGTTCCCTTCTCTCTGACATTGTTGCAACAGCCCTGAGGTTCCCTTCTCCCTGACACTGTTATCCCAACCCCGAGGTCCCATTCTCCGTGACATTGTTACCCCAGCCCCGAGGTTCCCTTCACCCTGACACTGTTACCCCAGCCCGGAGGTTCCCTTCTTCCTGATATTGTTACCCCAGCCCCGATGTTCCCTTCTCCCTGACACTGTTAACCCTGCCCCAAGTTTCCCTTCTCACTGACACTGTTACCCCACCCCCGAAGTTCCCTTCTCCCTGACACTGTTACCTCAGCCCAAAGGTTCCCTTCTCCCTGACATTGTTACCCCAGCCCCGAGGTTCCCTTCTCTCTGACACTGTTGCAACAGCCCGGATGTTCCCTTCTCCCTGACACTGTTACCCCAGCCCCGAGGTTCCATCTCCCTGACACTGTTACCCCAGCCCCGAGGTTCCCTTCTCCATTACACTGTTACCCCAGCCCCGAGGTGCCTTCTCCCTGACATTGTTACCCCAGCCCCGAGGTTCCCTTCTCCATGACACTGTTACCCCAGCCCCGACGTTCCCTTCTCCCTTACACTGTTACCCCAGCCCCGATGTTCCCTTCTCCCTGACATTGTTACCCCAGTCCCGAGTTTCCCTTCTCCCTGACATTGTTACCCCAGCCCCGAGGATCCCTTATACCTGACCATGTTACCCCAAACCCGAGGTTCCCTTCTCCCTGACACTGTTACCCCAGCCCCGAGGTTCCCTTCTCTCTGACACAGTTACCCAAGCCCCGTGGTTCCCTTCTCCCTGACACTGTAACCTCAGCCCGAAAGTTCCCTTCTCCCTGACACTGTTACCCCAGCCCCGACTTTCCCTTCTCCATGACACTGTTACCCCAGTCCCAGGTTCCCTTCTCCCTGACACTGTTACCCCAGACCCGAGGTTCCATTCACCCTGACACTGTTACCCCAGCCCCGAGGTTCCCTTCTCCCTGACATTGTTTCCCCAGCACCGAGGTGCCCTTCTCCCTGACATTATTACCCCCGCCCCGAGGTTCTCTTCTCTCTGACAGTCTTATGCGGGCCCCGAGGTACCCTTCTCCCTGAGACTGTTACCCCAGCCCCGAGGTTCCATTCTCCCTGACACTGTTACCCCAGCCCCGAGGTTCCCTTCTCCCTGGCACTGTTACCCCAGCCCCAAGGTTCCCTTCTCCCTCACATTGTTACCCCAGTCCCGAGGTTCCATTTTCCCTGACACTGTTAACCCACCCCGATGTTCCCTTCTCCCTGACACTGTTACCCCAGCCACAAGGTTCCCTTCTCCCTGACACTGTTACCCCAGCCCCGAGGCTCTCTTCTCCTTGACATTGTTATCCCAGCCCCGAGTTTCCCTTCTCCCTGACACTGTTACCCAAGACCCAAGGTTCCCTTCTCCCTGACGCTGTTACCCCAGACCCGAGGTTCCCTTCTCTCTGACATTGTTACCCCAGCCCCGAGGTTCCCTTCTCTCTGACATTGTTGCAACAGCCCTGAGGTTCCCTTCTCCCTGACACTGTTATCCCAACCCCGAGGTCCCATTCTCCGTGACATTGTTACCCCAGCCCCGAGGTTCCCTTCTCCCTGACACTGTTACACCAGCCCGGAGGTTCCCTTCTTCCTGATATTGTTACCCCAGCTCCAAGGTTCCCTTCTCCCTGACATTGTTACCACAGCCCCAAGGTTCCCTTCTCCATGACACTGTTACCCCAGCCCCGAGGATCCCTTTTCCTGGACCTGTTACCCCAAACCCGAGGTTCGATTCTCCCTGACACCGTTACCCCAGCCCCAATGTCCCTTCTCCGTGACACTATTAGCCCAGCCCCGAGGCTCCCTTCTCCCTGACACTGTTACCCCAGCGCCGAGGTTCCCTTCTCCCTGACACCGTTACCCCAGCCCCGAGCTTCCCTTCTCCCTGACACTGTTACCCCAGCCCCGAAGTACCCTTCTCAATGACACGGTTACCCCAGCCCAGAGGTTCCCTTCTCCCTGACACTGTTACCCCAGCCCCGAGGTTCCCTTCTCCCTGACACTGTTACCCCTGCCCCGTGGTTCCCTTCTCACTGACACTGTTACCTCAGCCCTAAGTTTCCCTTCTCCATGACACTGTTACCCCAGCCCCGACGTTCCCTTCTCCCTTACACTGTTACCCCAGCCCCGATGTTCCCTTCTCCCTGACATTGTTACCCCAGTCCCGAGTTTCCCTTCTCCCTGACATTGTTACCCCAGCCCCGAGGATACCTTATACCTGACCATGTTACGCCAAACCCGAGGTTCCCTTCTCCCTGACACTGTTACCCCAGCCCCGAGGTTCCCTTCTCTCTGACACAGTTACCCAAGTCCCGTGGTTCCCCTCTCCCTGACACTGTTACCCCTGCCCCGAGGTTCCCTTCTCTCTGACATTGTTACCCCAGCCCCGAGGTTCCCTACAACTGACACTGTTACCCCTGCCCCGATGTTCCCTTCTCCCTGACACTGTTACCCCAACCCCCAGGTTCCCTTCTCCCTGACATTGTTACCCCAGCCCCGATGTTCCCTTCTCACTGACACTGTTACCCCAGCCCCGAGGTTCCCTTCTCCCTGACACTGTTACCCCAGCCCCGAGGATCCCTTCTCCCTGACATTGTTACCACAGCCCCGAGGTTCCTTCTCCCTCACATTGTTACCCCAGCCCCGAGGTTCCATTCTCCCTGACACTGTTACCCCAGCCCCGAGGTTCCCTTCTTTTTGCACTGTTACCCCAGCCCCGTGGTTCCCTTCTCCCTGACAGTGTTACCCCAGCCCCGAGTTTCCCTTCTCAGTGACACTGTTACCCCAGCCCCGAGTTTCCCTTCTCTCTGACACTGTTACCCCTGCCCCGAAGTTCCCTTCTCTCTGACACTGTTACCCCAGCCCCGAGGTTCCCTTCTCACTGACACTGTTACCCCTGCCCCGTGGTTCCCTTCTCCCTGACATTGTTACCCCAGCCCCGAGGTTCCCTTCTCCCTGACATTGTTACCCCTGCCCCGAGGTTCCCTTCTCCCTGACATTGTTACCCCTGCCCCCAGGTTCACTTCTCCCTGAGACTTTTACCCCAGCCCCGAGTTTCCCTTCTCCCTGACATTGTTACCCCAGCCCCGTGCTTCCCTTCTCCCTGACACTGTTACCCCAGCCCCTAGGTTCCCTTCTCCCTGACACTGTTACCCCAGCCCCGAGGTTCCCTTCTCCCTGACACTGTTACCCTAGCCCCGAGGTTCCCTTCTCACTGACACTGTTACCCCAGCCCCGAGTTTCCCCTTTCTCGGACACTTTTACACTAGTCCCGAGTTTCCCTTCTCCCTGACGCTGTTGCCCCAGACACGAGGTTCCCTTCTCCCTGACACTGTTACCTCAGCCCAAAGGTTCCCTTCTCCCTGACATTGTTACCCCAGCCCCGAGGTTCCCTTCTCTCTGACACTGTTGCAACAGCCCGGAGGTTCCCTTCTCCCTGACACTGTTACCCCAGCCCATTGGTTCCATCTCCCTGACACTGTTACCCCAGCCCCGAGGTTCCCTTCTCCATTACACTGTTACCCCAGCCCCGAGGTTCCTTCTCCCTGACATTGTTACCCCAGTCCCGAGGTTCCCTTCTCCATGACACTGTTACCCCAGCCCCGACGTTCCCTTCTCCCTGACACTGTTACCCCAGCCCCGATGTTCCCTTCTCCCTGACATTGTTACCCCAGTCCCGAGTTTCCCTTCTCCCTGACATTGTTACCCCAGCCCCGAGGATCCCTTATACCTGACCATGTTACCCCAAACCCGAGGTTCCCTTCTCCCTGACACTGTTACCCCAGCCCCGAGGTTCCCTTCTCTCTGACACAGTTACCCAAGCCCCGTGGTTCCCTTCTCCCTGACACTGTAACCTCAGCCCGAAAGTTCCCTTCTCCCTGACACTGTTACCCCAGCCCCGACTTTCCTTTCTCCATGACACTGTTACCCCAGTCCCAGGTTCCCTTCTCCCTGACACTGTTACCCCAGACCCGAGGTTCCATTCACCCTGACACTGTTACCCCAGCCCCGAGGTTCCCTTCTCCCTGACATTGTTTCCCCAGCACCGAGGTGCCCTTCTCCCTGACATTATTACCCCCGCCCCGAGGTTCTCTTCTCTCTGACAGTCTTATGCGGGACCCGAGGTACCCTTCTCCCTGAGACTGTTACCCCAGGTCCGAGGTTCCATTCTCCCTGACACCGTTACCCCAGCCCCGAGCTTCCCTTCTCCCTGACACTGTTACCCCAGCCCCGAAGTTCCCTTCTCAATGACACGGTTACCCCAGCCCAGAGGTTCCCTTCTCCCTGACACTGTTACCCCAGCCCCGAGGTTCCCTTCTCCCTGACACTGTTACCCCAGCCCCGAGGTTCCCTTCTCCCTGACACTGTTACCCCTGCCCCGTGGTTCCCTTCTCACTGACACTGTTACCTCAGCCCTAAGTTTCCCTTCTCCATGACACTGTTACCCCAGCCCCGACGTTCCCTTCTCCCTTACACTGTTACCCCAGCCCCGATGTTCCCTTCTCCCTGACATTGTTACCCCAGTCCCGAGTTTCCCTTCTCCCTGACATTGTTACCCCAGCCCCGAGGATACCTTATACCTGACCATGTTACGCCAAACCCGAGGTTCCCTTCTCCCTGACACTGTTACCCCAGCCCCGAGGTTCCCTTCTCTCTGACACAGTTACCCAAGTCCCGTGGTTCCCCTCTCCCTGACACTGTTACCCCTGCCCCGAGGTTCCCTTCTCTCTGACATTGTTACCCCAGCCCCGAGGTTCCCTACAACTGACACTGTTACCCCTGCCCCGATGTTCCCTTCTCCCTGACACTGTTACCCCAACCCCCAGGTTCCCTTCTCCCTGACATTGTTACCCCAGCCCCGATGTTCCCTTCTCACTGACACTGTTACCCCAGCCCCGAGGTTCCCTTCTCCCTGACACTGTTACCCCAGCCCCGAGGATCCCTTCTCCCTGACATTGTTACCACAGCCCCGAGGTTCCTTCTCCCTCACATTGTTACCCCAGCCCCGAGGTTCCATTCTCCCTGACACTGTTACCCCAGCCCCGAGGTTCCCTTCTCACTGACACTGTTACGCCAGCGCCGAGGATCCCTTCTCCCTGACACTGTTACCCCTGCCCCGTGGTTCCCTTCTCCCTGACATTGTTACCCCAGCCCCGAGGTTCCCTTCTCCCTGACATTGTTACCCCTGCCCCGAGGTTCCCTTCTCCCTGACATTGTTACCCCTGCCCCCAGGTTCACTTCTCCCTGACACTTTTACCCCAGCCCCGAGTTTCCCTTCTCCCTGACATTGTTACCCCAGCCCCGTGCTTCCCTTCTCCCTGACACTGTTACCCCAGCCCCTAGGTTCCCTTCTCCCTGACACTGTTACCCCAGCCCCGAGGTTCCCTTCTCCCTGACACTGTTACCCTAGCCCCGAGGTTCCCTTCTCACTGACACTGTTACCCCAGCCCCGAGTTTCCCCTTTCTCGGACACTTTTACACTAGTCCCGAGTTTCCCTTCTCCCTGACGCTGTTGCCCCAGACACGAGGTTCCCTTCTCCCTGACACTGTTACCTCAGCCCAAAGGTTCCCTTCTCCCTGACATTGTTACCCCAGCCCCGAGGTTCCCTTCTCTCTGACACTGTTGCAACAGCCCGGAGGTTCCCTTCTCCCTGACACTGTTACCCCAGCCCATTGGTTCCATCTCCCTGACACTGTTACCCCAGCCCCGAGGTTCCCTTCTCCATTACACTGTTACCCCAGCCCCGAGGTTCCATCTCCCTGACATTGTTACCCCAGTCCCGAGGTTCCCTTCTCCATGACACTGTTACCCCAGCCCCGACGTTCCCTTCTCCCTGACACTGTTACCCCAGCCCCGATGTTCCCTTCTCCCTGACATTGTTACCCCAGTCCCGAGTTTCCCTTCTCCCTGACATTGTTACCCCAGCCCCGAGGATCCCTTATACCTGACCATGTTACCCCAAACCCGAGGTTCCCTTCTCCCTGACACTGTTACCCCAGCCCCGAGGTTCCCTTCTCTCTGACACAGTTACCCAAGCCCCGTGGTTCCCTTCTCCCTGACACTGTAACCTCAGCCCGAAAGTTCCCTTCTCCCTGACACTGTTACCCCAGCCCCGACTTTCCTTTCTCCATGACACTGTTACCCCAGTCCCAGGTTCCCTTCTCCCTGACACTGTTACCCCAGACCCGAGGTTCCATTCACCCTGACACTGTTACCCCAGCCCCGAGGTTCCCTTCTCCCTGACATTGTTTCCCCAGCACCGAGGTGCCCTTCTCCCTGACATTATTACCCCCGCCCCGAGGTTCTCTTCTCTCTGACAGTCTTATGCGGGACCCGAGGTACCCTTCTCCCTGAGACTGTTACCCCAGGCCCGAGGTTCCATTCTCCCTGACACTGTTACCCCAGCCCCGAGGTTCCCTTCTCCCTGGCACTGTTACCCCAGCCCCAAGGTTCCCTTCTCCCTGACATTGTTACCCCAGTCCCGAGGTTCCATTTTCCCTGACACTGTTAACCCACCCCGATGTTCCCTTCTCCCTGTCACTGTTACCCCAGCCACAAGGTTCCCTTCTCCCTGACACTGTTACCCCAGCCCCGAGGCTGTCTTCTCCTTGAAATTGTTATCCCAGCCCCGAGTTTCCCTTCTCCCTGACACTGTTACCCAAGACCCAAGGTTCCCTTCTCCCTGACGCTGTTACCCCAGACCCGAGGTTCCCTTCTCTCTGACATTGTTACCCCAGCCCCGAGGTTCCCTTCTCTCTGACACTGTTGCAACAGCCCTGAGGTTCCCTTCTCCCTGACACTGTTATCCCAACCCCGAGGTCCCATTCTCCGTGACATTGTTACCCCAGCCCCGAGGTTCCCTTATCCCTGACACTGTTACCCCAGCCCGGAGGTTCCCTTCTTCCTGATATTGTTACCCCAGCTCCAAGGTTCCCTTCTCCCTGACATTGTTACCACAGCCCCGAGGTTCCCTTCTCCATGACACTGTTACCCCAGCCCCGAGGATCCCTTTTCCTGGACCCCGTTACCCCAAACCCGAGGTTCGCTTCTCCCTGACACCGTTACCCCAGCCCCAATGTCCCTTCTCCGTGACACTATTATCCCAGCCCCGAGGCTCCCTTCTCCCTGACACTGTTACCCCAGCGCCGAGGTTCCCTTCTCCCTGACACCGTTACCCCAGCCCCGAGCTTCCCTTCTCCCTGACACTGTTACCCCAGACCCGAGGTTCCCTTCTCAATGACACGGTTACCCCAGCCCAGAGGTTCCCTTCTCCCTGACACTGTTACCCCAGCCCCGAGGTTCCCTTCTCCCTGACACTGTTACCCCTGCCCCGTGGTTCCCTTCTCCCTGACACTGTTACCTCAGCCCTAAGTTTCCCTTCTCCATGACACTGTTACCCCAGCCCCGACGTTCCCTTCTCCCTTACACTGTTACCCCCAGCCCTGATGTTCCCTTCTCCCTGACATTGTTACCCCAGTCCCGAGTTTCCCTTCTCCCTGACATTGTTACCCCAGCCCCGAGGATCCCTTATACCTGACCATGTTACCCCAAACCCAGGTTCCCTTCTCCCTGACACTGTTACCCCAGCCCCGAGGTTCCCTTCTCTCTGACACAGTTACCCAAGTCCCGTGGTTCCCCTCTCCCTGACACTGTTACCCCAGCCCCGAGGTTCCCTTCTCTCTGACATTGTTACCCCAGCCCCGAGGTTCCCTACAACTGACACTGTTACCCCTGCCCCGATGTTCCCTTCTCCCTGACACTGTTACCCCAACCCCCAGGTTCCCTTCTCCCTGACATTGTTACCCCAGCCCCGATGTTCCCTTCTCACTGACACTGTTACCCCAGCCCCGAGGTTCCCTTCTCCCTGACACTGTTACCCCAGCCCCGAGGATCCCTTCTCCCTGACATTGTTACCACAGCCCCGAGGTTCCTTTTCCCTCACATTGTTACCCCAGCCCCGAGGTTCCATTCTCCCTGACACTGTTACCCCAGCCCCGAGGTTCCCTTCTCACTGACACTGTTACGCCAGCGCCGAGGATCCCTTCTCCCTGACACTGTTACCCCAGCCCCGAGGTTCCCTTCTTTTTGACACTGTTACCCCAGCCCCGTGGTTCCCTTCTCCCTGACAGTGATACCCCAGCCCCGAGTTTCCCTTCTCAGTGACACTGTTACCCCAGCCCCGAGTTTCCCTTCTCTCTGACACTGTTACCCCTGCCCCGAAGTTCCCTTCTCTCTGACACTGTTACCCCAGCCCCGAGGTTCCCTTCTCACTGACACTGTTACCCCTGCCCCGTGGTTCCCTTCTCCCTGACATTGTTACCCCAGCCCCGAGGTTCCCTTCTCCCTGACATTGTTACCCCTGCCCCGAGGTTCCCTTCTCCCTGACATTGTTACCCCTGCCCCCAGGTTCACTTCTCCCTGACACTTTTACCACAGCCCCGAGTTTCCCTTCTCCCTGACATTGTTACCCCAGCCCCGTGCTTCCCTTCTCCCTGACACTGTTACCCCAGCCCCTAGGTTCCCTTCTCCCTGACACTGTTACCCCAGCCCCGAGGTTCCCTTCTCCCTGACACTGTTACCCTAGCCCCGAGGTTCCCTTCTCACTGACACTGTTACCCCAGCCCCGAGTTTCCCCTTTCTCGGACACTTTTACACTAGTCCCGAGTTTCCCTTCTCCCTGACGCTGTTGCCCCAGACACGAGGTTCCCTTCTCCCTGACACTGTTACCCCAGCCCCGTGGTTCCATTCTCCCTGACATTGTTTCCCCAGCCCCGAGGTTCCCTTCTCCCTGAAATTGTTACCCCTGCCCCGAGGTTCCCTTCTCCCTGACATTGTTACCCCTGCCCCCAGGTTCACTTATCCCTGACACTTTTACCCCAGCCCCGAGTTTCCCTTTTCTCTGACATTGTAACCCCAGCCCAGAGTTTCGCTTCTCTCTGACACTGTTACCCCAGCCAGAAGGTTCCCTTCTCCCTGACACTGTTACCCCAGCCCCGAGGTTCCCTTCTCTCTGACATTGTTACCCCAGCCCCGAGGTTCCCTACAACTGACACTGTTACCCCTGCCCCGATGTTCCCTTCTCCCTGACACTGTTACGCCAACCGCCAGGTTCCCTTCTCCCTGACACTGTTACTCCAGCCCCGATGTTCCCTTGCCCCTGACACTGTTACCCCAGCCCCGAGTTCCCCTTCTCACTGACACGGTTACCCCACCCCCGAGGTTCCCTTCTCCCTGACACTGTTACCTCAGCCCCAAGGTTCCCTTCTCCCTGACACTGTTACCCCAGCCCCAAGGTTACCTTCTCACTGACATTGTAACCCCAGCCCCGAGGTTCCCTTCTCTCTGACACAGTTGCAACAGCCCTGAGGTTCCCTTCTCCCTGACACTGTTACCCCAGCCCCGAGGTTCCATCTCCCTGACACTGTTACCCCAGCCCCGAGGTTCCCTTCTCCATTACACTGTTACCCCAGCCCCGAGGTTCCTTCTCCCTGACACTGTTACCCCAGCCCCGAGGATCCTTTCTCCCTGACATTGTTACCACAGCCCCGAGGTTGCGTCTCCCTCACATTGTTACCCCAGCCCCGAGGTTCCCTTCTCCCTGACACTGTGACCCCAGCCCCGAGGTTCCCTTCTCACTGACACTGTTACCCCAGCCCCGAGGATTCCTTCTCCCTGACACTGTGACCCCAGCCCCGAGGTTCCCTTCTCTTTGACACTGTTACCCCAGCCCCGTGGTTCCCTTCTCCCTGACATTGTTACCGCAGCCCCGAGTTTCCCTTCTCACTGTCACTGTTACCCCAGCCCCGAGTTTCCCTTCTCTCTGACACTGTTACCCCAGCCCCGAAGCTCCCTTCTCTCTGACAGTTACCCCAGCCCCGAGGTTCCCTTCTCACTGACACTGTTACCCCAGCCCCGTGGTTCCCTTCTCCCTGACATTGTTACCCCAGCCCCGAGTTTCCCTTCTCCCTGACATTGTTACCCCTGCCCCGAGGTTCCCTTCTCCCTGACATTGTTACCCCTGACCCAGGTTCACTTCTCCCTGACACTTTTACCCCAGCCCCGAGGTTCCCTTTTCTCTGACACTGTTACCCCAGCCCAGAGTTTCCCTTCTCTCTGACACTGTAACCCCAGCCCCGAGGTTCGCTTCTCTCTGACACTGTTACCCCTGCCCCGAGGTTCCCTTCTCTCTGACACTGTTACCCCAGACCCGAGGTTCCCTTCTCTCTGACACTGTTACCCCAGCCCTGATGTTCCCTTCTCCCTGACACTGTTAGCCCAGCCCCGAGTTTCCCTTCTCCCAGACATTGTTACTCCAGCCCCGTGCTTCCCTTCTCCCTGACACTGTTACCCCAGCCACAAGGTTCCCTTCTCCCTGACACTGTTACCCCAGCCCCAAGGTTCCCTTCTCCCTGACACTGTTACCCCAGCCCCGAGGTTCCCTTCTCACTGACACTGTTACCCCAGCCCCGAGTTTCCCCTTTCTCTGACACTTTTACACTAGTCCCGAGGTTCCTTTCTCCCTGACGCTGTTTCCCCAGACACGAGGTTCCCTTCTCCCTGACACTGTTACCCCAGCCCCGTCGTTCCCTTCTACCTGACAATGTTACCCCAGCCCAGAGGTTCCCTTCTCCCTGACATTGTTACCCCAGCCCCGAGGATCCCTTCTCCCTGACATTGTTACCCCTGCCCCCAGGTTCACTTCTCCCTGACACTTTTACCCCGGCCCCGAGGTTCCCTTTTCTCTGACACTGTTACCCCAGCCCTGTGTTTCGCTTCTCTCTGACACTGTTACCCCAGCCCCGAGGTTCCCTTCTCTCTGACACTGTTATCCGAGGCCCGAGGTTCCCTTATCCCTGACAGTGTTACCCCAGCCCTGAGGTTCCCTTCTCCCTCTCACTGTTACCCCAGCCCCGAGGCTCCCTTCTCCCTGACATTGTTATCCCAGCCCCGAGTTTCCCTTCTCCCTGACACTGTTACCCAAGTCCCAAGGTTCCCTTCTCCCTGACACTGTTATCCCAGCCCCGAGGTTCCCTTCTCTCTGACATTGTTACCCCTGCCCCGAGGTTCCCTTCTCTCTGACATTGTTGCAACAGCCCTGAGGTTCCCTTCTCCCTGACACTGTTATCCCAACCCCGAGGTCCCATTCTCCGTGACATTGTTACCCCAGCACCGAAGTTCCCTTCACCCTGACACTGTTACCCCAGCCCGGAGGTTCCCTTCTTCCTGATATTGTTACCCCAGCCCCGAGGTTCCCTTCTCCCTGACATTGTTACCACAGCCCCGAGGTTCCCTTCTCCCTGACACTGTTACCCGAGCCCCGAGGATCCCTTTTCGTGGACCCTGTTACCCCAAACCCGAGGTTCGCTTCTCCCTGACACCTTTACCCCAGCCCAAAGGTCCCTTCTCCGTGACACTATTACCCCAGCCCCGAGGTTCCCTTCTCCCTGACACTGTTTCCCCAGCCCCGAGGATCCCTTTTCCCGGACACTGTTACCACAAACCCGAGGTTCCCTTCTCCCTGACACTGTTACCCCAGCCGCAAGGTTCCCTTCTCCCTGACACAGTTACACCGGCCCCGAGGTTCCCTTCTCCCTGACACTGTTACCCCGGACCCGAGTATCCCTTCTCCCTGACACTGTTACCCCAGCCCCTTGGTTCCCTTCTCCCTGACACTGTTACCTCAGCCCCAAGGTTCCCTTCTCCATGACACTGTTATCCCAGCCCCGACGTTCCCTTCTCCCTTACACTGTTACCCCAGCCCCGATGTTCCCTTCTCCCTGACATTGTTAACCCAGTCCCGAGTTTCCCTTCTCCCCGACATTGCTACCCCAGCCCCGAGGATCCCTTATACCTGACCATGTTACCCCAAACCCGAGGTTCCCTTCTCCCTTACACTGTTACCCCAGCCCCGAGGTTCTCTTCTCTCTGACACAGTTACCCAAGCCCCGTGGTTCCCTTCTCCCTGACACTGTTCCCTCAGCCCGAAAGTTCCCTTCTCCCTGACACTGTTACCCCAGCCCCGACGTTCCCTTCTCACTGACACTGTTACCCCAGTCCCAGGTTCCCTTCTCCCTGACACTGTTACCCCAGCCCCGAGGTTCCCTACAACTGACACTGTTACCCCAGCCCCGAGGTTCCCTTCTCCCTGACATTGTTACCCCAGCCCCGAGGTTCCCATCCCCCTGACACTGTTACCCCAGCCCTGAGTTCCCCTTCTCCCTGACACTGTTACTCCAGCCCCGATGTTCCCTTCTCCCAGACACTGTTACCTCTGCCCCAAGTTTCCCTTCTCACTGACACTGTTACCCCACGCCCGAGGTTCCCTTCTCCCTGACACTGTTACCTCAGCCCCAAGGTTCCCTTCTCCCTGACATTGTTACCCCAGCCCCGAGGTTCCCTTCTCTCTGACACAGTTGCAACAGCCCTGAGGTTCCCTTCTCCCTGACACTGTTACGCCAGCCCCGAGGTTCCATCTCCCTGACACTGTTCCCCCAGCCCCGAGGTTCCCTTCTCCATTACACTGTTACCCCAGCCCCGAGGTTCCTTCTCCCTGACATTGTTACCCCAGCCCCGATGTTCCCTTCTCCGTGACACTGTTACCCCAGCCCCGAGGTTCCCTTCTCCCTGACACTGTTACCCCAGCCCCGAGGATCCCTTCTCCCTGACATTGTTACCACAGCCCCGAGGTTCCTTCTCCCTCACATTGTTACCCCAGCCCCGAGGTTCCCTTCTCCCTGACACTGTTACCCCAACCCCCAGGTTTCCTTCTCATTGACATTGTTACCCCAGCCCAGAGGTTCCCTTCCCCCTGACACTGTTACCGCAGCCCAGATTTCCCCTTCTCCCGGACACGTTTACCACAGCCCCGATGTTCCCTTCTCCCTGACACTGCTACCCCTGCCCCAAGTTTCCCTTCTCACTGACAGTGTTACCCTACCCCCGAGGTTCACTTCTCCCTGACACTGTTACCCGAGCCCCAAGGTTCCCTTCTCCCTGACATTGTTTCCCCAGCAGCAAGGTGCCCTTCTCCCTGACATTATTACACCCGCCCCGAGGTTCCATTCTCCCTGACACTGTTACCCCAGCCCCGAGGTTCCCTTCTCCCTGGCACTGTTACCCCAGCCCCAATGTTCCCTTCTCCCTGACATTGTTACCCCAGTCCCGAGGTTCCATTTTCCCTGACACTGTTAACCCACCCCGATGTTCCCTTCTCCCTGACACTGTTACCCCAGCCACAAGGTTCCCTTCTCCCTGACACTGTTACCCCACCCCCGAGGTTCCCTTCTCCCTGACACTGTTACCCCAGCCCCGAGGCTCCCTTCTCCCTGACATTGTTATCCCAGCCCCGAGTTTCCCTTCTCCCTGACACTGTTACCCAAGACCCAAGGTTCCCTTCTCCCTGACACTGTTACCCCAGCCCCGAGGTTCCCTTCTCTCTGACATTGTTGCAACAGCCCTGAGGTTCCCTTCTCCCTGACACTGTTATCCCAACCCCGAGGTCCCATTCTCCGTGACATTGTTACCCCAGCCCCAAGGTTCCCTTCTCCCTGACACTGTTACCCCAGCACGGAGGTTCCCTTCTTCCTGATATTGTTACCCCAGCTCCGAGGTTCCCTTCTCCCTGACATTGTTACCACAGCCCCGAGGTTCCCTTCTCCCTGACACTGTTACCCCAGCCCCGAGGATCCCTTTTCCTGGACCCTGTTACCCCAAATCCGAGGTTCGCTTCTCCCTGACACCGTTACCCCAGCCCCAAGGTCCCTTCTCCGTGACACTATTACCCCAGCCCCGAGGTTCCCTTCTCCCTGACACTGTTACCCCAGCGCCGAGGTTCCCTTCTCCCTGACACCGTTTTCCCAGCCCCGAGCTTCCCTTCTCCCTGACACTGTTACCCCAGCCCCGAGGTTCCCTTCTCACTGACACGGTTACCCCAGCCCCGAGGTTCCCTTCTCCCTGACACTGTTACCCCAGCCCCGAGGTTCCTTTTTCCATTACACTGTTACCCCTGCCCCGTGGTTCCCTTCTCCCTGACACTGTTACCTCAGCCCCAAGGTTCCCTTCTCCATGACACTGTTACCCCAGCCCCGACGTTCCCTTCTCCTTTATACTGTTACCCCAGCCCCGATGTTCCCTTCTCCCTGACATTGTTACCATAGCCCCGAGGTTCCTTCTCCCTCACATTGTTACCCCAAACCCCAGGTTTCCTTCTCATTGACACTGTAACCCCACCCACGAGGTTCCCTTCTCCCTGACACTGTTACCTCAGCCCCAAGGTTCCCTTCTCCCTGACACTGTTACCCCAGCCCCAAGGTTCCCTTCTCCCTGACATTGGTACCCCAGCCCCGAGGTTCCCTTCTCCCTGACATTGTTTCCCCAGCACCGAGGTGCCCTTCTCCCTGACATTATTACCCCCGCCCCGAGGTTCTCTTCTCTCTGACAGTCTTATGCGGGCCCCGAGGTACCCTACTCCCTGAGACTGTTACCCCAGCCCCGAGGTTCCATTCTCCCTGACACTGTTACCCCAGCCCCGATGTTCCCTTCTCCCTGGCACTGTTACCCCAGCCCCAAGGTTCCATTCTCCCTGACATTGTTACCCCAGCCCCGTGGTTCCATTTTCCCTGACACTGTTAACCCACCCCGATGTTCCCTTCTCCCTGACACTGTTACCCCAGCCACAAGGTTCCCTTCTCCCTGACACTGTTACCCCAGCCACGAGGCTCTCTTCTCCCTGACATTGTTATCCCAGCCCCGAGTTTCCCTTCTCCCTGACACTGTTACCCAAGACCCAAGGTTCCCGTCTCCCTGACGCTGTTACCCCAGACCCGAGGTTCCCTTCTCTCTGACATTGTTACCCCAGCCCCGAGGTTCCCTTCTCTCTGACATTGTTGCAACAGCCCTGAGGTTCCATTCTCCCTGACACTGTTAGCCCAACCCCGAGGTCCCATTCTCCGTGACATTGTTACCCCAGCCCCGAGGTTCCCTTCTCCCTGACACTGTTACCCCAGCCCGGAGGTTCCCTTCTTCCTGATATTGTTACCCCAGCTCCAAGGTTCCCTTCTCCCTGACATTGTTACCACAGCCCCGAGGTTCCCTTCTCCCTGACACTGTTACCCCAGCCCCGAGGATCCCTTTTCCTGGACCCTGTTACCCCAAACCCGAGGTTCGCTTCTCCCTGACACCGTTACCCCAGCCCCAATGTCCCTTCTCCGTGACACTATTAGCCCAGCCCCGAGGCTCCCTTCTCCCTGACACTGTTACCCCAGCGCCGAGGTTCCCTTCTCCCTGACACCGTTACCCCAGCCCCGAGCTTCCCTTCTCCCTGACACTGTTACCCCAGCCCCGAGGTTCCCTTCTCAATGACACGGTTACCCCAGCCCAGAGGTTCCCTTCTCCCTGACACTGTTACCCCAGCCCCGAGGTTCCCTTCTCCCTGACACTGTTACCCCTGCCCCGTGGTTCCCTTCTCCCTGACACTGTTAACTCAGCCCTAAGGTTCCCTTCTCCATGACACTGTTACCCCAGCCCCGACGTTCCCTTCTCCCTTACACTGTTACCCCAGCCCCGATGTTCCCTTCTCCCTGACATTGTTACCCCAGTCCCGAGTTTCCCTTCTCCCTGACATTGTTACCCCAGCCCCGAGGATCCCTTATACCTGACCATGTTACGCCAAACCCGAGGTTCCCTTCTCCCTGACACTGTTACCCCAGCCCCGAGGTTCCCTTCTCTCTGACACAGTTACCCAAGTCCCGTGGTTCCCCTCTCCCTGACACTGTTACCCCAGCCCCGAGGTTCCCTTCTCTCTGACATTGTTACCCCAGCCCCGAGGTTCCCTACAACTGACACTGTTACCCCTGCCCCGATGTTCCCTTCTCCCTGACACTGTTACCCCAACCCCCAGGTTCCTTTCTCCCTGACATTGTTACCCCAGCCCCGAGGTTCCCTTCCCCCTGACACTGTTACCCCAGACCCGAGTTCCCCTACTCCCTGACACGGTTACCCCAGCCCCGATGTTCCCTTCTCCCTGACACTGTTAACCCTGCCCCAAGTTTCCCTTCTCACTGACACTGTTACCCCACCCCCGAGGTTCCCTTCTCCCTGACACTGTTTCCTCAGACCAAAGGTTCCCTTCTCCCTGACATTGTTACCCCAGCCCCGAGGTTCCCTTCTCTCTGACACTGTTGCAACAGCCCTGAGGTTCCCTTCTCCGTGACATTGTTACCCCAGCCCCGAGGTTCCCTTCCCCCTGACACTGTTACCCCAGACCCGAGTTCCCCTACTCCCTGACACGGTTACCCCAGCCCCGATGTTCCCTTCTCCCTGACACTGTTAACCCTGCCCCAAGTTTCCCTTCTCCTTGACACTGTTACCTCAGCCCAAAGGTTCCCTTCTCCCTGACATTGTTACCCCAGCCCCGAGGTTCCCTTCTCTCTGACACTGTTGCAACAGCCCGAAGGTTCCCTTCTCCCTGACACTGTTACCCCAGCCCCGAGGTTCCATCTCCCTGACACTGTTACCCCAGCCCCGAGGTTCCCTTCTCCATTACACTGTTACCCCAGCCCCGAGGTTCCTTCTCCCTGACATTGTTACCCCAGCCCCGAGGTTCCCTTCTCCATGACACTGTTACCCCAGCCCCGACGTTCCCTTCTCCCTTACACTGTTACCCCAGCCCCGATGTTCCCTTCTCCCTGACATTGTTACCCCAGTCCCGAGTTTCCCTTCTCCCTGACATTGTTACCCCAGCCCCGAGGATCCCTTATACCTGACCATGTTACCCCAAACCCGAGGTTCCCTTCTCCCTGACACTGTTACCCCAGCCCCGAGGTTCCCTTCTCTCTGACACAGTTACCCAAGCCCCGTGGTTCCCTTCTCCCTGACACTGTAACCTCAGCCCGAAAGTTCCCTTCTCCCTGACACTGTTACCCCAGCCCCTACTTTCCCATCTCCATGACACTGTTACCCCAGTCCCAGGTTCCCTTCTCCCTGACACTGTTACCCCAGACCCGAGGTTCCATTCTCCCTGACACTGTTACCCCAGCCCCGAGGTTCCCTTCTCCCTGACATTATTACCCCCGCCCCGACGTTCTCTTCTGACCCACTGTTAACCCACCCCGATGTTCCCTTCTCCCTGACACTGTTTCCCCAGCCACAAGGTTCCCTTCTCCCTGACACTGTTACCCCAGCCCCGAGGCTCTCTTCTCCTTGACATTGTTATCCCAGCCCCGAGTTTCCCTTCTCCCTGACACTGTTACCCAAGACCCAAGGTTCCCTTCTCCCTGACGCTGTTACCCCAGACCCGAAGTTCCCTTCTCTCTGACATTGTTAACCCAGCCCCGAGGTTCCCTTCTCTCTGACATTGTTGCAACAGCCCTGAGGTTCCCTTCTCCCTGACACTGTTATCCCAACCCCGAGGTCCCATTCTCCGTGACATTGTTACCCCAGCCCCGAGGTTCCCTTCTCCCTGACACTGTTACCCCAGCCCGGAGGTTCCCTTCTTCCTGATATTGTTACCCCAGCTCCAAGGTTCCCTTCTCCCTGACATTGTTACCACAGCCCCGAGGTTCCCTTCTCCCTGACACTGTTACCCCAGCCCCGAGGATCCCTTTTCCTGGACCCTGTTACCCCAAACCCGAGGTTCGCTTCTCCCTGACACCGTTACCCCAGCCCCAATGTTCCTTCTCCGTGACACTATTAGCCCAGCCCCGAGGCTCCCTTCTCCCTGACACTGTTACCCCAGCGCCAAGGTTCCCTTCTCCCTGACACCGTTACCCCAGCCCCGAGCTTCCCTTCTCCCTGACACTGTTACCCCAGCCCCGAGGTTCCCTTCTCAATGACACGGTTCCCCCAGCCCAGAGGTTCCCTTCTCCCTGACACTGTTACCCCAGCCCCGAGGTTCCCTTCTCCCTGACACTGTTACCCCTGCCCCGTGGTTCCCTTCTCCCTGACACTGTTACCCCAGCCCCGAGGTTCCCTTCTCAATGACATTGTTACGCCAGCCCAGAGGTTCCCTTCTCCCTGACACTGTTACCCCAGCCCCGAGGTTCCCTTCTCCCTGACACTGTTACCCCTGCCCCGTGGTTCCCTTCTCCCTGACACTGTTACCTCAGCCCTAAGATTCCCTTCTCCATGACACTGTTACCCCAGCCCCAACGTTCCCTTTTCCCTTACACTGTTACCACAGCCCCGATGTTCCCTTCTCCCTGACATTGTTACCCCAGTCCCGAGTTTCCCTTCTCCCTGACATTGTTACCCCAGCCCCGAAGATCCCTTATACCTGACCATGTTACCCCAAACCCGAGGTTCCCTCCTCCCTGACACTGTTACCCCAGCCCCGAGGTTCCCTTCTCTCTGACACAGTTACCCAAATCCCGTGGTTCCCCTCTCCCTGACACTGTTACCCCAGCCCCGAGGTTCCCTTCTCTCTGACATTGTTACCCCAGCCCCGAGGTTCCCTACAACTGACACTGTTACCCCTGCCCCGATGTTCCTTTCTCCCTGACACTGTTACCCCAACCCCCAGGTTCCCTTCTCCCTGACATTGTTACCCCAGCCCCGATGTTCCCTTCTCACTGACACTGTTACCCCAGCCCCGAGGTTCCCTTCTCCCTGACACTGTTACCCCAGCCCCGAGGATCCCTTCTCCCTGACATTGTTACCACAGCCCCGAGGTTCCTTCTCCCTCACGTTGTTACCCCAGCCCCGAGGTTCCATTCTCCCTGACACTGTTACCCCAGCCCCGAGGTTCCCTTCTCACTGACACTGTTACGCCAACGCCGAGGATCCCTTCGTCCTGACACTGTTACCCCAGCCCGGAGGTTCCCTTCTTTTTGACACTGTTACCCCAGCCCCGTGGTTCCCTTCTCCCTGACAGTGTTACCCCAGCCCCGAGTTTCCCTTCTCAGTGACACTGTTACCCCAGCCCCGAGTTTCCCTTCTCTCTGACACTGTTACCCCTGCCCCGAAGTTCCCTTCTCTCTGACACTGTTACCCCAGCCCCGAGGTTCCCTTCTCACTGACACTGTTACCCCTGCCCCGTGGTTCCCTTCTCCCTGACATTGTTACCCCAGCCCCGAGGTTCCCTTCTCCCTGACATTGTTACCCTGCCCCGAGGTTCCCTTCTCCCTGACATTGTTACCCCTGCCCCCAGGTTCACTTCTCCCTGACACTTTTACCCCAGACCCGAGTTTCCCTTCTCCCTGACATTGTTACCCCAGCCCCGTGCTTCCCTTCTCCCTGACACTGATACCCCAGCCCCTAGGTTCCCTTCTCCCTGACACTGTTACCCCAGCCCCGAGGTTCCCTTCTCCCTGACACTGTTACCCTAGCCCCGAGGTTCCCTTCTCACTGACACTGTTACCCCAGCCCCGAGTTTCCCCTTTCTCGGACACTTTTACACTAGTCCCGAGTTTCCCTTCTCCCTTACGCTGTTGCCCCAGACACGAGGTTCCCTTCTCCCTGACACTGTTACCCCAGCCCCGTGGTTCCATTCTCCCTGACATTGTTTCCCCAGCCCCGAGGTTCCCTTCTCCCTGAAATTGTTACCCCTGCCCCGAGGTTCCCTTCTCCCTGACATTGTTACCCCTGCCCCCAGGTTCACTTATCCCTGACACTTTTACCCCAGCCCCGAGGTTCCCTTTTCTCTGACACTGTTACCCCAGCCCAGAGTTTCGCTTCTCTCTGACACTGTTACCCCAGCCAGAAGGTTCCCTTCTCCCTGACACTGTTACCCCAGCCCCGAGGTTCCCTTCTCTCTGACATTGTTACCCCAGCCCCGAGGTTCCCTACAACAAACACTGTTACCCCTGCCGCGATGTTCCCTTCTCCCTGACACTGTTACGCCAACCGCCAGGTTCCCTTCTCCCTGACACTGTTACCCCAGCCCCGATGTTCCCTTGCCCCTGACACTGTTACCCCAGCCCCGAGTTCCCCTTCTCACTGACACGGTTACCCCATCCCCGAGGTTCCCTTCTCCCTGACACTGTTACCTCAGCCCCAAGGTTCCCTTCTCCCTGACACTGTTACCCCAGCCCCGAGGTTCCATCTCCCTGACACTGTTACCCCAGCCCCGAGGTTCCCTTCTCCATTACACTGTTACCCCAGCCCCGAGGTTCCTTCTCCCTGACATTGTTACCCCAGCCCCGATGTTCCCTTCTCCGTGACACTGTTACCCCAGCCCCGAGGTTCCCTTCTCCCTGACACTGTTACCCCAGCCCCGAGGATCCCTTCTCCCTGACATTGTTACCACAGCCCCGAGGTTCCAACTCCCTCACATTGTGACCCCAGCCCCGAGGTTCCCTTCTCCCTGACACTGTGACCCCAGCCCCGAGGTTCCCTTCTCACTGACACTGTTACCCCAGCCCCGAGTTTCCCTTCTCTCTGACACTGTTACCCCAGCCCCGAAGTTCCCTTCTCTCTGACAGTTACCCCAGCCCCGAGGTTCCCTTCTCTTTGACACTGTTACCCCAGCCCCGTGGTTCCCTTCTCCCTGACATTGTTACCCCAGCCCCGAGTTTCCCTTCTCACTCACACTGGTACCCCAGCCCCGAGTTTCCCTTCTCTCTGACACTGTTACCCCAGCCCCGAAGTTCCCTTCTCTCTGACAGTTACCCCTGCCCCGAGGTTCCCTTCTCACTGACACTGTTACCCAAGCCCCGTGGTTCCCTTCTCCCTGACATTGTTACCCCAGCCCCGAGTTTCCCTTCTCCCTGACATTGTTACCCCTGCCCCGAGGTTCCCTTCTCCCTGACATTGTTACCCCTGACCCAGGTTCACTTCTCCCTGACACTTTTACCCCAGCCCCGAGGTTCCCTTTTCTCTGACACTGTTACCCCAGCCCAGAGTTTCCCTTCTCTCTGACACTGTAACCCCAGCCCCGAGGTTCGCTTCTCTCTGACACTGTTACCCCTGCCCCGAGGTTCCCTTCTCTCTGGCACTGTTACCCCAGACCCGAGGTTCCCTTCTCTCTGACACTGTTACCCCAGCCCTGAGGTTCCCTTCTCCCTGACACTGCTAGCCCAGCCCCGAGTTTCCCTTCTCCCAGACATTGTTACCCCAGCCCCGTGCTTCCCATCTCCCTGACACTGTTACCCCAGCCACAAGGTTCCCTTCTCGCTGACACTGTTACCCCAGCCCCGAGGTTCCCTTCTCCCTGACACTGTTACCCCAGCCCCGAGGTTCCCTTCTCACTGACACTGTTACCCCAGCCCCGAGTTTCCCCTTTCTCTGACACTTTTACAGTCGTCCCGAGGTTCCTTTCTCCCTGACGCTGTTACCCCAGACACGAGGTTCCCTTCTCCCTGACACTGTTACCCCAGCCCGGAGGTTCCCTTCTTTTTGACACTGTTACCCCAGCCCCGTGGTTCCCTTCTCCCTGACAGTGTTACCCCAGCCCCGAGTTTCCCTTCTCAGTGACACTGTTACCCCAGCCCCGTGGTTCCCTTCTCCCTGACAGTGTTACCCCAGCCCCGAGTTTCCCTTCTCAGTGACACTGTTACCCCAGCCCCGAGTTTCCCTTCTCTCTGACACTGTTACCCCTGCCCCGAAGTTCCCTTCTCTCTGACACTGTTACCCCAGCCCCGAGGTTCCCTTCTCACTGACACTGTTACCCCTGCCCCGTGGTTCCCTTCTCCCTGACATTGTTACCCCAGCCCCGAGGTTCCCTTCTCCCTGACATTGTTACCCTGCCCCGAGGTTCCCTTCTCCCTGACATTGTTACCCCTGCCCCCAGGTTCACTTCTCCCTGACACTTTTACCCCAGCCCCGAGTTTCCCTTCTCCCTGACATTGTTACCCCAGCCCCGTGCTTCCCTTCTCCCTGACACTGATACCCCAGCCCCTAGGTTCCCTTCTCCCTGACACTGTTACCCCAGCCCCGAGGTTCCCTTCTCCCTGACACTGTTACCCTAGCCCCGAGGTTCCCTTCTCACTGACACTGTTACCCCAGCCCCGAGTTTCCCCTTTCTCGGACACTTTTACACTAGTCCCGAGTTTCCCTTCTCCCTTACGCTGTTGCCCCAGACACGAGGTTCCCTTCTCCCTGACACTGTTACCCCAGCCCCGAGGTTCCCTTCTCCATTACACTGTTACCCCAGCCCCGAGGTTCCTTCTCCCTGACATTGTTACCCCAGCCCCGATGTTCCCTTCTCCGTGACACTGTTACCCCAGCCCCGAGGTTCCCTTCTCCCTGACACTGTTACCCCAGCCCCGAGGATCCCTTCTCCCTGACATTGTTACCACAGCCCCGAGGTTCCTTCTCCCTCACATTGTTACCCCAGCCCCGAGGTTCCCTTCTCCCTGACACTGTTACCCCAACCCCCAGGTTTCCTTCTCATTGACATTGTTACCCCAGCCCAGAGGTTCCCTTCCCCCTGACACTGTTACCGCAGCCCAGATTTCCCCTTCTCCCGGACACGTTTACCACAGCCCCGATGTTCCCTTCTCCCTGACACTGCTACCCCTGCCCCAAGTTTCCCTTCTCACTGACAGTGTTACCCTACCCCCGAGGTTCACTTCTCCCTGACACTGTTACCCGAGCCCCAAGGTTCCCTTCTCCCTGACATTGTTTCCCCAGCAGCAAGGTGCCCTTCTCCCTGACATTATTACACCCGCCCCGAGGTTCCATTCTCCCTGACACTGTTACCCCAGCCCCGAGGTTCCCTTCTCCCTGGCACTGTTACCCCAGCCCCAATGTTCCCTTCTCCCTGACATTGTTACCCCAGTCCCGAGGTTCCATTTTCCCTGACACTGTTAACCCACCCCGATGTTCCCTTCTCCCTGACACTGTTACCCCAGCCACAAGGTTCCCTTCTCCCTGACACTGTTACCCCACCCCCGAGGTTCCCTTCTCCCTGACACTGTTACCCCAGCCCCGAGGCTCCCTTCTCCCTGACATTGTTATCCCAGCCCCGAGTTTCCCTTCTCCCTGACACTGTTACCCAAGACCCAAGGTTCCCTTCTCCCTGACACTGTTACCCCAGCCCCGAGGTTCCCTTCTCTCTGACATTGTTGCAACAGCCCTGAGGTTCCCTTCTCCCTGACACTGTTATCCCAACCCCGAGGTCCCATTCTCCGTGACATTGTTACCCCAGCCCCAAGGTTCCCTTCTCCCTGACACTGTTACCCCAGCACGGAGGTTCCCTTCTTCCTGATATTGTTACCCCAGCTCCGAGGTTCCCTTCTCCCTGACATTGTTACCACAGCCCCGAGGTTCCCTTCTCCCTGACACTGTTACCCCAGCCCCGAGGATCCCTTTTCCTGGACCCTGTTACCCCAAACCCGAGGTTCGCTTCTCCCTGACACCGTTACCCCAGCCCCAAGGTCCCTTCTCCGTGACACTATTACCCCAGCCCCGAGGTTCCCTTCTCCCTGACACTGTTACCCCAGCGCCGAGGTTCCCTTCTCCCTGACACCGTTTTCCCAGCCCCGAGCTTCCCTTCTCCCTGACACTGTTACCCCAGCCCCGAGGTTCCCTTCTCACTGACACGGTTACCCCAGCCCCGAGGTTCCCTTCTCCCTGACACTGTTACCCCCAGCCCCGAGGTTCCTTTTTCCATTACACTGTTACCCCTGCCCCGTGGTTCCCTTCTCCCTGACACTGTTACCTCAGCCCCAAGGTTCCCTTCTCCATGACACTGTTACCCCAGCCCCGACGTTCCCTTCTCCTTTATACTGTTACCCCAGCCCCGATGTTCCCTTCTCCCTGACATTGTTACCATAGCCCCGAGGTTCCTTCTCCCTCACATTGTTACCCCAAACCCCAGGTTTCCTTCTCATTGACACTGTAACCCCACCCCCGAGGTTCCCTTCTCCCTGACACTGTTACCTCAGCCCCAAGGTTCCCTTCTCCCTGACACTGTTACCCCAGCCCCAAGGTTCCCTTCTCCCTGACATTGGTACCCCAGCCCCGAGGTTCCCTTCTCCCTGACATTGTTTCCCCAGCACCGAGGTGCCCTTCTCCCTGACATTATTACCCCCGCCCCGAGGTTCTCTTCTCTCTGACAGTCTTATGCGGGCCCCGAGGTACCCTACTCCCTGAGACTGTTACCCCCAGCCCCGAGGTTCCATTCTCCCTGACACTGTTACCCCAGCCCCGATGTTCCCTTCTCCCTGGCACTGTTACCCCAGCCCCAAGGTTCCATTCTCCCTGACATTGTTACCCCAGCCCCGTGGTTCCATTTTCCCTGACACTGTTAACCCACCCCGATGTTCCCTTCTCCCTGACACTGTTACCCCAGCCACAAGGTTCCCTTCTCCCTGACACTGTTACCCCAGCCACGAGGCTCTCTTCTCCCTGACATTGTTATCCCAGCCCCGAGTTTCCCTTCTCCCTGACACTGTTACCCAAGACCCAAGGTTCCCGTCTCCCTGACGCTGTTACCCCAGACCCGAGGTTCCCTTCTCTCTGACATTGTTACCCCAGCCCCGAGGTTCCCTTCTCTCTGACATTGTTGCAACAGCCCTGAGGTTCCATTCTCCCTGACACTGTTAGCCCAACCCCGAGGTCCCATTCTCCGTGACATTGTTACCCCAGCCCCGAGGTTCCCTTCTCCCTGACACTGTTACCCCAGCCCGGAGGTTCCCTTCTTCCTGATATTGTTACCCCCAGCTCCAAGGTTCCCTTCTCCCTGACATTGTTACCACAGCCCCGAGGTTCCCTTCTCCCTGACACTGTTACCCCAGCCCCGAGGATCCCTTTTCCTGGACCCTGTTACCCCAAACCCGAGGTTCGCTTCTCCCTGACACCGTTACCCCAGCCCCAATGTCCCTTCTCCGTGACACTATTAGCCCAGCCCCGAGGCTCCCTTCTCCCTGACACTGTTACCCCAGCGCCGAGGTTCCCTTCTCCCTGACACCGTTACCCCAGCCCCGAGCTTCCCTTCTCCCTGACACTGTTACCCCAGCCCCGAGGTTCCCTTCTCAATGACACGGTTACCCCAGCCCAGAGGTTCCCTTCTCCCTGACACTGTTACCCCAGCCCCGAGGTTCCCTTCTCCCTGACACTGTTACCCCTGCCCCGTGGTTCCCTTCTCCCTGACACTGTTAACTCAGCCCTAAGGTTCCCTTCTCCATGACACTGTTACCCCAGCCCCGACGTTCCCTTCTCCCTTACACTGTTACCCCAGCCCCGATGTTCCCTTCTCCCTGACATTGTTACCCCAGTCCCGAGTTTCCCTTCTCCCTGACATTGTTACCCCAGCCCCGAGGATCCCTTATACCTGACCATGTTACGCCAAACCCGAGGTTCCCTTCTCCCTGACACTGTTACCCCAGCCCCGAGGTTCCCTTCTCTCTGACACAGTTACCCAAGTCCCGTGGTTCCCCTCTCCCTGACACTGTTACCCCAGCCCCGAGGTTCCCTTCTCTCTGACATTGTTACCCCAGCCCCGAGGTTCCCTACAACTGACACTGTTACCCCTGCCCCGATGTTCCCTTCTCCCTGACACTGTTACCCCAACCCCCAGGTTCCTTTCTCCCTGACATTGTTACCCCAGCCCCGAGGTTCCCTTCCCCCTGACACTGTTACCCCAGACCCGAGTTCCCCTACTCCCTGACACGGTTACCCCAGCCCCGATGTTCCCTTCTCCCTGACACTGTTAACCCTGCCCCAAGTTTCCCTTCTCACTGACACTGTTACCCCACCCCCGAGGTTCCCTTCTCCCTGACACTGTTTCCTCAGACCAAAGGTTCCCTTCTCCCTGACATTGTTACCCCAGCCCCGAGGTTCCCTTCTCTCTGACACTGTTGCAACAGCCCTGAGGTTCCCTTCTCCCTGACATTGTTACCCCAGCCCCGAGGTTTCCCTTCCCCTGACACTGTTACCCCAGACCCGAGTTCCCCTACTCCTGACACGGTTACCCCAGCCCCGATGTTCCCTTCTCCCTGACACTGTTAACCCTGCCCCAAGTTTCCCTTCTCCTTGACACTGTTACCTCAGCCCAAAGGTTCCCTTCTCCCTGACATTGTTACCCCAGCCCCGAGGTTCCCTTCTCTCTGACACTGTTGCAACAGCCCGAAGGTTCCCTTCTCCCTGACACTGTTACCCCAGCCCCCCGAGGTTCCATCTCCCTGACACTGTTACCCCAGCCCCGAGGTTCCCTTCTCCATTACACTGTTACCCCCAGCCCCGAGGTTCCTTCTCCCTGACATTGTTACCCCAGCCCCGAGGTTCCCTTCTCCATGACACTGTTACCCCAGCCCCGACGTTCCCTTCTCCCTTACACTGTTACCCCAGCCACAATGTTCCCTTCTCCCTGACATTGTTACCCCAGTCCCGAGTTTCCCTTCTCCCTGACATTGTTACCCCAGCCCCGAGGATCCCTTATACCTGACCATGTTACCCCAAACCCGAGGTTCCCTTCTCCCTGACACTGTTACCCCAGCCCCGAGGTTCCCTTCTCTCTGACACAGTTACCCAAGCCCCGTGGTTCCCTTCTCCCTGACACTGTAACCTCAGCCCGAAAGTTCCCTTCTCCCTGACACTGTTACCCCAGCCCCTACTTTCCCATCTCCATGACACTGTTACCCCAGTCCCAGGTTCCCTTCTCCCTGACACTGTTACCCCAGACCCGAGGTTCCATTCTCCCTGACACTGTTACCCCAGCCCCGAGGTTCCCTTCTCCCTGACATTATTACCCCCGCCCCGACGTTCTCTTCTGACCCACTGTTAACCCACCCCGATGTTCCCTTCTCCCTGACACTGTTTCCCCAGCCACAAGGTTCCCTTCTCCCTGACACTGTTACCCCCAGCCCCGAGGCTCTCTTCTCCTTGACATTGTTATCCCAGCCCCGAGTTTCCCTTCTCCCTGACACTGTTACCCAAGACCCAAGGTTCCCTTCTCCCTGACGCTGTTACCCCAGACCCGAAGTTCCCTTCTCTCTGACATTGTTAACCCAGCCCCGAGGTTCCCTTCTCTCTGACATTGTTGCAACAGCCCTGAGGTTCCCTTCTCCCTGACACTGTTATCCCAACCCCGAGGTCCCATTCTCCGTGACATTGTTACCCCAGCCCCGAGGTTCCCTTCTCCCTGACACTGTTACCCCAGCCCGGAGGTTCCCTTCTTCCTGATATTGTTACCCCAGCTCCAAGGTTCCCTTCTCCCTGACATTGTTACCACAGCCCCGAGGTTCCCTTCTCCCTGACACTGTTACCCCAGCCCCGAGGATCCCTTTTCCTGGACCCTGTTACCCCAAACCCGAGGTTCGCTTCTCCCTGACACCGTTACCCCAGCCCCAATGTTCCTTCTCCGTGACACTATTAGCCCAGCCCCGAGGCTCCCTTCTCCCTGACACTGTTACCCCAGCGCCAAGGTTCCCTTCTCCCTGACACCGTTACCCCAGCCCCGAGCTTCCCTTCTCCCTGACACTGTTACCCCAGCCCCGAGGTTCCCTTCTCAATGACACGGTTCCCCCAGCCCAGAGGTTCCCTTCTCCCTGACACTGTTACCCCAGCCCCGAGGTTCCCTTCTCCCTGACACTGTTACCCCTGCCCCGTGGTTCCCTTCTCCCTGACACTGTTACCCCAGCCCCGAGGTTCCCTTCTCAATGACATTGTTACGCCAGCCCAGAGGTTCCCTTCTCCCTGACACTGTTACCCCAGCCCCGAGGTTCCCTTCTCCCTGACACTGTTACCCCTGCCCCGTGGTTCCCTTCTCCCTGACACTGTTACCTCAGCCCTAAGATTCCCTTCTCCATGACACTGTTACCCCAGCCCCAACGTTCCCTTTTCCCTTACACTGTTACCACAGCCCCGATGTTCCCTTCTCCCTGACGTTGTTACCCCAGTCCCGAGTTTCCCTTCTCCCTGACATTGTTACCCCAGCCCCGAAGATCCCTTATACCTGACCATGTTACCCCAAACCCGAGGTTCCCTCCTCCCTGACACTGTTACCCCAGCCCCGAGGTTCCCTTCTCTCTGACACAGTTACCCAAATCCCGTGGTTCCCCTCTCCCTGACACTGTTACCCCCAGCCCCGAGGTTCCCTTCTCACTGACATTGTTACCCCAGCCCCGAGGTTCCCTACAACTGACACTGTTACCCCTGCCCCGATGTTCCTTTCTCCCTGACACTGTTACCCCAACCCCCAGGTTCCCTTCTCCCTGACATTGTTACCCCAGCCCCGATGTTCCCTTCTCACTGACACTGTTACCCCAGCCCCGAGGTTCCCTTCTCCCTGACACTGTTACCCCAGCCCCGAGGATCCCTTCTCCCTGACATTGTTACCACAGCCCCGAGGTTCCTTCTCCCTCACGTTGTTACCCCAGCCCCGAGGTTCCATTCTCCCTGACACTGTTACCCCAGCCCCGAGGTTCCCTTCTCACTGACACTGTTACGCCAACGCCGAGGATCCCTTCGTCCTGACACTGTTACCCCAGCCCGGAGGTTCCCTTCTTTTTGACACTGTTACCCCAGCCCCGTGGTTCCCTTCTCCCTGACAGTGTTACCCCAGCCCCGAGTTTCCCTTCTCAGTGACACTGTTACCCCAGCCCCGAGTTTCCCTTCTCTCTGACACTGTTACCCCTGCCCCGAAGTTCCCTTCTCTCTGACACTGTTACCCCAGCCCCGAGGTTCCCTTCTCACTGACACTGTTACCCCTGCCCCGTGGTTCCCTTCTCCCTGACATTGTTACCCCAGCCCCGAGGTTCCCTTCTCCCTGACATTGTTACCCTGCCCCGAGGTTCCCTTCTCCCTGACATTGTTACCCCTGCCCCCAGGTTCACTTCTCCCTGACACTTTTACCCCAGCCCCGAGTTTCCCTTCTCCCTGACATTGTTACCCCAGCCCCGTGCTTCCCTTCTCCCTGACACTGATACCCCAGCCCCTAGGTTCCCTTCTCCCTGACACTGTTACCCCAGCCCCGAGGTTCCCTTCTCCCTGACACTGTTACCCTAGCCCCGAGGTTCCCTTCTCACTGACACTGTTACCCCAGCCCCGAGTTTCCCCTTTCTCGGACACTTTTACACTAGTCCCGAGTTTCCCTTCTCCCTTACGCTGTTGCCCCAGACACGAGGTTCCCTTCTCCCTGACACTGTTACCCCAGCCCCGTGGTTCCATTCTCCCTGACATTGTTTCCCCAGCCCCGAGGTTCCCTTCTCCCTGAAATTGTTACCCCTGCCCCGAGGTTCCCTTCTCCCTGACATTGTTACCCCTGCCCCCAGGTTCACTTATCCCTGACACTTTTACCCCAGCCCCGAGGTTCCCTTTTCTCTGACACTGTTACCCCAGCCCAGAGTTTCGCTTCTCTCTGACACTGTTACCCCAGCCAGAAGGTTCCCTTCTCGCTGACACTGTTACCCCAGCCCCGAGGTTCCCTTCTCTCTGACATTGTTACCCCAGCCCCGAGGTTCCCTACAACAAACACTGTTACCCCTGCCGCGATGTTCCCTTCTCCCTGACACTGTTACGCCAACCGCCAGGTTCCCTTCTCCCTGACACTGTTACCCCAGCCCCGATGTTCCCTTGCCCCTGACACTGTTACCCCAGCCCCGAGTTCCCCTTCTCACTGACACGGTTACCCCACCCCCGAGGTTCCCTTCTCCCTGACACTGTTACCTCAGCCCCAAGGTTCCCTTCTCCCTGACACTGTTACCCCAGCCCCGAGGTTCCATCTCCCTGACACTGTTACCCCAGCCCCGAGGTTCCCTTCTCCATTACACTGTTACCCCAGCCCCGAGGTTCCTTCTCCCTGACATTGTTACCCCAGCCCCGATGTTCCCTTCTCCGTGACACTGTTACCCCAGCCCCGAGGTTCCCTTCTCCCTGACACTGTTACCCCAGCCCCGAGGATCCCTTCTCCCTGACATTGTTACCACAGCCCCGAGGTTCCAACTCCCTCACATTGTGACCCCAGCCCCGAGGTTCCCTTCTCCCTGACACTGTGACCCCAGCCCCGAGGTTCCCTTCTCACTGACACTGTTACCCCAGCCCCGAGTTTCCCTTCTCTCTGACACTGTTACCCCAGCCCCGAAGTTCCCTTCTCTCTGACAGTTACCCCAGCCCCGAGGTTCCCTTCTCTTTGACACTGTTACCCCAGCCCCGTGGTTCCCTTCTCCCTGACATTGTTACCCCAGCCCCGAGTTTCCCTTCTCACTCACACTGGTACCCCAGCCCCGAGTTTCCCTTCTCTCTGACACTGTTACCCCAGCCCCGAAGTTCCCTTCTCTCTGACAGTTACCCCTGCCCCGAGGTTCCCTTCTCACTGACACTGTTACCCAAGCCCCGTGGTTCCCTTCTCCCTGACATTGTTACCCCAGCCCCGAGTTTCCCTTCTCCCTGACATTGTTACCCCTGCCCCGAGGTTCCCTTCTCCCTGACATTGTTACCCCTGACCCAGGTTCACTTCTCCCTGACACTTTTACCCCAGCCCCGAGGTTCCCTTTTCTCTGACACTGTTACCCCAGCCCAGAGTTTCCCTTCTCTCTGACACTGTAACCCCAGCCCCGAGGTTCGCTTCTCTCTGACACTGTTACCCCTGCCCCGAGGTTCCCTTCTCTCTGACACTGTTACCCCAGACCCGAGGTTCCCTTCTCTCTGACACTGTTACCCCAGCCCTGAGGTTCCCTTCTCCCTGACACTGCTAGCCCAGCCCCGAGTTTCCCTTCTCCCAGACATTGTTACCCCAGCCCCGTGCTTCCCATCTCCCTGACACTGTTACCCCAGCCACAAGGTTCCCTTCTCGCTGACACTGTTACCCCAGCCCCGAGGTTCCCTTCTCCCTGACACTGTTACCCCAGCCCCGAGGTTCCCTTCTAACTGACACTGTTACCCCAGCCCCGAGTTTCCCCTTTCTCTGACACTTTTACAGTAGTCCCGAGGTTCCTTTCTCCCTGACGCTGTTACCCCAGACACGAGGTTCCCTTCTCCCTGACACTGTTACCCCAGCCCGGAGGTTCCCTTCTTTTTGACACTGTTACCCCAGCCCCGTGGTTCCCTTCTCCCTGACAGTGTTACCCCAGCCCCGAGTTTCCCTTCTCAGTGACACTGTTACCCCAGCCCCGTGGTTCCCTTCTCCCTGACAGTGTTACCCCAGCCCCGAGTTTCCCTTCTCAGTGACACTGTTACCCCAGCCCCGAGTTTCCCTTCTCTCTGACACTGTTACCCCTGCCCCGAAGTTCCCTTCTCTCTGACACTGTTACCCCAGCCCCGAGGTTCCCTTCTCACTGACACTGTTACCCCTGCCCCGTGGTTCCCTTCTCCCTGACATTGTTACCCCAGCCCCGAGGTTCCCTTCTCCCTGACATTGTTACCCTGCCCCGAGGTTCCCTTCTCCCTGACATTGTTACCCCTGCCCCCAGGTTCACTTCTCCCTGACACTTTTACCCCAGCCCCGAGTTTCCCTTCTCCCTGACATTGTTACCCCAGCCCCGTGCTTCCCTTCTCCCTGACACTGATACCCCAGCCCCTAGGTTCCCTTCTCCCTGACACTGTTACCCCAGCCCCGAGGTTCCCTTCTCCCTGACACTGTTACCCTAGCCCCGAGGTTCCCTTCTCACTGACACTGTTACCCCAGCCCCGAGTTTCCCCTTTCTCGGACACTTTTACACTAGTCCCGAGTTTCCCTTCTCCCTTACGCTGTTGCCCCAGACACGAGGTTCCCTTCTCCCTGACACTGTTACCCCAGCCCCGTGGTTCCATTCTCCCTGACATTGTTTCCCCAGCCCCGAGGTTCCCTTCTCCCTGAAATTGTTACCCCTGCCCCGAGGTTCCCTTCTCCCTGACATTGTTACCCCTGCCCCCAGGTTCACTTATCCCTGACACTTTTACCCCAGCCCCGAGGTTCCCTTTTCTCTGACACTGTTACCCCAGCCCAGAGTTTCGCTTCTCTCTGACACTGTTACCCCAGCCAGAAGGTTCCCTTCTCCCTGACACTGTTACCCCAGCCCCGAGGTTCCCTTCTCTCTGACATTGTTACCCCAGCCCCGAGGTTCCCTACAACAAACACTGTTACCCCTGCCGCGATGTTCCCTTCTCCCTGACACTGTTACGCCAACCGCCAGGTTCCCTTCTCCCTGACACTGTTACCCCAGCCCCGATGTTCCCTTGCCCCTGACACTGTTACCCCAGCCCCGAGTTCCCCTTCTCACTGACACGGTTACCCCACCCCCGAGGTTCCCTTCTCCCTGACACTGTTACCTCAGCCCCAAGGTTCCCTTCTCCCTGACACTGTTACCCCAGCCCCGAGGTTCCATCTCCCTGACACTGTTACCCCAGCCCCGAGGTTCCCTTCTCCATTACACTGTTACCCCAGCCCCGAGGTTCCTTCTCCCTGACATTGTTACCCCAGCCCGGATGTTCCCTTCTCCGTGACACTGTTACCCCAGCCCCGAGGTTCCCTTCTCCATGACACTGTTACCCCAGCCCCGAGGATCCCTTCTCCCTGACATTGTTACCACAGCCCCGAGGTTCCAACTCCCTCACATTGTGACCCCAGCCCCGAGGTTCCCTTCTCCCTGACACTGTGACCCCAGCCCCGAGGTTCCCTTCTCACTGACACTGTTACCCCAGCCCCGAGTTTCCCTTCTCTCTGACACTGTTACCCCAGCCCCGAAGTTCCCTTCTCTCTGACAGTTACCCCAGCCCCGAGGTTCCCTTCTCTTTGACACTGTTACCCCAGCCCCGTGGTTCCCTTCTCCCTGACATTGTTACCCCAGCCCCGAGTTTCCCTTCTCACTCACACTGGTACCCCAGCCCCGAGTTTCCCTTCTCTCTGACACTGTTACCCCAGCCCCGAAGTTCCCTTCTCTCTGACAGTTACCCCTGCCCCGAGGTTCCCTTCTCACTGACACTGTTACCCAAGCCCCGTTGTTCCCTTCTCCCTGACATTGTTACCCCAGCCCCGAGTTTCCCTTCTCCCTGACATTGTTACCCCTGCCCCGAGGTTCCCTTCTCCCTGACATTGTTACCCCTGACCCAGGTTCACTTCTCCCTGACACTTTTACCCCAGCCCCGAGGTTCCCTTTTCTCTGACACTGTTACCCCAGCCCAGAGTTTCCCTTCTCTCTGACACTGTAACCCCAGCCCCGAGGTTCGCTTCTCTCTGACACTGTTACCCCTGCCCCGAGGTTCCCTTCTCTCTGACACTGTTACCCCAGACCCGAGGTTCCCTTCTCTCTGACACTGTTACCCCAGCCCTGAGGTTCCCTTCTCCCTGACACTGCTAGCCCAGCCCCGAGTTTCCCTTCTCCCAGACATTGTTACCCCAGCCCCGTGCTTCCCATCTCCCTGACACTGTTACCCCAGCCACAAGGTTCCCTTCTCGCTGACACTGTTACCCCAGCCCCGAGGTTCCCTTCTCCCTGACACTGTTACCCCAGCCCCGAGGTTCCCTTCTCACTGACACTGTTACCCCAGCCCCGAGTTTCCCCTTTCTCTGACACTTTTACAGTAGTCCCGAGGTTCCTTTCTCCCTGACGCTGTTACCCCAGACACGAGGTTCCCTTCTCCCTGACACTGTTACCCCAGCCCCGTTGTTCCCTTCTACCTGACATTGTTACCCCAGCCCCGAGGTTCCCTTCTCCCTGACATTGTTACCCCAGCCCCGAGGATCCCTTCTCCCTGACATTGTTACCCCTGCCCCCAGGTTCACATCTCCCTGACACTTTTACCCCGGCCCCGAGGTTCCCTTTTCTCTGACACTGTTACCCCAGCCCTGTGTTTCGATTCTCTCTGACACTGTTACCCCAGCCCCGAGGTTCCCTTCTCTCTGACACTGTTATTCGAGGCCCAAGTTTCCCTTATCCCTGACACTGTTACCCCAGCCCAGAGGTACCCTTCTCTCTGACACTGTTACCCCAGCCCTGAGGTTCCCTTCTCCCTGACACTGTTAGCCCAGCCCCGAGTTTCCCTTCTCCCGGACACGGTTACCCCAGCCCCGTGCTTCCCTTCTCCCTGACACTGTTACCCCAGCCCCAAGATTCCCTTCTCCATGACACTGTTACCCCAGCCCCGAGGTTCCCTTCTCCCTGACACTGTTATCCCAGCCCCGAGGTTCCCTTCTCACTGACACTGTTACCCCAGCCCCGAGTTTCCCCTCTCTCTGACAAATTTACACTAGTCCCGACTTTCCCTTCTCCCTGACGCTGTTACCCCAGACACGAGGGTCCCTTCTCCCTGACACTGTTATCCCAGCCCCGATGTTCCCTTCTCCCTGACACTGTTACCACAGCCCCAAGGTTCCATTCTCTCTGACATTGTTACCCCAGCCCCGAATTTCACTTCTCTCTGTCACTGTTATCCCAGCCCCGAGCGTCCCTTCTCTCTGACACTGTTACCCCAGCCCCGAGGTTCCCTTCTCTCTGACACTGTTACCCCAGCCCCGAGCGTCCCGTCCCTCTGACACTGTTACCCCTGCCCCAAGGTTCCCTTCTCCCTGACACTGTTACCCCAGCCCCGACGTTCCTTCTCTCTGACACTGTTACCCCAGCCCCGAGGTTCGCTTCTCCATTACACTGTTAACCCAGCCCCGAGGTTCCTTCTCCCTGAAATTGTTACCCAGCCCCGAGGTTCCCTTCTCCGTGACACTGTTACCCCAGCCCCGAGGTTCCCTTCTCCCTGACATTGTTACCCCAGCCCCGAGGATCCCTTCTCCCTGACATTGTTACCCCAGCCCCGAGGTTCATTCTCCCTGACATTGTTACCCCAGCCCCGAGGTTCCCTTCTCCCTGACACTGTTACCCCAGCCCGGAGGTTCCCTTCCCTCTGACACTGTTACCCCAGTCCCGAGGATCCCTTCTCCCTGACACTGTTACCCCAGCCCCGAGGTTCCCTTCTCTTTGACACTGTTACCCCAGCCCCGTGATTCCCTTCTCCCTGAAATTGCTTTTCCGGCCCCGAGTTTCCCTTCTCACTGACACTGTTACCCCAGCCCCGAGTTTCCCTTCTCTCTGACACTGTTAACCCAGCCCCGAGGTTCCCTTCTCTCTGACACTGTTACCCCAGCCCCGAGGTTCCCTTCTCCCTGACACTGTTACCCCAGCCCCGTGGTTTCCTTCTCTCTGACACTGTTCCCCCAGCCCCGAGGTTCTATTCTCCCTGACACTGTTACCCCAGCCCCGAGGTTCCCTTCTCCCTGACACCGTTATCCCAGCCCGAGGTTCCCTTCTCCCTGACATTGTTACCCCTGCCCCGAGGTTCCCTTCTCCCTGACACTGTTACCCCTGCCCCGAGGTTCCCTTCTCCCTGACACTTTTACCCCAGCCCTGAGGTTCCCTTTTCTCTGACACTGTTACGCCATCCCCGAGGTTCCCTTCTCCCAGACACGTTTATCCCAGCCCCGAGGTCCCTTCTCCCAGACACTTTTACCACAGCCCCGAGGTTCCCTTTTCCCTGACACTGTTACCCCAGACCCGAGGTTCCTTCTCCCTGACATTGTAACCCCAGCCCCGATGTTCCCTTCTCCGTGACACTGTTACCCCAGCCCCGAGGTTCCCTTCTCCCTGACACTGTTACCCTTGCCCCGAGGATCCCTTCTCCCTGACATTGTTACCACAGCCCCGAGGTTCCTTCTCCCTCACATTGTTACCCCAGCCCCGAGGTTCCCTTCTCCCTGACACTGTTACCCCAGCCCCGAGTTTCCCTTCTCACTGACACTGTTACCCAAGCAACGAGGATCCCTTCTCCCTGACACTGTTACCCCAAACCCGAGGTTCCCTTCTCACTGACACTGTTACCCCAGCCCCGTGGTTCCCTTCTCCCTGACATTGTTAGCCCTGCCCCGAGTTTCCCTTCTCACTGACACTGTTAGCCCAGCCCCGAGTTTCCCTTCTCTCTGACACTGTTACCCCAGCCCAGACGTTCCCCTCTCTCTGACACTGTTACCCCTGCCCCGAGGTTCCCTTCTCACTGACACTGTTACCCCAGCCCCGTGGTTCCCTTCTCCCTGACATTGTTACCCCAGCCCCGAGGTTCCCTTCTCCCTGACATTGTTACCCCAAACCCGAGGTTCCCTTCTCACTGACACTGTTACCCCAGCCCCGTGGTTCCCTTCTCCCTGACATTGTTAGCCCTGCCCCGAGTTTCCCTTCTCACTGACACTGTTAGCCCAGCCCCGAGTTTCCCTTCTCTCTGACACTGTTACCCCAGCCCAGACGTTCCCCTCTCTCTGACACTGTTACCCCTGCCCCGAGGTTCCCTTCTCACTGACACTGTTACCCCAGCCCCGTGGTTCCCTTCTCCCTGACATTGTTACCCCAGCCCCGAGGTTCCCTTCTCCCTGACATTGTTACCCCTGCCCCGAGGTTCACTTCTCCCTGACACTTTTACCCCAGCCCCGAGGTTCCCTTTTCTCTGACACTGTTACCCCAGCCCCGAGGTTCGCTTCTCTCTGACACTGTTACCCCTGGCCCGAGGTTCCCTTCTCGCTGTCACTGTTACCCCAGCCCCGAGGTTCCCTTCTATCTGACACTGTTACCCCAGCCCCGAGTTTCCCTTCTCCCTGACATTGTTACCCCAGCCAGGTGCTTCCCTTCTCCCTGACACTGTTAACCCAGCCACAAGGTTCCCTTCTCCCTGACACTGTTACCCCAGCCCCGAGGTTCCCATCTCCCTGACACTGTTACCCCAGCCCCAAGGTTCCATTCTCACTGACACTGTTACCCCAGCCCCGAGTTTCCCCTTTCTCTGACACTTTTACGCTAGTCCCGAGGTTCCCTTCTCCCTGACGCTGTTACCCCAGACAGGAGGTTCCCTTCTCCCTGACACTGTTACCCCAGCCCCGAAGTTCCTTCTCCCTGACATTGTTACCCCAGTCCCGAGGTTCCCTTCTTCCTGACATTGTTACCCCTGCCCCGAGGTTCACTTCTCCCTGACACTTTTACCCCAGCCCCGAGGTTCCCTTTTCTCTGACACTGTTACCCCAACCCTGAGTTTCGCTTCTCTCTGACACTGTTACCCCAGCCCCGAGGTTCCCTTCTCTCTGACACTGTTACCCCTGGCCCGAGGTTCCCTTATCCCTGACACTGTTACCCCAGCCCCGAGGTTCCCTTCTCTCTGACACTGTTAACCCAGCCCCGAGTTTCCCTTCTCCCTGACACGGTTACCCCAGCCCCGTGCTTCCCTTCTCCCTGAAACTGTTACCCCAGCCCCAAGATTCCCTTCTCCATGACACTGTTACCCCAGCCCCGAGGTTCCCTTCTCCCTGACACTGTTACCCCAGCCCCGAGGTTCTCTTCTCACTGACACTGTTACCCCAGACCCGAGTTTCCCCTCTCTCTGACAATTTTACACTAGTCCCGAGGTTCCCTTCTCCCTGACGCTGTTACCCCAGACACGAGTTTCCCTTCTCACTGACACTGTTACCCCAGCCCCGAAGTTCCAATCTCCCTGACATTGTTACCCCAGCCCCGAATTTCCCTTCTCCCTGACACTGTTACCCCAGCCCCGAGCGTCCCTTCTCTCTGACACTGTTACCCCAGCCCCGAGGTTCCGGTCTCTCTGACACTGTTGCCCCAGCCCCGAGCGTCCCGTCCCTCTGACACTGTTACCCCTGCCCCGAGGTTCCCTTCTCCCTGACACTGTTACCCCAGCCCCGAGGTTCCTTCTCTCTGACACTGTTACCCCAGCCCCGAGGTTCCCTTCTCCATTACACTGTTACCCCTGCCCCGAGGTTCCTTCTCTCTGACATTGTTACCCCAGCCCCGAGGTTCCCTTCTCCCTGACACTGTTACCCCAGCCCCGAGGTTCCCTTCTCCCTGACATTGTTACCCCAGCCCCGAGGATACCTTCTCCCTGACATTGTTACCCCAGCCCCGAGGTCCCTTCTCCCTGACATTGTTACCCCAGCCCCGAGGTTCCCTTCTCCCTGACACTGTTACCCCAGCCCGGAGGTTCCCTTATCTCTGACACTGTTACCCCAGCCCCGAGGATCCCTTCTCCCTGACACTGTTACCCCAGCCCCGAGGTTCCGTTCTCTTTGACACTGTTACCCCAGACCTGTGATTCCCTTCTCCCTGACATTGTTTTCCCAGCCCCGAGTTTCCCTTCTCACTGACACTGTTACCGCAGCCCCGATGTTCCCGTCTCCCTGACACTGTTACCCCAGCCCCGTGATTCCCTTCTCTCTGACATTGTTACCCCAGCCCCGAGGTTCCCTACAACTGACACTGTTACCCCAGCCCCGATGTTCCCTTCTCCCTGACACTGTTACCCCAACCCCCAGGTTCCCTTCTCCCTGACATTGTTACCCCAGCCCCGAGGTTCCCTTGCCCCTGACTCTGTTACCCCAGCCCCGAGTTCCCCTTCTCCCTGACACGGTTACCCCAGCCCGATGTTCCCTTCTCCCTGAAACTGTCACCCCTGCCCCAAGTTTCCCTTCTCCCTGACACTGTTACCCCACCCCCGAGGTTCCCTTCTCCCTGACACTGTTACCTCAGCCCCAAGGTTCCCTTCTCCCTGACACTGTTACCCCAGCCCCAAGGTTCCCTTCTCCCTGACATTGTTACCCCAGCCCCGAGGTTCCCTTCTCTCTGACACATTTGCAACAGCCCTGAGGTTCCCTTCTCCCTGACACTGTTACCCCAGCCCCGAGGTTCCATCTCCCTGACACTGTTACCCCAGCCCCGAGGTTCCCTTCTCCATTACACTGTTACCCCAGCCCCGAGGTTCCTTCTCCCTGACATTGTTACCCCAGCCCCGATGTTCCCTTCTCCCTGACACTGTTACCCCAGCCCCGAGGTTCCCTTCTCCCTGACACTGTTACCCCAGCCCCGAGGATCCCTTCTCCCTGACATTGTAACCACAGCCCCGAGGTTCCTTCTCCCTCACATTTTTACCCCAGCCCCGAGGTTCCCTTCTCGCTGACACTGTTACCCCAGCCCCGAGGTTCCCTTCTCACTGACACTGTTACCCCAGCCCCGAGGATCCCTTCTCCCTGAAACTGTTACCCCAGCCCCGAGTTTCCCTTTTCACTGACACTGTTACCCCAGCCCCGAGTTTCCCTTCTCTCTGACAGTTACCCCAGCCCCGAGGTTCCCTTCTCACTGACACTGTTACCCAAGCCCCGTGGTTCCCTTCTCCCTGACATTGTTACCCCAGCCCCGAGTTTCCCTTCTCCCTGACATTGTTACCCCTGCCCCGAGGTTCCCTTCTCCCTGACATTGTTACCCCTGACCCAGGTTCACTTCTCCCTGACACTTTTCCCCCAGCCCCGAGGTTCCCTTTTCTCTGACACTGTTACCCCAGCCCAGAGTTTCCCTTCTCTCTGACACTGTAACCCCAGCCCCGAGGTTCGCTTCTCTCTGACACTGTTACCCCTGCCCCGAGGTTCCCTTCTCTCTGACACTGTTACCCCAGACCCGAGGTTCCCTTCTCTCTGACACTGTTACCCCAGCCCTGAGGTTCCCTTCTCCCTGACACTGTTAGCCCAGCCCCGATTTTCCCTTCTCCCAGACATTGTTACCCCAGCCTCGTGCTTCCCTTCTCCCTGACACTGTTACCCCAGCCCGAGGTTCCCTTCTCCCTCACACTGTTACCCCAGCCCCGAGGTTCCCTTCTCACTGACACTGTTACCCCAGCCCCGAGTTTCCCCTTTCTCTGACACTTTTACACTAGTCCCGAGGTTCCTTTCTCCCTGACGCTGTTACCCCAGACACGAGGTTCCCTTCTCCCTGACACTGTTACCCCAGCCCCGTTGTTCCCTTCTACCTGACATTGTTACCCCAGCCCCGAGGTTCCCTTCTCCCTGACATTGTTACCCCAGCCCCGAGGATCCCTTCTCCCTGACATTGTTACCCCTGCCCCCAGGTTCACTTCTCCCTGACACTTTTACCCCGGCCCCGAGGTTCCCTTTTCTCTGACACTGTTACCCCAGCCCTGTGTTTCGCTTCTCTCTGACACTGTTACCCCAGCCCCGAGGTTTCCTTCTCTCTGACACTGTTATCCGAGGCCCGAGGTTCCCTTATCCCTGACAATGTTACCCCAGCCCAGAGGTACCCTTCTCTCTGACACTGTTACCCCAGCCCTGAGGTTCCCTTCTCCCTGACACTGTTAGCCCAGCCCCGAGTTTCCCTTCTCCCGGACACGGTTACCCCAGCCCCGTGCTTTACTTCTCCCTGACACTGTTACCCCAGCCCCAAGATTCCCTTCTCCATGACACTGTTACCCCAGCCCCGAGGTTCCCTTCTCCCTGACACTGTTATCCCAGCCCCGAGGTTCCCTTCTCACTGACACTGTTACCCCAGCCCCGAGTTTCCCCTCTCTCTGACAAATTTACACTAGTCCCGACGTTCCCTTCTCCCTGACGCTGTTACCCCAGACACGAGGGTCCCTTCTCCCTGACACTGTTATCCCAGCCCCGATGTTCCCTTCTCCCTGACACTGTTACCACAGCCCCAAGGTTCCATTCTCTCTGACATTGTTCCCCCAGCCCCGAATTTCACTTCTCTCTGTCACTGTTATCCCAGCCCCGAGCGTCCCTTCTCTCTGACACTGTTACCCCAGCCCCGAGGTTCCCTTCTCTCTGACACTGTTACCCCAGCCCCGAGCGTCCCGTCCCTCTGACACTGTTACCCCTGCCCCAAGGTTCCCTTCTCCCTGACACTGTTACCCCAGCCCCGACGTTCCTTCTCTCTGACACTGTTACCCCAGCCCCGAGGTTCGCTTCTCCATTACACTGTTAACCCAGCCCCGAGGTTCCAACTCCCTCACATTGTGACCCCAGCCCCGAGGTTCCCTTCTCCCTGACATTGTTACCCCAGCCCCGAGGTTCCCTTCTCTCTGACACATTTGCAACAGCCCTGAGGTTCCCTTCTCCCTGACACTGTTACCCCAGCCCCGAGGTTCCATCTCCCTGACACTGTTACCCCAGCCCCGAGGTTCCTTCTCCCTGACATTGTTACCCCAGCCCCGATGTTCCCTTCTCCCTGACACTGTTACCCCAGCCCCGAGGTTCCCTTCTCCCTGACACTGTTACCCCAGCCCCGAGGATCCCTTCTCCCTGACATTGTAACCACAGCCCCGAGGTTCCTTCTCCCTCACATTTTTACCCCAGCCCCGAGGTTCCCTTCTCGCTGACACTGTTACCCCAGCCCCGAGGTTCCCTTCTCACTGACACTGTTACCCCAGCCCCGAGGATCCCTTCTCCCTGAAACTGTTACCCCAGCCCCGAGTTTCCCTTTTCACTGACACTGTTACCCCAGCCCCGAGTTTCCCTTCTCTCTGACAGTTACCCCAGCCCCGAGGTTCCCTTCTCACTGACACTGTTACCCAAGCCCCGTGGTTCCCTTCTCCCTGACATTGTTACCCCAGCCCCGAGTTTCCCTTCTCCCTGACATTGTTACCCCTGCCCCGAGGTTCCCTTCTCCCTGACATTGTTACCCCTGACCCAGGTTCACTTCTCCCTGACACTTTTCCCCCAGCCCCGAGGTTCCCTTTTCTCTGACACTGTTACCCCAGCCCAGAGTTTCCCTTCTCTCTGACACTGTAACCCCAGCCCCGAGGTTCGCTTCTCTCTGACACTGTTACCCCTGCCCCGAGGTTCCCTTCTCTCTGACACTGTTACCCCAGACCCGAGGTTCCCTTCTCTCTGACACTGTTACCCCAGCCCTGAGGTTCCCTTCTCCCTGACACTGTTAGCCCAGCCCCGATTTTCCCTTCTCCCAGACATTGTTACCCCAGCCTCGTGCTTCCCTTCTCCCTGACACTGTTACCCCAGCCCGAGGTTCCCTTCTCCCTCACACTGTTACCCCAGCCCCGAGGTTCCCTTCTCACTGACACTGTTACCCCAGCCCCGAGTTTCCCCTTTCTCTGACACTTTTACACTAGTCCCGAGGTTCCTTTCTCCCTGACGCTGTTACCCCAGACACGAGGTTCCCTTCTCCCTGACACTGTTACCCCAGCCCCGTTGTTCCCTTCTACCTGACATTGTTACCCCAGCCCCGAGGTTCCCTTCTCCCTGACATTGTTACCCCAGCCCCGAGGATCCCTTCTCCCTGACATTGTTACCCCTGCCCCCAGGTTCACTTCTCCCTGACACTTTTACCCCGGCCCCGAGGTTCCCTTTTCTCTGACACTGTTACCCCAGCCCTGTGTTTCGCTTCTCTCTGACACTGTTACCCCAGCCCCGAGGTTTCCTTCTCTCTGACACTGTTATCCGAGGCCCGAGGTTCCCTTATCCCTGACAATGTTACCCCAGCCCAGAGGTACCCTTCTCTCTGACACTGTTACCCCAGCCCTGAGGTTCCCTTCTCCCTGACACTGTTAGCCCAGCCCCGAGTTTCCCTTCTCCCGGACACGGTTACCCCAGCCCCGTGCTTTACTTCTCCCTGACACTGTTACCCCAGCCCCAAGATTCCCTTCTCCATGACACTGTTACCCCAGCCCCGAGGTTCCCTTCTCCCTGACACTGTTATCCCAGCCCCGAGGTTCCCTTCTCACTGACACTGTTACCCCAGCCCCGAGTTTCCCCTCTCTCTGACAAATTTACACTAGTCCCGACGTTCCCTTCTCCCTGACGCTGTTACCCCAGACACGAGGGTCCCTTCTCCCTGACACTGTTATCCCAGCCCCGATGTTCCCTTCTCCCTGACACTGTTACCACAGCCCCAAGGTTCCATTCTCTCTGACATTGTTCCCCCAGCCCCGAATTTCACTTCTCTCTGTCACTGTTATCCCAGCCCCGAGCGTCCCTTCTCTCTGACACTGTTACCCCAGCCCCGAGGTTCCCTTCTCTCTGACACTGTTACCCCAGCCCCGAGCGTCCCGTCCCTCTGACACTGTTACCCCTGCCCCAAGGTTCCCTTCTCCCTGACACTGTTACCCCAGCCCCGACGTTCCTTCTCTCTGACACTGTTACCCCAGCCCCGAGGTTCGCTTCTCCATTACACTGTTAACCCAGCCCCGAGGTTCCAACTCCCTCACATTGTGACCCCAGCCCCGAGGTTCCCTTCTCCCTGACACTGTGACCCCAGCCCCGAGGTTCCCTTCTCACTGACACTGTTACCCCAGCCCCGAGTTTCCCTTCTCTCTGACACTGTTACCCCAGCCCCGAAGTTCCCTTCTCTCTGACAGTTACCCCAGCCCCGAGGTTCCCTTCTCTTTGACACTGTTACCCCAGCCCCGTGGTTCCCTTCTCCCTGACATTGTTACCCCAGCCCCGAGTTTCCCTTCTCACTCACACTGGTACCCCAGCCCCGAGTTTCCCTTCTCTCTGACACTGTTACCCCAGCCCCGAAGTTCCCTTCTCTCTGACAGTTACCCCTGCCCCGAGGTTCCCTTCTCACTGACACTGTTACCCAAGCCCCGTTGTTCCCTTCTCCCTGACATTGTTACCCCAGCCCCGAGTTTCCCTTCTCCCTGACATTGTTACCCCTGCCCCGAGGTTCCCTTCTCCCTGACATTGTTACCCCTGACCCAGGTTCACTTCTCCCTGACACTTTTACCCCAGCCCCGAGGTTCCCTTTTCTCTGACACTGTTACCCCAGCCCAGAGTTTCCCTTCTCTCTGACACTGTAACCCCAGCCCCGAGGTTCGCTTCTCTCTGACACTGTTACCCCTGCCCCGAGGTTCCCTTCTCTCTGACACTGTTACCCCAGACCCGAGGTTCCCTTCTCTCTGACACTGTTACCCCAGCCCTGAGGTTCCCTTCTCCCTGACACTGCTAGCCCAGCCCCGAGTTTCCCTTCTCCCAGACATTGTTACCCCAGCCCCGTGCTTCCCATCTCCCTGACACTGTTACCCCAGCCACAAGGTTCCCTTCTCGCTGACACTGTTACCCCAGCCCCGAGGTTCCCTTCTCCCTGACACTGTTACCCCAGCCCCGAGGTTCCCTTCTCACTGACACTGTTACCCCAGCCCCGAGTTTCCCCTTTCTCTGACACTTTTACAGTAGTCCCGAGGTTCCTTTCTCCCTGACGCTGTTACCCCAGACACGAGGTTCCCTTCTCCCTGACACTGTTACCCCAGCCCCGTTGTTCCCTTCTACCTGACATTGTTACCCCAGCCCCGAGGTTCCCTTCTCCCTGACATTGTTACCCCAGCCCCGAGGATCCCTTCTCCCTGACATTGTTACCCCTGCCCCCAGGTTCACATTTCCCTGACACTTTTACCCCGGCCCCGAGGTTCCCTTTTCTCTGACACTGTTACCCCAGCCCTGTGTTTCGATTCTCTCTGACACTGTTACCCCAGCCCCGAGGTTCCCTTCTCTCTGACACTGTTATTCGAGGCCCAAGTTTCCCTTATCCCTGACACTGTTACCCCAGCCCAGAGGTACCCTTCTCTCTGACACTGTTACCCCAGCCCTGAGGTTCCCTTCTCCCTGACACTGTTAGCCCAGCCCCGAGTTTCCCTTCTCCCGGACACGGTTACCCCAGCCCCGTGCTTCCCTTCTCCCTGACACTGTTACCCCAGCCCCAAGATTCCCTTCTCCATGACACTGTTACCCCAGCCCCGAGGTTCCCTTCTCCCTGACACTGTTATCCCAGCCCCGAGGTTCCCTTCTCACTGACACTGTTACCCCAGCCCCGAGTTTCCCCTCTCTCTGACAAATTTACACTAGTCCCGACTTTCCCTTCTCCCTGACGCTGTTACCCCAGACACGAGGGTCCCTTCTCCCTGACACTGTTATCCCAGCCCCGATGTTCCCTTCTCCCTGACACTGTTACCACAGCCCCAAGGTTCCATTCTCTCTGACATTGTTACCCCAGCCCCGAATTTCACTTCTCTCTGTCACTGTTATCCCAGCCCCGAGCGTCCCTTCTCTCTGACACTGTTACCCCAGCCCCGAGGTTCCCTTCTCTCTGACACTGTTACCCCAGCCCCGAGCGTCCCGTCCCTCTGACACTGTTACCCCTGCCCCAAGGTTCCCTTCTCCCTGACACTGTTACCCCAGCCCCGACGTTCCTTCTCTCTGACACTGTTACCCCAGCCCCGAGGTTCGCTTCTCCATTACACTGTTAACCCAGCCCCGAGGTTCCTTCTCCCTGACATTGTTACCCAGCCCCGAGGTTCCCTTCTCCGTGACACTGTTACCCCAGCCCCGAGGTTCCCTTCTCCCTGACATTGTTACCCCAGCCCCGAGGATCCCTTCTCCCTGACATTGTTACCCCAGCCCCGAGGTTCATTCTCCCTGACATTGTTACCCCAGCCCCGAGGTTCCCTTCTCCCTGACACTGTTACCCCAGCCCGGAGGTTCCCTTCCCTCTGACACTGTTACCCCAGTCCCGAAGATCCCTTCTCCCTGACACTGTTACCCCAGCCCCGAGGTTCCCTTCTCTTTGACACTGTTACCCCAGCCCCGTGATTCCCTTCTCCCTGAAATTGCTTTTCCGGCCCCGAGTTTCCCTTCTCACTGACACTGTTACCCCAGCCCCGAGTTTCCCTTCTCTCTGACACTGTTAACCCAGCCCCGAGGTTCCCTTCTCTCTGACACTGTTACCCCAGCCCCGAGGTTCCCTTCTCCCTGACACTGTTACCCCCGCCCCGTGGTTTCCTTCTCTCTGACACTGTTCCCCCAGCCCCGAGGTTCTATTCTCCGTGACACTGTTACCCCAGCCCCGAGGTTCCCTTCTCCCTGACACCGTAATCCCAGCCCGAGGTTCCCTTCTCCCTGACATTGTTACCCCTGCCCCGAGGTTCCCTTCTCCCTGACACTGTTACCCCTGCCCCGAGGTTCCCTTCTCCCTGACACTTTTACCCCAGCCCTGAGGTTCCCTTTTCTCTGACACTGTTACGCCATCCCCGAGGTTCCCTTCTCCCAGACACGTTTATCCCAGCCCCGAGGTCCCTTCTCCCAGACACTTTTACCACAGCCCCGAGGTTCCCTTTTCCCTGACACTGTTACCCCAGACCCGAGGTTCCTTCTCCCTGACATTGTAACCCCAGCCCCGATGTTCCCTTCTCCGTGACACTGTTACCCCAGCCCCGAGGTTCCCTTCTCCCTGACACTGTTACCCTTGCCCCGAGGATCCCTTCTCCCTGACATTGTTACCACAGCCCCGAGGTTCCTTCTCCCTCACATTGTAACCCCAGCCCCGAGGTTCCCTTCTCCCTGACACTGTTACCCCAGCCCCGAGTTTCCCTTCTCACTGACACTGTTACCCAAGCCACGAGGATCCCTTCTCCCTGACACTGTTACCCCAAACCCGAGGTTCCCTTCTCACTGACACTGTTACCCCAGCCCCGTGGTTCCCTTCTCCCTGACATTGTTAGCCCTGCCCCGAGTTTCCCTTCTCACTGACACTGTTAGCCCAGCCCCGAGTTTCCCTTCTCTCTGACACTGTTACCCCAGCCCAGACGTTCCCCTCTCTCTGACACTGTTACCCCTGCCCCGAGGTTCCCTTCTCACTGACACTGTTACCCCAGCCCCGTGGTTCCCTTCTCCCTGACATTGTTACCCCAGCCCCGAGGTTCCCTTCTCCCTGACATTGTTACCCCAAACCCGAGGTTCCATTCTCACTGACACTGTTACCCCAGCCCCGTGGTTCCCTTCTCCCTGACATTGTTAGCCCTGCCCCGAGTTTCCCTTCTCACTGACACTGTTAGCCCAGCCCCGAGTTTCCCTTCTCTCTGACACTGTTACCCCAGCCCAGACGTTCCCCTCTCTCTGACACTGTTACCCCTGCCCCGAGGTTCCCTTCTCACTGACACTGTTACCCCAGCCCCGTGGTTCCCTTCTCCCTGACATTGTTACCCCAGCCCCGAGGTTCCCTTCTCCCTGACATTGTTACCCCTGCCCCGAGGTTCACTTCTCCCTGACACTTTTACCCCAGCCCCGAGGTTCCCTTTTCTCTGACACTGTTACCCCAGCCCAGAGTTTCCCTTCTCTCTGACACTGTTACCCCAGCCCCGAGGTTCGCTTCTCTCTGACACTGTTACCCCTGGCCCGAGGTTCCCTTCTCGCTGTCACTGTTACCCCAGCCCCGAGGTTCCCTTCTATCTGACACTGTTACCCCAGCCCTGAGGTTCCCTTCTCCCTGAGACTGTTAGCCCAGCCCCGAGTTTCCCTTCTCCCTAACATTGTTACCCCAGCCAGGTGCTTCCCTTCTCCCTGACACTGTTAACCCAGCCACAAGGTTCCCTTCTCCCTGACACTGTTACCCCAGCCCCGAGGTTCCCATCTCCCTGACACTGTTACCCCAGCCCCAAGGTTCCATTCTCACTGACACTGTTACCCCAGCCCCGAGTTTCCCCTTTCTCTGACACTTTTACGCTAGTCCCGAGGTTCCCTTCTCCCTGACGCTGTTACCCCAGACAGGAGGTTCCCTTCTCCCTGACACTGTTACCCCAGCCCCGAAGTTCCTTCTCCCTGACATTGTTACCCCAGTCCCGAGGTTCCCTTCTTCCTGACATTGTTACCCCTGCCCCGAGGTTCACTTCTCCCTGACACTTTTACCCCAGCCCCGAGGTTCCCTTTTCTCTGACACTGTTACCCCAACCCTGAGTTTCGCTTCTCTCTGACACTGTTACCCCAGCCCCGAGGTTCCCTTCTCTCTGACACTGTTACCCCTGGCCCGAGGTTCCCTTATCCCTGACACTGTTACCCCAGCCCCGAGGTTCCCTTCTCTCTGACACTGTTAACCCAGCCCTGAGTTTCCCTTCTCCCTGACACGGTTACCCCAGCCCCGTGCTTCCCTTCTCCCTGAAACTGTTACCCCAGCCCCAAGATTCCCTTCTCCATGACACTGTTACCCCAGCCCCGAGGTTCCCTTCTCCCTGACACTGTTACCCCAGCCCCGAGGTTCTCTTCTCACTGACAGTGTTACCCCAGACCCGAGTTTCCCCTCTCTCTGACAATTTTACACTAGTCCCGAGGTTCCCTTCTCCCTGACGCTGTTACCCCAGACACGAGTTTCCCTTCTCACTGACACTGTTACCCCAGCCCCGAAGTTCCAATCTCCCTGACATTGTTACCCCAGCCCCGAATTTCCCTTCTCCCTGACACTGTTACCCCAGCCCCGAGCGTCCCTTCTCTCTGACACTGTTACCCCAGCCCCGAGGTTCCGGTCTCTCTGACACTGTTGCCCCAGCCCCGAGCGTCCCGTCCCTCTGACACTGTTACCCCTGCCCCGAGGTTCCCTTCTCCCTGACACTGTTACCCCAGCCCCGAGGTTCCTTCTCTCTGACACTGTTACCCCAGCCCCGAGGTGCCCTTCTCCATTACACTGTTACCCCTGCCCCGAGGTTCCTTCTCTCTGACATTGTTACCCCAGCCCCGAGGTTCCCTTCTCCCTGACACTGTTACCCCAGCCCCGAGGTTCCCTTCTCCCTGACATTGTTACCCCAGCCCCGAGGATACCTTCTCCCTGACATTGTTACCCCAGCCCCGAGGTCCCTTCTCCCTGACATTGTTACCCCAGCCCCGAGGTTCCCTTCTCCCTGACACTGTTACCCCAGCCCGGAGGTTCCCTTATCTCTGACACTGTTACCCCAGCCCCGAGGATCCCTTCTCCCTGACACTGTTACCCCAGCCCCGAGGTTCCGTTCTCTTTGACACTGTTACCCCAGACCTGTGATTCCCTTCTCCCTGACATTGTTTTCCCAGCCCCGAGTTTCCCTTCTCACTGACACTGTTACCGCAGCCCCGATGTTCCCGTCTCCCTGACACTGTTACCCCAGCCCCGTGATTCCCTTCTCTCTGACATTGTTACCCCAGCCCCGAGGTTCCCTACAACTGACACTGTTACCCCAGCCCCGATGTTCCCTTCTCCCTGACACTGTTACCCCAACCCCCAGGTTCCCTTCTCCCTGACATTGTTACCCCAGCCCCGAGGTTCCCTTGCCCCTGACTCTGTTACCCCAGCCCCGAGTTCCCCTTCTCCCTGACACGGTTACCCCAGCCCGATGTTCCCTTCTCCCTGAAACTGTCACCCCTGCCCCAAGTTTCCCTTCTCCCTGACACTGTTACCCCACCCCCGAGGTTCCCTTCTCCCTGACACTGTTACCTCAGCCCCAAGGTTCCCTTCTCCCTGACACTGTTACCCCAGCCCCAAGGTTCCCTTCTCCCTGACATTGTTACCCCAGCCCCGAGGTTCCCTTCTCTCTGACACATTTGCAACAGCCCTGAGGTTCCCTTCTCCCTGACACTGTTACCCCAGCCCCGAGGTTCCATCTCCCTGACACTGTTACCCCAGCCCCGAGGTTCCCTTCTCCATTACACTGTTACCCCAGCCCCGAGGTTCCTTCTCCCTGACATTGTTACCCCAGCCCCGATGTTCCCTTCTCCCTGACACTGTTACCCCAGCCCCGAGGTTCCCTTCTCCCTGACACTGTTACCCCAGCCCCGAGGATCCCTTCTCCCTGACATTGTAACCACAGCCCCGAGGTTCCTTCTCCCTCACATTTTTACCCCAGCCCCGAGGTTCCCTTCTCGCTGACACTGTTACCCCAGCCCCGAGGTTCCCTTCTCACTGACACTGTTACCCCAGCCCCGAGGATCCCTTCTCCCTGAAACTGTTACCCCAGCCCCGAGTTTCCCTTTTCACTGACACTGTTACCCCAGCCCCGAGTTTCCCTTCTCTCTGACAGTTACCCCAGCCCCGAGGTTCCCTTCTCACTGACACTGTTACCCAAGCCCCGTGGTTCCCTTCTCCCTGACATTGTTACCCCAGCCCCGAGTTTCCCTTCTCCCTGACATTGTTACCCCTGCCCCGAGGTTCCCTTCTCCCTGACATTGTTACCCCTGACCCAGGTTCACTTCTCCCTGACACTTTTCCCCCAGCCCCGAGGTTCCCTTTTCTCTGACACTGTTACCCCAGCCCAGAGTTTCCCTTCTCTCTGACACTGTAACCCCAGCCCCGAGGTTCGCTTCTCTCTGACACTGTTACCCCTGCCCCGAGGTTCCCTTCTCTCTGACACTGTTACCCCAGACCCGAGGTTCCCTTCTCTCTGACACTGTTACCCCAGCCCTGAGGTTCCCTTCTCCCTGACACTGTTAGCCCAGCCCCGATTTTCCCTTCTCCCAGACATTGTTACCCCAGCCTCGTGCTTCCCATCTCCCTGACACTGTTACCCCAGCCACAAGGTTCCCTTCTCCCTGACACTGTTACCCCAGCCCGAGGTTCCCTTCTCCCTCACACTGTTACCCCAGCCCCGAGGTTCCCTTCTCACTGACACTGTTACCCCAGCCCCGAGTTTCCCCTTTCTCTGACACTTTTACACTAGTCCCGAGGTTCCTTTCTCCCTGACGCTGTTACCCCAGACACGAGGTTCCCTTCTCCCTGACACTGTTACCCCAGCCCCGTTGTTCCCTTCTACCTGACATTGTTACCCCAGCCCCGAGGTTCCCTTCTCCCTGACATTGTTACCCCAGCCCCGAGGATCCCTTCTCCCTGACATTGTTACCCCTGCCCCCAGGTTCACTTCTCCCTGACACTTTTACCCCGGCCCCGAGGTTCCCTTTTCTCTGACACTGTTACCCCAGCCCTGTGTTTCGCTTCTCTCTGACACTGTTACCCCAGCCCCGAGGTTTCCTTCTCTCTGACACTGTTATCCGAGGCCCGAGGTTCCCTTATCCCTGACAATGTTACCCCAGCCCAGAGGTACCCTTCTCTCTGACACTGTTACCCCAGCCCTGAGGTTCCCTTCTCCCTGACACTGTTAGCCCAGCCCCGAGTTTCCCTTCTCCCTGACACGGTTACCCCAGCCCAGTGCTTTACTTCTCCCTGACACTGTTACCCCAGCCCCAAGATTCCCTTCTCCATGACACTGTTACCCCAGCCCCGAGGTTCCCTTCTCCCTGACACTGTTATCCCAGCCCCGAGGTTCCCTTCTCACTGACACTGTTACCCCAGCCCCGAGTTTCCCCTCTCTCTGACAAATTTACACTAGTCCCGACGTTCCCTTCTCCCTGACGCTGTTACCCCAGACACGAGGGTCCCTTCTCCCTGACACTGTTATCCCAGCCCCGATGTTCCCTTCTCCCTGACACTGTAACCACAGCCCCAAGGTTCCATTCTCTCTGACATTGTTCCCCCAGCCCCGAATTTCACTTCTCTCTGTCACTGTTATCCCAGCCCCGAGCGTCCCTTCTCTCTGACACTGTTACCCCAGCCCCGAGGTTCCCTTCTCTCTGACACTGTTACCCCAGCCCCGAGCGTCCCGTCCCTCTGACACTGTTACCCCTGCCCCAAGGTTCCCTTCTCCCTGACACTGTTACCCCAGCCCCGACGTTCCTTCTCTCTGACACTGTTACCCCAGCCCCGAGGTTCGCTTCTCCATTACACTGTTAACCCAGCCCCGAGGTTCCGTCTCCCTGACATTGTTACCCAGCCCCGAGGTTCCCTTCTCCGTGACACTGTTTCCCCAGCCCCGAGGTTCCCTTCTCCCTGACATTGTTACCCCAGCCCCGAGGTTCCCTTCTCCCTGACATTGTTACCCCAGCCCCGAGTTTCATTCTCCCTGACATTGTTACCCCAGCCCCGAGGTTCCCTTCTCCCTGACACTGTTACCCCAGCCCGGAGGTTCCCTTCTCTCTGACACTGTTAACCCAGTCCCGAGGATCCCTTCTCCCTGACACTGTTACCCCAGCCCCGAGGTTCCCTTCTCTTTGACACTGTTACCCCAGCCCCGTGATTCCCTTCTCCCTGACATTGCTTTTCCGGCCCCGGGTTTCCCTTCTCACTGACACTGTTACCCCAGCCCCGAGTTTCCCTTCTCTCTGACACTGTTAACCCAGCCCCGAGGTTCCCTTCTCTCTGACACTGTTACCCCAGCCCCGAGGTTCCCTTCTCCCAGACACTGTTACCCCAGCCCCGTGGTTCCCTTCTCTCTGACACTGTTCCCCCAGCCCCGAGGTTCTATTCTCCCTGACACTGTTACCCCAGCCCCGAGGTTCCCTTCTCCCTGACACCGTTATCCCAGCCCGAGGTTCCCTTCTCCCTGACATTGTTACCCCTGCCCCGAGGTTCCCTTCTCCCTGACACTGTTACCCCTGCCCCGAGGTTCCCTTCTCCCTGACACTTTTACCCCAGCCCTGAGGTTCCCTTTTCTCTGACACTGTTACGCAATCCCCGAGGTTCCCTTCTCCCTGACACGTTTATCCCAGCCCCGAGGTCCCTTCTCCCAGACACTGTTACCACAGCCCCGAGATTCCCTTTTCCCTGACACTGTTACCCCAGCCCCGAGGTTCCTTCTGCCTGACATTGTAACCCCAGCCCCGATGTTCCCTTCTCCGTGACACTGTTACCCCAGCCCCGAGGTTCCCTTCTCCCTGACACTGTTACCCTTGCCCCGAGGATCCCTTCACCCTGACATTGTTACCACAGCCCCGAGGTTCCTTCTCCCTGACACTGTTACCCCAGCCCCGAGGTTCCCTTCTCACTGACACTGTTACCCAAGCCACGAGGATCCCTTCTCCCTGACACTGTTACCCCAAACCCGAGGTTCCCTTCTCACTGACACTGTTACCCCAGCCCCGTGGTTCCCTTCTCCCTGACATTGTTAGCCCAGCCCCGAGTTTCCCTTCTCACTGACACTGTTACCCCAGCCCCGAGTTTCCCTTCTCTCTGACACTGTTACCCCAGCCCCGACGTTCCCTTCTCTCTGACACTGTTACCCCTGCCCCGAGGTTCCCTTCTCCCTGACACTGTTACCCCAGCCCCGTGGTTCCCTTCTCCCTGACATTGTTACCCCAGCCCCGAGTTTCCCTTCTCCCTGACATTGTTACCCCTGCCCCGAGGTTCCCTTCTCCCTGACATTGTTACCCCTGCCCCCAGGTTCACTTCTCCCTGACACTTTTCCCCCAGCCCCGAGGTTCCCTTTTCTCTGCCACTGTTACCCCAGCCCAGAGTTTCCCTTCTCTCTGACACTGTTACCCCAGCCCCGAGGTTCGCTTCTCTCTGACACTGTTACCCCTGGCCCGAGGTTCCCTTCTCGCTGTCACTGTTACCCCAGCCCCGAGGTTCCCTTCTATCTGACACTGTTACCCCAGCCCTGAGGTTCCCTTCTCCCTGAGACTGTTAGCCCAGCCCCGAGTTTCCCTTCTCCCTGACATTGTTACCCCAGCCAGGTGCTTCCCTTCTCCCTGACACTGTTACCCCAGCCACAAGGTTCCCTTCTCCCTGACACTGTTACCCCAGCCCCGAGATTCCCATCTCCCTGACACTGTTACCCCAGCCCCAAGGTTCCATTCTCACTGACACTGTTACCCCAGCCCCGAGTTTCCCTTTCTCTGACACTTTTACACTAGTCCCGAGGTTCCCTTCTCCCTGACGCTGTTACCCCAGACAGGAGGTTCCCTTCTCCCTGACACTGTTACCCCAGCCCCGAAGTTCCTTCTCCCTGACATTGTTACCCCAGCCCCGAGGTTCCCATCTTCCTGACATTGTTACCCCTGCCCCGAGGTTCACTTCTCCCTGACACTTTTACCCCAGCCCCGAGGTTCCCTTTTCTCTGACACTGTTACCCCAGCCCTGAGTTTCGCTTCTCTCTGACACTGTTACCCCAGCCCCGAGGTTCCCTTCTCTCTGACACTGTTAACCCAGCCCCGAGTTTCCCTTCTCCCTGACACGGTTACCCCAGCCCCGTGCTTCCCTTCTCCCTGAAACTGTTACCCCAGCCCCAAGATTCCCTTCTCCATGACACTGTTACCCCAGCCCCGAGGTTCCCTTCTCCCTGACACTGTTACCCCAGCCCCGAGGTTCCCTTCTCACTGACACTGTTACCCCAGCCCCGAGTTTCCCCTCTCTCTGACAATTTTACACTAGTCCCGAGGTTCCCTTCTCCCTGACGCTGTTACCCCAGACACGAGTTTCCCTTCTCACTGACACTGTTACCCCAGCCCCGATGTTCCCATCTCCCTGACATTGTTACTCCAGCCCCGAATTTCCATCCTCCCTGACACTGTTACCCCAGCCCCGAGCGTCCCTTCTCTCTGACACTGTTACCCCAGCCCCGAGGTTCCCTTCTCTCTGACACTGTTGCCCCAGCCCCGAGCGTCCCGTCCCTCTGACACTGTTACCCCTGCCCCGAGGTTCCCTTCTCCCTGACACTGTTACCCCAGCCCCGAGGTTCCTTCTCTCTGACACTGTTACCCCAGCCCCGAGGTTCCCTTCTCCATTACACTGTTACCCCTGCCCCGAGGTTCCTTCTCTCTGACATTGTTACCCCAGCCCCGAGGTTCCCTTCTCCCTGACACTGTTACCCCAGCCCCGAGGTTCCCTTCTCCCTGACATTGTTACCCCAGCCCCGAGGATCCCTTCTCCCTGACATTGTTACCCCAGCCCCGAGGTCCCTTCTCCCTGACATTGTTACCCCAGCCCCGAGGTTCCCTTCTTCCTGACACTGTTACCCCAGCCCGGAGGTTCCCTTATCTCTGACACTGTTAACCCAGCCCCGAGGTTCCCTTCTCTCTGACACTGTTACCCCAGCCCCGAGGTTCCCTTCTCCCTGACACTGTTACCCCAGCCCCGTGGTTCCCTTCTCTCTGACACTGTTCCCCCAGCCCCGAGGTTCTATTCTCCCTGACACTGTTACCCCAGCCCCGAGGTTCCCTTCTCCCTGACACCGTTATCCCAGCCCGAGGTTCCCTTCTCCCTGACATTGTTAGCCTGCCCCGAGGTTCCCTTCTCCCTGACACTGTTACCCCTGCCCCGAGGTTCCCTTCTCCCTGACACTTTTACCCCAGCCCTGAGGTTCCCTTTTCTCTGACACTGTTACGCCATCCCCGAGGTTCCCTTCTCCCAGACACGTTTATCCCAGCCCCGAGGTCCCTTCTCCCAGACACTTTTACCACAGCCCCGAGATTCCCTTTTCCCTGACACTGTTACCCCAGCCCCGAGGTTCCTTCTCCCTGACATTGTAACCCCAGCCCCGATGTTCCCTTCTACGTGACACTGTTACCCCAGCCCCGAGGTTCCCTTCTCCCTGACACTGTTACCCTTGCCCCGAGGATCCCTTCTCCCTGACATTGTTACCACAGCCCCGAGGTTCCTTCTCCCTCACATTGTTACCCCAGCCCCGAGGTTCCCTTCTCCCTGACACTGTTACCCCAGCCCCGAGTTTCCCTTCTCACTGACACTGTTACCCAAGCCACGAGGATCCCTTCTCCCTGACACTGTTACCACAAACCCGAGGTTCCCTTCTCACTGACACTGTTACCCCAGCCCCGTGGTTCCCTTCTCCCTGACATTGTTAGCCCAGCCCCGAGTTTCCCTTCTCACTGACGCTGTTACCCCAGCCCCGAGTTCCCTTCTCACTGACACTGTTACCCCAGCCCAGACGTTCCCCTCACTCTGACACTGTTACCCCTGCCCCGAGGTTCCCTTCTCCCTGACACTGTTACCCCAGCCCCGTGGTTCCCTTCTCCCTGACATTGTTACCCCAGCCCCGAGGTTCCCTTCTCCCTGACATTGTTACCCCTGCCCCGAGGTTCCCTTCTCCCTGACATTGTTACCCCTGCCCCCAGGTTCACTTCTCCCTGACACTTTTACCCCAGCCCCGAGGTTCCCTTTTCTCTGACACTGTTACCCCAGCCCAGAGTTTCCCTTCTCTCTGACACTGTTACCCCAGCCCCGAGGTTCGCTTCTCTCTGACACTGTTACCCCTGGCCCGAGGTTCCCTTCTCGCTGTCACTGTTACCCCAGCCCCGAGGTTCCCTTCTATCTGACACTGTTACCCCAGCCCTGAGGTTCCCTTCTCCCTGAGACTGTTAGCCCAGCCCCGAGTTTCCCTTCTCCCTGACATTGTTACCCCAGCCAGGTGCTTCCCTTCTCCCTGACACTGTTAACCCAGCCACAAGGTTCCCTTCTCCCTGACACTGTTACCCCAGCCCCGAGGTTCCCATCTCCCTGACACTGTTACCCCAGCCCCAAGGTTCCATTCTCAATGACACTGTTACCCCAGCCCCGAGTTTCCCCTTTCTCTGACACTTTTACACTAGTCCCGAGGTTCCCTTCTCCCTGACGCTGTTACCCCAGACAGGAGGTTCCCTTCTCCCTGACACTGTTACCCCAGCCCCGAAGTTCCTTCTGCCTGACATTGTTACCCCAGTCCCGAGGTTCCCTTCTTCCTGACATTGTTACCCCTGCCCCGAGGTTCACTTCTCCCTGACACTTTTACCCCAGCCCCGAGGTTCCCTTTTCTCTGACACTGTTACCCCAACCCTGAGTTTCGCTTCTCTCTGACACTGTTACCCCAGCCCCGAGGTTCCCTTCTCTCTGACACTGTTACCCCTGGCCCGAGGTTCCCTTATCCCTGACACTGTTACCCCAGCCCCGAGGTTCCCTTCTCTCTGACACTGTTAACCCAGCCCCGAGTTTCCCTTCTCCCTGACACGGTTACCCCAGCCCCGTGCTTCACTTCTCCCTGACACTGTTACCCCAGCCCCAAGATTCCCTTCTCCATGACACTGTTACCCCAGCCCCGAGGTTCCCTTCTCCCTGACACTGTTACCCCAGCCCCGAGGTTCTCTTCTCACTGACACTGTTACCCCAGCCCCGAGTTTCCCCTCTCTCTGACAATTTTACACTAGTCCCGAGGTTCCCTTCTCCCTGACGCTGTTACCCCAGACACGAGTTTCCCTTCTCACAGACACTGTTACCCCAGCCCCGAAGTTCCCATCTCCCTGACATTGTTACCCCAGCCCCGAATTTCCCTTCTCCCTGACACTGTTACCCCAGCCCCGAGCATCCCTTCTCTCTCTCACTGTTACCCCAGCCCCGAGGTTCCCGTCTCTCTGACACTGTTGCCCCAGCCCCGAGCGTCCCGTCCCTCTGACACTGTTACCCCTGCCCCGAGGTTCCCTTCTCCCTGACACTGTTACCCCAGCCCCGAGGTTCCTTCTCTCTGACACTGTTACCCCAGCCCCGAGGGTCCCTTCTCCATTACACTGTTACCCCTGCCCCGAGGTTCCTTCTCTCTGACATTGTTACCCCAGCCCCGAGGTTCCCTTCTCCCTGACACTGTTACCCCAGCCCCGAGGTTCCCTTCTCCCTGACATTGTTACCCCAGCCCCGAGGATACCTTCTCCCTGACATTGTTACCCCAGCCCCGAGGTCCCTTCTCCCTGACATTGTTACCCCAGCCCCGAGGTTCCCTTCTCCCTGACACTGTTACCCCAGCCCGGAGGTTCCCTTATCTCTGACACTGTTACCCCAGCCCCGAGGATCCCTTCTCCCTGACACTGTTACCCCAGCCCCGAGGTTCCCTTCTCTTTGACACTGTTACCCCAGACCTGTGATTCCCTTCTCCCTGACATTGTTTTCCCAGCCCCGAGTTTCCCTTCTCACTGACACTGTTACCGCAGCCCCGATGTTCCCGTCTCCCTGAAACTGTTACCCCAGCCCCGAGGTTCCCTTCTCTCTGACATTGTTACCCCAGCCCCGAGGGTCCCTACAACTGACACTGTTACCCCTGCCCCGATGTTCCCTTCTCCCTGACACTGTTACCCCAACCCCCAGGTTCCCTTCTCCCTGACATTGTTACCCCAGCCCAGAGGTTCCCTTGCCCCTGACTCTGTTACCCCAGCCCCGAGTTCCCCTTCTCCCTGACACGGTTACCCCAGCCCGATGTTCCCTTCTCCCTGACACTGTCACCCCTGCCCCAAGTTTCCCTTCTCCCTGACACTGTTACCCCACCCCCGAGGTTCCCTTCTCCCTGACACTGTTACCTCAGCCCCAAGGTTCCCTTCTCCCTGACACTGTTACCCCAGCCCCAAGGTTCCCTTCTCCCTGACATTGTTACCCCAGCCCCGAGGTTCCCTTCTCTCTGACACATTTGCAACAGCCCTGAGGTTCCCTTCTCCATTACACTGTTACCCCAGCCCCGAGGTTCCTTCTCCCTGACATTGTTACCCCAGCCCCGATGTTCCCTTCTCCCTGACACTGTTACCCCAGCCCCGAGGTTCCCTTCTCCCTGACACTGTTACCCCAGCCCCGAGGATCCCTTCTCCCTGACATTGTAACCACAGCCCCGAGGTTCCTTCTCCCTCACATTTTTACCCCAGCCCCGAGGTTCCCTTCTCGCTGACACTGTTACCCCAGCCCCGAGGTTCCCTTCTCACTGACACTGTTACCCCAGCCCCGAGGATCCCTTCTCCCTGACACTGTTACCCCAGCCCCGAGTTTCCCTTTTCACTGACACTGTTACCCCAGCCCCGAGTTTCCCTTCTCTCTGACAGTTACCCCAGCCCCGAGGTTCCCTTCTCACTGACACTGTTACCCAAGCCCCGTGGTTCCCTTCTCCCTGACATTGTTACCCCAGCCCCGAGTTTCCCTTCTCCCTGACATTGTTACCCCTGCCCCGAGGTTCCCTTCTCCCTGACATTGTTACCCCTGACCCAGGTTCACTTCTCCCTGACACTTTTCCCCCAGCCCCGAGGTTCCCTTTTCTCTGACACTGTTACCCCAGCCCAGAGTTTCCCTTCTCTCTGACACTGTAACCCCAGCCCCGAGGTTCGCTTCTCTCTGACACTGTTACCCCTGCCCCGAGGTTCCCTTCTCTCTGACACTGTTACCCCAGACCCGAGGTTCCCTTCTCTCTGACACTGTTACCCCAGCCCTGAGGTTCCCTTCTCCCTGACAATGTTAGCCCAGCCCCGATTTTCCCTTCTCCCAGACATTGTTACCCCAGCCTCGTGCTTCCCATCTCCCTGACACTGTTACCCCAGCCACAAGGTTCCCTTCTCCCTGACACTGTTACCCCAGCCCGAGGTTCCCTTCTCCCTCACACTGTTACCCCAGCCCCGAGGTTCCCTTCTCACTGACACTGTTACCCCAGCCCCGAGTTTCCCCTTTCTCTGACACTTTTACACTAGTCCCGAGGTTCCTTTCTCCCTGACGCTGTTACCCCAGACACGAGGTTCCCTTCTCCCTGACACTGTTACCCCAGCCCCGTTGTTCCCTTCTACCTGACATTGTTACCCCAGCCCCGAGGTTCCCTTCTCCCTGACATTGTTACCCCAGCCCCGATGATCCCTTCTCCCTGACATTGTTACCCCTGCCCCCAGGTTCACTTCTCCCTGACACTTTTACCCCAGCCCCGAGGTTCCCTTTTCTCTGACACTGTTACCCCAGCCCTGTGTTTCGCTTCTCTCTGACACTGTTACCCCAGCCCTGAGTTTTCCTTCTCTCTGACACTGTTATCCGAGGCCCGAGGTTCCCTTATCCCTGACACTGTTACCCCAGCCCAGAGGTACCCTTCTCTCTGACACTGTTACCCCAGCCCTGAGGTTCCCTTCTACCTGACACTGTTTGCCCAGCCCCGAGTTTCCCTTCTCCCGGACACGGTTACCCCAGCCCCGTGCTTTACTTCTCCCTGACACTGTTACCCCAGCCCCAAGATTCCCTTCTCCATGACACTGTTACCCCAGCCCCGAGGTTCCCTTCTCCCTGACACTGTTATCCCAGCCCCGAGGTTCCCTTCTCACTGACACTGTTACCCCAGCCCCGAGTTTCCCCTCTCTCTGACAAATTTACTCTAGTCCCGACGTTCCCTTCTCCCTGACGCTGTTACCCCAGACACGAGGGCCCCTTCTCCCTGACACTGTTATCCCAGCCCCGATGTTTCCTTCTCCCTGACACTGTTACCACAGCCCCAAGGTTCCATTCTCTCTGACATTGTTCCCCCAGCCCCGAATTTCACTTCTCTCTGTCACTGTTATCCCAGCCCCGAGCGTCCCTTCTCTCTGACACTGTTACCCCAGCCCCGAGGTTCCCTTCTCTCTGACACTGTTACCCCAGCCCCGAGCGTCCCGTCCCTCTGACACTGTTACCCCTGCCCCAAGGTTCCCTTCTCCCTGACACTGTTACCCCAGCCCCGACGTTCCTTCTCTCTGACACTGTTACCCCAGCCCCGAGGTTCGCTTCTCCATTACACTGTTAACCCAGCCCCGAGGTTCCTTCTCCCTGACATTGTTACCCAGCCCCGAGGTTCCCTTCTCCGTGACACTGTTTCCCCAGCCCCGAGGTTCCCTTCTCCCTGACATTGTTACCCCAGCCCCGAGGATCCCTTCTCCCTGACATTGTTACCCCAGCCCCGATGTTCATTCTCCCTGACATTGTTACCCCAGCCCCGAGGTTCCCTTCTCCCTGACACTGTTACCCCAGCCCGGAGGTTCCCTTCTCTCTGACACTGTTACCCCAGTCCCGAGGATCCCTTCTCCCTGACACTGTTACCCCAGCCCCGAGGTTCCCTTCTCTTTGACACTGTTACCCCAGCCCCGTGATTCCCTTCTCCCTGACATTGCTTTTCCGGCCCCGGGTTTCCCTTCTCACTGACACTGTTACCCCAGCCCCGAGTTTCCCTTCTCTCTGACACTGTTAACCCAGCCCCGAGGTTCCCTTCTCTCTGACACTGTTACCCCAGCCCCGAGGTTCCCTTCTCCCTGACACTGTTACCCCAGCCCCGTGGTTCCCTTCTCTCTGACACTGTTCCCCCAGCCCCGAGGTTCTATTCTCCCTGACACTGTTACCCCAGCCCCGAGGTTCCCTTCTCCCTGACACCGTTATCCCAGCCCGAGGTTCCCTTCTCCCTGACATTGTTACCCCTGCCCCGAGGTTCCCTTCTCCCTGACACTGTTAAGCCTGCCCCGAGGTTCCCTTCTCCCTGACACTTTTACCCCAGCCCTGAGGTTCCCTTTTCTCTGACACTGTTACGCAATCCCCGAGGTTCCCTTCTCCCTGACACGTTTATCCCAGCCCCGAGGTCCCTTCTCCCAGACACTGTTACCACAGCCCCGAGATTCCCTTTTCCCTGACACTGTTACTCCAGCCCCGAGGTTCCTTCTGCCTGACATTGTAACCCCAGCCCCGATGTTCCCTTCTCCGTGACACTGTTACCCCAGCCCCGAGGTTCCCTTCTCCCTGACACTGTTACCCTTGCCCCGAGGATCCCTTCACCCTGGCATTGTTACCACAGCCCCGAGGTTCCTTCTCCCTGACACTGTTACCCCAGCCCCGAGGTTCCCTTCTCACTGACACTGTTACCCAAGCCACGAGGATTACTTCTCCCTGACACTGTTACCCCAAAGCCGAGGTTCCCTTCTCACTGACACTGTTACCCCAGCCCCGTGGTTCCCTTCTCCCTGACATTGTTAGCCCAGCCCCGAGTTTCCCTTCTCACTGACACTGTTACCCCAGCCCCGAGTTTCCCTTCTCTCTGACACTGTTACCCCAGCCCCGACGTTCCCTTCTCTCTGACACTGTTACCCCTGCCCCGAGGTTCCCTTCTCCCTGACACTGTTACCCCAGCCCCGTGGTTCCCTTCTCCCTGACATTGTTACCCCAGCCCCGAGTTTCCCTTCTCCCTGACATTGTTACCCCTGCCCCGAGGTTCCCTTCTCCCTGACATTGTTACCCCTGCCCCCAGGTTCACTTCTCCCTGACACTTTTCCCCCAGCCCCGAGGTTCCCTTTTCTCTGACACTGTTACCCCAGCCCAGAGTTTCCCTTCTCTCTGACACTGTTACCCCAGCCCCGAGGTTCGCTTCTCTCTGGCACTGTTACCCCTGGCCCGAGGTTCCCTTCTCGCTGTCACTGTTACCCCAGCCCCGAGGTTCCCTTCTATCTGACACTGTTACCCCAGCCCTGAGGTTCCCTTCTCCCTGAGACTGTTAGCCCAGCCCCGAGTTTCCCTTCTCCCTGACATTGTTACCCCAGCCAGGTGCTTCCCTTCTCCCTGACACTGTTACCCCAGCCACAAGGTGCCCTTCTCCCTGACACTGTTACCCCAGCCCCGAGATTCCCATCTCCCTGACACTGTTACCCCAGCCCCAAGGTTCCATTCTCACTGACACTGTTACCCCAGCCCCGAGTTTCCCCTTTCTCTGACACTTTTACACTAGTCCCGAGGTTCCCTTCTCCCTGACGCTGTTACCCCAGACAGGAGGTTCCCTTCTCCCTGACACTGTTACCCTATCCCCGAAGTTCTTTCTCCCTGACATTGTTACCCCAGCCCCGAGGTTCCCATCTTCCTGACATTGTTACCCCTGCCCCGAGGTTCACTTCTCCCTGACACTTTTACCCCAGCCCCGAGGTTCCCTTTTCTCTGACACTGTTACCCCAGCCCTGAGTTTCGCTTCTCTCTGACACTGTTACCCCAGCCCCGAGGTTCCCTTCTCTCTGACACTGTTAACCCAGCCCCGAGTTTCCCTTCTCCCTGACACGGTTACCCCAGCCCCGTGCTTCCCTTCTCCCTGAAACTGTTACCCCAGCCCCAAGATTCCCTTCTCCATGACACTGTTACCCCAGCCCCGAGGTTCCCTTCTCCCTGACACTGTTACCCCAGCCCCGAGGTTCCCTTCTCACTGACACTGTTACCCCAGCCCCGAGTTTCCCCTCTCTCTGACAATTTTACACTAGTCCCGAGGTTCCCTTCTCCCTGACGCTGTTACCCCAGACACGAGTTTCCCTTCTCACTGACACTGTTACCCCAGCCCCGATGTTCCCATCTCCCTGACATTGTTACCCCAGCCCCGAATTTCCATCCTCCCTGACACTGTTACCCCAGCCCCGAGCGTCCCTTCTCTCTGACACTGTTACCCCAGCCCCGAGGTTCCCTTCTCTCTGACACTGTTGCCCCAGCCCCGAGGGTCCCGTCCCTCTGACACTGTTACCCCAGCCCCGAGGTTCCCTTCTCCCTGACACTGTTACCCCAGCCCCGAGGTTCCTTCTCTCTGACACTGTTACCCCAGCCCCGAGGTTCCCTTCTCCATTACACTGTTACCCCTGCCCCGAGGTTCCTTCTCTCTGACATTGTTACCCCAGCCCCGAGGTTCCCTTCTCCCTGACACTGTTACCCCAGCCCCGAGGTTCCCCTCTCCCTGACATTGTTACCCCAGCCCCGAGGATCCCTTCTCCCTGACATTGTTACCCCAGCCCCGAGGTCCCTTCTCCCTGACATTGTTACCCCAGCCCCGAGGTTCCCTTCTCCCTGACACTGTTACCCCAGCCCGGAGGTTCCCTTCTCTCTGACACCGTTACCCCAGCCCCGAGGATCCCTTCTCCCTGACACTGTTACCCCAGCCCCGAGGTCCCCTTCTCTTTGACACTGTTACCCCAGACCCGTGATTCCCTTCTCCCTGACATTGTTTTCCCAGCCCCGAGTTTCCCTTCTCACTGACACTGTTACCCCAGCCCCGATGTTCCCGTCTCCCTGACACTGTTACCCCAGCCCCGAGGTTCCCTTCTCTCTGACATTGTTACCCCAGCCCCGAGGTTCCCTACAACTGACACTGTTACCCCTGCCCCGATGTTCCCTTCTCCCTGACACTGTTAACCCAACCCCCAGGTTCCCTTCTCCCTGACATTGTTACCCCAGCCCCGAGGTTCCCTTGCCCCTGACTCTGTTACCCCAGCCCCGAGTTCCCCTTCTCCCTGACACGGTTACCCCAGCCCGATGTTCCCTTCTCCCTGACACTGTCACCCCTGCCCCAAGTTTCCCTTCTCCCTGACACTGTTACCCCACCCCCGAGGTTCCTTCTCCCTGACACTGTTACCCCAGCCCCGAGGTTCCCTTCTCACTGACACTGTTACCCAAGCCACGAGGATCCCTTCTCCCTGACACTGTTACCCCAAACCCGAGGTTCCCTTCTCACTGACACTGTTACCCCAGCCCCAAGGTTCCCTTCTCCCTGACATTGTTACCCCAGCCCCGAGGTTCCCTTCTCTCTGACACATTTGCAACAGCCCTGAGGATCCCTTCTCCCTGACACTGTTACCCCAGCCCCGAGGTTCCATCTCCCTGACACTGTTACCCCAGCCCCGAGGTTCCCTTCTCCATTACACTGTTACCCCAGCCCCGAGGTTCCTTCTCCCTGACATTGTTACCCCAGCCCCGAGGTTCCCTTCTCGCTGACACTGTTACCCCAACCCCGAGGTTCCCTTCTCACTGACACTGTTACCCCAGCCCCGAGGATCCCTTCTCCCTGACACTGTTACCCCAGCCCCGAGTTTCCCCTCTCTTTGACACTGTTACCCCAGCCCCGTGGTTCCCTTCTCCCTGACATTGTTACCCCAGCCCCGAGTTTCCCTTCTCTCTGACATTGTTACCCCAGCCCCGAAATTCCCTTCTCTCTGACACTGTTACCACAGCCCCGAGTTTCCCTTCTCCCTGACACGGTTACCCCAGCCCCGTGGTTCCCTTCTCCCTGACATTGTTACCCCAGCCCCGAGGTTCCCTTCTCCCTGGCATTGTTACCCCTGCGCCGAGGCTCCCTTCTCCCTGACATTATTACCCCTGCCCCCAGGGTCACTTCTCCCTGACACTTTTACCCAAGCCCCGAGGTTCCCTTTTCTCTGACACTGTTACCCCAGCCCAGAGTTTCCCTTCTCTCTGACACTGTTACCCCAGCCCCGAGGTTCGCTTCTCGCTGACACTGTTACCCCTGGCCCGAGGTTCCCTTCTCCCTGACACTGTTACCCCAGCCCCGAGCTTCCCTGCTCTCTAACACCGTTACCCCAGCCCCGAGGTTCCCTTCTCTCTGACACTGTTGCCCCAGCCCCGAGCGTCCCGTCCCTCTGACACTGTTACCCCTGCCCGAGGTTCCCTTCTCCCTGACACTGTTACCCCAGCCCCGAGGTTCCCTTCTATCTGACACTGTTACCCCAGCCCTGAGGTTCCCTTCTCCCTGAGACTGTTAGCCCAGCCCCGAGTTTCCCTTCTCCCTGACATTGTTACCCCAGCCAGGTGCTTCCCTTCTCCCTGACACTGTTACCCCAGCCACAAGGTGCCCTTCTCCCTGACACTGTTACCCCAGCCCCGAGATTCCCATCTCCCTGACACTGTTACCCCAGCCCCAAGGTTCCATTCTCACTGACACTGTTACCCCAGCCCCGAGTTTCCCCTTTCTCTGACACTTTTACACTAGTCCCGAGGTTCCCTTCTCCCTGACGCTGTTACCCCAGACAGGAGGTTCCCTTCTCCCTGACACTGTTACCCTAGCCCCGAAGTTCCTTCTCCCTGACATTGTTACCCCAGCCCCGAGGTTCCCATCTTCCTGACATTGTTACCCCTGCCCCGAGGTTCACTTCTCCCTGACACTTTTACCCCAGCCCCGAGGTTCCCTTTTCTCTGACACTGTTACCCCAGCCCTGAGTTTCGCTTCTCTCTGACACTGTTACCCCAGCCCCGAGGTTCCCTTCTCTCTGACACTGTTAACCCAGCCCCGAGTTTCCCTTCTCCCTGACACGGTTACCCCAGCCCCGTGCTTCCCTTCTCCCTGAAACTGTTACCCCAGCCCCAAGATTCCCTTCTCCATGACACTGTTACCCCAGCCCCGAGGTTCCCTTCTCCCTGACACTGTTACCCCAGCCCCGAGGTTCCCTTCTCACTGACACTGTTACCCCAGCCCCGAGTTTCCCCTCTCTCTGACAATTTTACACTAGTCCCGAGGTTCCCTTCTCCCTGACGCTGTTACCCCAGACACGAGTTTCCCTTCTCACTGACACTGTTACCCCAGCCCCGATGTTCCCATCTCCCTGACATTGTTACCCCAGCCCCGAATTTCCATCCTCCCTGACACTGTTACCCCAGCCCCGAGCGTCCCTTCTCTCTGACACTGTTACCCCAGCCCCGAGGTTCCCTTCTCTCTGAAACTGTTGCCCCAGCCCCGAGGGTCCCGTCCCTCTGACACTGTTACCCCTGCCCCGAGGTTCCCTTCTCCCTGACACTGTTACCCCAGCCCCGAGGTTCCTTCTCTCTGACACTGTTACCCCAGCCCCGAGGTTCCCTTCTCCATTACACTGTTACCCCTGCCCCGAGGTTCCTTCTCTCTGACATTGTTACCCCAGCCCCGAGGTTCCCTTCTCCCTGACACTGTTACCCCAGCCCCGAGGTTCCCCTCTCCCTGACATTGTTACCCCAGCCCCGAGGATCCCTTCTCCCTGACATTGTTACCCCAGCCCCGAGGTCCCTTCTCCCTGACATTGTTACCCCAGCCCCGAGGTTCCCTTCTCCCTGACACTGTTACCCCAGCCCGGAGGTTCCCTTCTCTCTGACACCGTTACCCCAGCCCCGAGGATCCCTTCTCCCTGACACTGTTACCCCAGCCCCGAGGTCCCCTTCTCTTTGACACTGTTACCCCAGACCCGTGATTCCCTTCTCCCTGACATTGTTTTCCCAGCCCCGAGTTTCCCTTCTCACTGACACTGTTACCCCAGCCCCGATGTTCCCGTCTCCCTGACACTGTTACCCCAGCCCCGAGGTTCCCTTCTCTCTGACATTGTTACCCCAGCCCCGAGGTTCCCTACAACTGACACTGTTACCCCTGCCCCGATGTTCCCTTCTCCCTGACACTGTTAACCCAACCCCCAGGTTCCCTTCTCCCTGACATTGTTACCCCAGCCCCGAGGTTCCCTTGCCCCTGACTCTGTTACCCCAGCCCCGAGTTCCCCTTCTCCCTGACACGGTTACCCCAGCCCGATGTTCCCTTCTCCCTGACACTGTCACCCCTGCCCCAAGTTTCCCTTCTCCCTGACACTGTTACCCCACCCCCGAGGTTCCTTCTCCCTGACACTGTTACCCCAGCCCCGAGGTTCCCTTCTCACTGACACTGTTACCCAAGCCACGAGGATCCCTTCTCCCTGACACTGTTACCCCAAACCCGAGGTTCCCTTCTCACTGACACTGTTACCCCAGCCCCAAGGTTCCCTTCTCCCTGACATTGTTACCCCAGCCCCGAGGTTCCCTTCTCTCTGACACATTTGCAACAGCCCTGAGGATCCCTTCTCCCTGACACTGTTACCCCAGCCCCGAGGTTCCATCTCCCTGACACTGTTACCCCAGCCCCGAGGTTCCCTTCTCCATTACACTGTTACCCCAGCCCCGAGGTTCCTTCTCCCTGACATTGTTACCCCAGCCCCGAGGTTCCCTTCTCGCTGACACTGTTACCCCAACCCCGAGGTTCCCTTCTCACTGACACTGTTACCCCAGCCCCGAGGATCCCTTCTCCCTGACACTGTTACCCCAGCCCCGAGTTTCCCCTCTCTTTGACACTGTTACCCCAGCCCCGTGGTTCCCTTCTCCCTGACATTGTTACCCCAGCCCCGAGTTTCCCTTCTCTCTGACATTGTTACCCAAGCCCCGAAATTCCCTTCTCTCTGACACTGTTACCACAGCCCCGAGTTTCCCTTCTCCCTGACACGGTTACCCCAGCCCCGTGGTTCCCTTCTCCCTGACATTGTTACCCCAGCCCCGAGGTTCCCTTCTCCCTGGCATTGTTACCCCTGCGCCGAGGCTCCCTTCTCCCTGACATTATTACCCCTGCCCCCAGGGTCACTTCTCCCTGACACTTTTACCCAAGCCCCGAGGTTCCCTTTTCTCTGACACTGTTACCCCAGCCCAGAGTTTCCCTTCTCTCTGACACTGTTACCCCAGCCCCGAGGTTCGCTTCTCGCTGACACTGTTACCCCTGGCCCGAGGTTCCCTTCTCCCTGACACTGTTACCCCAGCCCCGAGCTTCCCTTCTCTCTAACACCGTTACCCCAGCCCCGAGCGTCCCGTCCCTCTGACACTGTTACCCCTGCCCGAGGTTCCCTTCTCCCTGACACTGTTACCCCAGCCCCGAGGTTCCTTCTCTCTGACACTGTTACCCCAGCCCCGAGGTTCCCTTCTCCATTACACTGTTACCCCAGCCGCGAGGGTCCTTCTCTCTGACATTGTTACCCCAGCCCCGAGTTTCCCTTCTCCCTGACACTGTCACCCCAGCCCCGAGTTTCCCTTCTCCCTGACATTGTTACCCCAGCCCCGAGGATCCCTTCTCCCTGACATTGTGACCCCAGCCCCGAGGTTCCTTCTCCCTGACAATGTTACCCCAGCCCCGAGGTTCCCTTCTCCCTGACACTGTTACCCCAGCCCGGAGTTTCCCTTCTCTCTGACACTGTTACCCCAGCCCCGAGGATCCCTTCTCCCGGACACTGTTACCCCAGCCCCGAGGTTCCCTTCTCTTTGACACTGTTACCCCAGCCCCGTGATTCCCTTCTCCCTGACATTGTTTTCCCAGCCCCGAGTTGCCCTTCTCACTGACACTGTTACCCCAGCCCCGATGTTCCCTTCTCCCTGACACTGTTACCCCAGCCCCGAGGTTCCCTTCTCTCTGACATTGTTACCCCAGCCCCGAGGTTCCCTACAACTGACACTGTTACCCCTGCCCCGATGATCCCTTCTCCCTGACACTGTTACCCCAACCCCCAGGTTCCCTTCTCCCTGAAATTGTTACCCCAGCCCCGAGGTTCCCTTGCCCCTGACACTGTTACCCCAGCCCCGAGTTCCCCCTCTCCCTGACACGGTTACCCAAGCCCGATGTTCCCTTCTCCCTGACACTGTCACCCCTGCCCCAAGTTTCCCTTCTCCCTGACACTGTTACCCCACCCCCGAGGTTCCCTTCTCCCTGACACTGTTACCTCAGCCCCCAGGTTCCCTTCTCCCTGACACTGTTACCCCAGCCCCAAGGTTCCCTTGTCCCTGACATTGTTACCCCAGCCCCGAGGTTCCCTTCTCTCTGACACAGTTGCAACAGCCCTGAGGTTCCCTTCTCCCTGACACTGTTACCCCAGCCCCAAGGTTCCATCTCCCTGACACTGTTACCCCAGCCCCGAGGTTCCCTTCTCCATTACACTGTTACCAGAGCCCCGAGTTACCTTCTCCCTGACATTTTTACCCCAGCCCCGATGTTCCCTTCTCCGTGACACTGTTACCCCAGCCCCGAGGTTCCCTTCTCCCTGACACTGTTACCCCAGCCCCGAGGATCCCTTCTCCCTGACATTGTTACCACAGCCCCGAGGTTCCTTCTCCCTCACATTGTTACCCCAGACCCGAGGTTCCCTTCTCGCTGACACTGTTACCCCCAGCCCCGAATTTCCCATCTCACTGACACTGTTACCCCAGCCGCGAGTTTCCCTTCTCTCTGACACTGTTACCCCAGCCCCGAAGTTCCCTTCTCTCTGACACTGTTACCACAGCCCCGAGGTTCCCTTCTCCCTGACACAGTTACCCCAGCCCCGTGGTTCCCTTCTCCCTGACATTGTGACCCCAGCCCCGAGGTTCCCTTCTCCCTGACATTGTTATCCCTGCGCCGAGGTTCCATTCTCCCTGACATTATTACCCCTGCCCGCAGGTTCACTTCTCCCTGACAATTTTACCCCAGCCCCGAGGTTCCCTTTTCTCTGACACTGTTACCCCAGCCCAGAGTTTCCCTTCTCTCTGACACTGTTACCCCAGCCCCTAGTTTCCCTTCTCCCTGACACTGTTACCCCAGCCCCGATGTTCCCTTCTCCCTGACACTGTTACCCCAGCCCCTAGGTTCCCTTCTCCCTGACACTGTTACGCCAGCCCCGAGGTTCCCTCTCCCTGACACTGTTAACCTAGCCCCGAGGTTCCCTTCTCACTGACACTGTTACCCCAGCCATAAGGTTCACTTCCCTCTGACACTGTTACCCCAGCCCCGACGTTCCCTTCTCTCTGACATTGTTGCCCCAGCCCCGAGGTTCCCTACAACTGACACTGTTACCCCAGCCCCGTGGTTCCCTTCTCCCTGACATTGTTACCCCAGCCCCGAGGTTCCCTTCTCCCTGACATTGTTACCCCTGCCCCGAGGTTCCCTTCTCCCTGACATTGTTACCCCTGCCCCCAGGTTCCCTTTTCTCTGACACTGTTACACCAGCCCAGAGATTCGCTTCTCTCTGACACTGTTACCCCAGCCACAAGGTTCCCTTCCCTCTGACACTGTTGCCCCAGCCCCGACGTTCCCTTCTCTCTGACATTGTTGCCCCAGCCCCGATGTTCCCTACAACTGACACTGTTACCCCTGCCCCGATGTTCCCTTCTCCCTGACACTGTTACGCCAACCGCCAGGTTCCCTTCTCCCTGACACTGTTACCCCAGCCCCGAGGTTCCCTTGCCCCTGACACTGTTACACCACCCCCGAGGTTCCCTTCTCCCTGACACTGTTACCTCAGCCCCAGGTTTTCCTTCTCCCTGACACTGTTACCCCAACCCCAAGGTTCCCTTCTCCCTGACATTGTTACCCCAGCCCCGAGGTTCCCTTCTCTCTGACACAGTTGCAACAGCCCTGAGGTTCCCTTCTCCCTGACACTGTTACCCCCAGCCCCGAGTTTCCATCTCCCTGACACTGTTAGCCCAGCCCCGAGGTTCCCTTCTCCATTACACTGTTACCCCAGCCCCGAGGTTCCTTCTCCCTGACATTGTTACCCCAGCCGCGATGTTCCCTTCTCCGTGACACTGTTACCCCAGCCCCGAGGTTGCCTTCTCCCTGACACTGTTACCCCAGCCCCGAGGATCCCTTCTCCCTGACATTGTTACCACAGCCCCGAGGTTCCTTCTCCCTCACATTGTTACCCCAGCCCCGAGGTTCCCTTCTCCCTTACACTGTTACCCCAGCCCCGAGGTTCCCTTCTCACTGACACTGTTACCCCAGCCCCGAGGATCCCTTCTCCCTGACACTGTTACCCCAGCCCCGAGGTTCCCTACAACTGACACTGTTACCACTGCCCCGATGTTCCCTTCTCCCTGACACTGTTACGCCAACCGCCAGGTTCCCTTCTCCCTGACACTGTTACCCCCAGCCCCGAGGTTCCCTTGCCCCTGACACTGTTACCCAAGCCCCGAGTTCGCCTTCTCCCTGACACGGTTACCCCAGCCCCGATGTTCCCGTCTCCCTGACACTGTGACCCCTGCCCCGAGGTTCCCTTCTCCCTGACATTGTTACCCCAGCCCCGAGTTTCCCTGCTCTCTGACACAGTTGCAACAGCCCTGAGGTTCCCTTCTCCCTGACACTGTTACCCAAGCCCCGAGGTTCCATCTCCCTGACACTGTTACCCCAGCCCCGAGGTTCCCTTCTCCATTACACTGTTACCCCAGCCCCGAGGTTCCCTCTCCCTAACATTGTTACCCCAGCCCCGATGTTCCCTTCTCCGTGACACTGTTACCCCAGCCCCGAGGTTCCTTCTCCCTCACATTGTTACCCCAGCCCCGAGGTTCCCTTCTCCCTGACGCTGTTACCCTAGCCCCGAGGTTCCCTTCTCACTGACACTGTTACCCCAGCCCCGAGGATCCCTTCTCCCTGACACTGTTACCCCAGCCCCGAGGTTCCCTTCTCTTTGACACTGTTACCCCAGCCCCGTGGTTCCCTTCTCCCTGACATTGTTACCCCAGCCCCGAATTTCCCTTCTCACTGACACTGTAACCCCAGCCCCGAGTTTCCCTTCTCTCTCACACTGTTACCCCAGCCCCGAAGTTCCCTTCTCTCTGACACTGTTACCCCCAGACCCAAGGTTCCCTTCTCACTGACACTGTTACCCCAGCCCCGTGGTTCCCTTCTCCCTGACATTGTTACCCCAGCCCCGAGGTTCCCTTCTCCCTGACATTGTTACCCCTGCCCAGAGGTTCCCTTCTCCCTGACATTGTTACCCCAGCCCCGAGTTTCCCTTCTCTACTGACACTGTTACCCCAGCCCCGAGGATCCCTTCTCCCTGACACTGTTACCCCAACCCCCAGGTTCCCTTCTCCCTGACATTGTTACCCCAGCCCCGAGGTTCCCTTGCCCCTGACACTGTTACCCCAGCCCCGAGTTCCCCTTCTCCCTGACACGGTTACCCAAGCCCGATGTTCCCTTCTCCCTGACACTGTCACCCCTGCCCCAAGTTTCCCTTCTCCCTGACACTGTTACCCCACCCCCGAGGTTCCCTTCTCCCTGACACTTTTACCTCAGCCCCAAGGTTCCCTTCTCCCTGACACTGTTACCCCAGCCCCATGGTTCCCTTCTCCCTGACATTGTTACCCCAGCCCCGAGGTTCCCTTCTCTCTGACACAGTTGCAACAGCCCTGAGGTTCCCTTCTCCCTGACACTGTTACCCCAGCCCCGAGGTTCCATCTCCCTGACACTGTTACCCCAGCCCCGAGGTTCCCTTCTCCATTACACTGTTACCAGAGCCCCGAGGTACCTTCTCCCTGACATTGTTACCCCAGCCCCGATGTTCCCTTCTCCGTGACACTGTTACCCCAGCCCCGAGGTTCCCTTCTCCCTGACTCTGTTACCCAAGCCCCGAGGATCCCTTCTCCCTGACATTGTTACCACAGCCCCGAGGTTCCTTCTCCCTCACATTGTTACCCCAGCCGCGAGGTTCCCTTCTCGCTGACACTGTTACCCCAGCCCCGAGGTTCCCTTCTCACTGACACTGTTACCCCAGCCCCGAGGATCCCTTCTCCCTGACACTGTTACCCCAGCCCCGAGGTTCCCCTCTCTTTGACACTGTTACCCCAGCCCCGTGGTTCCCATCTCCATGACATTGGTACCCCAGCCCCGAATTTCCCTTCTCACTGACACTGTTACCCCAGCCCCGAGTTTCCCTTCTCTCTGACACTGTTACCCCAGCCCCGAAGTTCCCTTCTCTCTGACACTGTTACCACAGCCCCGAGGTTCCCTTCTCACTGACACTGTTACCCCAGCCCCGTGGTTCCCTTCTCCATGACATTGTGACCCCAGCCCCGAGGTTCCCTTCTCCCTGACATTGTTACCCCTGCCCCGAGCTTCCCTTCTCCCTGACATTATTACCCCTGCCCCCAGGTTCACTTCTCCCTGACAATTTTACCCCAGCCCCGAGGTTCCCTTTTCTCTGACACTGTTACCCCAGCCCAGAGTTTCCCTTCTCTCTGACACTGTTACCCCAGCCCCTAGGTTCCCTTCTCCCTGACACTGTTACCCCAGCCCCGATGTTCCCTTCTCCCTGACACTGTTACCCCAGCCCCTAGGTTCCCTTCTCCCTCACACTGTTACCCCAGCCCCGAGGTTCCCTCTCCCTGACACTGTTACCCTAGCCGCGAGGTTCCCTTCTCACTGACACTGTTACCCCAGCCACAAGGTTCCCTTCCCTCTGACACTGTTACCCAAGCCCCGACGTTCCCTTCTCTCTGACATTGTTGCCCCAGCCCAGAGGTTCCCTACAACTGACACTGTTACCCCAGCCCCGTGGTTCCCTTCTCCCTGACATTGTTACCCCAGCCCCGAGGTTCCCTTCTCCCTGACATTGTTACCCCTGCCCCGAGGTTCCCTTCTCCCTGACATTGATACCCCTGCCCCCAGGTTCCCTTTTCTCTGACACTGTTACCCCAGCCCAGAGTTTCGCTTCTCTCTGACACTGTTACCCCAGCCACAAGGTTCCCTTCCCTCTGAGACTGTTACCCCAGCCCCGACGTTCCCTTCTCTCTGACATTGTTGCCCCAGCCCCGAGGTTCCCTACAACTGACACTGTTACCCCTGCCCCGATGTTCCCTTCTCCCTGACACTGTTACGCCAACCGCCAGGTTCCCTTCTCCCTGACACTGTTACCCCAGCCCCGAGGTTCCCTTGCCCCTGACACTGTTAAACCACCCCCGAGGTTCCCTTCTCCCTGACACTGTTACCTCAGCCCCAAGTTTCCCTTCTCCCTGACACTGTTACCCCAACCCCAAGGTTCCCTTCTCCCTGACATTCTTAACCCAGCCCCCAGGTTCCCTTCTCTCTGACACAGTTGCAACAGCCCTGAGGTTCCCTTCTCCCTGACACTGTTACCCCAGCCCCGAGGTTCCATCTCCCTGACACTGTTACCCCAGCCCCGAGGTTCCCTTCTCCATTACACTGTTACCCCAGCCCCGAGGTTCCTTCTCCCTGACATTGTTACCCCAGCCGCGATGTTCCCTTCTCCGTGACACTGTTACCCCAGCCCCGAGGTTCCCTTCTCCCTGACACTGTTACCCCAGCCCCGAGGATCCCTTCTCCCTGACATTGTTACCACAGCCCCGAGGTTCCTTCTCCCTCATATTGTTACCCCAGCCCCGAGGTTCCCATATCCCTGATACTGTTACCCCCAGCCCCGAGGTTCCCTTCTCACTGACACTGTTACCCCAGGCCCGAGGATCCCTTCTCCCTGACACTGTTACCCCAGCCCCGAGGTTCCCTTCTCTTTGACACTGTTACCCCAGCCCCGTGGTTCCCTTCTCCCTGACAGTGTTACCCCAGCCCTGAGTTTCCCTTCTCACTGACACTGTTACCCCAGCCCCGAGTTTCCCTTCTCCCTGACATTGTTACCGCTGCCCCCAGGTTCACTTCTCCCTGACACTTTTACCCCAACCCCGAGGTTCCCTTCTCCCTGACACTGTTACCCCAGCCCCGAGGTTCCCTTCTCCATTACACTGTTACCCCAGCCCCGAGGTTCCTTCTCCCTGACATTGTTACCCCAGCCCCGATGTTCCCTTCTCCGTGACACTGTTACCCCAGCCCCGAGGTTCCCTTCTCCCTGACACTGTTACCCCAGCCCCGAGGATCCCTTCTCCCTGACATTGTTACCGCAGCCCCGAGGTTCCTTCTCCCTCACATTGTTACCCCAGCCCCGAGGTTCCCTTCTCCCTGACACTGTGACCCCAGCCCCGAGGTTCCCTTCTCACTGACACTGTTACCCCAGCCCCGAGTTTCCCCTCCCTCTGACACTTTTACACTAGTCCCGAAGTTCCCTTCTCCCTGACGCTGTTACCCCAGACACGAGGGTCCCTTCTCCCTGACTCTGTTACCCCAGCCCCGATGTTACCTTCTCCCTGACACTGCTACCACAGCCCCAAGTTTCCCTTCTCTCTGACATTGTTACCCCAGCCCCGAATTTCACTTCTCCCTGACACTGTTACCCCAGCCCCGAGCGTCCCTTCTCTCTGACACTGTTTCCCCAGCCCCGAGGTTCCCTTCTCTCTGACACTGTTCCCCAGCCCCGAGCGTCCCGTCCCTCTGACACTGTTACCCCTGCCCCGAGGTTCCCTTCTCCCTGACACTGTTACCCCAGCCCCGAGGTTCCTTCTCTCTGACACTGTTACCCCAGCCCCGAGGTTCCCTTCTCCATTACACTGTTACCCCTGCCCCGATGTTCCCTTCTCCCTGACAATGTTACCCCAACCCCCAGGTTCCCTTCTCCCTGACATTGTTACCCCAGCCCCGAGGTTCCCTTGCCCCTGACACTGTTACCCCAGCCCCGAGTTCCCTTGCCCCTGACACTGTTACCCCAGCCCCGAGTTCCCGTTCTCACTGACACGGTTACCCCACCCCCGAGGTTCCCTTCTCCCTGACACTGTTACCTCAGCCCCAAGTTTCCCTTCTCCCTGACACTGTTACCCCAGCCCCAAGGTTCCCTTCTCCCTGACATTGTAACCCCAGCACCGAGGTTCCCTTCTCTCTGACACCGTTGCAACAGCCCTGAGGTTCCCTTCTCCCTGACACTGTTACCCCAGCCCCGAGGTTCCATCTCCCTGACACTGTTACCCCAGCCCCGAGGTTCCCTTCTCCATTACACTGTTACCCCAGCCCCGAGGTTCCTTCTCCCTGACATTGTTACCCCTGCCCCGATGTTCCCTTCTCCGTGACACTGTAACCCCAGCCCCGAGGTTCCCTTCTCCCTGACACTGTTACCCCAGCCCCGAGGATCCCTTCTCCCTGACATTGTTACCACAGCCCCGAGGTTCCTTCTCCCTCACATTGTTACCCCAGCCCCGAGGTTCCCTTCTCCCTGACACTGTGACCCCAGCCCCGAGGTTCCCTTCTCACTGACACTGTTACCCCAGCCCCGAGGATCCCTTCTCCCTGACACTGTTACCCCAGCCCCGAGGTTCCCTTCTCTTTGACACTGTTACCCCAGCCCCGTGGTTCCCTTCTCCCTGACATTGTTACCCCAGCCCCGAGTTTCCCTTCTCACTGACACTATTACCCCAGCCCCGAGTTTCCCTTCTCTCTGACACTGTTATCCCAGCCCCGAAGTTCCCGTCTCTCTGACAGTTACCCCAGCCCCGAGGTTCCCTTCTCACTGACACTGTTACCCCAGCCCCGTGGTTCCCATCTCCCTGACATTGTTACCCCAGCCCCGAGTTTCCCTTCTCCCTGACATTGTTACCCTTGCGCCGAGGTTCCCTTCTCCCTGACACTATTACCCCTGCCCCCAGGCTCACTTTTCCCTGACAATTTTACCCCAGCCCCGTGGTTCCCTTTTCTCTGACACTGTTACCCCAGCCCAGAGTATCCCTTCTCTCTGACACTGTTACCCCAGCCCCTAGGTTCCCTTCTCCCTGACACTGTTACCCCAGCCCCGATGTTCCCTTCTCCCTGACACTGTTACCCCAGCCCCTAGGTTCCCTTCTCCCTGACACTGTTACCCCAGCCCCGAGGTTCCCTCTCCCTGACACTGTTACCCTAGCCCCGAGGTTCCCTTCTCATTGACACTGTTACCCCAGCCACAAGGATCCCTTCCCTCTGACACTGTTACCCCAGCCCCGACGTTCCCTTCTCTCTGACATTGTTGCCCCAGACCCGAGGTTCCCTACAACTGACACTGTTACCCCAGCCCCGTGGTTCACTTCTCCCTGACATTGTTACCACAGCCCCGAGGTTCCTTCTCCCTCACATTGTTACCCCAGCCCCGAGGTTCCCTTCTCGCTGACACTGTTACCCCAGCCCCGAGGTTCCCTTCTCACTGACACTGTTACCCCAGCCCCGAGGATCCCTTCTCCCTGACACTGTTACCCCAGCCGCGAGGTTCCCCTCTCTTTGACACTGTTACCCCAGCCCCGTGGTTCCCATCTCCCTGACATTGTTACCCCAGCCCCGAATTTCCCTTCTCACTGACACTGTTACCCCAGCCCCGAGTTTCCCTTCTCTCTGACACTGTTACCCCAGCCCCGAAGTTCCCTTCTCTCTGACACTGTTACCACAGCCCCGAGGTTCCCTTCTCCCTGACACTGTTACCCCAGACCCGTGGTTCCCTTCTCCCTGACATTGTGACCCCAGCCCCGAGGTTCCCTTCTCCCAGACACTGTTACCCCTGCGCCGAGGTTCCCTTTTCTCTGACACTGTTACCCCAGCCCAGAGTTTCCCTTCTCTCTGACACTGTTACCCCAGCCCCTAGGTTCCCTTCTCGCTGACACTGTTACCCCAGCCCCGATGTTCCCTTCTCCCTGACACTGTTACCCCAGCCCCTAGGTTCCCTTCTCCCTGACACTGTTACCCCAGCCCCGAGGTTCCCTCTCCCTGACACTGTTACCCTAGCCCCGAGGTTCCCTTGTCACTGACACTGTTACCCCAGCCACAAGGTTCCCTTCCCTCTGACACTGTTACCCCAGCCCCGACGTTCCCTTCTCTCTGACATTGTTGCCCCAGCCCCGAGGTTCCCTAAAACTGACACTGTTACCCCAGCCCCGTGGTTCCCTTCTCCCTGACATTGTTACCCCAGCCCCGAGGTTCCCTTCTCCCTGACATTGTTACCCCTGCCCCGAGGTTCCCTTCTCCCTGACATTGTTACCCCTGCCCCCAGGTTCCCTTTTCTCTGACACTGTTACCCCAGCCCAGAGTTTCGCTTCTCTCTGACACTGTTACCCCAGCCACAAGGTTCCCTTCCCTCTGACACTGTTGCCCCAGCCCCGACGTTCCCTTCTCTCTGACATTGTTGCCCCAGCCCCGATGTTCCCTACAACTGACACTGTTACCCCTGCCCCGATGTTCCCTTCTCCCTGACACTGTTACGCCAACCGCCAGGTTCCCTTCTTTGACACTGTTACGCCAGCCCCGAGGTTCCCTTGCCCCTGACACTGTTACACCACCCGCGAGGTTCCCTTCTCACTGACACTGTTACCTCAGCCCCAAGTTTCCCTTCTCCCTGACAGTGTTACCCCAACCCCAAGGTTCCCTTCTCCCTGACATTGTTACCCCAGCCCCGAGGTTCCCTTCTCTCTGACACAGTTGCAACAGCCCTGAGGTTCCCTTCTCCCTGACACTGTTACCCAAGCCCCGAGGTTCCATCTCCCTGACACTGTTACCCCAGCCCCGAGGTTCCCTTCTCCATTACACTGTTACCCCAGCCCCGAGGTTCCTTCTCCCTGACATTGTTACCCCAGCCGCGATGTTCCCGTCTCCGTGACACGGTTACACCAGCCCCGAGGTTGCCTTCACCCTGACACTGTTACCCCAGCCCCGAGGATCCCTTCTCCCTGACATTGTTACCACAGCCCCGAGGTTCCTTCTCCCTCACATTGTTACCCCAGCCCCGAGGTTCCCTTCTCCCTGACACTGTTACCCCAGCCCCGAGGTTCCCTTCTCACTGACACTGTTACCCCAGCCCCGAGGATCCCTTCTCCCTGACACTGTTACCCCAGCCCCGAGGTTCCCTACAACTGACACTGTTACCCCTGCCCCGATGTTCCCTTCTCCCTGACACTGTTACGCCAACCGCCAGGTTCCCTTCTCCCTGACACTGTTACCCCAGCCCCGAGGTTCCCTTGCCCCTGACACTGTTACCCCAGCCCCGAGTTCGCCTTCTCCCTGACACGGTTACCCCAGCGCCGATGTTCCCGTCTCCCTGACACTGTGACCCCTGCCCCAAGTTTCCCTTCTCACGGACACTGTTACCCCACCCCCGAGGTTCCCTTCTCCCTGACACTGTTACCCTAGCCCCGAGGTTCCCTTCTCACTGACACTGTTACCCCAGCCCCGAGGATCCCTTCTCCCTGACAATGTTACACCAGCCCCGAGGTTCCCTTCTCTTTGACACTGTTACCCCAGCCCCGTGGTTCCCTTCTCCCTGACACGGTTACCCCAGCCCCGAATTTCCCTTCTCACTGACACTGTAACCCCAGCCCCGAGTTTCCCTTCTCTCTGACACTGTTACCCCAGCCCCGAAGTTCCCTTCTCTCTGACACTGTTACCCCAGCCCCAAGGTTCCCTTCTCACTGACACTGTTACCCCAGCCCCGTGGTTCCCTTCTCCCTGACATTGTTACCCCAGCCCCGAGGTTCCCTTCTCCCTGACATTGTTACCCCTGCCCCGAGGTTCCCTTCTCCCTGACATTGTTACCCCAGCCCCGAGTTTCCCTTCTCTCTGACACTGTTACCCCAGCCCCGAAGATCCCTTCTCTCTGACATTGTTACCCCAGCCCCGAGGTTCCCTTGCCCCTGACACTGTTACCCCAGCCCCGAGTTCCCCTTCTCCCTGACACGGTTACCCAAGCCCGATGTTCCCTTCTCCCTGACACTGTCACCCCTGCCCCAAGTTTCCCTTCTCCCTGACACTGTTACCCCACCCCCGAGGTTCCCTTCTCCCTGACACTGCTACCTCAGCCCCAAGGTTCCATTCTCCCTGACACTGTTACCCCAGCCCCAAGGTTCCCTTCTCCCTGACATTGTTACCCCAGCCCCGAGGTTCCCTTCTCTCTGACACAGTTGCAACAGCCCTGAGGTTCCCTTCTCCCTGACACTGTTACCCCAGCCCCGAGGTTCCATCTCCCTGACACTGTTACCCCAGCCCCGAGGTTCCCTTCTCCATTACACTGTTACCAGAGCCCCGAGGTACCTTCTCCCTGACATTGTTACCCCAGCCCGGATGTTCCCTTCTCCGTGACACTGTTACTCCAGCCCCGAGGTTCCCTTCTCCCTGACTCTGTTACCCCAGCTTCGAGGATCCCTTCTCCCTGACATTGTTACCACAGCCCCGAGGTTCCTTCTCCCTCACATTGTTACCCCAGCCGCGAGGTTCCCTTCTCGCTGACACTGTTACCCCAGCCCCGAGGTTCCCTTCTCACTGACACTCTTACCCCAGCCCCGAGGATCCCTTCTCCCTGACACTGTTACCCCAGCCCCGAGGTTCCCCTCTCTTTGACACTGTTACCCCAGCCCCGTGGTTCCCATCTCCCTGACATTGTTACCCCAGCCCCGAATTTCCCTTCTCACTGACACTGTTACCCCAGCCCCGAGTTTCCCTTCTCTCTGACACTGTTACCCCAGCCCCGAAGTTCCCTTCTCTCTGACACTGTTACCACAGCCCCGAGGTTCCCTTCTCCCTGACACTGTTACCCCAGCCCCGTGTTTCCCTTCTCCCTGACATTGTGTCCCCAGCCCCGAGGTTCCCTTCTCCCTGACATTGTTACCCCTGCCCCGAGGTTCCCTTCTCCCTGACATTATTACCCCTGCCCCCAGGTTCACTTCTCCCTGACAATTTTACCCCAGCCCCGAGGTTCCCTTTTCTCTGACACTGTTACCCCAGCCCAGAGTTTCCCTTCTCTCTGAAACTGTTACCCCAGCCCCTAGGTTCCCTTCTCCCTGACACTGTTACCCCAGCCCCGATGTTCCCTTCTCCCTGACACTGTTACCCCAGCCCCTAGGTTCCCTTCTCCCTGACACTGTTACCCCAGCCCCGAGGTTCCCTCTCCCTGACTCTGTTACCCCAGCCCCGAGGATCCCTTCTCCCTGACATTGTTACCACAGCCCCGAGGTTCCTTCTCCCTCACATTGTTACCCCAGCCCCGAGGTTCCCTTCTCGCTGACACTGTTACCCCATCCCCGAGGTTCCCTTCTCACTGACACTGTTACCCCAGCCCCGAGGATCCCTTCTCCCTGACACTGTTACCCCAGCCCCGAGGTTCCCCTCTCTTTGACACTGTTACCCCAGCCCCGTGGTTCCCATCTCCCTGACATTGTTACCCCAGCCCCGAATTTCCCTTCTCACTGACACTGTTACCCCAGCCCCGAGTTTCCCTTCTCTCTGACACTGTTACCCCAGCCCCGAAGTTCCCTTCTCTCTGACAAGGTTACCACAGCCCCGAGGTTCCCTTCTCCCTGACAATGTTACCCCAGCCCCGTGGTTCCCTTCTCCCTGACATTGTGACCCCAGCCCCGAGGTTCCCTTCTCCCTGACACTGTTACCCCTGCCCCGAGGTTCCCTTCTCCCTGACATTATTACCCCTGCCCCCAGGTTCACTTCTCCCTGACAATTTTACCCCAGCCCCGAGGTTCCCTTTTCTCTGACACTGTTACCACAGCCCAGAGTTTCCCTTCTCTCTGACACTGTTACCCCAGCCCCTAGGTTCCCATCTCCCTGACACTGTTACCCCAGCCCCGACTTTCCCTTCTCCCTGACACTGTTACCCCAGCCCCTAGGTTCCCTTCTCCCTGACACTGTTACCCCAGCCCCGAGGTTCCCTCTCCCTGACACTGTTACCCTAGCCGCGAGGTTCCCTTCTCACTGACACTGTTACCCCAGCCACAAGGTTCCCTTCCCTCTGACACTGTTACCCCAGCCCCGACGTTCCCTTCTCTCTGACATTGTTGCCCCAGCCCAGAGGTTCCATACAACTGACACTGTTACCCCAGCCCCGTGGTTCCCTTCTCCCTGACATTGTTACCCCAGCCCCGAGGTTCCCTTCTCCCTGACATTGTTACCCCTGCCCCGATGTTCCCTTCTCCCTGACATTGATACCCCTGCCCCCAGGTTCCCTTTTCTCTGACACTGTTACCCCAGCCCATAGTTTCGCTTCTCTCTGACACTGTTACCCCAGCCACAAGGTTCCCTTCCCTCTGAGACTGTTACCCCAGCCCCGACGTTCCCTTCTCTCTGACATTGTTGCCCCAGCCCCGAGGTTCCCTACAACTGACACTGTTACCCCTGACCCGATGTTCCCTTCTCCCTGACACTGTTACGCCAACCGCCAGGTTCCCTTCTCCCTGACACTGTTACCCCAGCCCCGAGGTTCCCTTGCCCCTGACACTGTTACACCACCCCCGAGTTTCCCTTCTCTCTGACACTGTTACCTCAGCCCCAAGTTTCCCATCTCCCTGACACTGTTACCCCAACCCCAAGGTTCCCTTCTCCCTGACCTTCTTAACCCAGCCCCCAGGTTCCCTTCTCTCTGACACAGTTGCAACAGCCCTGAGGTTCCCTTCTCCCTGACACTGTTACCCCAGCCCCGAGGTTCCATCTCCCTGACACTGTTACCCCAGCCCCGAGGTTCCCTTCTCCATTACACTGTTACCCCAGCCCCGAGGTTCCTTCTCCCTGATATTGTTACCCCAGCCTCGATGTTCCCTTCTCCGTGACACTGTTACCCCAGCCCCGAGGTTCCCTTCTCCCTGACACTGTTACCCCAGCCCCGAGGATCCCTTCTCCCTGACATTGTTACCACAGCCCCGAGGTTCCTTCTCCCTCATATTGTTACCCCAGCCCCGAGGTTCCCATATCCCTGATACTGTTACCCCAGCCCCGAGGTTCCCTTCTCACTGACACTGTTACCCCAGCCCCGAGGATCCCTTCTCCCTGACACTGTTACCCCAGCCCCGAGGTTCCCTTCTCTTTGACACTGTTACCCCAGCCCCGTGGTTCCCTTCTCCCTGACAGTGTTACCCCAGCCCTGAGTTTCCCTTCTCACTGACAATGTTACCCCAGCCCCGATTTTCCCTTCTCCCTGACATTGTTACCGCTGCCCCCAGGTTCACTTCTCCCTGACACTTTTACCCCAACCCCGAGGTTCCCTTCTCCCTGACACTGTTACCCCAGCCCCGAGGTTCCCTTCTCCATTACACTGTTACCCCAGCCCCGAGGTTCCTTCTCCCTGACATTGTTACCCCAGCCCCGATGTTCCCTTCTCCGTGACACTGTTACCCCAGCCCCGAGGTTCCCTTCTCCCTGACACTGTTACCCCAGCCCCGAGGATCCCTTCTCCCTGACATTGTTACCGCAGCCCCGAGGTTCCTTCTCCCTCACATTGTTACCCCAGCCCCGAGGTTCCCTTCTCCCTGACACTGTGACCCCAGCCCCGAGGTTCCCTTCTCACTGACACTGTTACCCCAGCCCCGAGTTTCCCCTCTCTCTGACACTTTTACACTAGTCCCGACATTCCCTTCTCCCTGACGCTGTTACCCCAGACACGAGGGTCCCTTCTCCCTGACACTGTTACCCCAGCCCCGATGTTACCTTCTCCCTGACACTGTTACCACAGCCCCAAGGTTCCCTTCTCTCTGACATTGTTACCCCAGCCCCGAATTTCACTTCTCCCTGACACTGTTACCCCAGCCCCGAGCGTCCCTTCTCTCTGACACTGTTTCCCCAGCCCCGAGGTTCCCTTCTCTCTGACACTGTTCCCCAGCCCCGAGCGTCCCGTCCCTCTGACACTGTTACCCCTGCCCCGAGGTTCCCTTCTCCCTGACACTGTTACCCCAGCCCCGAGGTTCCTTCTCTCTGACACTGTTACCCCAGCCCCGAGGTTCCCTTCTCCATTACACTGTTACCCCTGCCCCGATGTTCCCTTCTCCCTGACACTGTTACCCCAACCCCCAGGTTCCCTTCTCCATGACATTGTTACCCCAGCCCCGAGGTTCCCTTGCCCCTGACACTGTTACCCCAGCCCCGAGTTCCCCTTCTCCCTGACACTGTTACCCCAGCCCCGATGTTCCCTTGCCCCTGACACTGTTACCCCAGCCCCGAGTTCCCCTTCTCACTGAAACGGTTACCCCACCCCCGAGGTTCCCTTCTCCCTGACACTGTTACCTCAGCCCCAAGTTTCCCTTCTCCCTGACACTGTTACCCCAGCCCCAAGGTTCCCTTCTCCCTGACATTGTAACCCCAGCCCCGAGGTTCCCTTCTCTCTGACACAGTTGCAACAGCCCCGAGGTTCCCTTCTCCCTGACACTGTTACCCCAGCCCCGAGGTTCCATCTCCCTGACACTGTTACCCCAGCCCCGAGGTTCCCTTCTCCATTACACTGTTACCCCAGCCCCGAGGTTCCTTCTCCCTGACATTGTCACCCCAGCCCCGATGTTCCCTTCTCCGTGACACTGTTACCCCAGCCCCGAGGTTCCCTTCTCCCTGACACTGTTACCCCAGCCCCGAGGATCCCTTCTCCCTGTCATTGTTACCACAGCCCCGAGGTTCCTTCTCCCTCACATTGTTACCCCAGCCCAGAGGTTCCCTTCTCCCTGACACTGTGACCCCAGCCCCGAGGTTCCCTTCTCACTGACACTGTTACCCCAGCCCCGAGGATCCCTTCTCCCTGACACTGTTACCCCAGCCCCGAGGTTCCCTTCTCTTTGACACTGTTACCCCAGCCCCGTGGTTCCCTTCTCCCTGACAATGTTACCCCAGCCCCGAGTTTCCCTTCTCAGTGACACTGTTACCCCAGCCCCGAGTTTCCCTTCTCTCTGACACTGTTACCCCAGCCCCGAAGTTCCCTTCTCTCTGACAGTTACCCCAGCCCCGAGGTTCCCTTCTCACTGACACTGTTACCCCAGCCCCGTGGTTCCCTTCTCCCTGACATTGTTACCCCAGCCCCGAGTTTCCCTTCTCCCTGACATTGTTACCCCTGCCCCGAGGTTCCCTTCTCCCTGACATTGTTACCCCTGCCCCCAGGTTCACTTCTACCTGACACTTTTACCCCAGCACCGAGGTCCCTTTTCTCTGACACTGTTACCCCAGCCCAGAGTTTCCCTTCTCTCTGACACTGTAACCCCAGCCCCGAGGTTCACTACAACTGACACTGCTACCCCTGCCCCGATGTTCCCTTCTCCCTGACACTTTTACCCCAACCCCCAGGTTCCCTTCTCCCTGACATTGTTACCCCAGCCCCGAGGTTCCCTTCCCCCTGACACTGTTACCCCAGCCCCGAGTTCCCCTTCTCCCTGACACGGTTACCCCAGCCCCGATGTTCCCTTCTCCCAGACACTGTTACCTCTGCCCCAAGTTTCCCTTCTCACTGGCACTGTTACCCCACCCCCGAGGTTCCCTTCTCCCTGACACTGTTACCTCAGCCCCAAGGTTCCCTTCTCCCTGACATTGTTACCCCAGCCCCGAGGTTCCCTTCTCTCTGACACAGTTGCAACAGCCCTGAGGTTCCCTTCTCCCTGACACTGTTACCCCAGCCCCGAGGTTCCATCTCCCTGACACTGTTACCCCAGCCCCGAGGTTCCCTTCTCCCTGACACTGTTACCCCAGCCCCGTGTTTCCCTTCTCCCTGACATTGTGACCCCAGCCCCGAGGTTCCCTTCTCCCTGACATTGTTACCCCTGCCCCGAGGTTCCCTTCTCCCTGACATTATTACCCCTGCCCCCAGGTTCACTTCTCCCTGACAATTTTACCCCAGCCCCGAGGTTCCCTTTTCTCTGACACTGTTACCCCAGCCCAGAGTTTCCCTTCTCTCTGAAACTGTTACCCCAGCCCCTAGGTTCCCTTCTCCCTGACACTGTTACCCCAGCCCCGATGTTCCCTTCTCCCTGACACTGTTAGCCCAGCCCCTAGGTTCCCTTCTCCCTGACACTGTTACCCCAGCCCCGAGGTTCCCTCTCCCTGACTCTGTTACCCCAGCCCCGAGGATCCCTTCTCCCTGACATTGTTACCACAGCCCCGAGGTTCCTTCTCCCTCACATTGTTACCCCAGCCCCGAGGTTCCCTTCTCGCTGACACTGTTACCCCATCCCCGAGGTTCCCTTCTCACTGACACTGTTACCCCAGCCCCGAGGATCCCTTCTCCCTGACACTGTTACCCCAGCCCCGAGGTTCCCCTCTCTTTGACACTGTTACCCCAGCCCCGTGGTTCCCATCTCCCTGACATTGTTACCCCAGCCCCGAATTTCCCTTCTCACTGACACTGTTACCCCAGCCCCGAGTTTCCCTTCTCTCTGACACTGTTACCCCAGCCCCGAAGTTCCCTTCTCTCTGACACTGTTACCACAGCCCCGAGGTTCCCTTCTCCCTGACAATGTTACCCCAGCCCCGTGGTTCCCTTCTCCCTGACATTGTGACCCCAGCCCCGAGGTTCCCTTCTCCCTGACACTGTTACCCCTGCCCCGAGGTTCCCTTCTCCCTGACATTATTACCCCTGCCCCCAGGTTCACTTCTCCCTGACAATTTTACCCCAGCCCCGAGGTTCCCTTTTCTCTGACACTGTTACCACAGCCCAGAGTTTCCCTTCTCTCTGACACTGTTACCCCAGCCCCTAGGTTCCCTTCTCCCTGACACTGTTACCCCAGCCCCGACTTTCCCTTCTCCCTGACACTGTTACCCCAGCCCCTAGGTTCCCTTCTCCCTGACACTGTTACCCCAGCCCCGAGGTTCCCTCTCCCTGACACTGTTACCCTAGCCGCGAGGTTCCCTTCTCACTGACACTGTTACCCCAGCCACAAGGTTCCCTTCCCTCTGACACTGTTACCCCAGCCCCGACGTTCCCTTCTCTCTGACATTGTTGCCCCAGCCCAGAGGTTCCATACAACTGACACTGTTACCCCAGCCCCGTGGTTCCCTTCTCCCTGACATTGTTACCCCAGCCCCGAGGTTCCCTTCTCCCTGACATTGTTACCCCTGCCCCGATGTTCCCTTCTCCCTGACATTGATACCCCTGCCCCCAGGTTCCCTTTTCTCTGACACTGTTACCCCAGCCCATAGTTTCGCTTCTCTCTGACACTGTTACCCCAGCCACAAGGTTCCCTTCCCTCTGAAACTGTTACCCCAGCCCCGACGTTCCCTTCTCTCTGACATTGTTGCCCCAGCCCCGAGGTTCCCTACAACTGACACTGTTACCCCTGACCCGATGTTCCCTTCTCCCTGACACTGTTACGCCAACCGCCAGGTTCCCTTCTCCCTGACACTGTTACCCCAGCCCCGAGGTTCCCTTGCCCCTGACACTGTTACACCACCCCCGAGGTTCCCTTCTCTCTGACACTGTTACCTCAGCCCCAAGTTTCCCATCTCCCTGACACTGTTACCCCAACCCCAAGGTTCCCTTCTCCCTGACCTTCTTAACCCAGCCCCCAGGTTCCCTTCTCTCTGACACAGTTGCAACAGCCCTGAGGTTCCCTTCTCCCTGACACTGTTACCCCAGCCCCGAGGTTCCATCTCCCTGACACCGTTACCCCAGCCCCAATGTCCCTTCTCCGTGACACTATTAGCCCAGCCCCGAGGCTCCCTTCTCCCTGACACTGTTACCCCAGCGCCGAGGTTCCCTTCTCCCTGACACCGTTACCCCAGCCCCGAGCTTCCCTTCTCCCTGACACTGTTACCCCAGCCCCGAAGTTCCCTTCTCAATGACACGGATACCCCAGCCCAGAGGTTCCCTTCTCCCTGACACTGTTACCCCAGCCCCGAGGTTCCCTTCTCCCTGACACTGTTACCCCTGCCCCGTGGTTCCCTTCTCCCTGACACTGTTACCTCAGCCCTAAGTTTCCCTTCTCCATGACACTGTTACCCCAGCCCCGACGTTCCCTTCTCCCTTACACTGTTACCCCAGCCCCGATGTTCCCTTCTCCCTGACATTGTTACCCCAGTCCCGAGTTTCCCTTCTCCCTGACATTGTTACCCCAGCCCCGAGGATCCCTTATACCTGACCATGTTACCCCAAACCCGAGGTTCCCTCCTCCCTGACACTGTTCCCCCAGCCCCGAGGTTCCCTTCTCTCTGAGACAGTTACCCAAGTCCCGTGGTTCCCCTCTCCCTGACACTGTTACCCCAGCCCCGAGGTTCCCTTCTCTCTGACATTGTTACCCCAGCCCCGAGGTTCCCTACAACTGACACTGTTACCCCTGCCCCGATGTTCCCTTCTCCCTGACACTGTTACCCCAACCCCCAGGTTCCCTTCTCCCTGACATTGTTACCCCAGCCCCGATGTTCCCTTCTCACTGACACTGTTACCCCAGACCCGAGGTTCCCTTCTCCCTGACACTGTTACCCCAGCCCCGAGGATCCCTTCTCCCTGACATTGTTACCACAGCCCCGAGGTTCCTTCTCCCTCACATTGTTACCCCAGCCCCGAGGTTCCATTCTCCCTGACACTGTTACCCCAGCCCCGAGGTTCCCTTCTCAATGACACTGTTACGCCAGCGCCGAGGATCCCTTCTCCCTGACACTGTTACCCGAGCCCCGAGGTTCCCTTCTTTTTGACACTGTTACCCCAGCCCCGTGGTTCCCTTCTCCCTGACAGTGTTACCCCAGCCCCGAGTTTCCCTTCTCAGTGACACTGTTACCCCAGCCCCGAGTTTCCCTTCTCTCTGACACTGTTACCCCTGCCCCGAAGTTCCCTTCTCTCTGACACTGTTACCCTAGCCCCGAGGTTCCCTTCTCACTGACACTGTTACCCCTGCCCCGTGGTTCCCTTCTCCCTGACATTGTTACCCCAGCCCCGAGGTTCCCTTCTCCCTGACATTGTTACCCCTGCCCCGAGGTTCCCTTCTCCCTGACATTGTTACCCCTGCCCCCAGGTTCACTTCTCCCTGACACTTTTACCCCAGCCCCGAGTTTCCCTTCTCCCTGACATTGTTACCCCAGCCCCGTGCTTCCCTTCTCCCTGACACTGTTACCCCAGCCCCTAGGTTCCCTTCTCCCTGACACTGTTACCCCAGCCCCGAGGTTCCCTTCTCCCTGACACTGTTACCCTATCCCCGAGGTTCCCTTCTCACTGACACTGTTACCCCAGCCCCGAGTTTCCCCTTTCTCGGACACTTTTACACTAGTCCCGAGTTTCCCTTCTCCCTGACGCTGTTGCCCCAGACACGAGGTTCCCTTCTCCCTGACACTTTTAACCCAGCCCCGTGGTTCCCTTCTCCCTGACATTGTTACCCCAGCCCCGAGGTTCCCTTCTCTCTGACACTGTTGCAACAGCCCGGAGGTTTCCTTCTCCCTGACACTGTTACCCCAGCCCCGAGGTTCCATCTCCCTGACACTGTTACCCCAGCCCCGAGGTTCCCTTCTCCATTACATTGTTACCCCAGCCCCGAGGTTCCTTCTCCCTGACATTGTTACCCCAGCCCCGAGGTTCCCTTCTCCATGACACTGTTACCCCAGCCCCGACGTTCCCTTCTCCCTTACACTGTTACCCCAGCCCCGATGTTCCCTTCTCCCTGACATTGTTACCCCAGTCCCGAGTTTCCCTTCTCCCTGACATTGTTACCCCAGCCCCGAGGATCCCTTATACCTGACCATGTTACCCCAAACCCGAGGTTCCCTTCTCCCTGACACTGTTACCCCAGCCCCGAGGTTCCCTTCTCTCTGACACAGTTACCCAAGCCCCGTGGTTCCCTTCTCCCTGACACTGTAACCTCAGCCCGAAAGTTCCCTTCTCCCTGACACTGTTACCCCAGCCCCGACTTTCCCTTCTCCATGACACTGTTACCCCAGTCCCAGGTTCCCTTCTCCCTGACACTGTAACCCCAGACCCGAGGTTCCATTCACCCTGACACTGTTACCCCAGCCCCGAGGTTCCCTTCTCCCTGACATTGTTTCCCCAGCACCGAGGTGCCCTTCTCCCTGACATTATTACCCCCGCCCCGAGGTTCTCTTCTCTCTGACAGTCTTATGCGGGCCCCGAGGTACCCTTCTCCCTGAGACTGTTACCCCAGTCCCGAGGTTCCATTCTCCCTGACACTGTTACCCCAGCCCCGAGGTTCCCTTCTCCCTGGCACTGTTACCCCAGCCCCAAGGTTCCCTTCTCCCTGACATTGTTACCCCAGTCCCGAGGTTCCATTTTCCCTGACACTGTTAACCCACCCCGATGTTCCCTTCTCCCTGACACTGTTACCCCAGCCACAAGGTTCCCTTCTCCCTGACACTGTTACCCCAGCCCCGAGGCTCTCTTCTCCTTGACATTGTTATCCCAGCCCCGAGTTTCCCTTCTCCCTGACACTGTTACTCAAGACCCAAGGTTCCCTTCTCCCTGACGCTGTTACCCCAGACCCGAGGTTCCCTTCTCTCTGACATTGTTACCCCAGCCCCGAGGTTCCCTTCTCTCTGACATTGTTGCAACAGCCCTGAGGTTCCCTTCTCCCTGACACTGTTATCCCAACCCCGAGGTCCCATTCTCCGTGACATTGTTACCCCAGCCCCGAGGTTCCCTTCTCCCTGACACTGTTACCCCAGCCCGGAGGTTCCCTTCTTCCTGATATTGTTACCCCAGCTCCAAGGTTCCCTTCTCCCTGACATTGTTACCACAGCCCCGAGGTTCCCTTCTCCATGACACTGTTACCCCAGCCCCGAGGATCCCTTTTCCTGGACCCTGTTACCCCAAACCCGAGGTTCGCTTCTCCCTGACACCGTTACCCCAGCCCCAATGTCCCTTCTCCGTGACACTATTAGCCCAGCCCCGAGGCTCCCTTCTCCCTGACACTGTTACCCCAGCGCCGAGGTTCCCTTCTCCCTGACACCGTTACCCCAGCCCCGAGCTTCCCTTCTCCCTGACACTGTTACCCCAGCCCCGAAGTTCCCTTCTCAATGACACGGTTACCCCAGCCCAGAGGTTCCCTTCTCCCTGACACTGTTACCCCAGCCCCGAGGTTCCCTTCTCCCTGACACTGTTACCCCTGCCCCGTGGTTCCCTTCTCCCTGACACTGTTACCTCAGCCCTAAGTTTCCCTTCTCCATGACACTGTTACCCCAGCCCCGACGTTCCCTTCTCCCTTACACTGTTACCCCAGCCCCGATGTTCCCTTCTCCCTGACATTGTTACCCCAGTCCCGAGTTTCCCTTCTCCCTGACATTGTTACCCCAGCCCCGAGGATCCCTTATACCTGACCATGTTACCCCAAACCCGAGGTTCCCTTCTCCCTGACACTGTTACCCCTGCCCCGAGGTTCCCTTCTCTCTGACACAGTTACCCAAGTCCCGTGGTTCCCCTCTCCCTGACACTGTTACCCCAGCCCCGAGGTTCCCTTCTCTCTGACATTGTTACCCCAGCCCCGAGGTTCCCTACAACTGACACTGTTACCCCTGCCCCGATGTTCCCTTCTCCCTGACACTGTTACCCCAACCCCCAGGTTCCCTTCTCCCTGACATTGTTACCCCAGCCCCGATGTTCCCTTCTCACTGACACTGTTACCCCAGCCCCGAGGTTCCCTTCTCCCTGACACTGTTACCCCAGCCCCGAGGATCCCTTCTCCCTGACATTGTTACCACAGCCCCGAGGTTCCTTCTCCCTCACATTGTTACCCCAGCCCCGAGGTTCCATTCTCCCTGACACTGTTACCCCAGCCCCGAGGTTCCCTTTTCACTGACACTGTTACGCCAGCGCTGAGGATCCCTTCTCCCTGACACTGTTACCCCAGCCCCGATGTTCCCTTCTTTTTGACACTGTTACCCCAGCCCCGTGGTTCCCTTCTCCCTGACAGTGTTACCCCAGCCCCGAGTTTCCCTTCTCAGTGACACTGTTACCCCAGCCCCGAGTTTCCCTTCTCTCTGACACTGTTACCCCTGCCCCGAAGTTCCCTTCTCTCTGACACTGTTACCCCAGCCCCGAGGTTCCCTTCTCACTGACACTGTTACCCCTGCCCCGTGGTTCCCTTCTCCCTGACATTGTTACCCCAGCCCCGAGGTTCCCTTCTCCCTGACATTGTTACCCCTGCCCCGAGGTTCCCTTCTCCCTGACATTGTTACCCCTGCCCCCAGGTTCACTTCTCCCTGACACTTTTACCCCAGCCCCGAGTTTCCCTTCTCCCTGACATTGTTACCCCAGCCCCGTGCTTCCCTTCTCCCTGACACAGTTACCCCAGCCCCTAGGTTCCCTTCTCCCTGACACTGTTACCCCAGCCCCGAGGTTCCCTTCTCCCTGACACTGTTACCCTAGCCCCGAGGTTCCCTTCTCACTGACACTGTTACCCCAGCCCCGAGTTTCCCCTTTCTCGGACACTTTTACACTAGTCCCGAGTTTCCCGTCTCCCTGACGCTGTTGCCCCAGACACGAGGTTCCCTTCTCCCTGACACTGTTACCCCACCCCGTGGTTCCATTCTCCCTGACATTGTTTCCCCAGCCCCGAGGTTCCCTTCTCCCTGAAATTGTTACCCCTGCCCCGAGGTTCCCTTCTCCCTGACATTGTTACCCCAGTCCCGAGGTTCCATTTTCCCTGACACTGTTAAACCACCCCGATGTTCCCTTCTCCCAGACACTGTTACCCCAGCCACAAGGTTCCCTTCTCCCTGACACTGTTACCCCAGCCCCGAGGCTCTCTTCTCCTTGACATTGTTATCCCAGCCCCGAGTTTCCCTTCTCCCTGACAGTGTTACCCAAGACCCAAGGTTCCCTTCTCCCTGACGCTGTTACCCCAGACCCGAGGTTCCCTTCTCTCTGACATTGTTACCCCAGCCCCGAGGTTCCCTTCTCTCTGACATTGTTGCAACAGCCCTGAGGTTCCCGTCTCCCTGACACTGTTATCCCAACCCCGAGGTCCCATTCTCCGTGACATTGTTACCCCAGCCCCGAGGTTCCCTTCTCCCTGACACTGTTACCCCAGCCCGGAAGTTCCCTTCTTCCTGATATTGTTACCCCAGCTCCAAGGTTCCCTTCTCCCTGACATTGTTACCACAGCCCCGAGGTTCCCTTCTCCATGACACTGTTACCCCAGCCCCGAGGATCCCTTTTCCTGGACCTGTTACCCCAAACCCGAGGTTCGCTTCTCCCTGACACCGTTACCCCAGCCCCAATGTCCCTTCTCCGTGACACTATTAGCCCAGCCCCGAGGCTCCCTTCTCCCTGACACTGCTACCCCAGCGCCGAGGTTCCCTTCTCCCTGACACCGTTACCCCAGCCCCGAGCTTCCCTTCTCCCTGACACTGTTACCCCAGCCCCGAGGTTCCCTTCTCAATGACACGGTTACCCCAGCCCAGAGGTTCCCTTCTCCCTGACACTGTTACCCCAGCCCCGAGGTTCCCTTCTCCCTGACACTGTTACCCCTGCCCCGTGGTTCCCTTCTCCCTGACACTGTTACCTCAGCCCTAAGTTTCCCTTCTCCATGACACTGTTACCCCAGCCCCGACGTTCCCTTCTCCCTTACACTGTTACCCCAGCCCCGATGTTCCCTTCTCCCTGACATTGTTACCCCAGTCCCGAGTTTCCCTTCTCCCTGACATTGTTACCCCAGCCCCGAGGATCCCTTATACCTGACCATGTTACCCCAAACCCGAGGTTCCCTCCTCCCTGACACTGTTACCCCAGCCCCGAGGTTCCCTTCTCTCTGAGACAGTTACCCAAGTCCCGTGGTTCCCCTCTCCCTGACACTGTTACCCCAGCCCCGAGGTTCCCTTCTCTCTGACATTGTTACCCCAGCCCCGAGGTTCCCTACAACTGACACTGTTACCCCTGCCCCGATGTTCCCTTCTCCCTGACACTGTTACCCCAACCCCCAGGTTCCCTTCTCCCTGACATTGTTACCCCAGCCCCGATGTTCCCTTCTCACTGACACTGTTACCCCAGCCCCGAGGTTCCCTTCTCCCTGACACTGTTACCCCAGCCCCGAGGATCCCTTCTCCCTGACATTGTTACCACAGCCCCGAGGTTCCTTCTCCCTCACATTGTTACCCCAGCCCCGAGGTTCCATTCTCCCTGACACTGTTACCCCAGCCCCGAGGTTCCCTTCTCAATGACACTGTTACGCCAGCGCCGAGGATCCCTTCTCCCTGACACTGTTACCCCAGCCCCGAGGTTCCCTTCTTTTTGACACTGTTACCCCAGCCCCGTGGTTCCCTTCTCCCTGACAGTGTTACCCCAGCCCCGAGTTTCCCTTCTCAGTGACACTGTTACCCCTGCCCCGAGTTTCCCTTCTCTCTGACACTGTTACCCCTGCCCCGAAGTTCCCTTCTCTCTGACACTGTTACCCTAGCCCCGAGGTTCCCTTCTCACTGACACTGTTACCCCTGCCCCGTGGTTCCCTTCTCCCTGACATTGTTACCCCAGCCCCGAGGTTCCCTTCTCCCTGACATTGTTACCCCTGCCCCCAGGTTCACTTCTCCCTGACACTTTTACCCCAGCCCCGAGTTTCCCTTCTCCCTGACATTGTTACCCCAGCCCCGTGCTTCCCTTCTCCCTGACACTGTTACCCCAGCCCATAGGTTCCCTTCTCCCTGACACTGTTACCCCAGCCCCGAGGTTCCCTTCTCCCTGACACTGTTACCCTATCCCCGAGGTTCCCTTCTCACTGACACTGTTACCCCAGCCCCGAGTTTCCCCTTTCTCGGACACTTTTACACTAGTCCCGAGTTTCCCTTCTCCCTGACGCTGTTGCCCCAGACACGAGGTTCCCTTCTCCCTGACACTTTTAACCCAGCCCCGTGGTTCCCTTCTCCCTGACATTATTACCCCAGCCCCGAGGTTCCCTTCTCTCTGACACTGTTGCAACAGCCCGGAGGTTCCCTTCTCCCTGACACTGTTACCCCAGCCCCGAGGCTCCATCTCCCTGACACTGTTACCCCAGCCCCGAGGTTCCCTTCTCCATTACATTGTTACCCCAGCCCCGAGGTTCCTTCTCCCTGACATTGTTACCCCAGTCCCGAGGTTCCCTTCTCCATGACACTGTTACCCCAGCCCCGACGTTCCCTTCTCCCTGACACTGTTACCCCAGCCCCGATGTTCCCTTCTCCCTGACATTGTTACCCCAGTCCCGAGTTTCCCTTCTCCCTGACATTGTTACCCCAGCCCCGAGGATCCCTTATACCTGACCATGTTACCCCAAACCCGAGGTTCCCTTCTCCCTGACACTGTTACCCCAGCCCCGAGGTTCCCTTCTCTCTGACACAGTTACCCAAGCCCCGTGGTTCCCTTCTCCCTGACACTGTAACCTCAGCCCGAAAGTTCCCTTCTCCCTGACACTGTTACCCCAGCCCCGACTTTCCCTTCTCCATGACACTGTTACCCCAGTCCCAGGTTCCCTTCTCCCTGACACTGTTACCCCAGACCCGAGGTTCCATTCACCCTGACACTGTTACCCCAGCCCCGAGGTTCCCTTCTCCCTGACATTGTTTCCCCAACACCGAGGTGCCCTTCTCCCTGACATTATTACCCCCGCCCCGAGGTTCTCTTCTCTCTGACAGTCTTATGCGGGCCCCGAGGTACCCTTCTCCCTGAGACTGTTACCCCAGCCCCGAGGTTCCATTCTCCCTGACACTGTTACCCCAGCCCCGAGGTTCCCTTCTCCCTGGCACTGTTACCCCAGCCCCAAGGTTCCCTTCTCCCTGACATTGTTACCCCAGTCCCGAGGTTCCATTTTCCCTGACACTGTTAACCCACCCCGATGTTCCCTTCTCCCTGACACTGTTACCCCAGCCACAAGGTTCCCTTCTCCCTGACACTGTTACCCCAGCCCCGAGGCTCTCTTCTCCTTGACATTGTTATCCCAGCCCCGAGTTTCCCTTCTCCCTGACACTGTTACTCAAGACCCAAGGTTCCCTTCTCCCTGACGCTGTTACCCCAGACCCGAGGTTCCCTTCTCTCTGACATTGTTACCCCAGCCCCGAGGTTCCCTTCTCTCTGACATTGTTGCAACAACCCTGAGGTTCCCTTCTCCCTGACACTGTTATCCCAACCCCGAGGTCCCATTCTCCGTGACATTGTTACCCCAGCCCCGAGGTTCCCTTCTCCCTGACACTGTTACCCCAGCCCGGAGGTTCCCTTCTTCCTGATATTGTTACCCCAGCTCCAAGGTTCCCTTCTCCCTGACATTGTTACCACAGCCCCGAGGTTCCCTTCTCCATGACACTGTTACCCCAGCCCCGAGGATCCCTTTTCCTGGACCCTGTTACCCCAAACCCGAGGTTCGCTTCTCCCTGACACCGTTACCCCAGCCCCAATGTCCCTTCTCCGTGACACTATTAGCCCAGCCCCGAGGCTCCCTTCTCCCTGACACTGTTACCCCAGCGCCGAGGTTCCCTTCTCCCTGACACCGTTACCCCAGCCCCGAGCTTCCCTTCTCCCTGACACTGTTACCCCAGCCCCGAAGTTCCCTTCTCAATGACACGGTTACCCCAGCCCAGAGGTTCCCTTCTCCCTGACACTGTTACCCCAGCCCCGAGGTTCCCTTCTCCCTGACACTGTTACCCCTGCCCCGTGGTTCCCTTCTCCCTGACACTGTTACCTCAGCCCTAAGTTTCCCTTCTCCATGACACTGTTACCCCAGCCCCGACGTTCCCTTCTCCCTTACACTGTTACCCCAGCCCCGATGTTCCCTTCTCCCTGACATTGTTACCCCAGTCCCGAGTTTCCCTTCTCCCTGACATTGTTACCCCAGCCCCGAGGATCCCTTATACCTGACCATGTTACCCCAAACCCGAGGTTCCCTTCTCCCTGACACTGTTACCCCTGCCCCGAGGTTCCCTTCTCTCTGACACAGTTACCCAAGTCCCGTGGTTCCCCTCTCCCTGACACTGTTACCCCAGCCCCGAGGTTCCCTTCTCTCTGACATTGTTACCCCAGCCCCGAGGTTCCCTACAACTGACACTGTTACCCCTGCCCCGATGTTCCCTTCTCCCTGACACTGTTACCCCAACCCCCAGGTTCCCTTCTCCCTGACATTGTTACCCCAGCCCCGATGTTCCCTTCTCACTGACACTGTTACCCCAGCCCCGAGGTTCCCTTCTCCCTGACACTGTTACCCCAGCCCCGAGGATCCCTTCTCCCTGACATTGTTACCACAGCCCCGAGGTTCCTTCTCCCTCACATTGTTACCCCAGCCCCGAGGTTCCATTCTCCCTGACACTGTTACCCCAGCCCCGAGGTTCCCTTTTCACTGACACTGTTACGCCAGCGCCGAGGATCCCTTCTCCCTGACACTGTTACCCCAGCCCCGATGTTCCCTTCTTTTTGACACTGTTACCCCAGCCCCGTGGTTCCCTTCTCCCTGACAGTGTTACCCCAGCCCCGAGTTTCCCTTCTCAGTGACACTGTTACCCCAGCCCCGAGTTTCCCTTCTCTCTGACACTGTTACCCCTGCCCCGAAGTTCCCTTCTCTCTGACACTGTTACCCCAGCCCCGAGGTTCCCTTCTCACTGACACTGTTACCCCTGCCCCGTGGTTCCCTTCTCCCTGACATTGTTACCCCAGCCCCGAGGTTCCCTTCTCCCTGACATTGTTACCCCTGCCCCGAGGTTCCCTTCTCCCTGACATTGTTACCCCTGCCCCCAGGTTCACTTCTCCCTGACACTTTTACCCCAGCCCCGAGTTTCCCTTCTCCCTGACATTGTTACCCCAGCCCCGTGCTTCCCTTCTCCCTGACACAGTTACCCCAGCCCCTAGGTTCCCTTCTCCCTGACACTGTTACCCCAGCCCCGAGGTTCCCTTCTCCCTGACACTGTTACCCTAGCCCCGAGGTTCCCTTCTCACTGACACTGTTACCCCAGCCCCGAGTTTCCCCTTTCTCGGACACTTTTACACTAGTCCCGAGTTTCCCTTCTCCCTGACGCTGTTGCCCCAGACACGAGGTTCCCTTCTCCCTGACACTGTTACCCCACCCCGTGGTTCCATTCTCCCTGACATTGTTTCCCCAGCCCCGAGGTTCCCTTCTCCCTGAAATTGTTACCCCTGCCCCGAGGTTCCCTTCTCCCTGACATTGTTACCCCTGCCCCCAGATTCACTTATCCCTGACACTTTTACCCCAGCCCCGAGGTTCCCTTTTCTCTGACATTGTTACCCCAGCCCAGAGTTTCGCTTCTCTCTGACACTGTTACCCCAGCCAGAAGGTTCCCTTCTCCCTGACACTGTTACCCCAGCCCCGAGGTTCCCTTCTCTCTGACATTGTTACCCCAGCCCCGAGGTTCCCTACAACTGACACTGTTACCCCTGCCCCGATGTTCCCTTCTCCCTGACACTGTTACGCCAACCGCCAGGTTCCCTTCTCCCTGACACTGTTACCCCAGCCCCGATGTTCCCTTGCCCCTGACACTGTTACCCCAGCCCCGAGTTCCCCTTCTCACTGACACGGTTACCCCACCCCCGAGGTTCCCTTCTCCCTGACACTGTTACCTCAGCCCCAACGTTCCCTTCTCCCTGACACTGTTACCCCAGCCCCAAGGTTCCCTTCTCCCTGACATTGTAACCCCAGCCCCGAGGTTCCTTTCTCTCTGACACAGGTGCAACAGCCCTGAGGTTCCCTTCTCCCTGACACTGTTACCCAAGCCCCGAGGTTCCATCTCCCTGACATTGTTACCCCAGCCCCGAGGTCCCCTTCTCCATTACACTGTTATCCCAGCCCAGAGGTTCCTTCTCCCTGACATTGTTACCCCAGCCCTGATCTTCCCTTCTCCGTGACACTGTAACCCCAGCCCCGAGGTTCCCTTCTCCCTGACACTGTTACCCCAGCCCCGAGGATCCCTTCTGCCTGACATTGTTACCACAGCCCCGAGGTTCCTTCTCCCTCACATTGTTACCCCAGCCCCGAGGTTCCCTTCTCCCTGACACTGTGACCCCAGCCCCGAGGTTCCCTTCTCACTGACACTGTTACCCCAGCCCCGAGGATTCCTTCTCCCTGACACTGTGACCCCGGCCCCGAGGTTCCCTTCTCTTTGACACTGTTACCCCAGCCCCGTGGTTCCCTTCTCCCTGACATTGTTACCCCAGCCCCAAGTTTCCCTTCTCACTGACACTGTTACCCCAGCCCCGAGTTTCCCTTCTCTCTGACACTGTTACCCCAGCCCCGAAGTTCCCTTCTCTCGGACAGTTACCCCAGCCCCGAGGTTCCCTTCTCACTGACACTGTTACCCAAGCCCCGTGGTTCCCTTCTCCCTGACATTGTTACCCCAGCTCCGAGTTTCCCTTCTCCCTGACATTGTTACCCCTGCCCCGAGGTTCCCTTCTCCCTGACATTGTTACCCCTGACCCAGGTTCACTTCTCCCTGACACTTTTACCCCAGCCCCGAGGTTCCCTTTTCTCTGACACTGTTGCCCCAGCCCAGAGTTTCCCTTCTCTCTGACACTGTAACCCCAGCCCCGATGTTCGCTTCTCTCTGACACTGTTACCCCTGCCCCGAGGTTCCCTTCTCTCTGACACTGTTACCCCAGACCGGAGGTTCCCTTCTCTCTGACACTGTTACCCCAGCCCTGAGGTGCCCTTCTCCCTGACACTGTTACCCCAGCCACAAGGTTCCCTTCTCCCTGACACTGTTACCCCAGCCCCGAGGTTCCCTTCTCCCTGACACTGTTACCCCAGCCCCGAGGTTCCCTTCTCACTGACACTGTTACCCCAGCCCCGAGTTTCCCCTTTCTCTGACACTTTTACACTAGTCCCGAGGTTCCTTTCTCCCTGACGCTGTTTCCCCAGACACGAGGTTCCCTTCTCCCTGACACTGTTACCCCAGCCCCGTTGTTCCCTTCTACCTGACATTGTTACCGCAGCCCCGAGGTTCCCTTCTCCCTGACGCTGTTACCCTAGCCCCGAGGATCCCTTCTCCCTGACATTGTTACCCCTGCCCCCAGATTCACTTATCCCTGACACTTTTACCCCAGCCCCGAGGTTCCCTTTTCTCTGACATTGTTACCCCAGCCCAGAGTTTCGCTTCTCTCTGACACTGTTACCCACAGCCAGAAGGTTCCCTTCTCCCTGACACTGTTACCCCAGCCCCGAGGTTCCCTTCTCTCTGACATTGTTACCCCAGCCCCGAGGTTCCCTACAACTGACACTGTTACCCCTGCCCCGATGTTCCCTTCTCCCTGACACTGTTACGCCAACCGCCAGGTTCCCTTCTCCCTGACACTGTTACCCCAGCCCCGATGTTCCCTTGCCCCTGACACTGTTACCCCAGCCCCGAGTTCCCCTTCTCACTGACACGGTTACCCCACCCCCGAGGTTCCCTTCTCCCTGACACTGTTACCTCAGCCCCAACGTTCCCTTCTCCCTGACACTGTTACCCCAGCCCCAAGGTTCCCTTCTCCCTGACATTGTAACCCCAGCCCCGAGGTTCCTTTCTCTCTGACACAGGTGCAACAGCCCTGAGGTTCCCTTCTCCCTGACACTGTTACCCAAGCACCGAGGTTCCATCTCCCTGACATTGTTACCCCAGCCCCGAGGTCCCCTTCTCCATTACACTGTTATCCCAGCCCAGAGGTTCCTTCTCCCTGACATTGTTACCCCAGCCCCGATCTTCCCTTCTCCGTGACACTGTAACGCCAGCCCCGAGGTTCCCTTCTCCCTGACACTGTTACCCCAGCCCCGAGGATCCCTTCTGCCTGACATTGTTACCACAGCCCCGAGGTTCCTTCTCCCTCACATTGTTACCCCAGCCCCGAGGTTCCCTTCTCCCTGACACTGTGACCCCAGCCCCGAGGTTCCCTTCTCACTGACACTGTTACCCCAGCCCCGAGGATTCCTTCTCCCTGACACTGTGACCCCGGCCCCGAGGTTCCCTTCTCTTTGACACTGTTACCCCAGCCCCGTGGTTCCCTTCTCCCTGACATTGTTACCCCAGCCCCGAGTTTCCCTTCTCAATGACACTGTTACCCCAGCCCCGAGTTTCCCTTCTCTCTGACACTGTTACCCCAGCCCCGAAGTTCCCTTCTCTCGGACAGTTACCCCAGCCCCGAGGTTCCCTTCTCACTGACACTGTTACCCAAGCCCCGTGGTTCCCTTCTCCCTGACATTGTTACCCCAGCCCCGAGTTTCCCTTCTCCCTGACATTGTTACCCCTGCCCCGAGGTTCCCTTCTCCCTGACATTGTTACCCCTGACCCAGGTTCACTTCTCCCTGACACTTTTTCCCCAGCCCCGAGGTTCCCTTTTCTCTGACACTGTTGCCCCAGCCCAGAGTTTCCCTTCTCTCTGACACTGTAACCCCAGCCCCGAGGTTCGCTTCTCTCTGACACTGTTACCCCTGCCCCGAGTTTCCCTTCTCTCTGACACTGTTACCCCAGACCCGAGGTTCCCTTCTCTCTGACACTGTTACCCCAGCCCTGAGGTGCCCTTCTCCCTGACACTGTTAGCCCAGCCCCGAGTTTCCCTTCTCCCAGACATTGTTACCCCAGCCCCGTGCTTCCCTTCTCCCTGACACTGTTACCCCAGCCACAAGGTTCCCTTCTCCCTGACACTGTTACCCCAGCCCCGAGGTTCCCTTCTCCCTGACACTGTTACCCCAGCCCCGAGGTTCCCTTCTCACTGACACTGTTACCCCAGCCCCGAGTTTCCCCTTTCTCTGACACTTTTACACTAGTCCCGAGGTTCCTTTCTCCCTGACGCTGTTTCCCCAGACACGAGGTTCCCTTCTCCCTGACACTGTTACCCCAGCCCCGAGGATCCCTTCTCCCTGACATTGTTACCCCTGCCCCCAGATTCACTTCTCCCTGACACTTTTACCCCGGCCCCGAGGTTCCCTTTTCTCTGACACTGTTACCCCAGCCCTGTGTTTCGCTTCTCTCTGACACTGTTACCCCAGCCCCGAGGTTCCCTTCTCTCTGACACTGTTATCCGAGGCCCGAGGTTCCCTTGTCCCTGACACTGTTACCCCAGCCCTGAGGTTCCCTTCTCCCTGACACTGTTACCCCAGCCCCGAGGCTCCCTTCTCCCTGACATTGTTATCCCAGCCCCGAGTTTCCCTTCTCCCTGACACTGTTACCCAAGTCCCAAGGTTCCCTTCTCCCTGACACTGTTATCCCAGCCCCGAGGTTCCCTTCTCCCTGACACTGTTACCCCAGCCCCGAGGATCCCTTCTCCCTGACATTGTTACCACAGCCCCGAGGTTCCTTCTCCCTCACATTGTTACCCCAGCCCCGAGGTTCCATTCTCCCTGACACTGTTACCCCAGCCCCGAGGTTCCCTTTTCACTGACACTGTTACGCCAGCGCCGAGGATCCCTTCTCCCTGACACTGTTACCCCAGCCCCGATGTTCCCTTCTTATTGACACTGTTACCCCAGCCCCGTGGTTCCCTTCTCCCTGACAGTGTTACCCCAGCCCCGAGTTTCCCTTCTCAGTGACACTGTTACCCCAGCCCCGAGTTTCCCTTCTCTCTGACACTGTTACCCCTGCCCCGAAGTTCCCTTCTCTCTGACACTGTTACCCCAGCCCCGAGGTTCCCTTCTCACTGACACTGTTACCCCTGCCCCGTGGTTCCCTTCTCCCTGACATTGTTACCCCAGCCCCGAGGTTCCCTTCTCCCTGACATTGTTACCCCTGCCCCGAGGTTCCCTTCTCCCTGACATTGTTACCCCTGCCCCCAGGTTCACTTCTCCCTGACACTTTTACCCCAGCCCCGAGTTTCCCTTCTCCCTGACATTGTTACCCCAGCCCCGTGCTTCCCTTCTCCCTGACACAGTTACCCCAGCCCCTAGGTTCCCTTCTCCCTGACACTGTTACCCCAGCCCCGAGGTTCCCTTCTCCCTGACACTGTTACCCTAGCCCCGAGGTTCCCTTCTCACTGACACTGTTACCCCAGCCCCGAGTTTCCCCTTTCTCGGACACTTTTACACTAGTCCCGAGTTTCCCTTCTCCCTGACGCTGTTGCCCCAGACACGAGGTTCCCTTCTCCCTGACACTGTTACCCCACCCCGTGGTTCCATTCTCCCTGACATTGTTTCCCCAGCCCCGAGGTTCCCTTCTCCCTGAAATTGTTACCCCTGCCCCGAGGTTCCCTTCTCCCTGACATTGTTACCCCTGCCCCCAGATTCACTTATCCCTGACACTTTTACCCCAGCCCCGAGGTTCCCTTTTCTCTGACATTGTTACCCCAGCCCAGAGTTTCGCTTCTCTCTGACACTGTTACCCCAGCCAGAAGGTTCCCTTCTCCCTGACACTGTTACCCCAGCCCCGAGGTTCCCTTCTCTCTGACATTGTTACCCCAGCCCCGAGGTTCCCTACAACTGACACTGTTACCCCTGCCCCGATGTTCCCTTCTCCCTGACACTGTTACGCCAACCGCCAGGTTCCCTTCTCCCTGACACTGTTACCCCAGCCCCGATGTTCCCTTGCCCCTGACACTGTTACCCCAGCCCCGAGTTCCCCTTCTCACTGACACGGTTACCCCACCCCCGAGGTTCCCTTCTCCCTGACACTGTTACCTCAGCCCCAACGTTCCCTTCTCCCTGACACTGTTACCCCAGCCCCAAGGTTCCCTTCTCCCTGACATTGTAACCCCAGCCCCGAGGTTCCTTTCTCTCTGACACAGGTGCAACAGCCCTGAGGTTCCCTTCTCCCTGACACTGTTACCCAAGCCCCGAGGTTCCATCTCCCTGACATTGTTACCCCAGCCCCGAGGTCCCCTTCTCCATTACACTGTTATCCCAGCCCAGAGGTTCCTTCTCCCTGACATTGTTACCCCAGCCCCGATCTTCCCTTCTCCGTGACACTGTAACCCCAGCCCCGAGGTTCCCTTCTCCCTGACACTGTTACCCCAGCCCCGAGGATCCCTTCTGCCTGACATTGTTACCACAGCCCCGAGGTTCCTTCTCCCTCACATTGTTACCCCAGCCCCGAGGTTCCCTTCTCCCTGACACTGTGACCCCAGCCCCGAGGTTCCCTTCTCACTGACACTGTTACCCCAGCCCCGAGGATTCCTTCTCCCTGACACTGTGACCCCGGCCCCGAGGTTCCCTTCTCTTTGACACTGTTACCCCAGCCCCGTGGTTCCCTTCTCCCTGACATTGTTACCCCAGCCCCGAGTTTCCCTTCTCACTGACACTGTTACCCCAGCCCCGAGTTTCCCTTCTCTCTGACACTGTTACCCCAGCCCCGAAGTTCCCTTCTCTCGGACAGTTACCCCAGCCCCGAGGTTCCCTTCTCACTGACACTGTTACCCAAGCCCCGTGGTTCCCTTCTCCCTGACATTGTTACCCCAGCCCCGAGTTTCCCTTCTCCCTGACATTGTTACCCCTGCCCCAACGTTCCCTTCTCCCTGACACTGTTACCCCAGCCCCAAGGTTCCCTTCTCCCTGACATTGTAACCCCAGCCCCGAGGTTCCTTTCTCTCTGACACAGGTGCAACAGCCCTGAGGTTCCCTTCTCCCTGACACTGTTACCCAAGCCCCGAGGTTCCATCTCCCTGACATTGTTACCCCAGCCCCGAGGTCCCCTTCTCCATTACACTGTTATCCCAGCCCAGAGGTTCCTTCTCCCTGACATTGTTACCCCAGCCCCGATCTTCCCTTCTCCGTGACACTGTAACCCCAGCCCCGAGGTTCCCTTCTCCCTGACACTGTTACCCCAGCCCCGAGGATCCCTTCTGCCTGACATTGTTACCACAGCCCCGAGGTTCCTTCTCCCTCACATTGTTACCCCAGCCCCGAGGTTCCCTTCTCCCTGACACTGTGACCCCAGCCCCGAGGTTCCCTTCTCACTGACACTGTTACCCCAGCCCCGAGGATTCCTTCTCCCTGACACTGTGACCCCGGCCCCGAGGTTCCCTTCTCTTTGACACTGTTACCCCAGCCCCGTGGTTCCCTTCTCCCTGACATTGTTACCCCAGCCCCGAGTTTCCCTTCTCACTGACACTGTTACCCCAGCCCCGAGTTTCCCTTCTCTCTGACACTGTTACCCCAGCCCCGAAGTTCCCTTCTCTCGGACAGTTACACCAGCCCCGAGGTTCCCTTCTCACTGACACTGTTACCCAAGCCCCGTGGTTCCCTTCTCCCTAACATTGTTACCCCAGCCCCGAGTTTCCCTTCTCCCTGACATTGTTACCCCTGCCCCGAGGTTCCCTTCTCCCTGACATTGTTACCCCTGACCCAGGTTCACTTCTCCCTGACACTTTTACCCCAGCCCCGAGGTTCCCTTTTCTCTGACACTGTTGCCCCAGCCCAGAGTTTCCCTTCTCTCTGACACTGTAACCCCAGCCCCGAGGTTCGCTTCTCTCTGACACTGTTACCCCTGCCCCGAGGTTCCCTTCTCTCTGACACTGTTACCCCAGACCCGAGGTTCCCTTCTCTCTGACACTGTTACCCCAGCCCTGAGGTGCCCTTCTCCCTGACACTGTTAGCCCAGCCCCGAGTTTCCCTTCTCCCAGACATTGTTACCCCAGCCCCGTGCTTCCCTTCTCCCTGACACTGTTACCCCAGCCACAAGGTTCCCTTCTCCCTGACACTGTTACCCCAGCCCCGAGGTTCCCTTCTCCCTGACACTGTTACCCCAGCCCCGAGGTTCCCTTCTCACTGACACTGTTACCCCAGCCCCGAGTTTCCCCTTTCTCTGACACTTTTACACTAGTCCCGAGGTTCCTTTCTCCCTGACGCTGTTTCCCCAGACACGAGGTTCCCTTCTCCCTGACACTGTTACCCCAGCCCCGTTGTTCCCTTCTACCTGACATTGTTACCGCAGCCCCGAGGTTCCCTTCTCCCTGACGCTGTTACCCCAGCCCCGAGGATCCCTTCTCCCTGACATTGTTACCCCTGCCCCCAGATTCACTTCTCCCTGACACTTTTACCCCGGCCCCGAGGTTCCCTTTTCTCTGACACTGTTACCCCAGCCCTGTGTTTCGCTTCTCTCTGACACTGTTACCCCAGCCCCGAGGTTCCCTTCTCTCTGACACTGTTATCCGAGGCCCGAGGTTCCCTTGTCCCTGACACTGTTACCCCAGCCCTGAGGTTCCCTTCTCCCTGACACTGTTACCCCAGCCCCGAGGCTCCCTTCTCCCTGACATTGTTATCCCAGCCCCGAGTTTCCCTTCTCCCTGACACTGTTACCCAAGTCCCAAGGTTCCCTTCTCCCTGACACTGTTATCCCAGCCCCGAGGTTCCCTTCTCTCTGACATTGTTACCCCTGCCCCGAGGTTCCCTTCTCTCTGACATTATTGCAACAGCCCTGAGGTTCCCTTCTCCCTGACACTGTTATCCCAACCCCGAGGTCCCATTCTCCGTGACATTGTTACCCCAGCCCCGAGGTTCCCTTCACCCTGACACTCTTACCGCAGCCCGGAGGTTCCCTTCTTCCTGATATTGTTACCCCAGCCCCGAGGTTCCCTTCTCCCTGACATTGTTACCACAGCCCCGAGGTTCCCTTCTCCCTGACACTGTTACCCGAGCCCCGAGGATCCCTTTTCGTGGACCCTGTTACCCCAAACCCGAGGTTCGCTTCTCCCTGACACCTTTACCCCAGCCCAAAGGTCCCTTCTCCGTGACACTATTACCCCAGCCCCGAGGTTCCCTTCTCCCTGACACTGTTTCCCCAGCCCCGAGGATCCCTTTTCCCGGACACTGTTACCACAAACCCGAGGTTCCCTTCTCCCTGACACTGTTACCCCAGCCGCAAGGTTCCGTTCTCCCTGACACAGTTACACCGGCCCCGAGGTTCCCTTCTCCCTGACACTGTTACCCCGGACCCGAGTATCCCTTCTCCCTGACACTGCTACCCCAGCCCCTTGGTTCCCTTCTCCCTGACACTGTTACCTCAGCCCCAAGGTTCCCTTCTCCATGACACTGTTATCCCAGCCCCGACGTTCCCTTCTCCCTTACACTGTTACCCCAGCCCCGATGTTCCCTTGCCCCTGACACTGTTACCCCAGCCCCGAGTTCCCCTTCTCACTGACACGGTTACCCCACCCCCGAGGTTCCCTTCTCCCTGACACTGTTACCTCAGCCCCAACGTTCCCTTCTCCCTGACACTGTTACCCCAGCCCCAAGGTTCCCTTCTCCCTGACATTGTAACCCCAGCCCCGAGGTTCCTTTCTCTCTGACACAGGTGCAACAGCCCTGAGGTTCCCTTCTCCCTGACACTGTTACCCAAGCACCGAGGTTCCATCTCCCTGACATTGTTACCCCAGCCCCGAGGTCCCCTTCTCCATTACACTGTTATCCCAGCCCAGAGGTTCCTTCTCCCTGACATTGTTACCCCAGCCCCGATCTTCCCTTCTCCGTGACACTGTAACCCCAGCCCCGAGGTTCCCTTCTCCCTGACACTGTTACCCCAGCCCCGAGGATCCCTTCTGCCTGACATTGTTACCACAGCCCCGAGGTTCCTTCTCCCTCACATTGTTACCCCAGCCCCGAGGTTCCCTTCTCCCTGACACTGTGACCCCAGCCCCGAGGTTCCCTTCTCACTGACACTGTTACCCCAGCCCCGAGGATTCCTTCTCCCTGACACTGTGACCCCGGCCCCGAGGTTCCCTTCTCTTTGACACTGTTACCCCAGCCCCGTGGTTCCCTTCTCCCTGACATTGTTACCCCAGCCCCGAGTTTCCCTTCTCACTGACACTGTTACCCCAGCCCCGAGTTTCCCTTCTCTCTGACACTGTTACCCCAGCCCCGAAGTTCCCTTCTCTCGGACAGTTACCCCAGCCCCGAGGTTCCCTTCTCACTGACACTGTTACCCAAGCCCCGTGGTTCCCTTCTCCCTGACATTGTTACCCCAGCCCCGAGTTTCCCTTCTCCCTGACATTGTTACCCCTGCCCCGAGGTTCCCTTCTCCCTGACATTGTTACCCCTGACCCAGGTTCACTTCTCCCTGACACTTTTACCCCAGCCCCGAGGTTCCCTTTTCTCTGACACTGTTGCCCCAGCCCAGAGTTTCCCTTCTCTCTGACACTGTAACCCCAGCCCCGAGGTTCGCTTCTCTCTGACACTGTTACCCCTGCCCCGAGGTTCCCTTCTCTCTGACACTGTTACCCCAGACCCGAGGTTCCCTTCTCTCTGACACTGTTACCCCAGCCCTGAGGTGCCCTTCTCCCTGACACTGTTAGCCCAGCCCCGAGTTTCCCTTCTCCCAGACATTGTTACCCCAGCCCCGTGCTTCCCTTCTCCCTGACACTGTTACCCCAGCCACAAGGTTCCCTTCTCCCTGACACTGTTACCCCAGCCCCGAGGTTCCCTTCTCCCTGACACTGTTACCCCAGCCCCGAGGTTCCCTTCTCACTGACACTGTTACCCCAGCCCCGAGTTTCCCCTTTCTCTGACACTTTTACACTAGTCCCGAGGTTCCTTTCTCCCTGACGCTGTTTCCCCAGACACGAGGTTCCCTTCTCCCTGACACTGTTACCCCAGCCCCGTTGTTCCCTTCTACCTGACATTGTTACCGCAGCCCCGAGGTTCCCTTCTCCCTGACGCTGTTACCCCAGCCCCGAGGATCCCTTCTCCCTGACATTGTTACCCCTGCCCCCAGATTCACTTCTCCCTGACACTTTTACCCCGGCCCCGAGGTTCCCTTTTCTCTGACACTGTTACCCCAGCCCTGTGTTTCGCTTCTCTCTGACACTGTTACCCCAGCCCCGAGGTTCCCTTCTCTCTGACACTGTTATCCGAGGCCCGAGGTTCCCTTGTCCCTGACACTGTTACCCCAGCCCTGAGGTTCCCTTCTCCCTGACACTGTTACCCCAGCCCCGAGGCTCCCTTCTCCCTGACATTGTTATCCCAGCCCCGAGTTTCCCTTCTCCCTGACACTGTTACCCAAGTCCCAAGGTTCCCTTCTCCCTGACACTGTTATCCCAGCCCCGAGGTTCCCTTCTCTCTGACATTGTTACCCCTGCCCCGAGGTTCCCTTCTCTCTGACATTATTGCAACAGCCCTGAGGTTCCCTTCTCCCTGACACTGTTATCCCAACCCCGAGGTCCCATTCTCCGTGACATTGTTACCCCAGCCCCGAGGTTCCCTTCACCCTGACACTCTTACCGCAGCCCGGAGGTTCCCTTCTTCCTGATATTGTTACCCCAGCCCCGAGGTTCCCTTCTCCCTGACATTGTTACCACAGCCCCGAGGTTCCCTTCTCCCTGACACTGTTACCCGAGCCCCGAGGATCCCTTTTCGTGGACCCTGTTACCCCAAACCCGAGGTTCGCTTCTCCCTGACACCTTTACCCCAGCCCAAAGGTCCCTTCTCCGTGACACTATTACCCCAGCCCCGAGGTTCCCTTCTCCCTGACACTGTTTCCCCAGCCCCGAGGATCCCTTTTCCCGGACACTGTTACCACAAACCCGAGGTTCCCTTCTCCCTGACACTGTTACCCCAGCCGCAAGGTTCCCTTCTCCCTGACACAGTTACACCGGCCCCGAGGTTCCCTTCTCCCTGACACTGTTACCCCGGACCCGAGTATCCCTTCTCCCTGACACTGCTACCCCAGCCCCTTGGTTCCCTTCTCCCTGACACTGTTACCTCAGCCCCAAGGTTCCCTTCTCCATGACACTGTTATCCCAGCCCCGACGTTCCCTTCTCCCTTACACTGTTACCCCAGCCCCGATGTTCCCTTGCCCCTGACACTGTTACCCCAGCCCCGAGTTCCCCTTCTCACTGACACGGTTACCCCACCCCCGAGGTTCCCTTCTCCCTGACACTGTTACCTCAGCCCCAACGTTCCCTTCTCCCTGACACTGTTACCCCAGCCCCAAGGTTCCCTTCTCCCTGACATTGTAACCCCAGCCCCGAGGTTCCTTTCTCTCTGACACAGGTGCAACAGCCCTGAGGTTCCCTTCTCCCTGACACTGTTACCCAAGCACCGAGGTTCCATCTCCCTGACATTGTTACCCCAGCCCCGAGGTCCCCTTCTCCATTACACTGTTATCCCAGCCCAGAGGTTCCTTCTCCCTGACATTGTTACCCCAGCCCCGATCTTCCCTTCTCCGTGACACTGTAACCCCAGCCCCGAGGTTCCCTTCTCCCTGACACTGTTACCCCAGCCCCGAGGATCCCTTCTGCCTGACATTGTTACCACAGCCCCGAGGTTCCTTCTCCCTCACATTGTTACCCCAGCCCCGAGGTTCCCTTCTCCCTGACACTGTGACCCCAGCCCCGAGGTTCCCTTCTCACTGACACTGTTACCCCAGCCCCGAGGATTCCTTCTCCCTGACACTGTGACCCCGGCCCCGAGGTTCCCTTCTCTTTGACACTGTTACCCCAGCCCCGTGGTTCCCTTCTCCCTGACATTGTTACCCCAGCCCCGAGTTTCCCTTCTCACTGACACTGTTACCCCAGCCCCGAGTTTCCCTTCTCTCTGACACTGTTACCCCAGCCCCGAAGTTCCCTTCTCTCGGACAGTTACCCCAGCCCCGAGGTTCCCTTCTCACTGACACTGTTACCCAAGCCCCGTGGTTCCCTTCTCCCTGACATTGTTACCCCAGCCCCGAGTTTCCCTTCTCCCTGACATTGTTACCCCTGCCCCGAGGTTCCCTTCTCCCTGACATTGTTACCCCTGACCCAGGTTCACTTCTCCCTGACACTTTTTCCCCAGCCCCGAGGTTCCCTTTTCTCTGACACTGTTGCCCCAGCCCAGAGTTTCCCTTCTCTCTGACACTGTAACCCCAGCCCCGAGGTTCGCTTCTCTCTGACACTGTTACCCCTGCCCCGAGGTTCCCTTCTCTCTGACACTGTTACCCCAGACCCGAGGTTCCCTTCTCTCTGACACTGTTACCCCAGCCCTGAGGTGCCCTTCTCCCTGACACTGTTAGCCCAGCCCCGAGTTTCCCTTCTCCCAGACATTGTTACCCCAGCCCCGTGCTTCCCTTCTCCCTGACACTGTTACCCCAGCCACAAGGTTCCCTTCTCCCTGACACTGTTACCCCAGCCCCGAGGTTCCCTTCTCCCTGACACTGTTACCCCAGCCCCGAGGTTCCCTTCTCACTGACACTGTTACCCCAGCCCCGAGTTTCCCCTTTCTCTGACACTTTTACACTAGTCCCGAGGTTCCTTTCTCCCTGACGCTGTTTCCCCAGACACGAGGTTCCCTTCTCCCTGACACTGTTACCCCAGCCCCGTTGTTCCCTTCTACCTGACATTGTTACCGCAGCCCCGAGGTTCCCTTCTCCCTGACGCTGTTACCCCAGCCCCGAGGATCCCTTCTCCCTGACATTGTTACCCCTGCCCCCAGATTCACTTCTCCCTGACACTTTTACCCCGGCCCCGAGGTTCCCTTTTCTCTGACACTGTTACCCCAGCCCTGTGTTTCGCTTCTCTCTGACACTGTTACCCCAGCCCCGAGGTTCCCTTCTCTCTGACACTGTTATCCGAGGCCCGAGGTTCCCTTGTCCCTGACACTGTTACCCCAGCCCTGAGGTTCCCTTCTCCCTGACACTGTTACCCCAGCCCCGAGGCTCCCTTCTCCCTGACATTGTTATCCCAGCCCCGAGTTTCCCTTCTCCCTGACACTGTTACCCAAGTCCCAAGGTTCCCTTCTCCCTGACACTGTTATCCCAGCCCCGAGGTTCCCTTCTCCCTGACACTGTTACCCCAGCCCCGAGGATCCCTTCTCCCTGACATTGTTACCACAGCCCCGAGGTTCCTTCTCCCTCACATTGTTACCCCAGCCCCGAGGTTCCATTCTCCCTGACACTGTTACCCCAGCCCCGAGGTTCCCTTTTCACTGACACTGTTACGCCAGCGCCGAGGATCCCTTCTCCCTGACACTGTTACCCCAGCCCCGATGTTCCCTTCTTTTTGACACTGTTACCCCAGCCCCGTGGTTCCCTTCTCCCTGACAGTGTTACCCCAGCCCCGAGTTTCCCTTCTCAGTGACACTGTTACCCCAGCCCCGAGTTTCCCTTCTCTCTGACACTGTTACCCCTGCCCCGAAGTTCCCTTCTCTCTGACACTGTTACCCCAGCCCCGAGGTTCCCTTCTCACTGACACTGTTACCCCTGCCCCGTGGTTCCCTTCTCCCTGACATTGTTACCCCAGCCCCGAGGTTCCCTTCTCCCTGACATTGTTACCCCTGCCCCGAGGTTCCCTTCTCCCTGACATTGTTACCCCTGCCCCCAGGTTCACTTCTCCCTGACACTTTTACCCCAGCCCCGAGTTTCCCTTCTCCCTGACATTGTTACCCCAGCCCCGTGCTTCCCTTCTCCCTGACACAGTTACCCCAGCCCCTAGGTTCCCTTCTCCCTGACACTGTTACCCCAGCCCCGAGGTTCCCTTCTCCCTGACACTGTTACCCTAGCCCCGAGGTTCCCTTCTCACTGACACTGTTACCCCAGCCCCGAGTTTCCCCTTTCTCGGACACTTTTACACTAGTCCCGAGTTTCCCTTCTCCCTGACGCTGTTGCCCCAGACACGAGGTTCCCTTCTCCCTGACACTGTTACCCCACCCCGTGGTTCCATTCTCCCTGACATTGTTTCCCCAGCCCCGAGGTTCCCTTCTCCCTGAAATTGTTACCCCTGCCCCGAGGTTCCCTTCTCCCTGACATTGTTACCCCTGCCCCCAGATTCACTTATCCCTGACACTTTTACCCCAGCCCCGAGGTTCCCTTTTCTCTGACATTGTTACCCCAGCCCAGAGTTTCGCTTCTCTCTGACACTGTTACCCCAGCCAGAAGGTTCCCTTCTCCCTGACACTGTTACCCCAGCCCCGAGGTTCCCTTCTCTCTGACATTGTTACCCCAGCCCCGAGGTTCCCTACAACTGACACTGTTACCCCTGCCCCGATGTTCCCTTCTCCCTGACACTGTTACGCCAACCGCCAGGTTCCCTTCTCCCTGACACTGTTACCCCAGCCCCGATGTTCCCTTGCCCCTGACACTGTTACCCCAGCCCCGAGTTCCCCTTCTCACTGACACGGTTACCCCACCCCCGAGGTTCCCTTCTCCCTGACACTGTTACCTCAGCCCCAACGTTCCCTTCTCCCTGACACTGTTACCCCAGCCCCAAGGTTCCCTTCTCCCTGACATTGTAACCCCAGCCCCGAGGTTCCTTTCTCTCTGACACAGGTGCAACAGCCCTGAGGTTCCCTTCTCCCTGACACTGTTACCCAAGCACCGAGGTTCCATCTCCCTGACATTGTTACCCCAGCCCCGAGGTCCCCTTCTCCATTACACTGTTATCCCAGCCCAGAGGTTCCTTCTCCCTGACATTGTTACCCCAGCCCCGATCTTCCCTTCTCCGTGACACTGTAACCCCAGCCCCGAGGTTCCCTTCTCCCTGACACTGTTACCCCAGCCCCGAGGATCCCTTCTGCCTGACATTGTTACCACAGCCCCGAGGTTCCTTCTCCCTCACATTGTTACCCCAGCCCCGAGGTTCCCTTCTCCCTGACACTGTGACCCCAGCCCCGAGGTTCCCTTCTCACTGACACTGTTACCCCAGCCCCGAGGATTCCTTCTCCCTGACACTGTGACCCCGGCCCCGAGGTTCCCTTCTCTTTGACACTGTTACCCCAGCCCCGTGGTTCCCTTCTCCCTGACATTGTTACCCCAGCCCCGAGTTTCCCTTCTCACTGACACTGTTACCCCAGCCCCGAGTTTCCCTTCTCTCTGACACTGTTACCCCAGCCCCGAAGTTCCCTTCTCTCGGACAGTTACCCCAGCCCCGAGGTTCCCTTCTCACTGACACTGTTACCCAAGCCCCGTGGTTCCCTTCTCCCTGACATTGTTACCCCAGCCCCGAGTTTCCCTTCTCCCTGACATTGTTACCCCTGCCCCGAGGTTCCCTTCTCCCTGACATTGTTACCCCTGACCCAGGTTCACTTCTCCCTGACACTTTTTCCCCAGCCCCGAGGTTCCCTTTTCTCTGACACTGTTGCCCCAGCCCAGAGTTTCCCTTCTCTCTGACACTGTAACCCCAGCCCCGAGGTTCGCTTCTCTCTGACACTGTTACCCCTGCCCCGAGGTTCCCTTCTCTCTGACACTGTTACCCCAGACCCGAGGTTCCCTTCTCTCTGACACTGTTACCCCAGCCCTGAGGTGCCCTTCTCCCTGACACTGTTAGCCCAGCCCCGAGTTTCCCTTCTCCCAGACATTGTTACCCCAGCCCCGTGCTTCCCTTCTCCCTGACACTGTTACCCCAGCCACAAGGTTCCCTTCTCCCTGACACTGTTACCCCAGCCCCGAGGTTCCCTTCTCCCTGACACTGTTACCCCAGCCCCGAGGTTCCCTTCTCACTGACACTGTTACCCCAGCCCCGAGTTTCCCCTTTCTCTGACACTTTTACACTAGTCCCGAGGTTCCTTTCTCCCTGACGCTGTTTCCCCAGACACGAGGTTCCCTTCTCCCTGACACTGTTACCCCAGCCCCGTTGTTCCCTTCTACCTGACATTGTTACCGCAGCCCCGAGGTTCCCTTCTCCCTGACGCTGTTACCCCAGCCCCGAGGATCCCTTCTCCCTGACATTGTTACCCCTGCCCCCAGATTCACTTCTCCCTGACACTTTTACCCCGGCCCCGAGGTTCCCTTTTCTCTGACACTGTTCCCCCAGCCCTGTGTTTCGCTTCTCTCTGACACTGTTACCCCAGCCCCGAGGTTCCCTTCTCTCTGACACTGTTATCCGAGGCCCGAGGTTCCCTTGTCCCTGACACTGTTACCCCAGCCCTGAGGTTCCCTTCTCCCTGACACTGTTACCCCAGCCCCGAGGCTCCCTTCTCCCTGACATTGTTATCCCAGCCCCGAGTTTCCCTTCTCCCTGACACTGTTACCCAAGTCCCAAGGTTCCCTTCTCCCTGACACTGTTATCCCAGCCCCGAGGTTCCCTTCTCCCTGACACTGTTACCCCAGCCCCGAGGATCCCTTCTCCCTGACATTGTTACCACAGCCCCGAGGTTCCTTCTCCCTCACATTGTTACCCCAGCCCCGAGGTTCCATTCTCCCTGACACTGTTACCCCAGCCCCGAGGTTCCCTTTTCACTGACACTGTTACGCCAGCGCCGAGGATCCCTTCTCCCTGACACTGTTACCCCAGCCCCGATGTTCCCTTCTTTTTGACACTGTTACCCCAGCCCCGTGGTTCCCTTCTCCCTGACAGTGTTACCCCAGCCCCGAGTTTCCCTTCTCAGTGACACTGTTACCCCAGCCCCGAGTTTCCCTTCTCTCTGACACTGTTACCCCTGCCCCGAAGTTCCCTTCTCTCTGACACTGTTACCCCAGCCCCGAGGTTCCCTTCTCACTGACACTGTTACCCCTGCCCCGTGGTTCTCTTCTCCCTGACATTGTTACCCCAGCCCCGAGGTTCCCTTCTCCCTGACATTGTTACCCCTGCCCCGAGGTTCCCTTCTCCCTGACATTGTTACCCCTGCCCCCAGGTTCACTTCTCCCTGACACTTTTACCCCAGCCCCGAGTTTCCCTTCTCCCTGACATTGTTACCCCAGCCCCGTGCTTCCCTTCTCCCTGACACAGTTACCCCAGCCCCTAGGTTCCCTTTTCCCTGACACTGTTACCCCAGCCCCGAGGTTCCCTTCTCCCTGACACTGTTACCCTAGCCCCGAGGTTCCCTTCTCACTGACACTGTTACCCCAGCCCCGAGTTTCCCCTTTCTCGGACACTTTTACACTAGTCCCGAGTTTCCCTTCTCCCTGACGCTGTTGCCCCAGACACGAGGTTCCCTTCTCCCTGACACTGTTACCCCACCCCGTGGTTCCATTCTCCCTGACATTGTTTCCCCAGCCCCGAGGTTCCCTTCTCCCTGAAATTGTTACCCCTGCCCCGAGGTTCCCTTCTCCCTGACATTGTTACCCCTGCCCCCAGATTCACTTATCCCTGACACTTTTACCCCAGCCCCGAGGTTCCCTTTTCTCTGACATTGTTACCCCAGCCCAGAGTTTCGCTTCTCTCTGACACTGTTACCCCAGCCAGAAGGTTCCCTTCTCCCTGACACTGTTACCCCAGCCCCGAGGTTCCCTTCTCTCTGACATTGTTACCCCAGCCCCGAGGTTCCCTACAACTGACACTGTTACCCCTGCCCCGATGTTCCCTTCTCCCTGACACTGTTACGCCAACCGCCAGGTTCCCTTCTCCCTGACACTGTTACCCCAGCCCCGATGTTCCCTTGCCCCTGACACTGTTACCCCAGCCCCGAGTTCCCCTTCTCACTGACACGGTTACCCCACCCCCGAGGTTCCCTTCTCCCTGACACTGTTACCTCAGCCCCAACGTTCCCTTCTCCCTGACACTGTTACCCCAGCCCCAAGGTTCCCTTCTCCCTGACATTGTAACCCCAGCCCCGAGGTTCCTTTCTCTCTGACACAGGTGCAACAGCCCTGAGGTTCCCTTCTCCCTGACACTGTTACCCAAGCCCCGAGGTTCCATCTCCCTGACATTGTTACCCCAGCCCCGAGGTCCCCTTCTCCATTACACTGTTATCCCAGCCCAGAGGTTCCTTCTCCCTGACATTGTTACCCCAGCCCCGATCTTCCCTTCTCCGTGACACTGTAACCCCAGCCCCGAGGTTCCCTTCTCCCTGACACTGTTACCCCAGCCCCGAGGATCCCTTCTGCCTGACATTGTTACCACAGCCCCGAGGTTCCTTCTCCCTCACATTGTTACCCCAGCCCCGAGGTTCCCTTCTCCCTGACACTGTGACCCCAGCCCCGAGGTTCCCTTCTCACTGACACTGTTACCCCAGCCCCGAGGATTCCTTCTCCCTGACACTGTGACCCCGGCCCCGAGGTTCCCTTCTCTTTGACACTGTTACCCCAGCCCCGTGGTTCCCTTCTCCCTGACATTGTTACCCCAGCCCCGAGTTTCCCTTCTCACTGACACTGTTACCCCAGCCCCGAGTTTCCCTTCTCTCTGACACTGTTACCCCAGCCCCGAAGTTCCCTTCTCTCGGACAGTTACCCCAGCCCCGAGGTTCCCTTCTCACTGACACTGTTACCCAAGCCCCGTGGTTCCCTTCTCCCTGACATTGTTACCCCAGCCCCGAGTTTCCCTTCTCCCTGACATTGTTACCCCTGCCCCGAGGTTCCCTTCTCCCTGACATTGTTACCCCTGACCCAGGTTCACTTCTCCCTGACACTTTTACCCCAGCCCCGAGGTTCCCTTTTCTCTGACACTGTTGCCCCAGCCCAGAGTTTCCCTTCTCTCTGACACTGTAACCCCAGCCCCGAGGTTCGCTTCTCTCTGACACTGTTACCCCTGCCCCGAGGTTCCCTTCTCTCTGACACTGTTACCCCAGACCCGAGGTTCCCTTCTCTCTGACACTGTTACCCCAGCCCTGAGGTGCCCTTCTCCCTGACACTGTTAGCCCAGCCCCGAGTTTCCCTTCTCCCAGACATTGTTACCCCAGCCCCGTGCTTCCCTTCTCCCTGACACTGTTACCCCAGCCACAAGGTTCCCTTCTCCCTGACACTGTTACCCCAGCCCCGAGGTTCCCTTCTCCCTGACACTGTTACCCCAGCCCCGAGGTTCCCTTCTCACTGACACTGTTACCCCAGCCCCGAGTTTCCCCTTTCTCTGACACTTTTACACTAGTCCCGAGGTTCCTTTCTCCCTGACGCTGTTTCCCCAGACACGAGGTTCCCTTCTCCCTGACACTGTTACCCCAGCCCCGTTGTTCCCTTCTACCTGACATTGTTACCGCAGCCCCGAGGTTCCCTTCTCCCTGACGCTGTTACCCCAGCCCCGAGGATCCCTTCTCCCTGACATTGTTACCCCTGCCCCCAGATTCACTTCTCCCTGACACTTTTACCCCGGCCCCGAGGTTCCCTTTTCTCTGACACTGTTACCCCAGCCCTGTGTTTCGCTTCTCTCTGACACTGTTACCCCAGCCCCGAGGTTCCCTTCTCTCTGACACTGTTATCCGAGGCCCGAGGTTCCCTTGTCCCTGACACTGTTACCCCAGCCCTGAGGTTCCCTTCTCCCTGACACTGTTACCCCAGCCCCGAGGCTCCCTTCTCCCTGACATTGTTATCCCAGCCCCGAGTTTCCCTTCTCCCTGACACTGTTACCCAAGTCCCAAGATTCCCTTCTCCCTGACACTGTTATCCCAGCCCCGAGGTTCCCTTCTCTCTGACATTGTTACCCCTGCCCCGAGGTTCCCTTCTCTCTGACATTATTGCAACAGCCCTGAGGTTCCCTTCTCCCTGACACTGTTATCCCAACCCCGAGGTCCCATTCTCCGTGACATTGTTACCCCAGCCCCGAGGTTCCCTTCACCCTGACACTCTTACCGCAGCCCGGAGGTTCCCTTCTTCCTGATATTGTTACCCCAGCCCCGAGGTTCCCTTCTCCCTGACATTGTTACCACAGCCCCGAGGTTCCCTTCTCCCTGACACTGTTACCCGAGCCCCGAGGATCCCTTTTCGTGGACCCTGTTACCCCAAACCCGAGGTTCGCTTCTCCCTGACACCTTTACCCCAGCCCAAAGGTCCCTTCTCCGTGACACTATTACCCCAGCCCCGAGGTTCCCTTCTCCCTGACACTGTTTCCCCAGCCCCGAGGATCCCTTTTCCCGGACACTGTTACCACAAACCCGAGGTTCCCTTCTCCCTGACACTGTTACCCCAGCCGCAAGGTTCCCTTCTCCCTGACACAGTTACACCGGCCCCGAGGTTCCCTTCTCCCTGACACTGTTACCCCGGACCCGAGTATCCCTTCTCCCTGACACTGCTACCCCAGCCCCTTGGTTCCCTTCTCCCTGACACTGTTACCTCAGCCCCAAGGTTCCCTTCTCCATGACACTGTTATCCCAGCCCCGACGTTCCCTTCTCCCTTACACTGTTACCCCAGCCCCGATGTTCCCTTCTCCCTGACATTGTTAACCCAGTCCCGAGATTCCCTTCTCCCCGACATTGCTACCCCAGCCCCGAGGATCCCTTATACCTGACCATGTTACCCCAAACCCGAGGTTCCCTTCTCCCTTACACTGTTACCCCAGCCCCGAGGTTCTCTTCTCTCTGACACAGTTACCCAAGCCCCGTGGTTCCCTTCTCCCTGACACTGTTCCCTCAGCCCGAAAGTTCCCTTCTCCCTGACACTGTTACCCCAGCCCCGACGTTCCCTTCTCACTGACACTGTTACCCCAGTCCCAGGTTCCCTTCTCCCTGACACTGTTACCCCAGCCCCGAGGTTCCTTACAACTGACACTGTTACCCCAGCCCCGAGGTTCGCTTCTCTCTGACACTGTTACCCCTGCCCCGAGGTTCCCTTCTCTCTGACACTGTTACCCCAGACCCGAGGTTCCCTTCTCTCTGACACTGTTACCCCAGCCCTGAGGTGCCCTTCTCCCTGACACTGTTAGCCCAGCCCCGAGTTTCCCTTCTCCCAGACATTGTTACCCCAGCCCCGTGCTTCCCTTCTCCCTGACACTGTTACCCCAGCCACAAGGTTCCCTTCTCCCTGACACTGTTACCCCAGCCCCGAGGTTCCCTTCTCCCTGACACTGTTACCCCAGCCCCGAGGTTCCCTTCTCACTGACACTGTTACCCCAGCCCCGAGTTTCCCCTTTCTCTGACACTTTTACACTAGTCCCGAGGTTCCTTTCTCCCTGACGCTGTTTCCCCAGACACGAGGTTCCCTTCTCCCTGACACTGTTACCCCAGCCCCGTTGTTCCCTTCTACCTGACATTGTTACCGCAGCCCCGAGGTTCCCTTCTCCCTGACGCTGTTACCCCAGCCCCGAGGATCCCTTCTCCCTGACATTGTTACCCCTGCCCCCAGATTCACTTCTCCCTGACACTTTTACCCCGGCCCCGAGGTTCCCTTTTCTCTGACACTGTTACCCCAGCCCTGTGTTTCGCTTCTCTCTGACACTGTTACCCCAGCCCCGAGGTTCCCTTCTCTCTGACACTGTTATCCGAGGCCCGAGGTTCCCTTGTCCCTGACACTGTTACCCCAGCCCTGAGGTTCCCTTCTCCCTGACACTGTTACCCCAGCCCCGAGGCTCCCTTCTCCCTGACATTGTTATCCCAGCCCCGAGTTTCCCTTCTCCCTGACACTGTTACCCAAGTCCCAAGGTTCCCTTCTCCCTGACACTGTTATCCCAGCCCCGAGGTTCCCTTCTCCCTGACACTGTTACCCCAGCCCCGAGGATCCCTTCTCCCTGACATTGTTACCACAGCCCCGAGGTTCCTTCTCCCTCACATTGTTACCCCAGCCCCGAGGTTCCATTCTCCCTGACACTGTTACCCCAGCCCCGAGGTTCCCTTTTCACTGACACTGTTACGCCAGCGCCGAGGATCCCTTCTCCCTGACACTGTTACCCCAGCCCCGATGTTCCCTTCTTTTTGACACTGTTACCCCAGCCCCGTGGTTCCCTTCTCCCTGACAGTGTTACCCCAGCCCCGAGTTTCCCTTCTCAGTGACACTGTTACCCCAGCCCCGAGTTTCCCTTCTCTCTGACACTGTTACCCCTGCCCCGAAGTTCCCTTCTCTCTGACACTGTTACCCCAGCCCCGAGGTTCCCTTCTCACTGACACTGTTACCCCTGCCCCGTGGTTCCCTTCTCCCTGACATTGTTACCCCAGCCCCGAGGTTCCCTTCTCCCTGACATTGTTACCCCTGCCCCGAGGTTCCCTTCTCCCTGACATTGTTACCCCTGCCCCCAGGTTCACTTCTCCCTGACACTTTTACCCCAGCCCCGAGTTTCCCTTCTCCCTGACATTGTTACCCCAGCCCCGTGCTTCCCTTCTCCCTGACACAGTTACCCCAGCCCCTAGGTTCCCTTCTCCCTGACACTGTTACCCCAGCCCCGAGGTTCCCTTCTCCCTGACACTGTTACCCTAGCCCCGAGGTTCCCTTCTCACTGACACTGTTACCCCAGCCCCGAGTTTCCCCTTTCTCGGACACTTTTACACTAGTCCCGAGTTTCCCTTCTCCCTGACGCTGTTGCCCCAGACACGAGGTTCCCTTCTCCCTGACACTGTTACCCCACCCCGTGGTTCCATTCTCCCTGACATTGTTTCCCCAGCCCCGAGGTTCCCTTCTCCCTGAAATTGTTACCCCTGCCCCGAGGTTCCCTTCTCCCTGACATTGTTACCCCTGCCCCCAGATTCACTTATCCCTGACACTTTTACCCCAGCCCCGAGGTTCCCTTTTCTCTGACATTGTTACCCCAGCCCAGAGTTTCGCTTCTCTCTGACACTGTTACCCCAGCCAGAAGGTTCCCTTCTCCCTGACACTGTTACCCCAGCCCCGAGGTTCCCTTCTCTCTGACATTGTTACCCCAGCCCCGAGGTTCCCTACAACTGACACTGTTACCCCTGCCCCGATGTTCCCTTCTCCCTGACACTGTTACGCCAACCGCCAGGTTCCCTTCTCCCTGACACTGTTACCCCAGCCCCGATGTTCCCTTGCCCCTGACACTGTTACCCCAGCCCCGAGTTCCCCTTCTCACTGACACGGTTACCCCACCCCCGAGGTTCCCTTCTCCCTGACACTGTTACCTCAGCCCCAACGTTCCCTTCTCCCTGACACTGTTACCCCAGCCCCAAGGTTCCCTTCTCCCTGACATTGTAACCCTAGCCCCGAGGTTCCTTTCTCTCTGACACAGGTGCAACAGCCCTGAGGTTCCCTTCTCCCTGACACTGTTACCCAAGCCCCGAGGTTCCATCTCCCTGACATTGTTACCCCAGCCCCGAGGTCCCCTTCTCCATTACACTGTTATCCCAGCCCAGAGGTTCCTTCTCCCTGACATTGTTACCCCAACCCCGATCTTCCCTTCTCCGTGACACTGTAACCCCAGCCCCGAGGTTCCCTTCTCCCTGACACTGTTACCCCAGCCCCGAGGATCCCTTCTGCCTGACATTGTTACCACAGCCCCGAGGTTCCTTCTCCCTCACATTGTTACCCCAGCCCCGAGGTTCCCTTCTCCCTGACACTGTGACCCCAGCCCCGAGGTTCCCTTCTCACTGACACTGTTACCCCAGCCCCGAGGATTCCTTCTCCCTGACACTGTGACCCCAGCCCCGAGGTTCCCTTCTCTTTGACACTGTTACCCCAGCCCCGTGGTTCCCTTCTCCCTGACATTGTTACCCCAGCCCCGAGTTTCCCTTCTCACTGACACTGTTACCCCAGCCCCGAGTTTCCCTTCTCTCTGACACTGTTACCCCAGCCCCGAAGTTCCCTTCTCTCGGACAGTTACCCCAGCCCCGAGGTTCCCTTCTCACTGACACTGTTACCCAAGCCCCGTGGTTCCCTTCTCCCTGACATTGTTACCCCAGCCCCGAGTTTCCCTTCTCCCTGACATTGTTACCCCTGCCCCGAGGTTCCCTTCTCCCTGACATTGTTACCCCTGACCCAGGTTCACTTCTCCCTGACACTTTTACCCCAGCCCCGAGGTTCCCTTTTCTCTGACACTGTTGCCCCAGCCCAGAGTTTCCCTTCTCTCTGACACTGTAACCCCAGCCCCGAGGTTCGCTTCTCTCTGACACTGTTACCCCTGCCCCGAGGTTCCCTTCTCTCTGACACTGTTACCCCAGACCCGAGGTTCCCTTCTCTCTGACACTGTTACCCCAGCCCTGAGGTGCCCTTCTCCCTGACACTGTTAGCCCAGCCCCGAGTTTCCCTTCTCCCAGACATTGTTACCCCAGCCCCGTGCTTCCCTTCTCCCTGACACTGTTACCCCAGCCACAAGGTTCCCTTCTCCCTGACACTGTTACCCCAGCCCCGAGGTTCCCTTCTCCCTGACACTGTTACCCCAGCCCCGAGGTTCCCTTCTCACTGACACTGTTACCCCAGCCCCGAGTTTCCCCTTTCTCTGACACTTTTACACTAGTCCCGAGGTTCCTTTCTCCCTGACGCTGTTTCCCCAGACACGAGGTTCCCTTCTCCCTGACACTGTTACCCCAGCCCCGTTGTTCCCTTCTACCTGACATTGTTACCGCAGCCCCGAGGTTCCCTTCTCCCTGACGCTGTTACCCCAGCCCCGAGGATCCCTTCTCCCTGACATTGTTACCCCTGCCCCCAGATTCACTTCTCCCTGACACTTTTACCCCGGCCCCGAGGTTCCCTTTTCTCTGACACTGTTACCCCAGCCCTGTGTTTCGCTTCTCTCTGACACTGTTACCCCAGCCCCGAGGTTCCCTTCTCTCTGACACTGTTATCCGAGGCCCGAGGTTCCCTTGTCCCTGACACTGTTACCCCAGCCCTGAGGTTCCCTTCTCCCTGACACTGTTACCCCAGCCCCGAGGCTCCCTTCTCCCTGACATTGTTATCCCAGCCCCGAGTTTCCCTTCTCCCTGACACTGTTACCCAAGTCCCAAGGTTCCCTTCTCCCTGACACTGTTATCCCAGCCCCGAGGTTCCCTTCTCTCTGACATTGTTACCCCTGCCCCGAGGTTCCCTTCTCTCTGACATTATTGCAACAGCCCTGAGGTTCCCTTCTCCCTGACACTGTTATCCCAACCCCGAGGTCCCATTCTCCGTGACATTGTTACCCCAGCCCCGAGGTTCCCTTCACCCTGACACTCTTACCGCAGCCCGGAGGTTCCCTTCTTCCTGATATTGTTACCCCAGCCCCGAGGTTCCCTTCTCCCTGACATTGTTACCACAGCCCCGAGGTTCCCTTCTCCCTGACACTGTTACCCGAGCCCCGAGGATCCCTTTTCGTGGACCCTGTTACCCCAAACCCGAGGTTCGCTTCTCCCTGACACCTTTACCCCAGCCCAAAGGTCCCTTCTCCGTGACACTATTACCCCAGCCCCGAGGTTCCCTTCTCCCTGACACTGTTTCCCCAGCCCCGAGGATCCCTTTTCCCGGACACTGTTACCACAAACCCGAGGTTCCCTTCTCCCTGACACTGTTACCCCAGCCGCAAGGTTCCCTTCTCCCTGACACAGTTACACCGGCCCCGAGGTTCCCTTCTCCCTGACACTGTTACCCCGGACCCGAGTATCCCTTCTCCCTGACACTGCTACCCCAGCCCCTTGGTTCCCTTCTCCCTGACACTGTTACCTCAGCCCCAAGGTTCCCTTCTCCATGACACTGTTATCCCAGCCCCGACGTTCCCTTCTCCCTTACACTGTTACCCCAGCCCCGATGTTCCCTTCTCCCTGACATTGTTAACCCAGTCCCGAGATTCCCTTCTCCCCGACATTGCTACCCCAGCCCCGAGGATCCCTTATACCTGACCATGTTACCCCAAACCCGAGGTTCCCTTCTCCCTTACACTGTTACCCCAGCCCCGAGGTTCTCTTCTCTCTGACACAGTTACCCAAGGCCCGTGGTTCCCTTCTCCCTGACACTGTTCCCTCAGCCCGAAAGTTCCCTTCTCCCTGACACTGTTACCCCAGCCCCGACGTTCCCTTCTCACTGACACTGTTACCCCAGTCCCAGGTTCCCTTCTCCCTGACACTGTTACCCCAGCCCCGAGGTTCCCTACAACTGACACTGTTACCCCAGCCCCGAGGTTCCCTTCTCTCTGACATTGTTACCCCAGCCCCGAGGTTCACTACAACTGACACTGTTACCCCTGCCCCGATGTTCCCTTCTCCCTGACACTTTTACCCCAACCCCCAGGTTCCTTCTCCCTGACATTGTTACCCCAGCCCCGAGGTTCTCTTCCCCCTGACACTGTTACCCCAGCCCCGAGTTCCCCTTCTCCCTGACACGGTTACCCCAGCCCCGATGTTCCCTTCTCCCAGACACTGTTACCTCTGCCCCAAGTTTCCCTTCTCACTGACACTGTTACCCCACCCCCGAGGTTCCCTTCTCACTGACACTGTTACCTCAGCCCCAAGGTTCCCTTCTCCCTGACATTGTTACCCCAGCCCCGAGGTTCCCTTCTCTCTGACACAGTTGCAACAGCCCTGAGGTTCCCTTCTCCCTGACACTGTTACCCCAGCCCCGAGGTTCCATCTCCCTGACACTGTTACCAAGCCCCGAGGTTCCCTTCTCCATTACACTGTTACCCCAGCCCCGAGGTTCCTTCTCCCTGACATTGTTACCCCAGCCCCGATGTTCCCTTCTCCGTGACACTGTTACCCCAAACCCCAGGTTCCCTTCTCCCTTACACTGTTACCCCAGCCCCGAGGTTCTCTTCTCTCTGACACAGTTACCCAAGCCCCGTGGTTCCCTTCTCCCTGACACTGTTCCCTCAGCCCGAAAGTTCCCTTCTCCCTGACACTGTTACCCCAGCCCCGACGTTCCCTTCTCCCTGACACTGTTAACCCAGCCCCGACGTTCCCTTCTCCCTGACACTGTTACCCCAGTCCCAGGTTCCCTTCTCTCTGACATTGTTACCCCTGCCCCGAGGTTCCCTTCTCTCTGACATTGTTGCAACAGCCCTGAGGTTCCCTTCTCCCTGACACTGTTATCCCAACCCCGAGGTCCCATTCTCCGTGACATTGTTACCCCAGCCCCGAGGTTCCCTTCACCCTGACACTGTTACCCCAGCCCGGAGGTTCCCTTCTTCCTGATATTGTTACCCCAGCCCCGATGTTCCCTTCTCCCTGACACTGTTAACCCTGCCCCAAGTTTCCCTTCTCACTGACACTGTTACCCCACCCCCGAAGTTCCCTTCTCCCTGACACTGTTACCTCAGCCCAAAGGTTCCCTTCTCCCTGACATTGTTACCCCAGCCCCGAGGTTCCCTTCTCTCTGACACTGTTGCAACAGCCCGGATGTTCCCTTCTCCCTGACACTGTTACCCCAGCCCCGAGGTTCCATCTCCCTGACACTGTTACCCCAGCCCCGAGGTTCCCTTCTCCATTACACTGTTACCCCAGCCCCGAGGTGCCTTCTCCCTGACATTGTTACCCCAGCCCCGAGGTTCCCTTCTCCATGACACTGTTACCCCAGCCCCGACGTTCCCTTCTCCCTTACACTGTTACCCCAGCCCCGATGTTCCCTTCTCCCTGACATTGTTACCCCAGTCCCGAGTTTCCCTTCTCCCTGACATTGTTACCCCAGCCCCGAGGATCCCTTATACCTGACCATGTTACCCCAAACCCGAGGTTCCCTTCTCCCTGACACTGTTACCCCAGCCCCGAGGTTCCCTTCTCTCTGACACAGTTACCCAAGCCCCGTGGTTCCCTTCTCCCTGACACTGTAACCTCAGCCCGAAAGTTCCCTTCTCCCTGACACTGTTACCCCAGCCCCGACTTTCCCTTCTCCATGACACTGTTACCCCAGTCCCAGGTTCCCTTCTCCCTGACACTGTTACCCCAGACCCGAGGTTCCATTCACCCTGACACTGTTACCCCAGCCCCGAGGTTCCCTTCTCCCTGACATTGTTTCCCCAGCACCGAGGTGCCCTTCTCCCTGACATTATTACCCCCGCCCCGAGGTTCTCTTCTCTCTGACAGTCTTATGCGGGCCCCGAGGTACCCTTCTCCCTGAGACTGTTACCCCAGCCCCGAGGTTCCATTCTCCCTGACACTGTTACCCCAGCCCCGAGGTTCCCTTCTCCCTGGCACTGTTACCCCAGCCCCAAGGTTCCCTTCTCCCTCACATTGTTACCCCAGTCCCGAGGTTCCATTTTCCCTGACACTGTTAACCCACCCCGATGTTCCCTTCTCCCTGACACTGTTACCCCAGCCACAAGGTTCCCTTCTCCCTGACACTGTTACCCCAGCCCCGAGGCTCTCTTCTCCTTGACATTGTTATCCCAGCCCCGAGTTTCCCTTCTCCCTGACACTGTTACCCAAGACCCAAGGTTCCCTTCTCCCTGACGCTGTTACCCCAGACCCGAGGTTCCCTTCTCTCTGACATTGTTACCCCAGCCCCGAGGTTCCCTTCTCTCTGACATTGTTGCAACAGCCCTGAGGTTCCCTTCTCCCTGACACTGTTATCCCAACCCCGAGGTCCCATTCTCCGTGACATTGTTACCCCAGCCCCGAGGTTCCCTTCTCCCTGACACTGTTACACCAGCCCGGAGGTTCCCTTCTTCCTGATATTGTTACCCCAGCTCCAAGGTTCCCTTCTCCCTGACATTGTTACCACAGCCCCAAGGTTCCCTTCTCCATGACACTGTTACCCCAGCCCCGAGGATCCCTTTTCCTGGACCTGTTACCCCAAACCCGAGGTTCGATTCTCCCTGACACCGTTACCCCAGCCCCAATGTCCCTTCTCCGTGACACTATTAGCCCAGCCCCGAGGCTCCCTTCTCCCTGACACTGTTACCCCAGCGCCGAGGTTCCCTTCTCCCTGACACCGTTACCCCAGCCCCGAGCTTCCCTTCTCCCTGACACTGTTACCCCAGCCCCGAAGTACCCTTCTCAATGACACGGTTACCCCAGCCCAGAGGTTCCCTTCTCCCTGACACTGTTACCCCAGCCCCGAGGTTCCCTTCTCCCTGACACTGTTACCCCTGCCCCGTGGTTCCCTTCTCACTGACACTGTTACCTCAGCCCTAAGTTTCCCTTCTCCATGACACTGTTACCCCAGCCCCGACGTTCCCTTCTCCCTTACACTGTTACCCCAGCCCCGATGTTCCCTTCTCCCTGACATTGTTACCCCAGTCCCGAGTTTCCCTTCTCCCTGACATTGTTACCCCAGCCCCGAGGATACCTTATACCTGACCATGTTACGCCAAACCCGAGGTTCCCTTCTCCCTGACACTGTTACCCCAGCCCCGAGGTTCCCTTCTCTCTGACACAGTTACCCAAGTCCCGTGGTTCCCCTCTCCCTGACACTGTTACCCCTGCCCCGAGGTTCCCTTCTCTCTGACATTGTTACCCCAGCCCCGAGGTTCCCTACAACTGACACTGTTACCCCTGCCCCGATGTTCCCTTCTCCCTGACACTGTTACCCCAACCCCCAGGTTCCCTTCTCCCTGACATTGTTACCCCAGCCCCGATGTTCCCTTCTCACTGACACTGTTACCCCAGCCCCGAGGTTCCCTTCTCCCTGACACTGTTACCCCAGCCCCGAGGATCCCTTCTCCCTGACATTGTTACCACAGCCCCGAGGTTCCTTCTCCCTCACATTGTTACCCCAGCCCCGAGGTTCCATTCTCCCTGACACTGTTACCCCAGCCCCGAGGTTCCCTTCTTTTTGCACTGTTACCCCAGCCCCGTGGTTCCCTTCTCCCTGACAGTGTTACCCCAGCCCCGAGTTTCCCTTCTCAGTGACACTGTTACCCCAGCCCCGAGTTTCCCTTCTCTCTGACACTGTTACCCCTGCCCCGAAGTTCCCTTCTCTCTGACACTGTTACCCCAGCCCCGAGGTTCCCTTCTCACTGACACTGTTACCCCTGCCCCGTGGTTCCCTTCTCCCTGACATTGTTACCCCAGCCCCGAGGTTCCCTTCTCCCTGACATTGTTACCCCTGCCCCGAGGTTCCCTTCTCCCTGACATTGTTACCCCTGCCCCCAGGTTCACTTCTCCCTGAGACTTTTACCCCAGCCCCGAGTTTCCCTTCTCCCTGACATTGTTACCCCAGCCCCGTGCTTCCCTTCTCCCTGACACTGTTACCCCAGCCCCTAGGTTCCCTTCTCCCTGACACTGTTACCCCAGCCCCGAGGTTCCCTTCTCCCTGACACTGTTACCCTAGCCCCGAGGTTCCCTTCTCACTGACACTGTTACCCCAGCCCCGAGTTTCCCCTTTCTCGGACACTTTTACACTAGTCCCGAGTTTCCCTTCTCCCTGACGCTGTTGCCCCAGACACGAGGTTCCCTTCTCCCTGACACTGTTACCTCAGCCCAAAGGTTCCCTTCTCCCTGACATTGTTACCCCAGCCCCGAGGTTCCCTTCTCTCTGACACTGTTGCAACAGCCCGGAGGTTCCCTTCTCCCTGACACTGTTACCCCAGCCCATTGGTTCCATCTCCCTGACACTGTTACCCCAGCCCCGAGGTTCCCTTCTCCATTACACTGTTACCCCAGCCCCGAGGTTCCTTCTCCCTGACATTGTTACCCCAGTCCCGAGGTTCCCTTCTCCATGACACTGTTACCCCAGCCCCGACGTTCCCTTCTCCCTGACACTGTTACCCCAGCCCCGATGTTCCCTTCTCCCTGACATTGTTACCCCAGTCCCGAGTTTCCCTTCTCCCTGACATTGTTACCCCAGCCCCGAGGATCCCTTATACCTGACCATGTTACCCCAAACCCGAGGTTCCCTTCTCCCTGACACTGTTACCCCAGCCCCGAGGTTCCCTTCTCTCTGACACAGTTACCCAAGCCCCGTGGTTCCCTTCTCCCTGACACTGTAACCTCAGCCCGAAAGTTCCCTTCTCCCTGACACTGTTACCCCAGCCCCGACTTTCCTTTCTCCATGACACTGTTACCCCAGTCCCAGGTTCCCTTCTCCCTGACACTGTTACCCCAGACCCGAGGTTCCATTCACCCTGACACTGTTACCCCAGCCCCGAGGTTCCCTTCTCCCTGACATTGTTTCCCCAGCACCGAGGTGCCCTTCTCCCTGACATTATTACCCCCGCCCCGAGGTTCTCTTCTCTCTGACAGTCTTATGCGGGACCCGAGGTACCCTTCTCCCTGAGACTGTTACCCCAGGTCCGAGGTTCCATTCTCCCTGACACCGTTACCCCAGCCCCGAGCTTCCCTTCTCCCTGACACTGTTACCCCAGCCCCGAAGTTCCCTTCTCAATGACACGGTTACCCCAGCCCAGAGGTTCCCTTCTCCCTGACACTGTTACCCCAGCCCCGAGGTTCCCTTCTCCCTGACACTGTTACCCCAGCCCCGAGGTTCCCTTCTCCCTGACACTGTTACCCCTGCCCCGTGGTTCCCTTCTCACTGACACTGTTACCTCAGCCCTAAGTTTCCCTTCTCCATGACACTGTTACCCCAGCCCCGACGTTCCCTTCTCCCTTACACTGTTACCCCAGCCCCGATGTTCCCTTCTCCCTGACATTGTTACCCCAGTCCCGAGTTTCCCTTCTCCCTGACATTGTTACCCCAGCCCCGAGGATACCTTATACCTGACCATGTTACGCCAAACCCGAGGTTCCCTTCTCCCTGACACTGTTACCCCAGCCCCGAGGTTCCCTTCTCTCTGACACAGTTACCCAAGTCCCGTGGTTCCCCTCTCCCTGACACTGTTACCCCTGCCCCGAGGTTCCCTTCTCTCTGACATTGTTACCCCAGCCCCGAGGTTCCCTACAACTGACACTGTTACCCCTGCCCCGATGTTCCCTTCTCCCTGACACTGTTACCCCAACCCCCAGGTTCCCTTCTCCCTGACATTGTTACCCCAGCCCCGATGTTCCCTTCTCACTGACACTGTTACCCCAGCCCCGAGGTTCCCTTCTCCCTGACACTGTTACCCCAGCCCCGAGGATCCCTTCTCCCTGACATTGTTACCACAGCCCCGAGGTTCCTTCTCCCTCACATTGTTACCCCAGCCCCGAGGTTCCATTCTCCCTGACACTGTTACCCCAGCCCCGAGGTTCCCTTCTCACTGACACTGTTACGCCAGCGCCGAGGATCCCTTCTCCCTGACACTGTTACCCCAGCCCCGAGGTTCCCTTCTTTTTGACACTGTTACCCCAGCCCCGTGGTTCCCTTCTCCCTGACAGTGTTACCCCAGCCCCGAGTTTCCCTTCTCAGTGACACTGTTACCCCAGCCCCGAGTTTCCCTTCTCTCTGACACTGTTACCCCTGCCCCGAAGTTCCCTTCTCTCTGACACTGTTACCCCAGCCCCGAGGTTCCCTTCTCACTGACACTGTTACCCCTGCCCCGTGGTTCCCTTCTCCCTGACATTGTTACCCCAGCCCCGAGGTTCCCTTCTCCCTGACATTGTTACCCCTGCCCCGAGGTTCCCTTCTCCCTGACATTGTTACCCCTGCCCCCAGGTTCACTTCTCCCTGACACTTTTACCCCAGCCCCGAGTTTCCCTTCTCCCTGACATTGTTACCCCAGCCCCGTGCTTCCCTTCTCCCTGACACTGTTACCCCAGCCCCTAGGTTCCCTTCTCCCTGACACTGTTACCCCAGCCCCGAGGTTCCCTTCTCCCTGACACTGTTACCCTAGCCCCGAGGTTCCCTTCTCACTGACACTGTTACCCCAGCCCCGAGTTTCCCCTTTCTCGGACACTTTTACACTAGTCCCGAGTTTCCCTTCTCCCTGACGCTGTTGCCCCAGACACGAGGTTCCCTTCTCCCTGACACTGTTACCTCAGCCCAAAGGTTCCCTTCTCCCTGACATTGTTACCCCAGCCCCGAGGTTCCCTTCTCTCTGACACTGTTGCAACAGCCCGGAGGTTCCCTTCTCCCTGACACTGTTACCCCAGCCCATTGGTTCCATCTCCCTGACACTGTTACCCCAGCCCCGAGGTTCCCTTCTCCATTACACTGTTACCCCAGCCCCGAGGTTCCATCTCCCTGACATTGTTACCCCAGTCCCGAGGTTCCCTTCTCCATGACACTGTTACCCCAGCCCCGACGTTCCCTTCTCCCTGACACTGTTACCCCAGCCCCGATGTTCCCTTCTCCCTGACATTGTTACCCCAGTCCCGAGTTTCCCTTCTCCCTGACATTGTTACCCCAGCCCCGAGGATCCCTTATACCTGACCATGTTACCCCAAACCCGAGGTTCCCTTCTCCCTGACACTGTTACCCCAGCCCCGAGGTTCCCTTCTCTCTGACACAGTTACCCAAGCCCCGTGGTTCCCTTCTCCCTGACACTGTAACCTCAGCCCGAAAGTTCCCTTCTCCCTGACACTGTTACCCCAGCCCCGACTTTCCTTTCTCCATGACACTGTTACCCCAGTCCCAGGTTCCCTTCTCCCTGACACTGTTACCCCAGACCCGAGGTTCCATTCACCCTGACACTGTTACCCCAGCCCCGAGGTTCCCTTCTCCCTGACATTGTTTCCCCAGCACCGAGGTGCCCTTCTCCCTGACATTATTACCCCCGCCCCGAGGTTCTCTTCTCTCTGACAGTCTTATGCGGGACCCGAGGTACCCTTCTCCCTGAGACTGTTACCCCAGGCCCGAGGTTCCATTCTCCCTGACACTGTTACCCCAGCCCCGAGGTTCCCTTCTCCCTGGCACTGTTACCCCAGCCCCAAGGTTCCCTTCTCCCTGACATTGTTACCCCAGTCCCGAGGTTCCATTTTCCCTGACACTGTTAACCCACCCCGATGTTCCCTTCTCCCTGTCACTGTTACCCCAGCCACAAGGTTCCCTTCTCCCTGACACTGTTACCCCAGCCCCGAGGCTGTCTTCTCCTTGAAATTGTTATCCCAGCCCCGAGTTTCCCTTCTCCCTGACACTGTTACCCAAGACCCAAGGTTCCCTTCTCCCTGACGCTGTTACCCCAGACCCGAGGTTCCCTTCTCTCTGACATTGTTACCCCAGCCCCGAGGTTCCCTTCTCTCTGACACTGTTGCAACAGCCCTGAGGTTCCCTTCTCCCTGACACTGTTATCCCAACCCCGAGGTCCCATTCTCCGTGACATTGTTACCCCAGCCCCGAGGTTCCCTTATCCCTGACACTGTTACCCCAGCCCGGAGGTTCCCTTCTTCCTGATATTGTTACCCCAGCTCCAAGGTTCCCTTCTCCCTGACATTGTTACCACAGCCCCGAGGTTCCCTTCTCCATGACACTGTTACCCCAGCCCCGAGGATCCCTTTTCCTGGACCCCGTTACCCCAAACCCGAGGTTCGCTTCTCCCTGACACCGTTACCCCAGCCCCAATGTCCCTTCTCCGTGACACTATTATCCCAGCCCCGAGGCTCCCTTCTCCCTGACACTGTTACCCCAGCGCCGAGGTTCCCTTCTCCCTGACACCGTTACCCCAGCCCCGAGCTTCCCTTCTCCCTGACACTGTTACCCCAGACCCGAGGTTCCCTTCTCAATGACACGGTTACCCCAGCCCAGAGGTTCCCTTCTCCCTGACACTGTTACCCCAGCCCCGAGGTTCCCTTCTCCCTGACACTGTTACCCCTGCCCCGTGGTTCCCTTCTCCCTGACACTGTTACCTCAGCCCTAAGTTTCCCTTCTCCATGACACTGTTACCCCAGCCCCGACGTTCCCTTCTCCCTTACACTGTTACCCCAGCCCTGATGTTCCCTTCTCCCTGACATTGTTACCCCAGTCCCGAGTTTCCCTTCTCCCTGACATTGTTACCCCAGCCCCGAGGATCCCTTATACCTGACCATGTTACCCCAAACCCAGGTTCCCTTCTCCCTGACACTGTTACCCCAGCCCCGAGGTTCCCTTCTCTCTGACACAGTTACCCAAGTCCCGTGGTTCCCCTCTCCCTGACACTGTTACCCCAGCCCCGAGGTTCCCTTCTCTCTGACATTGTTACCCCAGCCCCGAGGTTCCCTACAACTGACACTGTTACCCCTGCCCCGATGTTCCCTTCTCCCTGACACTGTTACCCCAACCCCCAGGTTCCCTTCTCCCTGACATTGTTACCCCAGCCCCGATGTTCCCTTCTCACTGACACTGTTACCCCAGCCCCGAGGTTCCCTTCTCCCTGACACTGTTACCCCAGCCCCGAGGATCCCTTCTCCCTGACATTGTTACCACAGCCCCGAGGTTCCTTTTCCCTCACATTGTTACCCCAGCCCCGAGGTTCCATTCTCCCTGACACTGTTACCCCAGCCCCGAGGTTCCCTTCTCACTGACACTGTTACGCCAGCGCCGAGGATCCCTTCTCCCTGACACTGTTACCCCAGCCCCGAGGTTCCCTTCTTTTTGACACTGTTACCCCAGCCCCGTGGTTCCCTTCTCCCTGACAGTGATACCCCAGCCCCGAGTTTCCCTTCTCAGTGACACTGTTACCCCAGCCCCGAGTTTCCCTTCTCTCTGACACTGTTACCCCTGCCCCGAAGTTCCCTTCTCTCTGACACTGTTACCCCAGCCCCGAGGTTCCCTTCTCACTGACACTGTTACCCCTGCCCCGTGGTTCCCTTCTCCCTGACATTGTTACCCCAGCCCCGAGGTTCCCTTCTCCCTGACATTGTTACCCCTGCCCCGAGGTTCCCTTCTCCCTGACATTGTTACCCCTGCCCCCAGGTTCACTTCTCCCTGACACTTTTACCACAGCCCCGAGTTTCCCTTCTCCCTGACATTGTTACCCCAGCCCCGTGCTTCCCTTCTCCCTGACACTGTTACCCCAGCCCCTAGGTTCCCTTCTCCCTGACACTGTTACCCCAGCCCCGAGGTTCCCTTCTCCCTGACACTGTTACCCTAGCCCCGAGGTTCCCTTCTCACTGACACTGTTACCCCAGCCCCGAGTTTCCCCTTTCTCGGACACTTTTACACTAGTCCCGAGTTTCCCTTCTCCCTGACGCTGTTGCCCCAGACACGAGGTTCCCTTCTCCCTGACACTGTTACCCCAGCCCCGTGGTTCCATTCTCCCTGACATTGTTTCCCCAGCCCCGAGGTTCCCTTCTCCCTGAAATTGTTACCCCTGCCCCGAGGTTCCCTTCTCCCTGACATTGTTACCCCTGCCCCCAGGTTCACTTATCCCTGACACTTTTACCCCAGCCCCGAGTTTCCCTTTTCTCTGACATTGTAACCCCAGCCCAGAGTTTCGCTTCTCTCTGACACTGTTACCCCAGCCAGAAGGTTCCCTTCTCCCTGACACTGTTACCCCAGCCCCGAGGTTCCCTTCTCTCTGACATTGTTACCCCAGCCCCGAGGTTCCCTACAACTGACACTGTTACCCCTGCCCCGATGTTCCCTTCTCCCTGACACTGTTACGCCAACCGCCAGGTTCCCTTCTCCCTGACACTGTTACTCCAGCCCCGATGTTCCCTTGCCCCTGACACTGTTACCCCAGCCCCGAGTTCCCCTTCTCACTGACACGGTTACCCCACCCCCGAGGTTCCCTTCTCCCTGACACTGTTACCTCAGCCCCAAGGTTCCCTTCTCCCTGACACTGTTACCCCAGCCCCAAGGTTACCTTCTCACTGACATTGTAACCCCAGCCCCGAGGTTCCCTTCTCTCTGACACAGTTGCAACAGCCCTGAGGTTCCCTTCTCCCTGACACTGTTACCCCAGCCCCGAGGTTCCATCTCCCTGACACTGTTACCCCAGCCCCGAGGTTCCCTTCTCCATTACACTGTTACCCCAGCCCCGAGGTTCCTTCTCCCTGACACTGTTACCCCAGCCCCGAGGATCCTTTCTCCCTGACATTGTTACCACAGCCCCGAGGTTGCGTCTCCCTCACATTGTTACCCCAGCCCCGAGGTTCCCTTCTCCCTGACACTGTGACCCCAGCCCCGAGGTTCCCTTCTCACTGACACTGTTACCCCAGCCCCGAGGATTCCTTCTCCCTGACACTGTGACCCCAGCCCCGAGGTTCCCTTCTCTTTGACACTGTTACCCCAGCCCCGTGGTTCCCTTCTCCCTGACATTGTTACCGCAGCCCCGAGTTTCCCTTCTCACTGTCACTGTTACCCCAGCCCCGAGTTTCCCTTCTCTCTGACACTGTTACCCCAGCCCCGAAGCTCCCTTCTCTCTGACAGTTACCCCAGCCCCGAGGTTCCCTTCTCACTGACACTGTTACCCCAGCCCCGTGGTTCCCTTCTCCCTGACATTGTTACCCCAGCCCCGAGTTTCCCTTCTCCCTGACATTGTTACCCCTGCCCCGAGGTTCCCTTCTCCCTGACATTGTTACCCCTGACCCAGGTTCACTTCTCCCTGACACTTTTACCCCAGCCCCGAGGTTCCCTTTTCTCTGACACTGTTACCCCAGCCCAGAGTTTCCCTTCTCTCTGACACTGTAACCCCAGCCCCGAGGTTCGCTTCTCTCTGACACTGTTACCCCTGCCCCGAGGTTCCCTTCTCTCTGACACTGTTACCCCAGACCCGAGGTTCCCTTCTCTCTGACACTGTTACCCCAGCCCTGATGTTCCCTTCTCCCTGACACTGTTAGCCCAGCCCCGAGTTTCCCTTCTCCCAGACATTGTTACTCCAGCCCCGTGCTTCCCTTCTCCCTGACACTGTTACCCCAGCCACAAGGTTCCCTTCTCCCTGACACTGTTACCCCAGCCCCAAGGTTCCCTTCTCCCTGACACTGTTACCCCAGCCCCGAGGTTCCCTTCTCACTGACACTGTTACCCCAGCCCCGAGTTTCCCCTTTCTCTGACACTTTTACACTAGTCCCGAGGTTCCTTTCTCCCTGACGCTGTTTCCCCAGACACGAGGTTCCCTTCTCCCTGACACTGTTACCCCAGCCCCGTCGTTCCCTTCTACCTGACAATGTTACCCCAGCCCAGAGGTTCCCTTCTCCCTGACATTGTTACCCCAGCCCCGAGGATCCCTTCTCCCTGACATTGTTACCCCTGCCCCCAGGTTCACTTCTCCCTGACACTTTTACCCCGGCCCCGAGGTTCCCTTTTCTCTGACACTGTTACCCCAGCCCTGTGTTTCGCTTCTCTCTGACACTGTTACCCCAGCCCCGAGGTTCCCTTCTCTCTGACACTGTTATCCGAGGCCCGAGGTTCCCTTATCCCTGACAGTGTTACCCCAGCCCTGAGGTTCCCTTCTCCCTCTCACTGTTACCCCAGCCCCGAGGCTCCCTTCTCCCTGACATTGTTATCCCAGCCCCGAGTTTCCCTTCTCCCTGACACTGTTACCCAAGTCCCAAGGTTCCCTTCTCCCTGACACTGTTATCCCAGCCCCGAGGTTCCCTTCTCTCTGACATTGTTACCCCTGCCCCGAGGTTCCCTTCTCTCTGACATTGTTGCAACAGCCCTGAGGTTCCCTTCTCCCTGACACTGTTATCCCAACCCCGAGGTCCCATTCTCCGTGACATTGTTACCCCAGCACCGAAGTTCCCTTCACCCTGACACTGTTACCCCAGCCCGGAGGTTCCCTTCTTCCTGATATTGTTACCCCAGCCCCGAGGTTCCCTTCTCCCTGACATTGTTACCACAGCCCCGAGGTTCCCTTCTCCCTGACACTGTTACCCGAGCCCCGAGGATCCCTTTTCGTGGACCCTGTTACCCCAAACCCGAGGTTCGCTTCTCCCTGACACCTTTACCCCAGCCCAAAGGTCCCTTCTCCGTGACACTATTACCCCAGCCCCGAGGTTCCCTTCTCCCTGACACTGTTTCCCCAGCCCCGAGGATCCCTTTTCCCGGACACTGTTACCACAAACCCGAGGTTCCCTTCTCCCTGACACTGTTACCCCAGCCGCAAGGTTCCCTTCTCCCTGACACAGTTACACCGGCCCCGAGGTTCCCTTCTCCCTGACACTGTTACCCCGGACCCGAGTATCCCTTCTCCCTGACACTGTTACCCCAGCCCCTTGGTTCCCTTCTCCCTGACACTGTTACCTCAGCCCCAAGGTTCCCTTCTCCATGACACTGTTATCCCAGCCCCGACGTTCCCTTCTCCCTTACACTGTTACCCCAGCCCCGATGTTCCCTTCTCCCTGACATTGTTAACCCAGTCCCGAGTTTCCCTTCTCCCCGACATTGCTACCCCAGCCCCGAGGATCCCTTATATCTGACCATGTTACCCCAAACCCGAGGTTCCCTTCTCCCTTACACTGTTACCCCAGCCCCGAGGTTCTCTTCTCTCTGACACAGTTACCCAAGCCCCGTGGTTCCCTTCTCCCTGACACTGTTCCCTCAGCCCGAAAGTTCCCTTCTCCCTGACACTGTTACCCCAGCCCCGACGTTCCCTTCTCACTGACACTGTTACCCCAGTCCCAGGTTCCCTTCTCCCTGACACTGTTACCCCAGCCCCGAGGTTCCCTACAACTGACACTGTTACCCCAGCCCCGAGGTTCCCTTCTCCCTGACATTGTTACCCCAGCCCCGAGGTTCCCATCCCCCTGACACTGTTACCCCAGCCCTGAGTTCCCCTTCTCCCTGACACTGTTACTCCAGCCCCGATGTTCCCTTCTCCCAGACACTGTTACCTCTGCCCCAAGTTTCCCTTCTCACTGACACTGTTACCCCACGCCCGAGGTTCCCTTCTCCCTGACACTGTTACCTCAGCCCCAAGGTTCCCTTCTCCCTGACATTGTTACCCCAGCCCCGAGGTTCCCTTCTCTCTGACACAGTTGCAACAGCCCTGAGGTTCCCTTCTCCCTGACACTGTTACGCCAGCCCCGAGGTTCCATCTCCCTGACACTGTTCCCCCAGCCCCGAGGTTCCCTTCTCCATTACACTGTTACCCCAGCCCCGAGGTTCCTTCTCCCTGACATTGTTACCCCAGCCCCGATGTTCCCTTCTCCGTGACACTGTTACCCCAGCCCCGAGGTTCCCTTCTCCCTGACACTGTTACCCCAGCCCCGAGGATCCCTTCTCCCTGACATTGTTACCACAGCCCCGAGGTTCCTTCTCCCTCACATTGTTACCCCAGCCCCGAGGTTCCCTTCTCCCTGACACTGTTACCCCAACCCCCAGGTTTCCTTCTCATTGACATTGTTACCCCAGCCCAGAGGTTCCCTTCCCCCTGACACTGTTACCGCAGCCCAGATTTCCCCTTCTCCCGGACACGTTTACCACAGCCCCGATGTTCCCTTCTCCCTGACACTGCTACCCCTGCCCCAAGTTTCCCTTCTCACTGACAGTGTTACCCTACCCCCGAGGTTCACTTCTCCCTGACACTGTTACCCGAGCCCCAAGGTTCCCTTCTCCCTGACATTGTTTCCCCAGCAGCAAGGTGCCCTTCTCCCTGACATTATTACACCCGCCCCGAGGTTCCATTCTCCCTGACACTGTTACCCCAGCCCCGAGGTTCCCTTCTCCCTGGCACTGTTACCCCAGCCCCAATGTTCCCTTCTCCCTGACATTGTTACCCCAGTCCCGAGGTTCCATTTTCCCTGACACTGTTAACCCACCCCGATGTTCCCTTCTCCCTGACACTGTTACCCCAGCCACAAGGTTCCCTTCTCCCTGACACTGTTACCCCACCCCCGAGGTTCCCTTCTCCCTGACACTGTTACCCCAGCCCCGAGGCTCCCTTCTCCCTGACATTGTTATCCCAGCCCCGAGTTTCCCTTCTCCCTGACACTGTTACCCAAGACCCAAGGTTCCCTTCTCCCTGACACTGTTACCCCAGCCCCGAGGTTCCCTTCTCTCTGACATTGTTGCAACAGCCCTGAGGTTCCCTTCTCCCTGACACTGTTATCCCAACCCCGAGGTCCCATTCTCCGTGACATTGTTACCCCAGCCCCAAGGTTCCCTTCTCCCTGACACTGTTACCCCAGCACGGAGGTTCCCTTCTTCCTGATATTGTTACCCCAGCTCCGAGGTTCCCTTCTCCCTGACATTGTTACCACAGCCCCGAGGTTCCCTTCTCCCTGACACTGTTACCCCAGCCCCGAGGATCCCTTTTCCTGGACCCTGTTACCCCAAATCCGAGGTTCGCTTCTCCCTGACACCGTTACCCCAGCCCCAAGGTCCCTTCTCCGTGACACTATTACCCCAGCCCCGAGGTTCCCTTCTCCCTGACACTGTTACCCCAGCGCCGAGGTTCCCTTCTCCCTGACACCGTTTTCCCAGCCCCGAGCTTCCCTTCTCCCTGACACTGTTACCCCAGCCCCGAGGTTCCCTTCTCACTGACACGGTTACCCCAGCCCCGAGGTTCCCTTCTCCCTGACACTGTTACCCCAGCCCCGAGGTTCCTTTTTCCATTACACTGTTACCCCTGCCCCGTGGTTCCCTTCTCCCTGACACTGTTACCTCAGCCCCAAGGTTCCCTTCTCCATGACACTGTTACCCCAGCCCCGACGTTCCCTTCTCCTTTATACTGTTACCCCAGCCCCGATGTTCCCTTCTCCCTGACATTGTTACCATAGCCCCGAGGTTCCTTCTCCCTCACATTGTTACCCCAAACCCCAGGTTTCCTTCTCATTGACACTGTAACCCCACCCACGAGGTTCCCTTCTCCCTGACACTGTTACCTCAGCCCCAAGGTTCCCTTCTCCCTGACACTGTTACCCCAGCCCCAAGGTTCCCTTCTCCCTGACATTGGTACCCCAGCCCCGAGGTTCCCTTCTCCCTGACATTGTTTCCCCAGCACCGAGGTGCCCTTCTCCCTGACATTATTACCCCCGCCCCGAGGTTCTCTTCTCTCTGACAGTCTTATGCGGGCCCCGAGGTACCCTACTCCCTGAGACTGTTACCCCAGCCCCGAGGTTCCATTCTCCCTGACACTGTTACCCCAGCCCCGATGTTCCCTTCTCCCTGGCACTGTTACCCCAGCCCCAAGGTTCCATTCTCCCTGACATTGTTACCCCAGCCCCGTGGTTCCATTTTCCCTGACACTGTTAACCCACCCCGATGTTCCCTTCTCCCTGACACTGTTACCCCAGCCACAAGGTTCCCTTCTCCCTGACACTGTTACCCCAGCCACGAGGCTCTCTTCTCCCTGACATTGTTATCCCAGCCCCGAGTTTCCCTTCTCCCTGACACTGTTACCCAAGACCCAAGGTTCCCGTCTCCCTGACGCTGTTACCCCAGACCCGAGGTTCCCTTCTCTCTGACATTGTTACCCCAGCCCCGAGGTTCCCTTCTCTCTGACATTGTTGCAACAGCCCTGAGGTTCCATTCTCCCTGACACTGTTAGCCCAACCCCGAGGTCCCATTCTCCGTGACATTGTTACCCCAGCCCCGAGGTTCCCTTCTCCCTGACACTGTTACCCCAGCCCGGAGGTTCCCTTCTTCCTGATATTGTTACCCCCAGCTCCAAGGTTCCCTTCTCCCTGACATTGTTACCACAGCCCCGAGGTTCCCTTCTCCCTGACACTGTTACCCCAGCCCCGAGGATCCCTTTTCCTGGACCCTGTTACCCCAAACCCGAGGTTCGCTTCTCCCTGACACCGTTACCCCAGCCCCAATGTCCCTTCTCCGTGACACTATTAGCCCAGCCCCGAGGCTCCCTTCTCCCTGACACTGTTACCCCAGCGCCGAGGTTCCCTTCTCCCTGACACCGTTACCCCAGCCCCGAGCTTCCCTTCTCCCTGACACTGTTACCCCAGCCCCGAGGTTCCCTTCTCAATGACACGGTTACCCCAGCCCAGAGGTTCCCTTCTCCCTGACACTGTTACCCCAGCCCCGAGGTTCCCTTCTCCCTGACACTGTTACCCCTGCCCCGTGGTTCCCTTCTCCCTGACACTGTTAACTCAGCCCTAAGGTTCCCTTCTCCATGACACTGTTACCCCAGCCCCGACGTTCCCTTCTCCCTTACACTGTTACCCCAGCCCCGATGTTCCCTTCTCCCTGACATTGTTACCCCAGTCCCGAGTTTCCCTTCTCCCTGACATTGTTACCCCAGCCCCGAGGATCCCTGAAACCTGACCATGTTACGCCAAACCCGAGGTTCCCTTCTCCCTGACACTGTTACCCCAGCCCCGAGGTTCCCTTCTCTCTGACACAGTTACCCAAGTCCCGTGGTTCCCCTCTCCCTGACACTGTTACCCCAGCCCCGAGGTTCCCTTCTCTCTGACATTGTTACCCCAGCCCCGAGGTTCCCTACAACTGACACTGTTACCCCTGCCCCGATGTTCCCTTCTCCCTGACACTGTTACCCCAACCCCCAGGTTCCTTTCTCCCTGACATTGTTACCCCAGCCCCGAGGTTCCCTTCCCCCTGACACTGTTACCCCAGACCCGAGTTCCCCTACTCCCTGACACGGTTACCCCAGCCCCGATGTTCCCTTCTCCCTGACACTGTTAACCCTGCCCCAAGTTTCCCTTCTCACTGACACTGTTACCCCACCCCCGAGGTTCCCTTCTCCCTGACACTGTTTCCTCAGACCAAAGGTTCCCTTCTCCCTGACATTGTTACCCCAGCCCCGAGGTTCCCTTCTCTCTGACACTGTTGCAACAGCCCTGAGGTTCCCTTCTCCGTGACATTGTTACCCCAGCCCCGAGGTTCCCTTCCCCCTGACACTGTTACCCCAGACCCGAGTTCCCCTACTCCCTGACACGGTTACCCCAGCCCCGATGTTCCCTTCTCCCTGACACTGTTAACCCTGCCCCAAGTTTCCCTTCTCCTTGACACTGTTACCTCAGCCCAAAGGTTCCCTTCTCCCTGACATTGTTACCCCAGCCCCGAGGTTCCCTTCTCTCTGACACTGTTGCAACAGCCCGAAGGTTCCCTTCTCCCTGACACTGTTACCCCAGCCCCGAGGTTCCATCTCCCTGACACTGTTACCCCAGCCCCGAGGTTCCCTTCTCCATTACACTGTTACCCCAGCCCCGAGGTTCCTTCTCCCTGACATTGTTACCCCAGCCCCGAGGTTCCCTTCTCCATGACACTGTTACCCCAGCCCCGACGTTCCCTTCTCCCTTACACTGTTACCCCAGCCCCGATGTTCCCTTCTCCCTGACATTGTTACCCCAGTCCCGAGTTTCCCTTCTCCCTGACATTGTTACCCCAGCCCCGAGGATCCCTTATACCTGACCATGTTACCCCAAACCCGAGGTTCCCTTCTCCCTGACACTGTTACCCCAGCCCCGAGGTTCCCTTCTCTCTGACACAGTTACCCAAGCCCCGTGGTTCCCTTCTCCCTGACACTGTAACCTCAGCCCGAAAGTTCCCTTCTCCCTGACACTGTTACCCCAGCCCCTACTTTCCCATCTCCATGACACTGTTACCCCAGTCCCAGGTTCCCTTCTCCCTGACACTGTTACCCCAGACCCGAGGTTCCATTCTCCCTGACACTGTTACCCCAGCCCCGAGGTTCCCTTCTCCCTGACATTATTACCCCCGCCCCGACGTTCTCTTCTGACCCACTGTTAACCCACCCCGATGTTCCCTTCTCCCTGACACTGTTTCCCCAGCCACAAGGTTCCCTTCTCCCTGACACTGTTACCCCAGCCCCGAGGCTCTCTTCTCCTTGACATTGTTATCCCAGCCCCGAGTTTCCCTTCTCCCTGACACTGTTACCCAAGACCCAAGGTTCCCTTCTCCCTGACGCTGTTACCCCAGACCCGAAGTTCCCTTCTCTCTGACATTGTTAACCCAGCCCCGAGGTTCCCTTCTCTCTGACATTGTTGCAACAGCCCTGAGGTTCCCTTCTCCCTGACACTGTTATCCCAACCCCGAGGTCCCATTCTCCGTGACATTGTTACCCCAGCCCCGAGGTTCCCTTCTCCCTGACACTGTTACCCCAGCCCGGAGGTTCCCTTCTTCCTGATATTGTTACCCCAGCTCCAAGGTTCCCTTCTCCCTGACATTGTTACCACAGCCCCGAGGTTCCCTTCTCCCTGACACTGTTACCCCAGCCCCGAGGATCCCTTTTCCTGGACCCTGTTACCCCAAACCCGAGGTTCGCTTCTCCCTGACACCGTTACCCCAGCCCCAATGTTCCTTCTCCGTGACACTATTAGCCCAGCCCCGAGGCTCCCTTCTCCCTGACACTGTTACCCCAGCGCCAAGGTTCCCTTCTCCCTGACACCGTTACCCCAGCCCCGAGCTTCCCTTCTCCCTGACACTGTTACCCCAGCCCCGAGGTTCCCTTCTCAATGACACGGTTCCCCCAGCCCAGAGGTTCCCTTCTCCCTGACACTGTTACCCCAGCCCCGAGGTTCCCTTCTCCCTGACACTGTTACCCCTGCCCCGTGGTTCCCTTCTCCCTGACACTGTTACCCCAGCCCCGAGGTTCCCTTCTCAATGACATTGTTACGCCAGCCCAGAGGTTCCCTTCTCCCTGACACTGTTACCCCAGCCCCGAGGTTCCCTTCTCCCTGACACTGTTACCCCTGCCCCGTGGTTCCCTTCTCCCTGACACTGTTACCTCAGCCCTAAGATTCCCTTCTCCATGACACTGTTACCCCAGCCCCAACGTTCCCTTTTCCCTTACACTGTTACCACAGCCCCGATGTTCCCTTCTCCCTGACATTGTTACCCCAGTCCCGAGTTTCCCTTCTCCCTGACATTGTTACCCCAGCCCCGAAGATCCCTTATACCTGACCATGTTACCCCAAACCCGAGGTTCCCTCCTCCCTGACACTGTTACCCCAGCCCCGAGGTTCCCTTCTCTCTGACACAGTTACCCAAATCCCGTGGTTCCCCTCTCCCTGACACTGTTACCCCAGCCCCGAGGTTCCCTTCTCTCTGACATTGTTACCCCAGCCCCGAGGTTCCCTACAACTGACACTGTTACCCCTGCCCCGATGTTCCTTTCTCCCTGACACTGTTACCCCAACCCCCAGGTTCCCTTCTCCCTGACATTGTTACCCCAGCCCCGATGTTCCCTTCTCACTGACACTGTTACCCCAGCCCCGAGGTTCCCTTCTCCCTGACACTGTTACCCCAGCCCCGAGGATCCCTTCTCCCTGACATTGTTACCACAGCCCCGAGGTTCCTTCTCCCTCACGTTGTTACCCCAGCCCCGAGGTTCCATTCTCCCTGACACTGTTACCCCAGCCCCGAGGTTCCCTTCTCACTGACACTGTTACGCCAACGCCGAGGATCCCTTCGTCCTGACACTGTTACCCCAGCCCGGAGGTTCCCTTCTTTTTGACACTGTTACCCCAGCCCCGTGGTTCCCTTCTCCCTGACAGTGTTACCCCAGCCCCGAGTTTCCCTTCTCAGTGACACTGTTACCCCAGCCCCGAGTTTCCCTTCTCTCTGACACTGTTACCCCTGCCCCGAAGTTCCCTTCTCTCTGACACTGTTACCCCAGCCCCGAGGTTCCCTTCTCACTGACACTGTTACCCCTGCCCCGTGGTTCCCTTCTCCCTGACATTGTTACCCCAGCCCCGAGGTTCCCTTCTCCCTGACATTGTTACCCTGCCCCGAGGTTCCCTTCTCCCTGACATTGTTACCCCTGCCCCCAGGTTCACTTCTCCCTGACACTTTTACCCCAGACCCGAGTTTCCCTTCTCCCTGACATTGTTACCCCAGCCCCGTGCTTCCCTTCTCCCTGACACTGATACCCCAGCCCCTAGGTTCCCTTCTCCCTGACACTGTTACCCCAGCCCCGAGGTTCCCTTCTCCCTGACACTGTTACCCTAGCCCCGAGGTTCCCTTCTCACTGACACTGTTACCCCAGCCCCGAGTTTCCCCTTTCTCGGACACTTTTACACTAGTCCCGAGTTTCCCTTCTCCCTTACGCTGTTGCCCCAGACACGAGGTTCCCTTCTCCCTGACACTGTTACCCCAGCCCCGTGGTTCCATTCTCCCTGACATTGTTTCCCCAGCCCCGAGGTTCCCTTCTCCCTGAAATTGTTACCCCTGCCCCGAGGTTCCCTTCTCCCTGACATTGTTACCCCTGCCCCCAGGTTCACTTATCCCTGACACTTTTACCCCAGCCCCGAGGTTCCCTTTTCTCTGACACTGTTACCCCAGCCCAGAGTTTCGCTTCTCTCTGACACTGTTACCCCAGCCAGAAGGTTCCCTTCTCCCTGACACTGTTACCCCAGCCCCGAGGTTCCCTTCTCTCTGACATTGTTACCCCAGCCCCGAGGTTCCCTACAACAAACACTGTTACCCCTGCCGCGATGTTCCCTTCTCCCTGACACTGTTACGCCAACCGCCAGGTTCCCTTCTCCCTGACACTGTTACCCCAGCCCCGATGTTCCCTTGCCCCTGACACTGTTACCCCAGCCCCGAGTTCCCCTTCTCACTGACACGGTTACCCCATCCCCGAGGTTCCCTTCTCCCTGACACTGTTACCTCAGCCCCAAGGTTCCCTTCTCCCTGACACTGTTACCCCAGCCCCGAGGTTCCATCTCCCTGACACTGTTACCCCAGCCCCGAGGTTCCCTTCTCCATTACACTGTTACCCCAGCCCCGAGGTTCCTTCTCCCTGACATTGTTACCCCAGCCCCGATGTTCCCTTCTCCGTGACACTGTTACCCCAGCCCCGAGGTTCCCTTCTCCCTGACACTGTTACCCCAGCCCCGAGGATCCCTTCTCCCTGACATTGTTACCACAGCCCCGAGGTTCCAACTCCCTCACATTGTGACCCCAGCCCCGAGGTTCCCTTCTCCCTGACACTGTGACCCCAGCCCCGAGGTTCCCTTCTCACTGACACTGTTACCCCAGCCCCGAGTTTCCCTTCTCTCTGACACTGTTACCCCAGCCCCGAAGTTCCCTTCTCTCTGACAGTTACCCCAGCCCCGAGGTTCCCTTCTCTTTGACACTGTTACCCCAGCCCCGTGGTTCCCTTCTCCCTGACATTGTTACCCCAGCCCCGAGTTTCCCTTCTCACTCACACTGGTACCCCAGCCCCGAGTTTCCCTTCTCTCTGACACTGTTACCCCAGCCCCGAAGTTCCCTTCTCTCTGACAGTTACCCCTGCCCCGAGGTTCCCTTCTCACTGACACTGTTACCCAAGCCCCGTGGTTCCCTTCTCCCTGACATTGTTACCCCAGCCCCGAGTTTCCCTTCTCCCTGACATTGTTACCCCTGCCCCGAGGTTCCCTTCTCCCTGACATTGTTACCCCTGACCCAGGTTCACTTCTCCCTGACACTTTTACCCCAGCCCCGAGGTTCCCTTTTCTCTGACACTGTTACCCCAGCCCAGAGTTTCCCTTCTCTCTGACACTGTAACCCCAGCCCCGAGGTTCGCTTCTCTCTGACACTGTTACCCCTGCCCCGAGGTTCCCTTCTCTCTGGCACTGTTACCCCAGACCCGAGGTTCCCTTCTCTCTGACACTGTTACCCCAGCCCTGAGGTTCCCTTCTCCCTGACACTGCTAGCCCAGCCCCGAGTTTCCCTTCTCCCAGACATTGTTACCCCAGCCCCGTGCTTCCCATCTCCCTGACACTGTTACCCCAGCCACAAGGTTCCCTTCTCGCTGACACTGTTACCCCAGCCCCGAGGTTCCCTTCTCCCTGACACTGTTACCCCAGCCCCGAGGTTCCCTTCTCACTGACACTGTTACCCCAGCCCCGAGTTTCCCCTTTCTCTGACACTTTTACAGTAGTCCCGAGGTTCCTTTCTCCCTGACGCTGTTACCCCAGACACGAGGTTCCCTTCTCCCTGACACTGTTACCCCAGCCCGGAGGTTCCCTTCTTTTTGACACTGTTACCCCAGCCCCGTGGTTCCCTTCTCCCTGACAGTGTTACCCCAGCCCCGAGTTTCCCTTCTCAGTGACACTGTTACCCCAGCCCCGTGGTTCCCTTCTCCCTGACAGTGTTACCCCAGCCCCGAGTTTCCCTTCTCAGTGACACTGTTACCCCAGCCCCGAGTTTCCCTTCTCTCTGACACTGTTACCCCTGCCCCGAAGTTCCCTTCTCTCTGACACTGTTACCCCAGCCCCGAGGTTCCCTTCTCACTGACACTGTTACCCCTGCCCCGTGGTTCCCTTCTCCCTGACATTGTTACCCCAGCCCCGAGGTTCCCTTCTCCCTGACATTGTTACCCTGCCCCGAGGTTCCCTTCTCCCTGACATTGTTACCCCTGCCCCCAGGTTCACTTCTCCCTGACACTTTTACCCCAGCCCCGAGTTTCCCTTCTCCCTGACATTGTTACCCCAGCCCCGTGCTTCCCTTCTCCCTGACACTGATACCCCAGCCCCTAGGTTCCCTTCTCCCTGACACTGTTACCCCAGCCCCGAGGTTCCCTTCTCCCTGACACTGTTACCCTAGCCCCGAGGTTCCCTTCTCACTGACACTGTTACCCCAGCCCCGAGTTTCCCCTTTCTCGGACACTTTTACACTAGTCCCGAGTTTCCCTTCTCCCTTACGCTGTTGCCCCAGACACGAGGTTCCCTTCTCCCTGACACTGTTACCCCAGCCCCGAGGTTCCCTTCTCCATTACACTGTTACCCCAGCCCCGAGGTTCCTTCTCCCTGACATTGTTACCCCAGCCCCGATGTTCCCTTCTCCGTGACACTGTTACCCCAGCCCCGAGGTTCCCTTCTCCCTGACACTGTTACCCCAGCCCCGAGGATCCCTTCTCCCTGACATTGTTACCACAGCCCCGAGGTTCCTTCTCCCTCACATTGTTACCCCAGCCCCGAGGTTCCCTTCTCCCTGACACTGTTACCCCAACCCCCAGGTTTCCTTCTCATTGACATTGTTACCCCAGCCCAGAGGTTCCCTTCCCCCTGACACTGTTACCGCAGCCCAGATTTCCCCTTCTCCCGGACACGTTTACCACAGCCCCGATGTTCCCTTCTCCCTGACACTGCTACCCCTGCCCCAAGTTTCCCTTCTCACTGACAGTGTTACCCTACCCCCGAGGTTCACTTCTCCCTGACACTGTTACCCGAGCCCCAAGGTTCCCTTCTCCCTGACATTGTTTCCCCAGCAGCAAGGTGCCCTTCTCCCTGACATTATTACACCCGCCCCGAGGTTCCATTCTCCCTGACACTGTTACCCCAGCCCCGAGGTTCCCTTCTCCCTGGCACTGTTACCCCAGCCCCAATGTTCCCTTCTCCCTGACATTGTTACCCCAGTCCCGAGGTTCCATTTTCCCTGACACTGTTAACCCACCCCGATGTTCCCTTCTCCCTGACACTGTTACCCCAGCCACAAGGTTCCCTTCTCCCTGACACTGTTACCCCACCCCCGAGGTTCCCTTCTCCCTGACACTGTTACCCCAGCCCCGAGGCTCCCTTCTCCCTGACATTGTTATCCCAGCCCCGAGTTTCCCTTCTCCCTGACACTGTTACCCAAGACCCAAGGTTCCCTTCTCCCTGACACTGTTACCCCAGCCCCGAGGTTCCCTTCTCTCTGACATTGTTGCAACAGCCCTGAGGTTCCCTTCTCCCTGACACTGTTATCCCAACCCCGAGGTCCCATTCTCCGTGACATTGTTACCCCAGCCCCAAGGTTCCCTTCTCCCTGACACTGTTACCCCAGCACGGAGGTTCCCTTCTTCCTGATATTGTTACCCCAGCTCCGAGGTTCCCTTCTCCCTGACATTGTTACCACAGCCCCGAGGTTCCCTTCTCCCTGACACTGTTACCCCAGCCCCGAGGATCCCTTTTCCTGGACCCTGTTACCCCAAACCCGAGGTTCGCTTCTCCCTGACACCGTTACCCCAGCCCCAAGGTCCCTTCTCCGTGACACTATTACCCCAGCCCCGAGGTTCCCTTCTCCCTGACACTGTTACCCCAGCGCCGAGGTTCCCTTCTCCCTGACACCGTTTTCCCAGCCCCGAGCTTCCCTTCTCCCTGACACTGTTACCCCAGCCCCGAGGTTCCCTTCTCACTGACACGGTTACCCCAGCCCCGAGGTTCCCTTCTCCCTGACACTGTTACCCCAGCCCCGAGGTTCCTTTTTCCATTACACTGTTACCCCTGCCCCGTGGTTCCCTTCTCCCTGACACTGTTACCTCAGCCCCAAGGTTCCCTTCTCCATGACACTGTTACCCCAGCCCCGACGTTCCCTTCTCCTTTATACTGTTACCCCAGCCCCGATGTTCCCTTCTCCCTGACATTGTTACCATAGCCCCGAGGTTCCTTCTCCCTCACATTGTTACCCCAAACCCCAGGTTTCCTTCTCATTGACACTGTAACCCCACCCCCGAGGTTCCCTTCTCCCTGACACTGTTACCTCAGCCCCAAGGTTCCCTTCTCCCTGACACTGTTACCCCAGCCCCAAGGTTCCCTTCTCCCTGACATTGGTACCCCAGCCCCGAGGTTCCCTTCTCCCTGACATTGTTTCCCCAGCACCGAGGTGCCCTTCTCCCTGACATTATTACCCCCGCCCCGAGGTTCTCTTCTCTCTGACAGTCTTATGCGGGCCCCGAGGTACCCTACTCCCTGAGACTGTTACCCCAGCCCCGAGGTTCCATTCTCCCTGACACTGTTACCCCAGCCCCGATGTTCCCTTCTCCCTGGCACTGTTACCCCAGCCCCAAGGTTCCATTCTCCCTGACATTGTTACCCCAGCCCCGTGGTTCCATTTTCCCTGACACTGTTAACCCACCCCGATGTTCCCTTCTCCCTGACACTGTTACCCCAGCCACAAGGTTCCCTTCTCCCTGACACTGTTACCCCAGCCACGAGGCTCTCTTCTCCCTGACATTGTTATCCCAGCCCCGAGTTTCCCTTCTCCCTGACACTGTTACCCAAGACCCAAGGTTCCCGTCTCCCTGACGCTGTTACCCCAGACCCGAGGTTCCCTTCTCTCTGACATTGTTACCCCAGCCCCGAGGTTCCCTTCTCTCTGACATTGTTGCAACAGCCCTGAGGTTCCATTCTCCCTGACACTGTTAGCCCAACCCCGAGGTCCCATTCTCCGTGACATTGTTACCCCAGCCCCGAGGTTCCCTTCTCCCTGACACTGTTACCCCAGCCCGGAGGTTCCCTTCTTCCTGATATTGTTACCCCAGCTCCAAGGTTCCCTTCTCCCTGACATTGTTACCACAGCCCCGAGGTTCCCTTCTCCCTGACACTGTTACCCCAGCCCCGAGGATCCCTTTTCCTGGACCCTGTTACCCCAAACCCGAGGTTCGCTTCTCCCTGACACCGTTACCCCAGCCCCAATGTCCCTTCTCCGTGACACTATTAGCCCAGCCCCGAGGCTCCCTTCTCCCTGACACTGTTACCCCAGCGCCGAGGTTCCCTTCTCCCTGACACCGTTACCCCAGCCCCGAGCTTCCCTTCTCCCTGACACTGTTACCCCAGCCCCGAGGTTCCCTTCTCAATGACACGGTTACCCCAGCCCAGAGGTTCCCTTCTCCCTGACACTGTTACCCCAGCCCCGAGGTTCCCTTCTCCCTGACACTGTTACCCCTGCCCCGTGGTTCCCTTCTCCCTGACACTGTTAACTCAGCCCTAAGGTTCCCTTCTCCATGACACTGTTACCCCAGCCCCGACGTTCCCTTCTCCCTTACACTGTTACCCCAGCCCCGATGTTCCCTTCTCCCTGACATTGTTACCCCAGTCCCGAGTTTCCCTTCTCCCTGACATTGTTACCCCAGCCCCGAGGATCCCTTATACCTGACCATGTTACGCCAAACCCGAGGTTCCCTTCTCCCTGACACTGTTACCCCAGCCCCGAGGTTCCCTTCTCTCTGACACAGTTACCCAAGTCCCGTGGTTCCCCTCTCCCTGACACTGTTACCCCAGCCCCGAGGTTCCCTTCTCTCTGACATTGTTACCCCAGCCCCGAGGTTCCCTACAACTGACACTGTTACCCCTGCCCCGATGTTCCCTTCTCCCTGACACTGTTACCCCAACCCCCAGGTTCCTTTCTCCCTGACATTGTTACCCCAGCCCCGAGGTTCCCTTCCCCCTGACACTGTTACCCCAGACCCGAGTTCCCCTACTCCCTGACACGGTTACCCCAGCCCCGATGTTCCCTTCTCCCTGACACTGTTAACCCTGCCCCAAGTTTCCCTTCTCACTGACACTGTTACCCCACCCCCGAGGTTCCCTTCTCCCTGACACTGTTTCCTCAGACCAAAGGTTCCCTTCTCCCTGACATTGTTACCCCAGCCCCGAGGTTCCCTTCTCTCTGACACTGTTGCAACAGCCCTGAGGTTCCCTTCTCCCTGACATTGTTACCCCAGCCCCGAGGTTCCCTTCCCCCTGACACTGTTACCCCAGACCCGAGTTCCCCTACTCCCTGACACGGTTACCCCAGCCCCGATGTTCCCTTCTCCCTGACACTGTTAACCCTGCCCCAAGTTTCCCTTCTCCTTGACACTGTTACCTCAGCCCAAAGGTTCCCTTCTCCCTGACATTGTTACCCCAGCCCCGAGGTTCCCTTCTCTCTGACACTGTTGCAACAGCCCGAAGGTTCCCTTCTCCCTGACACTGTTACCCCAGCCCCGAGGTTCCATCTCCCTGACACTGTTACCCCAGCCCCGAGGTTCCCTTCTCCATTACACTGTTACCCCAGCCCCGAGGTTCCTTCTCCCTGACATTGTTACCCCAGCCCCGAGGTTCCCTTCTCCATGACACTGTTACCCCAGCCCCGACGTTCCCTTCTCCCTTACACTGTTACCCCAGCCACAATGTTCCCTTCTCCCTGACATTGTTACCCCAGTCCCGAGTTTCCCTTCTCCCTGACATTGTTACCCCAGCCCCGAGGATCCCTTATACCTGACCATGTTACCCCAAACCCGAGGTTCCCTTCTCCCTGACACTGTTACCCCAGCCCCGAGGTTCCCTTCTCTCTGACACAGTTACCCAAGCCCCGTGGTTCCCTTCTCCCTGACACTGTAACCTCAGCCCGAAAGTTCCCTTCTCCCTGACACTGTTACCCCAGCCCCTACTTTCCCATCTCCATGACACTGTTACCCCAGTCCCAGGTTCCCTTCTCCCTGACACTGTTACCCCAGACCCGAGGTTCCATTCTCCCTGACACTGTTACCCCAGCCCCGAGGTTCCCTTCTCCCTGACATTATTACCCCCGCCCCGACGTTCTCTTCTGACCCACTGTTAACCCACCCCGATGTTCCCTTCTCCCTGACACTGTTTCCCCAGCCACAAGGTTCCCTTCTCCCTGACACTGTTACCCCAGCCCCGAGGCTCTCTTCTCCTTGACATTGTTATCCCAGCCCCGAGTTTCCCTTCTCCCTGACACTGTTACCCAAGACCCAAGGTTCCCTTCTCCCTGACGCTGTTACCCCAGACCCGAAGTTCCCTTCTCTCTGACATTGTTAACCCAGCCCCGAGGTTCCCTTCTCTCTGACATTGTTGCAACAGCCCTGAGGTTCCCTTCTCCCTGACACTGTTATCCCAACCCCGAGGTCCCATTCTCCGTGACATTGTTACCCCAGCCCCGAGGTTCCCTTCTCCCTGACACTGTTACCCCAGCCCGGAGGTTCCCTTCTTCCTGATATTGTTACCCCAGCTCCAAGGTTCCCTTCTCCCTGACATTGTTACCACAGCCCCGAGGTTCCCTTCTCCCTGACACTGTTACCCCAGCCCCGAGGATCCCTTTTCCTGGACCCTGTTACCCCAAACCCGAGGTTCGCTTCTCCCTGACACCGTTACCCCAGCCCCAATGTTCCTTCTCCGTGACACTATTAGCCCAGCCCCGAGGCTCCCTTCTCCCTGACACTGTTACCCCAGCGCCAAGGTTCCCTTCTCCCTGACACCGTTACCCCAGCCCCGAGCTTCCCTTCTCCCTGACACTGTTACCCCAGCCCCGAGGTTCCCTTCTCAATGACACGGTTCCCCCAGCCCAGAGGTTCCCTTCTCCCTGACACTGTTACCCCAGCCCCGAGGTTCCCTTCTCCCTGACACTGTTACCCCTGCCCCGTGGTTCCCTTCTCCCTGACACTGTTACCCCAGCCCCGAGGTTCCCTTCTCAATGACATTGTTACGCCAGCCCAGAGGTTCCCTTCTCCCTGACACTGTTACCCCAGCCCCGAGGTTCCCTTCTCCCTGACACTGTTACCCCTGCCCCGTGGTTCCCTTCTCCCTGACACTGTTACCTCAGCCCTAAGATTCCCTTCTCCATGACACTGTTACCCCAGCCCCAACGTTCCCTTTTCCCTTACACTGTTACCACAGCCCCGATGTTCCCTTCTCCCTGACGTTGTTACCCCAGTCCCGAGTTTCCCTTCTCCCTGACATTGTTACCCCAGCCCCGAAGATCCCTTATACCTGACCATGTTACCCCAAACCCGAGGTTCCCTCCTCCCTGACACTGTTACCCCAGCCCCGAGGTTCCCTTCTCTCTGACACAGTTACCCAAATCCCGTGGTTCCCCTCTCCCTGACACTGTTACCCCAGCCCCGAGGTTCCCTTCTCACTGACATTGTTACCCCAGCCCCGAGGTTCCCTACAACTGACACTGTTACCCCTGCCCCGATGTTCCTTTCTCCCTGACACTGTTACCCCAACCCCCAGGTTCCCTTCTCCCTGACATTGTTACCCCAGCCCCGATGTTCCCTTCTCACTGACACTGTTACCCCAGCCCCGAGGTTCCCTTCTCCCTGACACTGTTACCCCAGCCCCGAGGATCCCTTCTCCCTGACATTGTTACCACAGCCCCGAGGTTCCTTCTCCCTCACGTTGTTACCCCAGCCCCGAGGTTCCATTCTCCCTGACACTGTTACCCCAGCCCCGAGGTTCCCTTCTCACTGACACTGTTACGCCAACGCCGAGGATCCCTTCGTCCTGACACTGTTACCCCAGCCCGGAGGTTCCCTTCTTTTTGACACTGTTACCCCAGCCCCGTGGTTCCCTTCTCCCTGACAGTGTTACCCCAGCCCCGAGTTTCCCTTCTCAGTGACACTGTTACCCCAGCCCCGAGTTTCCCTTCTCTCTGACACTGTTACCCCTGCCCCGAAGTTCCCTTCTCTCTGACACTGTTACCCCAGCCCCGAGGTTCCCTTCTCACTGACACTGTTACCCCTGCCCCGTGGTTCCCTTCTCCCTGACATTGTTACCCCAGCCCCGAGGTTCCCTTCTCCCTGACATTGTTACCCTGCCCCGAGGTTCCCTTCTCCCTGACATTGTTACCCCTGCCCCCAGGTTCACTTCTCCCTGACACTTTTACCCCAGCCCCGAGTTTCCCTTCTCCCTGACATTGTTACCCCAGCCCCGTGCTTCCCTTCTCCCTGACACTGATACCCCAGCCCCTAGGTTCCCTTCTCCCTGACACTGTTACCCCAGCCCCGAGGTTCCCTTCTCCCTGACACTGTTACCCTAGCCCCGAGGTTCCCTTCTCACTGACACTGTTACCCCAGCCCCGAGTTTCCCCTTTCTCGGACACTTTTACACTAGTCCCGAGTTTCCCTTCTCCCTTACGCTGTTGCCCCAGACACGAGGTTCCCTTCTCCCTGACACTGTTACCCCAGCCCCGTGGTTCCATTCTCCCTGACATTGTTTCCCCAGCCCCGAGGTTCCCTTCTCCCTGAAATTGTTACCCCTGCCCCGAGGTTCCCTTCTCCCTGACATTGTTACCCCTGCCCCCAGGTTCACTTATCCCTGACACTTTTACCCCAGCCCCGAGGTTCCCTTTTCTCTGACACTGTTACCCCAGCCCAGAGTTTCGCTTCTCTCTGACACTGTTACCCCAGCCAGAAGGTTCCCTTCTCGCTGACACTGTTACCCCAGCCCCGAGGTTCCCTTCTCTCTGACATTGTTACCCCAGCCCCGAGGTTCCCTACAACAAACACTGTTACCCCTGCCGCGATGTTCCCTTCTCCCTGACACTGTTACGCCAACCGCCAGGTTCCCTTCTCCCTGACACTGTTACCCCAGCCCCGATGTTCCCTTGCCCCTGACACTGTTACCCCAGCCCCGAGTTCCCCTTCTCACTGACACGGTTACCCCACCCCCGAGGTTCCCTTCTCCCTGACACTGTTACCTCAGCCCCAAGGTTCCCTTCTCCCTGACACTGTTACCCCAGCCCCGAGGTTCCATCTCCCTGACACTGTTACCCCAGCCCCGAGGTTCCCTTCTCCATTACACTGTTACCCCAGCCCCGAGGTTCCTTCTCCCTGACATTGTTACCCCAGCCCCGATGTTCCCTTCTCCGTGACACTGTTACCCCAGCCCCGAGGTTCCCTTCTCCCTGACACTGTTACCCCAGCCCCGAGGATCCCTTCTCCCTGACATTGTTACCACAGCCCCGAGGTTCCAACTCCCTCACATTGTGACCCCAGCCCCGAGGTTCCCTTCTCCCTGACACTGTGACCCCAGCCCCGAGGTTCCCTTCTCACTGACACTGTTACCCCAGCCCCGAGTTTCCCTTCTCTCTGACACTGTTACCCCAGCCCCGAAGTTCCCTTCTCTCTGACAGTTACCCCAGCCCCGAGGTTCCCTTCTCTTTGACACTGTTACCCCAGCCCCGTGGTTCCCTTCTCCCTGACATTGTTACCCCAGCCCCGAGTTTCCCTTCTCACTCACACTGGTACCCCAGCCCCGAGTTTCCCTTCTCTCTGACACTGTTACCCCAGCCCCGAAGTTCCCTTCTCTCTGACAGTTACCCCTGCCCCGAGGTTCCCTTCTCACTGACACTGTTACCCAAGCCCCGTGGTTCCCTTCTCCCTGACATTGTTACCCCAGCCCCGAGTTTCCCTTCTCCCTGACATTGTTACCCCTGCCCCGAGGTTCCCTTCTCCCTGACATTGTTACCCCTGACCCAGGTTCACTTCTCCCTGACACTTTTACCCCAGCCCCGAGGTTCCCTTTTCTCTGACACTGTTACCCCAGCCCAGAGTTTCCCTTCTCTCTGACACTGTAACCCCAGCCCCGAGGTTCGCTTCTCTCTGACACTGTTACCCCTGCCCCGAGGTTCCCTTCTCTCTGACACTGTTACCCCAGACCCGAGGTTCCCTTCTCTCTGACACTGTTACCCCAGCCCTGAGGTTCCCTTCTCCCTGACACTGCTAGCCCAGCCCCGAGTTTCCCTTCTCCCAGACATTGTTACCCCAGCCCCGTGCTTCCCATCTCCCTGACACTGTTACCCCAGCCACAAGGTTCCCTTCTCGCTGACACTGTTACCCCAGCCCCGAGGTTCCCTTCTCCCTGACACTGTTACCCCAGCCCCGAGGTTCCCTTCTAACTGACACTGTTACCCCAGCCCCGAGTTTCCCCTTTCTCTGACACTTTTACAGTAGTCCCGAGGTTCCTTTCTCCCTGACGCTGTTACCCCAGACACGAGGTTCCCTTCTCCCTGACACTGTTACCCCAGCCCGGAGGTTCCCTTCTTTTTGACACTGTTACCCCAGCCCCGTGGTTCCCTTCTCCCTGACAGTGTTACCCCAGCCCCGAGTTTCCCTTCTCAGTGACACTGTTACCCCAGCCCCGTGGTTCCCTTCTCCCTGACAGTGTTACCCCAGCCCCGAGTTTCCCTTCTCAGTGACACTGTTACCCCAGCCCCGAGTTTCCCTTCTCTCTGACACTGTTACCCCTGCCCCGAAGTTCCCTTCTCTCTGACACTGTTACCCCAGCCCCGAGGTTCCCTTCTCACTGACACTGTTACCCCTGCCCCGTGGTTCCCTTCTCCCTGACATTGTTACCCCAGCCCCGAGGTTCCCTTCTCCCTGACATTGTTACCCTGCCCCGAGGTTCCCTTCTCCCTGACATTGTTACCCCTGCCCCCAGGTTCACTTCTCCCTGACACTTTTACCCCAGCCCCGAGTTTCCCTTCTCCCTGACATTGTTACCCCAGCCCCGTGCTTCCCTTCTCCCTGACACTGATACCCCAGCCCCTAGGTTCCCTTCTCCCTGACACTGTTACCCCAGCCCCGAGGTTCCCTTCTCCCTGACACTGTTACCCTAGCCCCGAGGTTCCCTTCTCACTGACACTGTTACCCCAGCCCCGAGTTTCCCCTTTCTCGGACACTTTTACACTAGTCCCGAGTTTCCCTTCTCCCTTACGCTGTTGCCCCAGACACGAGGTTCCCTTCTCCCTGACACTGTTACCCCAGCCCCGTGGTTCCATTCTCCCTGACATTGTTTCCCCAGCCCCGAGGTTCCCTTCTCCCTGAAATTGTTACCCCTGCCCCGAGGTTCCCTTCTCCCTGACATTGTTACCCCTGCCCCCAGGTTCACTTATCCCTGACACTTTTACCCCAGCCCCGAGGTTCCCTTTTCTCTGACACTGTTACCCCAGCCCAGAGTTTCGCTTCTCTCTGACACTGTTACCCCAGCCAGAAGGTTCCCTTCTCCCTGACACTGTTACCCCAGCCCCGAGGTTCCCTTCTCTCTGACATTGTTACCCCAGCCCCGAGGTTCCCTACAACAAACACTGTTACCCCTGCCGCGATGTTCCCTTCTCCCTGACACTGTTACGCCAACCGCCAGGTTCCCTTCTCCCTGACACTGTTACCCCAGCCCCGATGTTCCCTTGCCCCTGACACTGTTACCCCAGCCCCGAGTTCCCCTTCTCACTGACACGGTTACCCCACCCCCGAGGTTCCCTTCTCCCTGACACTGTTACCTCAGCCCCAAGGTTCCCTTCTCCCTGACACTGTTACCCCAGCCCCGAGGTTCCATCTCCCTGACACTGTTACCCCAGCCCCGAGGTTCCCTTCTCCATTACACTGTTACCCCAGCCCCGAGGTTCCTTCTCCCTGACATTGTTACCCCAGCCCGGATGTTCCCTTCTCCGTGACACTGTTACCCCAGCCCCGAGGTTCCCTTCTCCATGACACTGTTACCCCAGCCCCGAGGATCCCTTCTCCCTGACATTGTTACCACAGCCCCGAGGTTCCAACTCCCTCACATTGTGACCCCAGCCCCGAGGTTCCCTTCTCCCTGACACTGTGACCCCAGCCCCGAGGTTCCCTTCTCACTGACACTGTTACCCCAGCCCCGAGTTTCCCTTCTCTCTGACACTGTTACCCCAGCCCCGAAGTTCCCTTCTCTCTGACAGTTACCCCAGCCCCGAGGTTCCCTTCTCTTTGACACTGTTACCCCAGCCCCGTGGTTCCCTTCTCCCTGACATTGTTACCCCAGCCCCGAGTTTCCCTTCTCACTCACACTGGTACCCCAGCCCCGAGTTTCCCTTCTCTCTGACACTGTTACCCCAGCCCCGAAGTTCCCTTCTCTCTGACAGTTACCCCTGCCCCGAGGTTCCCTTCTCACTGACACTGTTACCCAAGCCCCGTTGTTCCCTTCTCCCTGACATTGTTACCCCAGCCCCGAGTTTCCCTTCTCCCTGACATTGTTACCCCTGCCCCGAGGTTCCCTTCTCCCTGACATTGTTACCCCTGACCCAGGTTCACTTCTCCCTGACACTTTTACCCCAGCCCCGAGGTTCCCTTTTCTCTGACACTGTTACCCCAGCCCAGAGTTTCCCTTCTCTCTGACACTGTAACCCCAGCCCCGAGGTTCGCTTCTCTCTGACACTGTTACCCCTGCCCCGAGGTTCCCTTCTCTCTGACACTGTTACCCCAGACCCGAGGTTCCCTTCTCTCTGACACTGTTACCCCAGCCCTGAGGTTCCCTTCTCCCTGACACTGCTAGCCCAGCCCCGAGTTTCCCTTCTCCCAGACATTGTTACCCCAGCCCCGTGCTTCCCATCTCCCTGACACTGTTACCCCAGCCACAAGGTTCCCTTCTCGCTGACACTGTTACCCCAGCCCCGAGGTTCCCTTCTCCCTGACACTGTTACCCCAGCCCCGAGGTTCCCTTCTCACTGACACTGTTACCCCAGCCCCGAGTTTCCCCTTTCTCTGACACTTTTACAGTAGTCCCGAGGTTCCTTTCTCCCTGACGCTGTTACCCCAGACACGAGGTTCCCTTCTCCCTGACACTGTTACCCCAGCCCCGTTGTTCCCTTCTACCTGACATTGTTACCCCAGCCCCGAGGTTCCCTTCTCCCTGACATTGTTACCCCAGCCCCGAGGATCCCTTCTCCCTGACATTGTTACCCCTGCCCCCAGGTTCACATCTCCCTGACACTTTTACCCCGGCCCCGAGGTTCCCTTTTCTCTGACACTGTTACCCCAGCCCTGTGTTTCGATTCTCTCTGACACTGTTACCCCAGCCCCGAGGTTCCCTTCTCTCTGACACTGTTATTCGAGGCCCAAGTTTCCCTTATCCCTGACACTGTTACCCCAGCCCAGAGGTACCCTTCTCTCTGACACTGTTACCCCAGCCCTGAGGTTCCCTTCTCCCTGACACTGTTAGCCCAGCCCCGAGTTTCCCTTCTCCCGGACACGGTTACCCCAGCCCCGTGCTTCCCTTCTCCCTGACACTGTTACCCCAGCCCCAAGATTCCCTTCTCCATGACACTGTTACCCCAGCCCCGAGGTTCCCTTCTCCCTGACACTGTTATCCCAGCCCCGAGGTTCCCTTCTCACTGACACTGTTACCCCAGCCCCGAGTTTCCCCTCTCTCTGACAAATTTACACTAGTCCCGACTTTCCCTTCTCCCTGACGCTGTTACCCCAGACACGAGGGTCCCTTCTCCCTGACACTGTTATCCCAGCCCCGATGTTCCCTTCTCCCTGACACTGTTACCACAGCCCCAAGGTTCCATTCTCTCTGACATTGTTACCCCAGCCCCGAATTTCACTTCTCTCTGTCACTGTTATCCCAGCCCCGAGCGTCCCTTCTCTCTGACACTGTTACCCCAGCCCCGAGGTTCCCTTCTCTCTGACACTGTTACCCCAGCCCCGAGCGTCCCGTCCCTCTGACACTGTTACCCCTGCCCCAAGGTTCCCTTCTCCCTGACACTGTTACCCCAGCCCCGACGTTCCTTCTCTCTGACACTGTTACCCCAGCCCCGAGGTTCGCTTCTCCATTACACTGTTAACCCAGCCCCGAGGTTCCTTCTCCCTGAAATTGTTACCCAGCCCCGAGGTTCCCTTCTCCGTGACACTGTTACCCCAGCCCCGAGGTTCCCTTCTCCCTGACATTGTTACCCCAGCCCCGAGGATCCCTTCTCCCTGACATTGTTACCCCAGCCCCGAGGTTCATTCTCCCTGACATTGTTACCCCAGCCCCGAGGTTCCCTTCTCCCTGACACTGTTACCCCAGCCCGGAGGTTCCCTTCCCTCTGACACTGTTACCCCAGTCCCGAGGATCCCTTCTCCCTGACACTGTTACCCCAGCCCCGAGGTTCCCTTCTCTTTGACACTGTTACCCCAGCCCCGTGATTCCCTTCTCCCTGAAATTGCTTTTCCGGCCCCGAGTTTCCCTTCTCACTGACACTGTTACCCCAGCCCCGAGTTTCCCTTCTCTCTGACACTGTTAACCCAGCCCCGAGGTTCCCTTCTCTCTGACACTGTTACCCCAGCCCCGAGGTTCCCTTCTCCCTGACACTGTTACCCCAGCCCCGTGGTTTCCTTCTCTCTGACACTGTTCCCCCAGCCCCGAGGTTCTATTCTCCCTGACACTGTTACCCCAGCCCCGAGGTTCCCTTCTCCCTGACACCGTTATCCCAGCCCGAGGTTCCCTTCTCCCTGACATTGTTACCCCTGCCCCGAGGTTCCCTTCTCCCTGACACTGTTACCCCTGCCCCGAGGTTCCCTTCTCCCTGACACTTTTACCCCAGCCCTGAGGTTCCCTTTTCTCTGACACTGTTACGCCATCCCCGAGGTTCCCTTCTCCCAGACACGTTTATCCCAGCCCCGAGGTCCCTTCTCCCAGACACTTTTACCACAGCCCCGAGGTTCCCTTTTCCCTGACACTGTTACCCCAGACCCGAGGTTCCTTCTCCCTGACATTGTAACCCCAGCCCCGATGTTCCCTTCTCCGTGACACTGTTACCCCAGCCCCGAGGTTCCCTTCTCCCTGACACTGTTACCCTTGCCCCGAGGATCCCTTCTCCCTGACATTGTTACCACAGCCCCGAGGTTCCTTCTCCCTCACATTGTTACCCCAGCCCCGAGGTTCCCTTCTCCCTGACACTGTTACCCCAGCCCCGAGTTTCCCTTCTCACTGACACTGTTACCCAAGCCACGAGGATCCCTTCTCCCTGACACTGTTACCCCAAACCCGAGGTTCCCTTCTCACTGACACTGTTACCCCAGCCCCGTGGTTCCCTTCTCCCTGACATTGTTAGCCCTGCCCCGAGTTTCCCTTCTCACTGACACTGTTAGCCCAGCCCCGAGTTTCCCTTCTCTCTGACACTGTTACCCCAGCCCAGACGTTCCCCTCTCTCTGACACTGTTACCCCTGCCCCGAGGTTCCCTTCTCACTGACACTGTTACCCCAGCCCCGTGGTTCCCTTCTCCCTGACATTGTTACCCCAGCCCCGAGGTTCCCTTCTCCCTGACATTGTTACCCCAAACCCGAGGTTCCCTTCTCATTGACACTGTTACCCCAGCCCCGTGGTTCCCTTCTCCCTGACATTGTTAGCCCTGCCCCGAGTTTCCCTTCTCACTGACACTGTTAGCCCAGCCCCGAGTTTCCCTTCTCTCTGACACTGTTACCCCAGCCCAGACGTTCCCCTCTCTCTGACACTGTTACCCCTGCCCCGAGGTTCCCTTCTCACTGACACTGTTACCCCAGCCCCGTGGTTCCCTTCTCCCTGACATTGTTACCCCAGCCCCGAGGTTCCCTTCTCCCTGACATTGTTACCCCTGCCCCGAGGTTCACTTCTCCCTGACACTTTTACCCCAGCCCCGAGGTTCCCTTTTCTCTGACACTGTTACCCCAGCCCCGAGGTTCGCTTCTCTCTGACACTGTTACCCCTGGCCCGAGGTTCCCTTCTCGCTGTCACTGTTACCCCAGCCCCGAGGTTCCCTTCTATCTGACACTGTTACCCCAGCCCCGAGTTTCCCTTCTCCCTGACATTGTTACCCCAGCCAGGTGCTTCCCTTCTCCCTGACACTGTTAACCCAGCCACAAGGTTCCCTTCTCCCTGACACTGTTACCCCAGCCCCGAGGTTCCCATCTCCCTGACACTGTTACCCCAGCCCCAAGGTTCCATTCTCACTGACACTGTTACCCCAGCCCCGAGTTTCCCCTTTCTCTGACACTTTTACGCTAGTCCCGAGGTTCCCTTCTCCCTGACGCTGTTACCCCAGACAGGAGGTTCCCTTCTCCCTGACACTGTTACCCCAGCCCCGAAGTTCCTTCTCCCTGACATTGTTACCCCAGTCCCGAGGTTCCCTTCTTCCTGACATTGTTACCCCTGCCCCGAGGTTCACTTCTCCCTGACACTTTTACCCCAGCCCCGAGGTTCCCTTTTCTCTGACACTGTTACCCCAACCCTGAGTTTCGCTTCTCTCTGACACTGTTACCCCAGCCCCGAGGTTCCCTTCTCTCTGACACTGTTACCCCTGGCCCGAGGTTCCCTTATCCCTGACACTGTTACCCCAGCCCCGAGGTTCCCTTCTCTCTGACACTGTTAACCCAGCCCCGAGTTTCCCTTCTCCCTGACACGGTTACCCCAGCCCCGTGCTTCCCTTCTCCCTGAAACTGTTACCCCAGCCCCAAGATTCCCTTCTCCATGACACTGTTACCCCAGCCCCGAGGTTCCCTTCTCCCTGACACTGTTACCCCAGCCCCGAGGTTCTCTTCTCACTGACACTGTTACCCCAGACCCGAGTTTCCCCTCTCTCTGACAATTTTACACTAGTCCCGAGGTTCCCTTCTCCCTGACGCTGTTACCCCAGACACGAGTTTCCCTTCTCACTGACACTGTTACCCCAGCCCCGAAGTTCCAATCTCCCTGACATTGTTACCCCAGCCCCGAATTTCCCTTCTCCCTGACACTGTTACCCCAGCCCCGAGCGTCCCTTCTCTCTGACACTGTTACCCCAGCCCCGAGGTTCCGGTCTCTCTGACACTGTTGCCCCAGCCCCGAGCGTCCCGTCCCTCTGACACTGTTACCCCTGCCCCGAGGTTCCCTTCTCCCTGACACTGTTACCCCAGCCCCGAGGTTCCTTCTCTCTGACACTGTTACCCCAGCCCCGAGGTTCCCTTCTCCATTACACTGTTACCCCTGCCCCGAGGTTCCTTCTCTCTGACATTGTTACCCCAGCCCCGAGGTTCCCTTCTCCCTGACACTGTTACCCCAGCCCCGAGGTTCCCTTCTCCCTGACATTGTTACCCCAGCCCCGAGGATACCTTCTCCCTGACATTGTTACCCCAGCCCCGAGGTCCCTTCTCCCTGACATTGTTACCCCAGCCCCGAGGTTCCCTTCTCCCTGACACTGTTACCCCAGCCCGGAGGTTCCCTTATCTCTGACACTGTTACCCCAGCCCCGAGGATCCCTTCTCCCTGACACTGTTACCCCAGCCCCGAGGTTCCGTTCTCTTTGACACTGTTACCCCAGACCTGTGATTCCCTTCTCCCTGACATTGTTTTCCCAGCCCCGAGTTTCCCTTCTCACTGACACTGTTACCGCAGCCCCGATGTTCCCGTCTCCCTGACACTGTTACCCCAGCCCCGTGATTCCCTTCTCTCTGACATTGTTACCCCAGCCCCGAGGTTCCCTACAACTGACACTGTTACCCCAGCCCCGATGTTCCCTTCTCCCTGACACTGTTACCCCAACCCCCAGGTTCCCTTCTCCCTGACATTGTTACCCCAGCCCCGAGGTTCCCTTGCCCCTGACTCTGTTACCCCAGCCCCGAGTTCCCCTTCTCCCTGACACGGTTACCCCAGCCCGATGTTCCCTTCTCCCTGAAACTGTCACCCCTGCCCCAAGTTTCCCTTCTCCCTGACACTGTTACCCCACCCCCGAGGTTCCCTTCTCCCTGACACTGTTACCTCAGCCCCAAGGTTCCCTTCTCCCTGACACTGTTACCCCAGCCCCAAGGTTCCCTTCTCCCTGACATTGTTACCCCAGCCCCGAGGTTCCCTTCTCTCTGACACATTTGCAACAGCCCTGAGGTTCCCTTCTCCCTGACACTGTTACCCCAGCCCCGAGGTTCCATCTCCCTGACACTGTTACCCCAGCCCCGAGGTTCCCTTCTCCATTACACTGTTACCCCAGCCCCGAGGTTCCTTCTCCCTGACATTGTTACCCCAGCCCCGATGTTCCCTTCTCCCTGACACTGTTACCCCAGCCCCGAGGTTCCCTTCTCCCTGACACTGTTACCCCAGCCCCGAGGATCCCTTCTCCCTGACATTGTAACCACAGCCCCGAGGTTCCTTCTCCCTCACATTTTTACCCCAGCCCCGAGGTTCCCTTCTCGCTGACACTGTTACCCCAGCCCCGAGGTTCCCTTCTCACTGACACTGTTACCCCAGCCCCGAGGATCCCTTCTCCCTGAAACTGTTACCCCAGCCCCGAGTTTCCCTTTTCACTGACACTGTTACCCCAGCCCCGAGTTTCCCTTCTCTCTGACAGTTACCCCAGCCCCGAGGTTCCCTTCTCACTGACACTGTTACCCAAGCCCCGTGGTTCCCTTCTCCCTGACATTGTTACCCCAGCCCCGAGTTTCCCTTCTCCCTGACATTGTTACCCCTGCCCCGAGGTTCCCTTCTCCCTGACATTGTTACCCCTGACCCAGGTTCACTTCTCCCTGACACTTTTCCCCCAGCCCCGAGGTTCCCTTTTCTCTGACACTGTTACCCCAGCCCAGAGTTTCCCTTCTCTCTGACACTGTAACCCCAGCCCCGAGGTTCGCTTCTCTCTGACACTGTTACCCCTGCCCCGAGGTTCCCTTCTCTCTGACACTGTTACCCCAGACCCGAGGTTCCCTTCTCTCTGACACTGTTACCCCAGCCCTGAGGTTCCCTTCTCCCTGACACTGTTAGCCCAGCCCCGATTTTCCCTTCTCCCAGACATTGTTACCCCAGCCTCGTGCTTCCCTTCTCCCTGACACTGTTACCCCAGCCCGAGGTTCCCTTCTCCCTCACACTGTTACCCCAGCCCCGAGGTTCCCTTCTCACTGACACTGTTACCCCAGCCCCGAGTTTCCCCTTTCTCTGACACTTTTACACTAGTCCCGAGGTTCCTTTCTCCCTGACGCTGTTACCCCAGACACGAGGTTCCCTTCTCCCTGACACTGTTACCCCAGCCCCGTTGTTCCCTTCTACCTGACATTGTTACCCCAGCCCCGAGGTTCCCTTCTCCCTGACATTGTTACCCCAGCCCCGAGGATCCCTTCTCCCTGACATTGTTACCCCTGCCCCCAGGTTCACTTCTCCCTGACACTTTTACCCCGGCCCCGAGGTTCCCTTTTCTCTGACACTGTTACCCCAGCCCTGTGTTTCGCTTCTCTCTGACACTGTTACCCCAGCCCCGAGGTTTCCTTCTCTCTGACACTGTTATCCGAGGCCCGAGGTTCCCTTATCCCTGACAATGTTACCCCAGCCCAGAGGTACCCTTCTCTCTGACACTGTTACCCCAGCCCTGAGGTTCCCTTCTCCCTGACACTGTTAGCCCAGCCCCGAGTTTCCCTTCTCCCGGACACGGTTACCCCAGCCCCGTGCTTTACTTCTCCCTGACACTGTTACCCCAGCCCCAAGATTCCCTTCTCCATGACACTGTTACCCCAGCCCCGAGGTTCCCTTCTCCCTGACACTGTTATCCCAGCCCCGAGGTTCCCTTCTCACTGACACTGTTACCCCAGCCCCGAGTTTCCCCTCTCTCTGACAAATTTACACTAGTCCCGACGTTCCCTTCTCCCTGACGCTGTTACCCCAGACACGAGGGTCCCTTCTCCCTGACACTGTTATCCCAGCCCCGATGTTCCCTTCTCCCTGACACTGTTACCACAGCCCCAAGGTTCCATTCTCTCTGACATTGTTCCCCCAGCCCCGAATTTCACTTCTCTCTGTCACTGTTATCCCAGCCCCGAGCGTCCCTTCTCTCTGACACTGTTACCCCAGCCCCGAGGTTCCCTTCTCTCTGACACTGTTACCCCAGCCCCGAGCGTCCCGTCCCTCTGACACTGTTACCCCTGCCCCAAGGTTCCCTTCTCCCTGACACTGTTACCCCAGCCCCGACGTTCCTTCTCTCTGACACTGTTACCCCAGCCCCGAGGTTCGCTTCTCCATTACACTGTTAACCCAGCCCCGAGGTTCCAACTCCCTCACATTGTGACCCCAGCCCCGAGGTTCCCTTCTCCCTGACATTGTTACCCCAGCCCCGAGGTTCCCTTCTCTCTGACACATTTGCAACAGCCCTGAGGTTCCCTTCTCCCTGACACTGTTACCCCAGCCCCGAGGTTCCATCTCCCTGACACTGTTACCCCAGCCCCGAGGTTCCCTTCTCCATTACACTGTTACCCCAGCCCCGAGGTTCCTTCTCCCTGACATTGTTACCCCAGCCCCGATGTTCCCTTCTCCCTGACACTGTTACCCCAGCCCCGAGGTTCCCTTCTCCCTGACACTGTTACCCCAGCCCCGAGGATCCCTTCTCCCTGACATTGTAACCACAGCCCCGAGGTTCCTTCTCCCTCACATTTTTACCCCAGCCCCGAGGTTCCCTTCTCGCTGACACTGTTACCCCAGCCCCGAGGTTCCCTTCTCACTGACACTGTTACCCCAGCCCCGAGGATCCCTTCTCCCTGAAACTGTTACCCCAGCCCCGAGTTTCCCTTTTCACTGACACTGTTACCCCAGCCCCGAGTTTCCCTTCTCTCTGACAGTTACCCCAGCCCCGAGGTTCCCTTCTCACTGACACTGTTACCCAAGCCCCGTGGTTCCCTTCTCCCTGACATTGTTACCCCAGCCCCGAGTTTCCCTTCTCCCTGACATTGTTACCCCTGCCCCGAGGTTCCCTTCTCCCTGACATTGTTACCCCTGACCCAGGTTCACTTCTCCCTGACACTTTTCCCCCAGCCCCGAGGTTCCCTTTTCTCTGACACTGTTACCCCAGCCCAGAGTTTCCCTTCTCTCTGACACTGTAACCCCAGCCCCGAGGTTCGCTTCTCTCTGACACTGTTACCCCTGCCCCGAGGTTCCCTTCTCTCTGACACTGTTACCCCAGACCCGAGGTTCCCTTCTCTCTGACACTGTTACCCCAGCCCTGAGGTTCCCTTCTCCCTGACACTGTTAGCCCAGCCCCGATTTTCCCTTCTCCCAGACATTGTTACCCCAGCCTCGTGCTTCCCTTCTCCCTGACACTGTTACCCCAGCCCGAGGTTCCCTTCTCCCTCACACTGTTACCCCAGCCCCGAGGTTCCCTTCTCACTGACACTGTTACCCCAGCCCCGAGTTTCCCCTTTCTCTGACACTTTTACACTAGTCCCGAGGTTCCTTTCTCCCTGACGCTGTTACCCCAGACACGAGGTTCCCTTCTCCCTGACACTGTTACCCCAGCCCCGTTGTTCCCTTCTACCTGACATTGTTACCCCAGCCCCGAGGTTCCCTTCTCCCTGACATTGTTACCCCAGCCCCGAGGATCCCTTCTCCCTGACATTGTTACCCCTGCCCCCAGGTTCACTTCTCCCTGACACTTTTACCCCGGCCCCGAGGTTCCCTTTTCTCTGACACTGTTACCCCAGCCCTGTGTTTCGCTTCTCTCTGACACTGTTACCCCAGCCCCGAGGTTTCCTTCTCTCTGACACTGTTATCCGAGGCCCGAGGTTCCCTTATCCCTGACAATGTTACCCCAGCCCAGAGGTACCCTTCTCTCTGACACTGTTACCCCAGCCCTGAGGTTCCCTTCTCCCTGACACTGTTAGCCCAGCCCCGAGTTTCCCTTCTCCCGGACACGGTTACCCCAGCCCCGTGCTTTACTTCTCCCTGACACTGTTACCCCAGCCCCAAGATTCCCTTCTCCATGACACTGTTACCCCAGCCCCGAGGTTCCCTTCTCCCTGACACTGTTATCCCAGCCCCGAGGTTCCCTTCTCACTGACACTGTTACCCCAGCCCCGAGTTTCCCCTCTCTCTGACAAATTTACACTAGTCCCGACGTTCCCTTCTCCCTGACGCTGTTACCCCAGACACGAGGGTCCCTTCTCCCTGACACTGTTATCCCAGCCCCGATGTTCCCTTCTCCCTGACACTGTTACCACAGCCCCAAGGTTCCATTCTCTCTGACATTGTTCCCCCAGCCCCGAATTTCACTTCTCTCTGTCACTGTTATCCCAGCCCCGAGCGTCCCTTCTCTCTGACACTGTTACCCCAGCCCCGAGGTTCCCTTCTCTCTGACACTGTTACCCCAGCCCCGAGCGTCCCGTCCCTCTGACACTGTTACCCCTGCCCCAAGGTTCCCTTCTCCCTGACACTGTTACCCCAGCCCCGACGTTCCTTCTCTCTGACACTGTTACCCCAGCCCCGAGGTTCGCTTCTCCATTACACTGTTAACCCAGCCCCGAGGTTCCAACTCCCTCACATTGTGACCCCAGCCCCGAGGTTCCCTTCTCCCTGACACTGTGACCCCAGCCCCGAGGTTCCCTTCTCACTGACACTGTTACCCCAGCCCCGAGTTTCCCTTCTCTCTGACACTGTTACCCCAGCCCCGAAGTTCCCTTCTCTCTGACAGTTACCCCAGCCCCGAGGTTCCCTTCTCTTTGACACTGTTACCCCAGCCCCGTGGTTCCCTTCTCCCTGACATTGTTACCCCAGCCCCGAGTTTCCCTTCTCACTCACACTGGTACCCCAGCCCCGAGTTTCCCTTCTCTCTGACACTGTTACCCCAGCCCCGAAGTTCCCTTCTCTCTGACAGTTACCCCTGCCCCGAGGTTCCCTTCTCACTGACACTGTTACCCAAGCCCCGTTGTTCCCTTCTCCCTGACATTGTTACCCCAGCCCCGAGTTTCCCTTCTCCCTGACATTGTTACCCCCTGCCCCGAGGTTCCCTTCTCCCTGACATTGTTACCCCTGACCCAGGTTCACTTCTCCCTGACACTTTTACCCCAGCCCCGAGGTTCCCTTTTCTCTGACACTGTTACCCCAGCCCAGAGTTTCCCTTCTCTCTGACACTGTAACCCCAGCCCCGAGGTTCGCTTCTCTCTGACACTGTTACCCCTGCCCCGAGGTTCCCTTCTCTCTGACACTGTTACCCCAGACCCGAGGTTCCCTTCTCTCTGACACTGTTACCCCAGCCCTGAGGTTCCCTTCTCCCTGACACTGCTAGCCCAGCCCCGAGTTTCCCTTCTCCCAGACATTGTTACCCCAGCCCCGTGCTTCCCATCTCCCTGACACTGTTACCCCAGCCACAAGGTTCCCTTCTCGCTGACACTGTTACCCCAGCCCCGAGGTTCCCTTCTCCCTGACACTGTTACCCCAGCCCCGAGGTTCCCTTCTCACTGACACTGTTACCCCAGCCCCGAGTTTCCCCTTTCTCTGACACTTTTACAGTAGTCCCGAGGTTCCTTTCTCCCTGACGCTGTTACCCCAGACACGAGGTTCCCTTCTCCCTGACACTGTTACCCCAGCCCCGTTGTTCCCTTCTACCTGACATTGTTACCCCAGCCCCGAGGTTCCCTTCTCCCTGACATTGTTACCCCAGCCCCGAGGATCCCTTCTCCCTGACATTGTTACCCCTGCCCCCAGGTTCACATCTCCCTGACACTTTTACCCCGGCCCCGAGGTTCCCTTTTCTCTGACACTGTTACCCCAGCCCTGTGTTTCGATTCTCTCTGACACTGTTACCCCAGCCCCGAGGTTCCCTTCTCTCTGACACTGTTATTCGAGGCCCAAGTTTCCCTTATCCCTGACACTGTTACCCCAGCCCAGAGGTACCCTTCTCTCTGACACTGTTACCCCAGCCCTGAGGTTCCCTTCTCCCTGACACTGTTAGCCCAGCCCCGAGTTTCCCTTCTCCCGGACACGGTTACCCCAGCCCCGTGCTTCCCTTCTCCCTGACACTGTTACCCCAGCCCCAAGATTCCCTTCTCCATGACACTGTTACCCCAGCCCCGAGGTTCCCTTCTCCCTGACACTGTTATCCCAGCCCCGAGGTTCCCTTCTCACTGACACTGTTACCCCAGCCCCGAGTTTCCCCTCTCTCTGACAAATTTACACTAGTCCCGACTTTCCCTTCTCCCTGACGCTGTTACCCCAGACACGAGGGTCCCTTCTCCCTGACACTGTTATCCCAGCCCCGATGTTCCCTTCTCCCTGACACTGTTACCACAGCCCCAAGGTTCCATTCTCTCTGACATTGTTACCCCAGCCCCGAATTTCACTTCTCTCTGTCACTGTTATCCCAGCCCCGAGCGTCCCTTCTCTCTGACACTGTTACCCCAGCCCCGAGGTTCCCTTCTCTCTGACACTGTTACCCCAGCCCCGAGCGTCCCGTCCCTCTGACACTGTTACCCCTGCCCCAAGGTTCCCTTCTCCCTGACACTGTTACCCCAGCCCCGACGTTCCTTCTCTCTGACACTGTTACCCCAGCCCCGAGGTTCGCTTCTCCATTACACTGTTAACCCAGCCCCGAGGTTCCTTCTCCCTGACATTGTTACCCAGCCCCGAGGTTCCCTTCTCCGTGACACTGTTACCCCAGCCCCGAGGTTCCCTTCTCCCTGACATTGTTACCCCAGCCCCGAGGATCCCTTCTCCCTGACATTGTTACCCCAGCCCCGAGGTTCATTCTCCCTGACATTGTTACCCCAGCCCCGAGGTTCCCTTCTCCCTGACACTGTTACCCCAGCCCGGAGGTTCCCTTCCCTCTGACACTGTTACCCCAGTCCCGAAGATCCCTTCTCCCTGACACTGTTACCCCAGCCCCGAGGTTCCCTTCTCTTTGACACTGTTACCCCAGCCCCGTGATTCCCTTCTCCCTGAAATTGCTTTTCCGGCCCCGAGTTTCCCTTCTCACTGACACTGTTACCCCAGCCCCGAGTTTCCCTTCTCTCTGACACTGTTAACCCAGCCCCGAGGTTCCCTTCTCTCTGACACTGTTACCCCAGCCCCGAGGTTCCCTTCTCCCTGACACTGTTACCCCCGCCCCGTGGTTTCCTTCTCTCTGACACTGTTCCCCCAGCCCCGAGGTTCTATTCTCCGTGACACTGTTACCCCAGCCCCGAGGTTCCCTTCTCCCTGACACCGTAATCCCAGCCCGAGGTTCCCTTCTCCCTGACATTGTTACCCCTGCCCCGAGGTTCCCTTCTCCCTGACACTGTTACCCCTGCCCCGAGGTTCCCTTCTCCCTGACACTTTTACCCCAGCCCTGAGGTTCCCTTTTCTCTGACACTGTTACGCCATCCCCGAGGTTCCCTTCTCCCAGACACGTTTATCCCAGCCCCGAGGTCCCTTCTCCCAGACACTTTTACCACAGCCCCGAGGTTCCCTTTTCCCTGACACTGTTACCCCAGACCCGAGGTTCCTTCTCCCTGACATTGTAACCCCAGCCCCGATGTTCCCTTCTCCGTGACACTGTTACCCCAGCCCCGAGGTTCCCTTCTCCCTGACACTGTTACCCTTGCCCCGAGGATCCCTTCTCCCTGACATTGTTACCACAGCCCCGAGGTTCCTTCTCCCTCACATTGTAACCCCAGCCCCGAGGTTCCCTTCTCCCTGACACTGTTACCCCAGCCCCGAGTTTCCCTTCTCACTGACACTGTTACCCAAGCCACGAGGATCCCTTCTCCCTGACACTGTTACCCCAAACCCGAGGTTCCCTTCTCACTGACACTGTTACCCCAACCCCGTGGTTCCCTTCTCCCTGACATTGTTAGCCCTGCCCCGAGTTTCCCTTCTCACTGACACTGTTAGCCCAGCCCCGAGTTTCCCTTCTCTCTGACACTGTTACCCCAGCCCAGACGTTCCCCTCTCTCTGACACTGTTACCCCTGCCCCGAGGTTCCCTTCTCACTGACACTGTTACCCCAGCCCCGTGGTTCCCTTCTCCCTGACATTGTTACCCCAGCCCCGAGGTTCCCTTCTCCCTGACATTGTTACCCCAAACCCGAGGTTCCATTCTCACTGACACTGTTACCCCAGCCCCGTGGTTCCCTTCTCCCTGACATTGTTAGCCCTGCCCCGAGTTTCCCTTCTCACTGACACTGTTAGCCCAGCCCCGAGTTTCCCTTCTCTCTGACACTGTTACCCCAGCCCAGACGTTCCCCTCTCTCTGACACTGTTACCCCTGCCCCGAGGTTCCCTTCTCACTGACACTGTTACCCCAGCCCCGTGGTTCCCTTCTCCCTGACATTGTTACCCCAGCCCCGAGGTTCCCTTCTCCCTGACATTGTTACCCCTGCCCCGAGGTTCACTTCTCCCTGACACTTTTACCCCAGCCCCGAGGTTCCCTTTTCTCTGACACTGTTACCCCAGCCCAGAGTTTCCCTTCTCTCTGACACTGTTACCCCAGCCCCGAGGTTCGCTTCTCTCTGACACTGTTACCCCTGGCCCGAGGTTCCCTTCTCGCTGTCACTGTTACCCCAGCCCCGAGGTTCCCTTCTATCTGACACTGTTACCCCAGCCCTGAGGTTCCCTTCTCCCTGAGACTGTTAGCCCAGCCCCGAGTTTCCCTTCTCCCTAACATTGTTACCCCAGCCAGGTGCTTCCCTTCTCCCTGACACTGTTAACCCAGCCACAAGGTTCCCTTCTCCCTGACACTGTTACCCCAGCCCCGAGGTTCCCATCTCCCTGACACTGTTACCCCAGCCCCAAGGTTCCATTCTCACTGACACTGTTACCCCAGCCCCGAGTTTCCCCTTTCTCTGACACTTTTACGCTAGTCCCGAGGTTCCCTTCTCCCTGACGCTGTTACCCCAGACAGGAGGTTCCCTTCTCCCTGACACTGTTACCCCAGCCCCGAAGTTCCTTCTCCCTGACATTGTTACCCCAGTCCCGAGGTTCCCTTCTTCCTGACATTGTTACCCCTGCCCCGAGGTTCACTTCTCCCTGACACTTTTACCCCAGCCCCGAGGTTCCCTTTTCTCTGACACTGTTACCCCAACCCTGAGTTTCGCTTCTCTCTGACACTGTTACCCCAGCCCCGAGGTTCCCTTCTCTCTGACACTGTTACCCCTGGCCCGAGGTTCCCTTATCCCTGACACTGTTACCCCAGCCCCGAGGTTCCCTTCTCTCTGACACTGTTAACCCAGCCCTGAGTTTCCCTTCTCCCTGACACGGTTACCCCAGCCCCGTGCTTCCCTTCTCCCTGAAACTGTTACCCCAGCCCCAAGATTCCCTTCTCCATGACACTGTTACCCCAGCCCCGAGGTTCCCTTCTCCCTGACACTGTTACCCCAGCCCCGAGGTTCTCTTCTCACTGACAGTGTTACCCCAGACCCGAGTTTCCCCTCTCTCTGACAATTTTACACTAGTCCCGAGGTTCCCTTCTCCCTGACGCTGTTACCCCAGACACGAGTTTCCCTTCTCACTGACACTGTTACCCCAGCCCCGAAGTTCCAATCTCCCTGACATTGTTACCCCAGCCCCGAATTTCCCTTCTCCCTGACACTGTTACCCCAGCCCCGAGCGTCCCTTCTCTCTGACACTGTTACCCCAGCCCCGAGGTTCCGGTCTCTCTGACACTGTTGCCCCAGCCCCGAGCGTCCCGTCCCTCTGACACTGTTACCCCTGCCCCGAGGTTCCCTTCTCCCTGACACTGTTACCCCAGCCCCGAGGTTCCTTCTCTCTGACACTGTTACCCCAGCCCCGAGGTGCCCTTCTCCATTACACTGTTACCCCTGCCCCGAGGTTCCTTCTCTCTGACATTGTTACCCCAGCCCCGAGGTTCCCTTCTCCCTGACACTGTTACCCCAGCCCCGAGGTTCCCTTCTCCCTGACATTGTTACCCCAGCCCCGAGGATACCTTCTCCCTGACATTGTTACCCCAGCCCCGAGGTCCCTTCTCCCTGACATTGTTACCCCAGCCCCGAGGTTCCCTTCTCCCTGACACTGTTACCCCAGCCCGGAGGTTCCCTTATCTCTGACACTGTTACCCCAGCCCCGAGGATCCCTTCTCCCTGACACTGTTACCCCAGCCCCGAGGTTCCGTTCTCTTTGACACTGTTACCCCAGACCTGTGATTCCCTTCTCCCTGACATTGTTTTCCCAGCCCCGAGTTTCCCTTCTCACTGACACTGTTACCGCAGCCCCGATGTTCCCGTCTCCCTGACACTGTTACCCCAGCCCCGTGATTCCCTTCTCTCTGACATTGTTACCCCAGCCCCGAGGTTCCCTACAACTGACACTGTTACCCCAGCCCCGATGTTCCCTTCTCCCTGACACTGTTACCCCAACCCCCAGGTTCCCTTCTCCCTGACATTGTTACCCCAGCCCCGAGGTTCCCTTGCCCCTGACTCTGTTACCCCAGCCCCGAGTTCCCCTTCTCCCTGACACGGTTACCCCAGCCCGATGTTCCCTTCTCCCTGAAACTGTCACCCCTGCCCCAAGTTTCCCTTCTCCCTGACACTGTTACCCCACCCCCGAGGTTCCCTTCTCCCTGACACTGTTACCTCAGCCCCAAGGTTCCCTTCTCCCTGACACTGTTACCCCAGCCCCAAGGTTCCCTTCTCCCTGACATTGTTACCCCAGCCCCGAGGTTCCCTTCTCTCTGACACATTTGCAACAGCCCTGAGGTTCCCTTCTCCCTGACACTGTTACCCCAGCCCCGAGGTTCCATCTCCCTGACACTGTTACCCCAGCCCCGAGGTTCCCTTCTCCATTACACTGTTACCCCAGCCCCGAGGTTCCTTCTCCCTGACATTGTTACCCCAGCCCCGATGTTCCCTTCTCCCTGACACTGTTACCCCAGCCCCGAGGTTCCCTTCTCCCTGACACTGTTACCCCAGCCCCGAGGATCCCTTCTCCCTGACATTGTAACCACAGCCCCGAGGTTCCTTCTCCCTCACATTTTTACCCCAGCCCCGAGGTTCCCTTCTCGCTGACACTGTTACCCCAGCCCCGAGGTTCCCTTCTCACTGACACTGTTACCCCAGCCCCGAGGATCCCTTCTCCCTGAAACTGTTACCCCAGCCCCGAGTTTCCCTTTTCACTGACACTGTTACCCCAGCCCCGAGTTTCCCTTCTCTCTGACAGTTACCCCAGCCCCGAGGTTCCCTTCTCACTGACACTGTTACCCAAGCCCCGTGGTTCCCTTCTCCCTGACATTGTTACCCCAGCCCCGAGTTTCCCTTCTCCCTGACATTGTTACCCCTGCCCCGAGGTTCCCTTCTCCCTGACATTGTTACCCCTGACCCAGGTTCACTTCTCCCTGACACTTTTCCCCCAGCCCCGAGGTTCCCTTTTCTCTGACACTGTTACCCCAGCCCAGAGTTTCCCTTCTCTCTGACACTGTAACCCCAGCCCCGAGGTTCGCTTCTCTCTGACACTGTTACCCCTGCCCCGAGGTTCCCTTCTCTCTGACACTGTTACCCCAGACCCGAGGTTCCCTTCTCTCTGACACTGTTACCCCAGCCTTGAGGTTCCCTTCTCCCTGACACTGTTAGCCCAGCCCCGATTTTCCCTTCTCCCAGACATTGTTACCCCAGCCTCGTGCTTCCCATCTCCCTGACACTGTTACCCCAGCCACAAGGTTCCCTTCTCCCTGACACTGTTACCCCAGCCCGAGGTTCCCTTCTCCCTCACACTGTTACCCCAGCCCCGAGGTTCCCTTCTCACTGACACTGTTACCCCAGCCCCGAGTTTCCCCTTTCTCTGACACTTTTACACTAGTCCCGAGGTTCCTTTCTCCCTGACGCTGTTACCCCAGACACGAGGTTCCCTTCTCCCTGACACTGTTACCCCAGCCCCGTTGTTCCCTTCTACCTGACATTGTTACCCCAGCCCCGAGGTTCCCTTCTCCCTGACATTGTTACCCCAGCCCCGAGGATCCCTTCTCCCTGACATTGTTACCCCTGCCCCCAGGTTCACTTCTCCCTGACACTTTTACCCCGGCCCCGAGGTTCCCTTTTCTCTGACACTGTTACCCCAGCCCTGTGTTTCGCTTCTCTCTGACACTGTTACCCCAGCCCCGAGGTTTCCTTCTCTCTGACACTGTTATCCGAGGCCCGAGGTTCCCTTATCCCTGACAATGTTACCCCAGCCCAGAGGTACCCTTCTCTCTGACACTGTTACCCCAGCCCTGAGGTTCCCTTCTCCCTGACACTGTTAGCCCAGCCCCGAGTTTCCCTTCTCCCTGACACGGTTACCCCAGCCCAGTGCTTTACTTCTCCCTGACACTGTTACCCCAGCCCCAAGATTCCCTTCTCCATGACACTGTTACCCCAGCCCCGAGGTTCCCTTCTCCCTGACACTGTTATCCCAGCCCCGAGGTTCCCTTCTCACTGACACTGTTACCCCAGCCCCGAGTTTCCCCTCTCTCTGACAAATTTACACTAGTCCCGACGTTCCCTTCTCCCTGACGCTGTTACCCCAGACACGAGGGTCCCTTCTCCCTGACACTGTTATCCCAGCCCCGATGTTCCCTTCTCCCTGACACTGTAACCACAGCCCCAAGGTTCCATTCTCTCTGACATTGTTCCCCCAGCCCCGAATTTCACTTCTCTCTGTCACTGTTATCCCAGCCCCGAGCGTCCCTTCTCTCTGACACTGTTACCCCAGCCCCGAGGTTCCCTTCTCTCTGACACTGTTACCCCAGCCCCGAGCGTCCCGTCCCTCTGACACTGTTACCCCTGCCCCAAGGTTCCCTTCTCCCTGACACTGTTACCCCAGCCCCGACGTTCCTTCTCTCTGACACTGTTACCCCCAGCCCCGAGGTTCGCTTCTCCATTACACTGTTAACCCAGCCCCGAGGTTCCGTCTCCCTGACATTGTTACCCAGCCCCGAGGTTCCCTTCTCCGTGACACTGTTTCCCCAGCCCCGAGGTTCCCTTCTCCCTGACATTGTTACCCCAGCCCCGAGGTTCCCTTCTCCCTGACATTGTTACCCCAGCCCCGAGTTTCATTCTCCCTGACATTGTTACCCCCAGCCCCGAGGTTCCCTTCTCCCTGACACTGTTACCCCAGCCCGGAGGTTCCCTTCTCTCTGACACTGTTACCCCAGTCCCGAGGATCCCTTCTCCCTGACACTGTTACCCCAGCCCCGAGGTTCCCTTCTCTTTGACACTGTTACCCCAGCCCCGTGATTCCCTTCTCCCTGACATTGCTTTTCCGGCCCCGGGTTTCCCTTCTCACTGACACTGTTACCCCAGCCCCGAGTTTCCCTTCTCTCTGACACTGTTAACCCAGCCCCGAGGTTCCCTTCTCTCTGACACTGTTACCCCAGCCCCGAGGTTCCCTTCTCCCAGACACTGTTACCCCAGCCCCGTGGTTCCCTTCTCTCTGACACTGTTCCCCCAGCCCCGAGGTTCTATTCTCCCTGACACTGTTACCCCAGCCCCGAGGTTCCCTTCTCCCTGACACCGTTATCCCAGCCCGAGGTTCCCTTCTCCCTGACATTGTTACCCCTGCCCCGAGGTTCCCTTCTCCCTGACACTGTTACCCCTGCCCCGAGGTTCCCTTCTCCCTGACACTTTTACCCCAGCCCTGAGGTTCCCTTTTCTCTGACACTGTTACGCAATCCCCGAGGTTCCCTTCTCCCTGACACGTTTATCCCAGCCCCGAGGTCCCTTCTCCCAGACACTGTTACCACAGCCCCGAGATTCCCTTTTCCCTGACACTGTTACCCCAGCCCCGAGGTTCCTTCTGCCTGACATTGTAACCCCAGCCCCGATGTTCCCTTCTCCGTGACACTGTTACCCCAGCCCCGAGGTTCCCTTCTCCCTGACACTGTTACCCTTGCCCCGAGGATCCCTTCACCCTGACATTGTTACCACAGCCCCGAGGTTCCTTCTCCCTGACACTGTTACCCCAGCCCCGAGGTTCCCTTCTCACTGACACTGTTACCCAAGCCACGAGGATCCCTTCTCCCTGACACTGTTACCCCAAACCCGAGGTTCCCTTCTCACTGACACTGTTACCCCAGCCCCGTGGTTCCCTTCTCCCTGACATTGTTAGCCCAGCCCCGAGTTTCCCTTCTCACTGACACTGTTACCCCAGCCCCGAGTTTCCCTTCTCTCTGACACTGTTACCCCAGCCCCGACGTTCCCTTCTCTCTGACACTGTTACCCCTGCCCCGAGGTTCCCTTCTCCCTGACACTGTTACCCCAGCCCCGTGGTTCCCTTCTCCCTGACATTGTTACCCCAGCCCCGAGTTTCCCTTCTCCCTGACATTGTTACCCCTGCCCCGAGGTTCCCTTCTCCCTGACATTGTTACCCCTGCCCCCAGGTTCACTTCTCCCTGACACTTTTCCCCCAGCCCCGAGGTTCCCTTTTCTCTGCCACTGTTACCCCAGCCCAGAGTTTCCCTTCTCTCTGACACTGTTACCCCAGCCCCGAGGTTCGCTTCTCTCTGACACTGTTACCCCTGGCCCGAGGTTCCCTTCTCGCTGTCACTGTTACCCCAGCCCCGAGGTTCCCTTCTATCTGACACTGTTACCCCAGCCCTGAGGTTCCCTTCTCCCTGAGACTGTTAGCCCAGCCCCGAGTTTCCCTTCTCCCTGACATTGTTACCCCAGCCAGGTGCTTCCCTTCTCCCTGACACTGTTACCCCAGCCACAAGGTTCCCTTCTCCCTGACACTGTTACCCCAGCCCCGAGATTCCCATCTCCCTGACACTGTTACCCCAGCCCCAAGGTTCCATTCTCACTGACACTGTTACCCCAGCCCCGAGTTTCCCTTTCTCTGACACTTTTACACTAGTCCCGAGGTTCCCTTCTCCCTGACGCTGTTACCCCAGACAGGAGGTTCCCTTCTCCCTGACACTGTTACCCCAGCCCCGAAGTTCCTTCTCCCTGACATTGTTACCCCAGCCCCGAGGTTCCCATCTTCCTGACATTGTTACCCCTGCCCCGAGGTTCACTTCTCCCTGACACTTTTACCCCAGCCCCGAGGTTCCCTTTTCTCTGACACTGTTACCCCAGCCCTGAGTTTCGCTTCTCTCTGACACTGTTACCCCAGCCCCGAGGTTCCCTTCTCTCTGACACTGTTAACCCAGCCCCGAGTTTCCCTTCTCCCTGACACGGTTACCCCAGCCCCGTGCTTCCCTTCTCCCTGAAACTGTTACCCCAGCCCCAAGATTCCCTTCTCCATGACACTGTTACCCCAGCCCCGAGGTTCCCTTCTCCCTGACACTGTTACCCCAGCCCCGAGGTTCCCTTCTCACTGACACTGTTACCCCAGCCCCGAGTTTCCCCTCTCTCTGACAATTTTACACTAGTCCCGAGGTTCCCTTCTCCCTGACGCTGTTACCCCAGACACGAGTTTCCCTTCTCACTGACACTGTTACCCCAGCCCCGATGTTCCCATCTCCCTGACATTGTTACTCCAGCCCCGAATTTCCATCCTCCCTGACACTGTTACCCCAGCCCCGAGCGTCCCTTCTCTCTGACACTGTTACCCCAGCCCCGAGGTTCCCTTCTCTCTGACACTGTTGCCCCAGCCCCGAGCGTCCCGTCCCTCTGACACTGTTACCCCTGCCCCGAGGTTCCCTTCTCCCTGACACTGTTACCCCAGCCCCGAGGTTCCTTCTCTCTGACACTGTTACCCCAGCCCCGAGGTTCCCTTCTCCATTACACTGTTACCCCTGCCCCGAGGTTCCTTCTCTCTGACATTGTTACCCCAGCCCCGAGGTTCCCTTCTCCCTGACACTGTTACCCCAGCCCCGAGGTTCCCTTCTCCCTGACATTGTTACCCCAGCCCCGAGGATCCCTTCTCCCTGACATTGTTACCCCAGCCCCGAGGTCCCTTCTCCCTGACATTGTTACCCCAGCCCCGAGGTTCCCTTCTTCCTGACACTGTTACCCCAGCCCGGAGGTTCCCTTATCTCTGACACTGTTAACCCAGCCCCGAGGTTCCCTTCTCTCTGACACTGTTACCCCAGCCCCGAGGTTCCCTTCTCCCTGACACTGTTACCCCAGCCCCGTGGTTCCCTTCTCTCTGACACTGTTCCCCCAGCCCCGAGGTTCTATTCTCCCTGACACTGTTACCCCAGCCCCGAGGTTCCCTTCTCCCTGACACCGTTATCCCAGCCCGAGGTTCCCTTCTCCCTGACATTGTTAGCCTGCCCCGAGGTTCCCTTCTCCCTGACACTGTTACCCCTGCCCCGAGGTTCCCTTCTCCCTGACACTTTTACCCCAGCCCTGAGGTTCCCTTTTCTCTGACACTGTTACGCCATCCCCGAGGTTCCCTTCTCCCAGACACGTTTATCCCAGCCCCGAGGTCCCTTCTCCCAGACACTTTTACCACAGCCCCGAGATTCCCTTTTCCCTGACACTGTTACCCCAGCCCCGAGGTTCCTTCTCCCTGACATTGTAACCCCAGCCCCGATGTTCCCTTCTACGTGACACTGTTACCCCAGCCCCGAGGTTCCCTTCTCCCTGACACTGTTACCCTTGCCCCGAGGATCCCTTCTCCCTGACATTGTTACCACAGCCCCGAGGTTCCTTCTCCCTCACATTGTTACCCCAGCCCCGAGGTTCCCTTCTCCCTGACACTGTTACCCCAGCCCCGAGTTTCCCTTCTCACTGACACTGTTACCCAAGCCACGAGGATCCCTTCTCCCTGACACTGTTACCACAAACCCGAGGTTCCCTTCTCACTGACACTGTTACCCCAGCCCCGTGGTTCCCTTCTCCCTGACATTGTTAGCCCAGCCCCGAGTTTCCCTTCTCACTGACGCTGTTACCCCAGCCCCGAGTTCCCTTCTCACTGACACTGTTACCCCAGCCCAGACGTTCCCCTCACTCTGACACTGTTACCCCTGCCCCGAGGTTCCCTTCTCCCTGACACTGTTACCCCAGCCCCGTGGTTCCCTTCTCCCTGACATTGTTACCCCAGCCCCGAGGTTCCCTTCTCCCTGACATTGTTACCCCTGCCCCGAGGTTCCCTTCTCCCTGACATTGTTACCCCTGCCCCCAGGTTCACTTCTCCCTGACACTTTTACCCCAGCCCCGAGGTTCCCTTTTCTCTGACACTGTTACCCCAGCCCAGAGTTTCCCTTCTCTCTGACACTGTTACCCCAGCCCCGAGGTTCGCTTCTCTCTGACACTGTTACCCCTGGCCCGAGGTTCCCTTCTCGCTGTCACTGTTACCCCAGCCCCGAGGTTCCCTTCTATCTGACACTGTTACCCCAGCCCTGAGGTTCCCTTCTCCCTGAGACTGTTAGCCCAGCCCCGAGTTTCCCTTCTCCCTGACATTGTTACCCCAGCCAGGTGCTTCCCTTCTCCCTGACACTGTTAACCCAGCCACAAGGTTCCCTTCTCCCTGACACTGTTACCCCAGCCCCGAGGTTCCCATCTCCCTGACACTGTTACCCCAGCCCCAAGGTTCCATTCTCAATGACACTGTTACCCCAGCCCCGAGTTTCCCCTTTCTCTGACACTTTTACACTAGTCCCGAGGTTCCCTTCTCCCTGACGCTGTTACCCCAGACAGGAGGTTCCCTTCTCCCTGACACTGTTACCCCAGCCCCGAAGTTCCTTCTGCCTGACATTGTTACCCCAGTCCCGAGGTTCCCTTCTTCCTGACATTGTTACCCCTGCCCCGAGGTTCACTTCTCCCTGACACTTTTACCCCAGCCCCGAGGTTCCCTTTTCTCTGACACTGTTACCCCAACCCTGAGTTTCGCTTCTCTCTGACACTGTTACCCCAGCCCCGAGGTTCCCTTCTCTCTGACACTGTTACCCCTGGCCCGAGGTTCCCTTATCCCTGACACTGTTACCCCAGCCCCGAGGTTCCCTTCTCTCTGACACTGTTAACCCAGCCCCGAGTTTCCCTTCTCCCTGACACGGTTACCCCAGCCCCGTGCTTCACTTCTCCCTGACACTGTTACCCCAGCCCCAAGATTCCCTTCTCCATGACACTGTTACCCCAGCCCCGAGGTTCCCTTCTCCCTGACACTGTTACCCCAGCCCCGAGGTTCTCTTCTCACTGACACTGTTACCCCAGCCCCGAGTTTCCCCTCTCTCTGACAATTTTACACTAGTCCCGAGGTTCCCTTCTCCCTGACGCTGTTACCCCAGACACGAGTTTCCCTTCTCACAGACACTGTTACCCCAGCCCCGAAGTTCCCATCTCCCTGACATTGTTACCCCAGCCCCGAATTTCCCTTCTCCCTGACACTGTTACCCCAGCCCCGAGCATCCCTTCTCTCTCTCACTGTTACCCCAGCCCCGAGGTTCCCGTCTCTCTGACACTGTTGCCCCAGCCCCGAGCGTCCCGTCCCTCTGACACTGTTACCCCTGCCCCGAGGTTCCCTTCTCCCTGACACTGTTACCCCAGCCCCGAGGTTCCTTCTCTCTGACACTGTTACCCCAGCCCCGAGGGTCCCTTCTCCATTACACTGTTACCCCTGCCCCGAGGTTCCTTCTCTCTGACATTGTTACCCCAGCCCCGAGGTTCCCTTCTCCCTGACACTGTTACCCCAGCCCCGAGGTTCCCTTCTCCCTGACATTGTTACCCCAGCCCCGAGGATACCTTCTCCCTGACATTGTTACCCCAGCCCCGAGGTCCCTTCTCCCTGACATTGTTACCCCAGCCCCGAGGTTCCCTTCTCCCTGACACTGTTACCCCAGCCCGGAGGTTCCCTTATCTCTGACACTGTTACCCCAGCCCCGAGGATCCCTTCTCCCTGACACTGTTACCCCAGCCCCGAGGTTCCCTTCTCTTTGACACTGTTACCCCAGACCTGTGATTCCCTTCTCCCTGACATTGTTTTCCCAGCCCCGAGTTTCCCTTCTCACTGACACTGTTACCGCAGCCCCGATGTTCCCGTCTCCCTGAAACTGTTACCCCAGCCCCGAGGTTCCCTTCTCTCTGACATTGTTACCCCAGCCCCGAGGGTCCCTACAACTGACACTGTTACCCCTGCCCCGATGTTCCCTTCTCCCTGACACTGTTACCCCAACCCCCAGGTTCCCTTCTCCCTGACATTGTTACCCCAGCCCAGAGGTTCCCTTGCCCCTGACTCTGTTACCCCAGCCCCGAGTTCCCCTTCTCCCTGACACGGTTACCCCAGCCCGATGTTCCCTTCTCCCTGACACTGTCACCCCTGCCCCAAGTTTCCCTTCTCCCTGACACTGTTACCCCACCCCCGAGGTTCCCTTCTCCCTGACACTGTTACCTCAGCCCCAAGGTTCCCTTCTCCCTGACACTGTTACCCCAGCCCCAAGGTTCCCTTCTCCCTGACATTGTTACCCCAGCCCCGAGGTTCCCTTCTCTCTGACACATTTGCAACAGCCCTGAGGTTCCCTTCTCCATTACACTGTTACCCCAGCCCCGAGGTTCCTTCTCCCTGACATTGTTACCCCAGCCCCGATGTTCCCTTCTCCCTGACACTGTTACCCCAGCCCCGAGGTTCCCTTCTCCCTGACACTGTTACCCCAGCCCCGAGGATCCCTTCTCCCTGACATTGTAACCACAGCCCCGAGGTTCCTTCTCCCTCACATTTTTACCCCAGCCCCGAGGTTCCCTTCTCGCTGACACTGTTACCCCAGCCCCGAGGTTCCCTTCTCACTGACACTGTTACCCCAGCCCCGAGGATCCCTTCTCCCTGACACTGTTACCCCAGCCCCGAGTTTCCCTTTTCACTGACACTGTTACCCCAGCCCCGAGTTTCCCTTCTCTCTGACAGTTACCCCAGCCCCGAGGTTCCCTTCTCACTGACACTGTTACCCAAGCCCCGTGGTTCCCTTCTCCCTGACATTGTTACCCCAGCCCCGAGTTTCCCTTCTCCCTGACATTGTTACCCCTGCCCCGAGGTTCCCTTCTCCCTGACATTGTTACCCCTGACCCAGGTTCACTTCTCCCTGACACTTTTCCCCCAGCCCCGAGGTTCCCTTTTCTCTGACACTGTTACCCCAGCCCAGAGTTTCCCTTCTCTCTGACACTGTAACCCCAGCCCCGAGGTTCGCTTCTCTCTGACACTGTTACCCCTGCCCCGAGGTTCCCTTCTCTCTGACACTGTTACCCCAGACCCGAGGTTCCCTTCTCTCTGACACTGTTACCCCAGCCCTGAGGTTCCCTTCTCCCTGACAATGTTAGCCCAGCCCCGATTTTCCCTTCTCCCAGACATTGTTACCCCAGCCTCGTGCTTCCCATCTCCCTGACACTGTTACCCCAGCCACAAGGTTCCCTTCTCCCTGACACTGTTACCCCAGCCCGAGGTTCCCTTCTCCCTCACACTGTTACCCCAGCCCCGAGGTTCCCTTCTCACTGACACTGTTACCCCAGCCCCGAGTTTCCCCTTTCTCTGACACTTTTACACTAGTCCCGAGGTTCCTTTCTCCCTGACGCTGTTACCCCAGACACGAGGTTCCCTTCTCCCTGACACTGTTACCCCAGCCCCGTTGTTCCCTTCTACCTGACATTGTTACCCCAGCCCCGAGGTTCCCTTCTCCCTGACATTGTTACCCCAGCCCCGATGATCCCTTCTCCCTGACATTGTTACCCCTGCCCCCAGGTTCACTTCTCCCTGACACTTTTACCCCAGCCCCGAGGTTCCCTTTTCTCTGACACTGTTACCCCAGCCCTGTGTTTCGCTTCTCTCTGACACTGTTACCCCAGCCCTGAGTTTTCCTTCTCTCTGACACTGTTATCCGAGGCCCGAGGTTCCCTTATCCCTGACACTGTTACCCCAGCCCAGAGGTACCCTTCTCTCTGACACTGTTACCCCAGCCCTGAGGTTCCCTTCTACCTGACACTGTTTGCCCAGCCCCGAGTTTCCCTTCTCCCGGACACGGTTACCCCAGCCCCGTGCTTTACTTCTCCCTGACACTGTTACCCCAGCCCCAAGATTCCCTTCTCCATGACACTGTTACCCCAGCCCCGAGGTTCCCTTCTCCCTGACACTGTTATCCCAGCCCCGAGGTTCCCTTCTCACTGACACTGTTACCCCAGCCCCGAGTTTCCCCTCTCTCTGACAAATTTACTCTAGTCCCGACGTTCCCTTCTCCCTGACGCTGTTACCCCAGACACGAGGGCCCCTTCTCCCTGACACTGTTATCCCAGCCCCGATGTTTCCTTCTCCCTGACACTGTTACCACAGCCCCAAGGTTCCATTCTCTCTGACATTGTTCCCCCAGCCCCGAATTTCACTTCTCTCTGTCACTGTTATCCCAGCCCCGAGCGTCCCTTCTCTCTGACACTGTTACCCCAGCCCCGAGGTTCCCTTCTCTCTGACACTGTTACCCCAGCCCCGAGCGTCCCGTCCCTCTGACACTGTTACCCCTGCCCCAAGGTTCCCTTCTCCCTGACACTGTTACCCCAGCCCCGACGTTCCTTCTCTCTGACACTGTTACCCCAGCCCCGAGGTTCGCTTCTCCATTACACTGTTAACCCAGCCCCGAGGTTCCTTCTCCCTGACATTGTTACCCAGCCCCGAGGTTCCCTTCTCCGTGACACTGTTTCCCCAGCCCCGAGGTTCCCTTCTCCCTGACATTGTTACCCCAGCCCCGAGGATCCCTTCTCCCTGACATTGTTACCCCAGCCCCGATGTTCATTCTCCCTGACATTGTTACCCCAGCCCCGAGGTTCCCTTCTCCCTGACACTGTTACCCCAGCCCAGAGGTTCCCTTCTCTCTGACACTGTTACCCCAGTCCCGAGGATCCCTTCTCCCTGACACTGTTACCCCAGCCCCGAGGTTCCCTTCTCTTTGACACTGTTACCCCAGCCCCGTGATTCCCTTCTCCCTGACATTGCTTTTCCGGCCCCGGGTTTCCCTTCTCACTGACACTGTTACCCCAGCCCCGAGTTTCCCTTCTCTCTGACACTGTTAACCCAGCCCCGAGGTTCCCTTCTCTCTGACACTGTTACCCCAGCCCCGAGGTTCCCTTCTCCCTGACACTGTTACCCCAGCCCCGTGGTTCCCTTCTCTCTGACACTGTTCCCCCAGCCCCGAGGTTCTATTCTCCCTGACACTGTTACCCCAGCCCCGAGGTTCCCTTCTCCCTGACACCGTTATCCCAGCCCGAGGTTCCCTTCTCCCTGACATTGTTACCCCTGCCCCGAGGTTCCCTTCTCCCTGACACTGTTAAGCCTGCCCCGAGGTTCCCTTCTCCCTGACACTTTTACCCCAGCCCTGAGGTTCCCTTTTCTCTGACACTGTTACGCAATCCCCGAGGTTCCCTTCTCCCTGACACGTTTATCCCAGCCCCGAGGTCCCTTCTCCCAGACACTGTTACCACAGCCCCGAGATTCCCTTTTCCCTGACACTGTTACTCCAGCCCCGAGGTTCCTTCTGCCTGACATTGTAACCCCAGCCCCGATGTTCCCTTCTCCGTGACACTGTTACCCCAGCCCCGAGGTTCCCTTCTCCCTGACACTGTTACCCTTGCCCCGAGGATCCCTTCACCCTGGCATTGTTACCACAGCCCCGAGGTTCCTTCTCCCTGACACTGTTACCCCAGCCCCGAGGTTCCCTTCTCACTGACACTGTTACCCAAGCCACGAGGATTACTTCTCCCTGACACTGTTACCCCAAAGCCGAGGTTCCCTTCTCACTGACACTGTTACCCCAGCCCCGTGGTTCCCTTCTCCCTGACATTGTTAGCCCAGCCCCGAGTTTCCCTTCTCACTGACACTGTTACCCCAGCCCCGAGTTTCCCTTCTCTCTGACACTGTTACCCCAGCCCCGACGTTCCCTTCTCTCTGACACTGTTACCCCTGCCCCGAGGTTCCCTTCTCCCTGACACTGTTACCCCAGCCCCGTGGTTCCCTTCTCCCTGACATTGTTACCCCAGCCCCGAGTTTCCCTTCTCCCTGACATTGTTACCCCTGCCCCGAGGTTCCCTTCTCCCTGACATTGTTACCCCTGCCCCCAGGTTCACTTCTCCCTGACACTTTTCCCCCAGCCCCGAGGTTCCCTTTTCTCTGACACTGTTACCCCAGCCCAGAGTTTCCCTTCTCTCTGACACTGTTACCCCAGCCCCGAGGTTCGCTTCTCTCTGGCACTGTTACCCCTGGCCCGAGGTTCCCTTCTCGCTGTCACTGTTACCCCAGCCCCGAGGTTCCCTTCTATCTGACACTGTTACCCCAGCCCTGAGGTTCCCTTCTCCCTGAGACTGTTAGCCCAGCCCCGAGTTTCCCTTCTCCCTGACATTGTTACCCCAGCCAGGTGCTTCCCTTCTCCCTGACACTGTTACCCCAGCCACAAGGTGCCCTTCTCCCTGACACTGTTACCCCAGCCCCGAGATTCCCATCTCCCTGACACTGTTACCCCAGCCCCAAGGTTCCATTCTCACTGACACTGTTACCCCAGCCCCGAGTTTCCCCTTTCTCTGACACTTTTACACTAGTCCCGAGGTTCCCTTCTCCCTGACGCTGTTACCCCAGACAGGAGGTTCCCTTCTCCCTGACACTGTTACCCTATCCCCGAAGTTCTTTCTCCCTGACATTGTTACCCCAGCCCCGAGGTTCCCATCTTCCTGACATTGTTACCCCTGCCCCGAGGTTCACTTCTCCCTGACACTTTTACCCCAGCCCCGAGGTTCCCTTTTCTCTGACACTGTTACCCCAGCCCTGAGTTTCGCTTCTCTCTGACACTGTTACCCCAGCCCCGAGGTTCCCTTCTCTCTGACACTGTTAACCCAGCCCCGAGTTTCCCTTCTCCCTGACACGGTTACCCCAGCCCCGTGCTTCCCTTCTCCCTGAAACTGTTACCCCAGCCCCAAGATTCCCTTCTCCATGACACTGTTACCCCAGCCCCGAGGTTCCCTTCTCCCTGACACTGTTACCCCAGCCCCGAGGTTCCCTTCTCACTGACACTGTTACCCCAGCCCCGAGTTTCCCCTCTCTCTGACAATTTTACACTAGTCCCGAGGTTCCCTTCTCCCTGACGCTGTTACCCCAGACACGAGTTTCCCTTCTCACTGACACTGTTACCCCAGCCCCGATGTTCCCATCTCCCTGACATTGTTACCCCAGCCCCGAATTTCCATCCTCCCTGACACTGTTACCCCAGCCCCGAGCGTCCCTTCTCTCTGACACTGTTACCCCAGCCCCGAGGTTCCCTTCTCTCTGACACTGTTGCCCCAGCCCCGAGGGTCCCGTCCCTCTGACACTGTTACCCCAGCCCCGAGGTTCCCTTCTCCCTGACACTGTTACCCCAGCCCCGAGGTTCCTTCTCTCTGACACTGTTACCCCAGCCCCGAGGTTCCCTTCTCCATTACACTGTTACCCCTGCCCCGAGGTTCCTTCTCTCTGACATTGTTACCCCAGCCCCGAGGTTCCCTTCTCCCTGACACTGTTACCCCAGCCCCGAGGTTCCCCTCTCCCTGACATTGTTACCCCAGCCCCGAGGATCCCTTCTCCCTGACATTGTTACCCCAGCCCCGAGGTCCCTTCTCCCTGACATTGTTACCCCAGCCCCGAGGTTCCCTTCTCCCTGACACTGTTACCCCAGCCCGGAGGTTCCCTTCTCTCTGACACCGTTACCCCAGCCCCGAGGATCCCTTCTCCCTGACACTGTTACCCCAGCCCCGAGGTCCCCTTCTCTTTGACACTGTTACCCCAGACCCGTGATTCCCTTCTCCCTGACATTGTTTTCCCAGCCCCGAGTTTCCCTTCTCACTGACACTGTTACCCCAGCCCCGATGTTCCCGTCTCCCTGACACTGTTACCCCAGCCCCGAGGTTCCCTTCTCTCTGACATTGTTACCCCAGCCCCGAGGTTCCCTACAACTGACACTGTTACCCCTGCCCCGATGTTCCCTTCTCCCTGACACTGTTAACCCAACCCCCAGGTTCCCTTCTCCCTGACATTGTTACCCCAGCCCCGAGGTTCCCTTGCCCCTGACTCTGTTACCCCAGCCCCGAGTTCCCCTTCTCCCTGACACGGTTACCCCAGCCCGATGTTCCCTTCTCCCTGACACTGTCACCCCTGCCCCAAGTTTCCCTTCTCCCTGACACTGTTACCCCACCCCCGAGGTTCCTTCTCCCTGACACTGTTACCCCAGCCCCGAGGTTCCCTTCTCACTGACACTGTTACCCAAGCCACGAGGATCCCTTCTCCCTGACACTGTTACCCCAAACCCGAGGTTCCCTTCTCACTGACACTGTTACCCCAGCCCCAAGGTTCCCTTCTCCCTGACATTGTTACCCCAGCCCCGAGGTTCCCTTCTCTCTGACACATTTGCAACAGCCCTGAGGATCCCTTCTCCCTGACACTGTTACCCCAGCCCCGAGGTTCCATCTCCCTGACACTGTTACCCCAGCCCCGAGGTTCCCTTCTCCATTACACTGTTACCCCAGCCCCGAGGTTCCTTCTCCCTGACATTGTTACCCCAGCCCCGAGGTTCCCTTCTCGCTGACACTGTTACCCCAACCCCGAGGTTCCCTTCTCACTGACACTGTTACCCCAGCCCCGAGGATCCCTTCTCCCTGACACTGTTACCCCAGCCCCGAGTTTCCCCTCTCTTTGACACTGTTACCCCAGCCCCGTGGTTCCCTTCTCCCTGACATTGTTACCCCAGCCCCGAGTTTCCCTTCTCTCTGACATTGTTACCCCAGCCCCGAAATTCCCTTCTCTCTGACACTGTTACCACAGCCCCGAGTTTCCCTTCTCCCTGACACGGTTACCCCAGCCCCGTGGTTCCCTTCTCCCTGACATTGTTACCCCAGCCCCGAGGTTCCCTTCTCCCTGGCATTGTTACCCCTGCGCCGAGGCTCCCTTCTCCCTGACATTATTACCCCTGCCCCCAGGGTCACTTCTCCCTGACACTTTTACCCAAGCCCCGAGGTTCCCTTTTCTCTGACACTGTTACCCCAGCCCAGAGTTTCCCTTCTCTCTGACACTGTTACCCCAGCCCCGAGGTTCGCTTCTCGCTGACACTGTTACCCCTGGCCCGAGGTTCCCTTCTCCCTGACACTGTTACCCCAGCCCCGAGCTTCCCTGCTCTCTAACACCGTTACCCCAGCCCCGAGGTTCCCTTCTCTCTGACACTGTTGCCCCAGCCCCGAGCGTCCCGTCCCTCTGACACTGTTACCCCTGCCCGAGGTTCCCTTCTCCCTGACACTGTTACCCCAGCCCCGAGGTTCCCTTCTATCTGACACTGTTACCCCAGCCCTGAGGTTCCCTTCTCCCTGAGACTGTTAGCCCAGCCCCGAGTTTCCCTTCTCCCTGACATTGTTACCCCAGCCAGGTGCTTCCCTTCTCCCTGACACTGTTACCCCAGCCACAAGGTGCCCTTCTCCCTGACACTGTTACCCCAGCCCCGAGATTCCCATCTCCCTGACACTGTTACCCCAGCCCCAAGGTTCCATTCTCACTGACACTGTTACCCCAGCCCCGAGTTTCCCCTTTCTCTGACACTTTTACACTAGTCCCGAGGTTCCCTTCTCCCTGACGCTGTTACCCCAGACAGGAGGTTCCCTTCTCCCTGACACTGTTACCCTAGCCCCGAAGTTCCTTCTCCCTGACATTGTTACCCCAGCCCCGAGGTTCCCATCTTCCTGACATTGTTACCCCTGCCCCGAGGTTCACTTCTCCCTGACACTTTTACCCCAGCCCCGAGGTTCCCTTTTCTCTGACACTGTTACCCCAGCCCTGAGTTTCGCTTCTCTCTGACACTGTTACCCCAGCCCCGAGGTTCCCTTCTCTCTGACACTGTTAACCCAGCCCCGAGTTTCCCTTCTCCCTGACACGGTTACCCCAGCCCCGTGCTTCCCTTCTCCCTGAAACTGTTACCCCAGCCCCAAGATTCCCTTCTCCATGACACTGTTACCCCAGCCCCGAGGTTCCCTTCTCCCTGACACTGTTACCCCAGCCCCGAGGTTCCCTTCTCACTGACACTGTTACCCCAGCCCCGAGTTTCCCCTCTCTCTGACAATTTTACACTAGTCCCGAGGTTCCCTTCTCCCTGACGCTGTTACCCCAGACACGAGTTTCCCTTCTCACTGACACTGTTACCCCAGCCCCGATGTTCCCATCTCCCTGACATTGTTACCCCAGCCCCGAATTTCCATCCTCCCTGACACTGTTACCCCAGCCCCGAGCGTCCCTTCTCTCTGACACTGTTACCCCAGCCCCGAGGTTCCCTTCTCTCTGAAACTGTTGCCCCAGCCCCGAGGGTCCCGTCCCTCTGACACTGTTACCCCTGCCCCGAGGTTCCCTTCTCCCTGACACTGTTACCCCAGCCCCGAGGTTCCTTCTCTCTGACACTGTTACCCCAGCCCCGAGGTTCCCTTCTCCATTACACTGTTACCCCTGCCCCGAGGTTCCTTCTCTCTGACATTGTTACCCCAGCCCCGAGGTTCCCTTCTCCCTGACACTGTTACCCCAGCCCCGAGGTTCCCCTCTCCCTGACATTGTTACCCCAGCCCCGAGGATCCCTTCTCCCTGACATTGTTACCCCAGCCCCGAGGTCCCTTCTCCCTGACATTGTTACCCCAGCCCCGAGGTTCCCTTCTCCCTGACACTGTTACCCCAGCCCGGAGGTTCCCTTCTCTCTGACACCGTTACCCCAGCCCCGAGGATCCCTTCTCCCTGACACTGTTACCCCAGCCCCGAGGTCCCCTTCTCTTTGACACTGTTACCCCAGACCCGTGATTCCCTTCTCCCTGACATTGTTTTCCCAGCCCCGAGTTTCCCTTCTCACTGACACTGTTACCCCAGCCCCGATGTTCCCGTCTCCCTGACACTGTTACCCCAGCCCCGAGGTTCCCTTCTCTCTGACATTGTTACCCCAGCCCCGAGGTTCCCTACAACTGACACTGTTACCCCTGCCCCGATGTTCCCTTCTCCCTGACACTGTTAACCCAACCCCCAGGTTCCCTTCTCCCTGACATTGTTACCCCAGCCCCGAGGTTCCCTTGCCCCTGACTCTGTTACCCCAGCCCCGAGTTCCCCTTCTCCCTGACACGGTTACCCCAGCCCGATGTTCCCTTCTCCCTGACACTGTCACCCCTGCCCCAAGTTTCCCTTCTCCCTGACACTGTTACCCCACCCCCGAGGTTCCTTCTCCCTGACACTGTTACCCCAGCCCCGAGGTTCCCTTCTCACTGACACTGTTACCCAAGCCACGAGGATCCCTTCTCCCTGACACTGTTACCCCAAACCCGAGGTTCCCTTCTCACTGACACTGTTACCCCAGCCCCAAGGTTCCCTTCTCCCTGACATTGTTACCCCAGCCCCGAGGTTCCCTTCTCTCTGACACATTTGCAACAGCCCTGAGGATCCCTTCTCCCTGACACTGTTACCCCAGCCCCGAGGTTCCATCTCCCTGACACTGTTACCCCAGCCCCGAGGTTCCCTTCTCCATTACACTGTTACCCCAGCCCCGAGGTTCCTTCTCCCTGACATTGTTACCCCAGCCCCGAGGTTCCCTTCTCGCTGACACTGTTACCCCAACCCCGAGGTTCCCTTCTCACTGACACTGTTACCCCAGCCCCGAGGATCCCTTCTCCCTGACACTGTTACCCCAGCCCCGAGTTTCCCCTCTCTTTGACACTGTTACCCCAGCCCCGTGGTTCCCTTCTCCCTGACATTGTTACCCCAGCCCCGAGTTTCCCTTCTCTCTGACATTGTTACCCAAGCCCCGAAATTCCCTTCTCTCTGACACTGTTACCACAGCCCCGAGTTTCCCTTCTCCCTGACACGGTTACCCCAGCCCCGTGGTTCCCTTCTCCCTGACATTGTTACCCCAGCCCCGAGGTTCCCTTCTCCCTGGCATTGTTACCCCTGCGCCGAGGCTCCCTTCTCCCTGACATTATTACCCCTGCCCCCAGGGTCACTTCTCCCTGACACTTTTACCCAAGCCCCGAGGTTCCCTTTTCTCTGACACTGTTACCCCAGCCCAGAGTTTCCCTTCTCTCTGACACTGTTACCCCAGCCCCGAGGTTCGCTTCTCGCTGACACTGTTACCCCTGGCCCGAGGTTCCCTTCTCCCTGACACTGTTACCCCAGCCCCGAGCTTCCCTTCTCTCTAACACCGTTACCCCAGCCCCGAGGTTCCCTTCTCTCTGACACTGTTGCCCCAGCCCCGAGCGTCCCGTCCCTCTGACACTGTTACCCCTGCCCGAGGTTCCCTTCTCCCTGACACTGTTACCCCAGCCCCGAGGTTCCTTCTCTCTGACACTGTTACCCCAGCCCCGAGGTTCCCTTCTCCATTACACTGTTACCCCAGCCCCGAGGGTCCTTCTCTCTGACATTGTTACCCCAGCCCCGAGTTTCCCTTCTCCCTGACACTGTCACCCCAGCCCCGAGTTTCCCTTCTCCCTGACATTGTTACCCCAGCCCCGAGGATCCCTTCTCCCTGACATTGTGACCCCAGCCCCGAGGTTCCTTCTCCCTGACAATGTTACCCCAGCCCCGAGGTTCCCTTCTCCCTGACACTGTTACCCCAGCCCGGAGTTTCCCTTCTCTCTGACACTGTTACCCCAGCCCCGAGGATCCCTTCTCCCGGACACTGTTACCCCAGCCCCGAGGTTCCCTTCTCTTTGACACTGTTACCCCAGCCCCGTGATTCCCTTCTCCCTGACATTGTTTTCCCAGCCCCGAGTTGCCCTTCTCACTGACACTGTTACCCCAGCCCCGATGTTCCCTTCTCCCTGACACTGTTACCCCAGCCCCGAGGTTCCCTTCTCTCTGACATTGTTACCCCAGCCCCGAGGTTCCCTACAACTGACACTGTTACCCCTGCCCCGATGATCCCTTCTCCCTGACACTGTTACCCCAACCCCCAGGTTCCCTTCTCCCTGAAATTGTTACCCCAGCCCCGAGGTTCCCTTGCCCCTGACACTGTTACCCCAGCCCCGAGTTCCCCCTCTCCCTGACACGGTTACCCAAGCCCGATGTTCCCTTCTCCCTGACACTGTCACCCCTGCCCCAAGTTTCCCTTCTCCCTGACACTGTTACCCCACCCCCGAGGTTCCCTTCTCCCTGACACTGTTACCTCAGCCCCCAGGTTCCCTTCTCCCTGACACTGTTACCCCAGCCCCAAGGTTCCCTTGTCCCTGACATTGTTACCCCAGCCCCGAGGTTCCCTTCTCTCTGACACAGTTGCAACAGCCCTGAGGTTCCCTTCTCCCTGACACTGTTACCCCAGCCCCAAGGTTCCATCTCCCTGACACTGTTACCCCAGCCCCGAGGTTCCCTTCTCCATTACACTGTTACCAGAGCCCCGAGTTACCTTCTCCCTGACATTTTTACCCCAGCCCCGATGTTCCCTTCTCCGTGACACTGTTACCCCAGCCCCGAGGTTCCCTTCTCCCTGACACTGTTACCCCAGCCCCGAGGATCCCTTCTCCCTGACATTGTTACCACAGCCCCGAGGTTCCTTCTCCCTCACATTGTTACCCCAGACCCGAGGTTCCCTTCTCGCTGACACTGTTACCCCAGCCCCGAATTTCCCATCTCACTGACACTGTTACCCCAGCCGCGAGTTTCCCTTCTCTCTGACACTGTTACCCCAGCCCCGAAGTTCCCTTCTCTCTGACACTGTTACCACAGCCCCGAGGTTCCCTTCTCCCTGACACAGTTACCCCAGCCCCGTGGTTCCCTTCTCCCTGACATTGTGACCCCAGCCCCGAGGTTCCCTTCTCCCTGACATTGTTATCCCTGCGCCGAGGTTCCATTCTCCCTGACATTATTACCCCTGCCCGCAGGTTCACTTCTCCCTGACAATTTTACCCCAGCCCCGAGGTTCCCTTTTCTCTGACACTGTTACCCCAGCCCAGAGTTTCCCTTCTCTCTGACACTGTTACCCCAGCCCCTAGTTTCCCTTCTCCCTGACACTGTTACCCCAGCCCCGATGTTCCCTTCTCCCTGACACTGTTACCCCAGCCCCTAGGTTCCCTTCTCCCTGACACTGTTACGCCAGCCCCGAGGTTCCCTCTCCCTGACACTGTTAACCTAGCCCCGAGGTTCCCTTCTCACTGACACTGTTACCCCAGCCATAAGGTTCACTTCCCTCTGACACTGTTACCCCAGCCCCGACGTTCCCTTCTCTCTGACATTGTTGCCCCAGCCCCGAGGTTCCCTACAACTGACACTGTTACCCCAGCCCCGTGGTTCCCTTCTCCCTGACATTGTTACCCCAGCCCCGAGGTTCCCTTCTCCCTGACATTGTTACCCCTGCCCCGAGGTTCCCTTCTCCCTGACATTGTTACCCCTGCCCCCAGGTTCCCTTTTCTCTGACACTGTTACACCAGCCCAGAGATTCGCTTCTCTCTGACACTGTTACCCCAGCCACAAGGTTCCCTTCCCTCTGACACTGTTGCCCCAGCCCCGACGTTCCCTTCTCTCTGACATTGTTGCCCCAGCCCCGATGTTCCCTACAACTGACACTGTTACCCCTGCCCCGATGTTCCCTTCTCCCTGACACTGTTACGCCAACCGCCAGGTTCCCTTCTCCCTGACACTGTTACCCCAGCCCCGAGGTTCCCTTGCCCCTGACACTGTTACACCACCCCCGAGGTTCCCTTCTCCCTGACACTGTTACCTCAGCCCCAGGTTTTCCTTCTCCCTGACACTGTTACCCCAACCCCAAGGTTCCCTTCTCCCTGACATTGTTACCCCAGCCCCGAGGTTCCCTTCTCTCTGACACAGTTGCAACAGCCCTGAGGTTCCCTTCTCCCTGACACTGTTACCCCAGCCCCGAGTTTCCATCTCCCTGACACTGTTAGCCCAGCCCCGAGGTTCCCTTCTCCATTACACTGTTACCCCAGCCCCGAGGTTCCTTCTCCCTGACATTGTTACCCCAGCCGCGATGTTCCCTTCTCCGTGACACTGTTACCCCAGCCCCGAGGTTGCCTTCTCCCTGACACTGTTACCCCAGCCCCGAGGATCCCTTCTCCCTGACATTGTTACCACAGCCCCGAGGTTCCTTCTCCCTCACATTGTTACCCCAGCCCCGAGGTTCCCTTCTCCCTTACACTGTTACCCCAGCCCCGAGGTTCCCTTCTCACTGACACTGTTACCCCAGCCCCGAGGATCCCTTCTCCCTGACACTGTTACCCCAGCCCCGAGGTTCCCTACAACTGACACTGTTACCACTGCCCCGATGTTCCCTTCTCCCTGACACTGTTACGCCAACCGCCAGGTTCCCTTCTCCCTGACACTGTTACCCCAGCCCCGAGGTTCCCTTGCCCCTGACACTGTTACCCAAGCCCCGAGTTCGCCTTCTCCCTGACACGGTTACCCCAGCCCCGATGTTCCCGTCTCCCTGACACTGTGACCCCTGCCCCGAGGTTCCCTTCTCCCTGACATTGTTACCCCAGCCCCGAGTTTCCCTGCTCTCTGACACAGTTGCAACAGCCCTGAGGTTCCCTTCTCCCTGACACTGTTACCCAAGCCCCGAGGTTCCATCTCCCTGACACTGTTACCCCAGCCCCGAGGTTCCCTTCTCCATTACACTGTTACCCCAGCCCCGAGGTTCCCTCTCCCTAACATTGTTACCCCAGCCCCGATGTTCCCTTCTCCGTGACACTGTTACCCCAGCCCCGAGGTTCCTTCTCCCTCACATTGTTACCCCAGCCCCGAGGTTCCCTTCTCCCTGACGCTGTTACCCTAGCCCCGAGGTTCCCTTCTCACTGACACTGTTACCCCAGCCCCGAGGATCCCTTCTCCCTGACACTGTTACCCCAGCCCCGAGGTTCCCTTCTCTTTGACACTGTTACCCCAGCCCCGTGGTTCCCTTCTCCCTGACATTGTTACCCCAGCCCCGAATTTCCCTTCTCACTGACACTGTAACCCCAGCCCCGAGTTTCCCTTCTCTCTCACACTGTTACCCCAGCCCCGAAGTTCCCTTCTCTCTGACACTGTTACCCCAGACCCAAGGTTCCCTTCTCACTGACACTGTTACCCCAGCCCCGTGGTTCCCTTCTCCCTGACATTGTTACCCCAGCCCCGAGGTTCCCTTCTCCCTGACATTGTTACCCCTGCCCAGAGGTTCCCTTCTCCCTGACATTGTTACCCCAGCCCCGAGTTTCCCTTCTCTACTGACACTGTTACCCCAGCCCCGAGGATCCCTTCTCCCTGACACTGTTACCCCAACCCCCAGGTTCCCTTCTCCCTGACATTGTTACCCCAGCCCCGAGGTTCCCTTGCCCCTGACACTGTTACCCCAGCCCCGAGTTCCCCTTCTCCCTGACACGGTTACCCAAGCCCGATGTTCCCTTCTCCCTGACACTGTCACCCCTGCCCCAAGTTTCCCTTCTCCCTGACACTGTTACCCCACCCCCGAGGTTCCCTTCTCCCTGACACTTTTACCTCAGCCCCAAGGTTCCCTTCTCCCTGACACTGTTACCCCAGCCCCATGGTTCCCTTCTCCCTGACATTGTTACCCCAGCCCCGAGGTTCCCTTCTCTCTGACACAGTTGCAACAGCCCTGAGGTTCCCTTCTCCCTGACACTGTTACCCCAGCCCCGAGGTTCCATCTCCCTGACACTGTTACCCCAGCCCCGAGGTTCCCTTCTCCATTACACTGTTACCAGAGCCCCGAGGTACCTTCTCCCTGACATTGTTACCCCAGCCCCGATGTTCCCTTCTCCGTGACACTGTTACCCCAGCCCCGAGGTTCCCTTCTCCCTGACTCTGTTACCCAAGCCCCGAGGATCCCTTCTCCCTGACATTGTTACCACAGCCCCGAGGTTCCTTCTCCCTCACATTGTTACCCCAGCCGCGAGGTTCCCTTCTCGCTGACACTGTTACCCCAGCCCCGAGGTTCCCTTCTCACTGACACTGTTACCCCAGCCCCGAGGATCCCTTCTCCCTGACACTGTTACCCCAGCCCCGAGGTTCCCCTCTCTTTGACACTGTTACCCCAGCCCCGTGGTTCCCATCTCCATGACATTGGTACCCCAGCCCCGAATTTCCCTTCTCACTGACACTGTTACCCCAGCCCCGAGTTTCCCTTCTCTCTGACACTGTTACCCCAGCCCCGAAGTTCCCTTCTCTCTGACACTGTTACCACAGCCCCGAGGTTCCCTTCTCACTGACACTGTTACCCCAGCCCCGTGGTTCCCTTCTCCATGACATTGTGACCCCAGCCCCGAGGTTCCCTTCTCCCTGACATTGTTACCCCTGCCCCGAGCTTCCCTTCTCCCTGACATTATTACCCCTGCCCCCAGGTTCACTTCTCCCTGACAATTTTACCCCAGCCCCGAGGTTCCCTTTTCTCTGACACTGTTACCCCAGCCCAGAGTTTCCCTTCTCTCTGACACTGTTACCCCAGCCCCTAGGTTCCCTTCTCCCTGACACTGTTACCCCAGCCCCGATGTTCCCTTCTCCCTGACACTGTTACCCCAGCCCCTAGGTTCCCTTCTCCCTCACACTGTTACCCCAGCCCCGAGGTTCCCTCTCCCTGACACTGTTACCCTAGCCGCGAGGTTCCCTTCTCACTGACACTGTTACCCCAGCCACAAGGTTCCCTTCCCTCTGACACTGTTACCCAAGCCCCGACGTTCCCTTCTCTCTGACATTGTTGCCCCAGCCCAGAGGTTCCCTACAACTGACACTGTTACCCCAGCCCCGTGGTTCCCTTCTCCCTGAAATTGTTACCCCAGCCCCGAGGTTCCCTTCTCCCTGACATTGTTACCCCTGCCCCGAGGTTCCCTTCTCCCTGACATTGATACCCCTGCCCCCAGGTTCCCTTTTCTCTGACACTGTTACCCCAGCCCAGAGTTTCGCTTCTCTCTGACACTGTTACCCCAGCCACAAGGTTCCCTTCCCTCTGAGACTGTTACCCCAGCCCCGACGTTCCCTTCTCTCTGACATTGTTGCCCCAGCCCCGAGGTTCCCTACAACTGACACTGTTACCCCTGCCCCGATGTTCCCTTCTCCCTGACACTGTTACGCCAACCGCCAGGTTCCCTTCTCCCTGACACTGTTACCCCAGCCCCGAGGTTCCCTTGCCCCTGACACTGTTAAACCACCCCCGAGGTTCCCTTCTCCCTGACACTGTTACCTCAGCCCCAAGTTTCCCTTCTCCCTGACACTGTTACCCCAACCCCAAGGTTCCCTTCTCCCTGACATTCTTAACCCAGCCCCCAGGTTCCCTTCTCTCTGACACAGTTGCAACAGCCCTGAGGTTCCCTTCTCCCTGACACTGTTACCCCAGCCCCGAGGTTCCATCTCCCTGACACTGTTACCCCAGCCCCGAGGTTCCCTTCTCCATTACACTGTTACCCCAGCCCCGAGGTTCCTTCTCCCTGACATTGTTACCCCAGCCGCGATGTTCCCTTCTCCGTGACACTGTTACCCCAGCCCCGAGGTTCCCTTCTCCCTGACACTGTTACCCCAGCCCCGAGGATCCCTTCTCCCTGACATTGTTACCACAGCCCCGAGGTTCCTTCTCCCTCATATTGTTACCCCAGCCCCGAGGTTCCCATATCCCTGATACTGTTACCCCAGCCCCGAGGTTCCCTTCTCACTGACACTGTTACCCCAGGCCCGAGGATCCCTTCTCCCTGACACTGTTACCCCAGCCCCGAGGTTCCCTTCTCTTTGACACTGTTACCCCAGCCCCGTGGTTCCCTTCTCCCTGACAGTGTTACCCCAGCCCTGAGTTTCCCTTCTCACTGACACTGTTACCCCAGCCCCGAGTTTCCCTTCTCCCTGACATTGTTACCGCTGCCCCCAGGTTCACTTCTCCCTGACACTTTTACCCCAACCCCGAGGTTCCCTTCTCCCTGACACTGTTACCCCAGCCCCGAGGTTCCCTTCTCCATTACACTGTTACCCCAGCCCCGAGGTTCCTTCTCCCTGACATTGTTACCCCAGCCCCGATGTTCCCTTCTCCGTGACACTGTTACCCCAGCCCCGAGGTTCCCTTCTCCCTGACACTGTTACCCCAGCCCCGAGGATCCCTTCTCCCTGACATTGTTACCGCAGCCCCGAGGTTCCTTCTCCCTCACATTGTTACCCCAGCCCCGAGGTTCCCTTCTCCCTGACACTGTGACCCCAGCCCCGAGGTTCCCTTCTCACTGACACTGTTACCCCAGCCCCGAGTTTCCCCTCCCTCTGACACTTTTACACTAGTCCCGAAGTTCCCTTCTCCCTGACGCTGTTACCCCAGACACGAGGGTCCCTTCTCCCTGACTCTGTTACCCCAGCCCCGATGTTACCTTCTCCCTGACACTGCTACCACAGCCCCAAGTTTCCCTTCTCTCTGACATTGTTACCCCAGCCCCGAATTTCACTTCTCCCTGACACTGTTACCCCAGCCCCGAGCGTCCCTTCTCTCTGACACTGTTTCCCCAGCCCCGAGGTTCCCTTCTCTCTGACACTGTTCCCCAGCCCCGAGCGTCCCGTCCCTCTGACACTGTTACCCCTGCCCCGAGGTTCCCTTCTCCCTGACACTGTTACCCCAGCCCCGAGGTTCCTTCTCTCTGACACTGTTACCCCAGCCCCGAGGTTCCCTTCTCCATTACACTGTTACCCCTGCCCCGATGTTCCCTTCTCCCTGACAATGTTACCCCAACCCCCAGGTTCCCTTCTCCCTGACATTGTTACCCCAGCCCCGAGGTTCCCTTGCCCCTGACACTGTTACCCCAGCCCCGAGTTCCCTTGCCCCTGACACTGTTACCCCAGCCCCGAGTTCCCGTTCTCACTGACACGGTTACCCCACCCCCGAGGTTCCCTTCTCCCTGACACTGTTACCTCAGCCCCAAGTTTCCCTTCTCCCTGACACTGTTACCCCAGCCCCAAGGTTCCCTTCTCCCTGACATTGTAACCCCAGCACCGAGGTTCCCTTCTCTCTGACACCGTTGCAACAGCCCTGAGGTTCCCTTCTCCCTGACACTGTTACCCCAGCCCCGAGGTTCCATCTCCCTGACACTGTTACCCCAGCCCCGAGGTTCCCTTCTCCATTACACTGTTACCCCAGCCCCGAGGTTCCTTCTCCCTGACATTGTTACCCCTGCCCCGATGTTCCCTTCTCCGTGACACTGTAACCCCAGCCCCGAGGTTCCCTTCTCCCTGACACTGTTACCCCAGCCCCGAGGATCCCTTCTCCCTGACATTGTTACCACAGCCCCGAGGTTCCTTCTCCCTCACATTGTTACCCCAGCCCCGAGGTTCCCTTCTCCCTGACACTGTGACCCCAGCCCCGAGGTTCCCTTCTCACTGACACTGTTACCCCAGCCCCGAGGATCCCTTCTCCCTGACACTGTTACCCCAGCCCCGAGGTTCCCTTCTCTTTGACACTGTTACCCCAGCCCCGTGGTTCCCTTCTCCCTGACATTGTTACCCCAGCCCCGAGTTTCCCTTCTCACTGACACTATTACCCCAGCCCCGAGTTTCCCTTCTCTCTGACACTGTTATCCCAGCCCCGAAGTTCCCGTCTCTCTGACAGTTACCCCAGCCCCGAGGTTCCCTTCTCACTGACACTGTTACCCCAGCCCCGTGGTTCCCATCTCCCTGACATTGTTACCCCAGCCCCGAGTTTCCCTTCTCCCTGACATTGTTACCCTTGCGCCGAGGTTCCCTTCTCCCTGACACTATTACCCCTGCCCCCAGGCTCACTTTTCCCTGACAATTTTACCCCAGCCCCGTGGTTCCCTTTTCTCTGACACTGTTACCCCAGCCCAGAGTATCCCTTCTCTCTGACACTGTTACCCCAGCCCCTAGGTTCCCTTCTCCCTGACACTGTTACCCCAGCCCCGATGTTCCCTTCTCCCTGACACTGTTACCCCAGCCCCTAGGTTCCCTTCTCCCTGACACTGTTACCCCAGCCCCGAGGTTCCCTCTCCCTGACACTGTTACCCTAGCCCCGAGGTTCCCTTCTCATTGACACTGTTACCCCAGCCACAAGGATCCCTTCCCTCTGACACTGTTACCCCAGCCCCGACGTTCCCTTCTCTCTGACATTGTTGCCCCAGACCCGAGGTTCCCTACAACTGACACTGTTACCCCAGCCCCGTGGTTCACTTCTCCCTGACATTGTTACCACAGCCCCGAGGTTCCTTCTCCCTCACATTGTTACCCCAGCCCCGAGGTTCCCTTCTCGCTGACACTGTTACCCCAGCCCCGAGGTTCCCTTCTCACTGACACTGTTACCCCAGCCCCGAGGATCCCTTCTCCCTGACACTGTTACCCCAGCCGCGAGGTTCCCCTCTCTTTGACACTGTTACCCCAGCCCCGTGGTTCCCATCTCCCTGACATTGTTACCCCAGCCCCGAATTTCCCTTCTCACTGACACTGTTACCCCAGCCCCGAGTTTCCCTTCTCTCTGACACTGTTACCCCAGCCCCGAAGTTCCCTTCTCTCTGACACTGTTACCACAGCCCCGAGGTTCCCTTCTCCCTGACACTGTTACCCCAGACCCGTGGTTCCCTTCTCCCTGACATTGTGACCCCAGCCCCGAGGTTCCCTTCTCCCAGACACTGTTACCCCTGCGCCGAGGTTCCCTTTTCTCTGACACTGTTACCCCAGCCCAGAGTTTCCCTTCTCTCTGACACTGTTACCCCAGCCCCTAGGTTCCCTTCTCGCTGACACTGTTACCCCAGCCCCGATGTTCCCTTCTCCCTGACACTGTTACCCCAGCCCCTAGGTTCCCTTCTCCCTGACACTGTTACCCCAGCCCCGAGGTTCCCTCTCCCTGACACTGTTACCCTAGCCCCGAGGTTCCCTTGTCACTGACACTGTTACCCCAGCCACAAGGTTCCCTTCCCTCTGACACTGTTACCCCAGCCCCGACGTTCCCTTCTCTCTGACATTGTTGCCCCAGCCCCGAGGTTCCCTAAAACTGACACTGTTACCCCAGCCCCGTGGTTCCCTTCTCCCTGACATTGTTACCCCAGCCCCGAGGTTCCCTTCTCCCTGACATTGTTACCCCTGCCCCGAGGTTCCCTTCTCCCTGACATTGTTACCCCTGCCCCCAGGTTCCCTTTTCTCTGACACTGTTACCCCAGCCCAGAGTTTCGCTTCTCTCTGACACTGTTACCCCAGCCACAAGGTTCCCTTCCCTCTGACACTGTTGCCCCAGCCCCGACGTTCCCTTCTCTCTGACATTGTTGCCCCAGCCCCGATGTTCCCTACAACTGACACTGTTACCCCTGCCCCGATGTTCCCTTCTCCCTGACACTGTTACGCCAACCGCCAGGTTCCCTTCTTTGACACTGTTACGCCAGCCCCGAGGTTCCCTTGCCCCTGACACTGTTACACCACCCGCGAGGTTCCCTTCTCACTGACACTGTTACCTCAGCCCCAAGTTTCCCTTCTCCCTGACAGTGTTACCCCAACCCCAAGGTTCCCTTCTCCCTGACATTGTTACCCCAGCCCCGAGGTTCCCTTCTCTCTGACACAGTTGCAACAGCCCTGAGGTTCCCTTCTCCCTGACACTGTTACCCAAGCCCCGAGGTTCCATCTCCCTGACACTGTTACCCCAGCCCCGAGGTTCCCTTCTCCATTACACTGTTACCCCAGCCCCGAGGTTCCTTCTCCCTGACATTGTTACCCCAGCCGCGATGTTCCCGTCTCCGTGACACGGTTACACCAGCCCCGAGGTTGCCTTCACCCTGACACTGTTACCCCAGCCCCGAGGATCCCTTCTCCCTGACATTGTTACCACAGCCCCGAGGTTCCTTCTCCCTCACATTGTTACCCCAGCCCCGAGGTTCCCTTCTCCCTGACACTGTTACCCCAGCCCCGAGGTTCCCTTCTCACTGACACTGTTACCCCAGCCCCGAGGATCCCTTCTCCCTGACACTGTTACCCCAGCCCCGAGGTTCCCTACAACTGACACTGTTACCCCTGCCCCGATGTTCCCTTCTCCCTGACACTGTTACGCCAACCGCCAGGTTCCCTTCTCCCTGACACTGTTACCCCAGCCCCGAGGTTCCCTTGCCCCTGACACTGTTACCCCAGCCCCGAGTTCGCCTTCTCCCTGACACGGTTACCCCAGCGCCGATGTTCCCGTCTCCCTGACACTGTGACCCCTGCCCCAAGTTTCCCTTCTCACGGACACTGTTACCCCACCCCCGAGGTTCCCTTCTCCCTGACACTGTTACCCTAGCCCCGAGGTTCCCTTCTCACTGACACTGTTACCCCAGCCCCGAGGATCCCTTCTCCCTGACAATGTTACACCAGCCCCGAGGTTCCCTTCTCTTTGACACTGTTACCCCAGCCCCGTGGTTCCCTTCTCCCTGACACGGTTACCCCAGCCCCGAATTTCCCTTCTCACTGACACTGTAACCCCAGCCCCGAGTTTCCCTTCTCTCTGACACTGTTACCCCAGCCCCGAAGTTCCCTTCTCTCTGACACTGTTACCCCAGCCCCAAGGTTCCCTTCTCACTGACACTGTTACCCCAGCCCCGTGGTTCCCTTCTCCCTGACATTGTTACCCCAGCCCCGAGGTTCCCTTCTCCCTGACATTGTTACCCCTGCCCCGAGGTTCCCTTCTCCCTGACATTGTTACCCCAGCCCCGAGTTTCCCTTCTCTCTGACACTGTTACCCCAGCCCCGAAGATCCCTTCTCTCTGACATTGTTACCCCAGCCCCGAGGTTCCCTTGCCCCTGACACTGTTACCCCAGCCCCGAGTTCCCCTTCTCCCTGACACGGTTACCCAAGCCCGATGTTCCCTTCTCCCTGACACTGTCACCCCTGCCCCAAGTTTCCCTTCTCCCTGACACTGTTACCCCACCCCCGAGGTTCCCTTCTCCCTGACACTGCTACCTCAGCCCCAAGGTTCCATTCTCCCTGACACTGTTACCCCAGCCCCAAGGTTCCCTTCTCCCTGACATTGTTACCCCAGCCCCGAGGTTCCCTTCTCTCTGACACAGTTGCAACAGCCCTGAGGTTCCCTTCTCCCTGACACTGTTACCCCAGCCCCGAGGTTCCATCTCCCTGACACTGTTACCCCAGCCCCGAGGTTCCCTTCTCCATTACACTGTTACCAGAGCCCCGAGGTACCTTCTCCCTGACATTGTTACCCCAGCCCGGATGTTCCCTTCTCCGTGACACTGTTACTCCAGCCCCGAGGTTCCCTTCTCCCTGACTCTGTTACCCCAGCTTCGAGGATCCCTTCTCCCTGACATTGTTACCACAGCCCCGAGGTTCCTTCTCCCTCACATTGTTACCCCAGCCGCGAGGTTCCCTTCTCGCTGACACTGTTACCCCAGCCCCGAGGTTCCCTTCTCACTGACACTCTTACCCCAGCCCCGAGGATCCCTTCTCCCTGACACTGTTACCCCAGCCCCGAGGTTCCCCTCTCTTTGACACTGTTACCCCAGCCCCGTGGTTCCCATCTCCCTGACATTGTTACCCCAGCCCCGAATTTCCCTTCTCACTGACACTGTTACCCCAGCCCCGAGTTTCCCTTCTCTCTGACACTGTTACCCCAGCCCCGAAGTTCCCTTCTCTCTGACACTGTTACCACAGCCCCGAGGTTCCCTTCTCCCTGACACTGTTACCCCAGCCCCGTGTTTCCCTTCTCCCTGACATTGTGTCCCCAGCCCCGAGGTTCCCTTCTCCCTGACATTGTTACCCCTGCCCCGAGGTTCCCTTCTCCCTGACATTATTACCCCTGCCCCCAGGTTCACTTCTCCCTGACAATTTTACCCCAGCCCCGAGGTTCCCTTTTCTCTGACACTGTTACCCCAGCCCAGAGTTTCCCTTCTCTCTGAAACTGTTACCCCAGCCCCTAGGTTCCCTTCTCCCTGACACTGTTACCCCAGCCCCGATGTTCCCTTCTCCCTGACACTGTTACCCCAGCCCCTAGGTTCCCTTCTCCCTGACACTGTTACCCCAGCCCCGAGGTTCCCTCTCCCTGACTCTGTTACCCCAGCCCCGAGGATCCCTTCTCCCTGACATTGTTACCACAGCCCCGAGGTTCCTTCTCCCTCACATTGTTACCCCAGCCCCGAGGTTCCCTTCTCGCTGACACTGTTACCCCATCCCCGAGGTTCCCTTCTCACTGACACTGTTACCCCAGCCCCGAGGATCCCTTCTCCCTGACACTGTTACCCCAGCCCCGAGGTTCCCCTCTCTTTGACACTGTTACCCCAGCCCCGTGGTTCCCATCTCCCTGACATTGTTACCCCAGCCCCGAATTTCCCTTCTCACTGACACTGTTACCCCAGCCCCGAGTTTCCCTTCTCTCTGACACTGTTACCCCAGCCCCGAAGTTCCCTTCTCTCTGACAAGGTTACCACAGCCCCGAGGTTCCCTTCTCCCTGACAATGTTACCCCAGCCCCGTGGTTCCCTTCTCCCTGACATTGTGACCCCAGCCCCGAGGTTCCCTTCTCCCTGACACTGTTACCCCTGCCCCGAGGTTCCCTTCTCCCTGACATTATTACCCCTGCCCCCAGGTTCACTTCTCCCTGACAATTTTACCCCAGCCCCGAGGTTCCCTTTTCTCTGACACTGTTACCACAGCCCAGAGTTTCCCTTCTCTCTGACACTGTTACCCCAGCCCCTAGGTTCCCATCTCCCTGACACTGTTACCCCAGCCCCGACTTTCCCTTCTCCCTGACACTGTTACCCCAGCCCCTAGGTTCCCTTCTCCCTGACACTGTTACCCCAGCCCCGAGGTTCCCTCTCCCTGACACTGTTACCCTAGCCGCGAGGTTCCCTTCTCACTGACACTGTTACCCCAGCCACAAGGTTCCCTTCCCTCTGACACTGTTACCCCAGCCCCGACGTTCCCTTCTCTCTGACATTGTTGCCCCAGCCCAGAGGTTCCATACAACTGACACTGTTACCCCAGCCCCGTGGTTCCCTTCTCCCTGACATTGTTACCCCAGCCCCGAGGTTCCCTTCTCCCTGACATTGTTACCCCTGCCCCGATGTTCCCTTCTCCCTGACATTGATACCCCTGCCCCCAGGTTCCCTTTTCTCTGACACTGTTACCCCAGCCCATAGTTTCGCTTCTCTCTGACACTGTTACCCCAGCCACAAGGTTCCCTTCCCTCTGAGACTGTTACCCCAGCCCCGACGTTCCCTTCTCTCTGACATTGTTGCCCCAGCCCCGAGGTTCCCTACAACTGACACTGTTACCCCTGACCCGATGTTCCCTTCTCCCTGACACTGTTACGCCAACCGCCAGGTTCCCTTCTCCCTGACACTGTTACCCCAGCCCCGAGGTTCCCTTGCCCCTGACACTGTTACACCACCCCCGAGTTTCCCTTCTCTCTGACACTGTTACCTCAGCCCCAAGTTTCCCATCTCCCTGACACTGTTACCCCAACCCCAAGGTTCCCTTCTCCCTGACCTTCTTAACCCAGCCCCCAGGTTCCCTTCTCTCTGACACAGTTGCAACAGCCCTGAGGTTCCCTTCTCCCTGACACTGTTACCCCAGCCCCGAGGTTCCATCTCCCTGACACTGTTACCCCAGCCCCGAGGTTCCCTTCTCCATTACACTGTTACCCCAGCCCCGAGGTTCCTTCTCCCTGATATTGTTACCCCAGCCTCGATGTTCCCTTCTCCGTGACACTGTTACCCCAGCCCCGAGGTTCCCTTCTCCCTGACACTGTTACCCCAGCCCCGAGGATCCCTTCTCCCTGACATTGTTACCACAGCCCCGAGGTTCCTTCTCCCTCATATTGTTACCCCAGCCCCGAGGTTCCCATATCCCTGATACTGTTACCCCAGCCCCGAGGTTCCCTTCTCACTGACACTGTTACCCCAGCCCCGAGGATCCCTTCTCCCTGACACTGTTACCCCAGCCCCGAGGTTCCCTTCTCTTTGACACTGTTACCCCAGCCCCGTGGTTCCCTTCTCCCTGACAGTGTTACCCCAGCCCTGAGTTTCCCTTCTCACTGACAATGTTACCCCAGCCCCGATTTTCCCTTCTCCCTGACATTGTTACCGCTGCCCCCAGGTTCACTTCTCCCTGACACTTTTACCCCAACCCCGAGGTTCCCTTCTCCCTGACACTGTTACCCCAGCCCCGAGGTTCCCTTCTCCATTACACTGTTACCCCAGCCCCGAGGTTCCTTCTCCCTGACATTGTTACCCCAGCCCCGATGTTCCCTTCTCCGTGACACTGTTACCCCAGCCCCGAGGTTCCCTTCTCCCTGACACTGTTACCCCAGCCCCGAGGATCCCTTCTCCCTGACATTGTTACCGCAGCCCCGAGGTTCCTTCTCCCTCACATTGTTACCCCAGCCCCGAGGTTCCCTTCTCCCTGACACTGTGACCCCAGCCCCGAGGTTCCCTTCTCACTGACACTGTTACCCCAGCCCCGAGTTTCCCCTCTCTCTGACACTTTTACACTAGTCCCGACATTCCCTTCTCCCTGACGCTGTTACCCCAGACACGAGGGTCCCTTCTCCCTGACACTGTTACCCCAGCCCCGATGTTACCTTCTCCCTGACACTGTTACCACAGCCCCAAGGTTCCCTTCTCTCTGACATTGTTACCCCAGCCCCGAATTTCACTTCTCCCTGACACTGTTACCCCAGCCCCGAGCGTCCCTTCTCTCTGACACTGTTTCCCCAGCCCCGAGGTTCCCTTCTCTCTGACACTGTTCCCCAGCCCCGAGCGTCCCGTCCCTCTGACACTGTTACCCCTGCCCCGAGGTTCCCTTCTCCCTGACACTGTTACCCCAGCCCCGAGGTTCCTTCTCTCTGACACTGTTACCCCAGCCCCGAGGTTCCCTTCTCCATTACACTGTTACCCCTGCCCCGATGTTCCCTTCTCCCTGACACTGTTACCCCAACCCCCAGGTTCCCTTCTCCATGACATTGTTACCCCAGCCCCGAGGTTCCCTTGCCCCTGACACTGTTACCCCAGCCCCGAGTTCCCCTTCTCCCTGACACTGTTACCCCAGCCCCGATGTTCCCTTGCCCCTGACACTGTTACCCCAGCCCCGAGTTCCCCTTCTCACTGAAACGGTTACCCCACCCCCGAGGTTCCCTTCTCCCTGACACTGTTACCTCAGCCCCAAGTTTCCCTTCTCCCTGACACTGTTACCCCAGCCCCAAGGTTCCCTTCTCCCTGACATTGTAACCCCAGCCCCGAGGTTCCCTTCTCTCTGACACAGTTGCAACAGCCCCGAGGTTCCCTTCTCCCTGACACTGTTACCCCAGCCCCGAGGTTCCATCTCCCTGACACTGTTACCCCAGCCCCGAGGTTCCCTTCTCCATTACACTGTTACCCCAGCCCCGAGGTTCCTTCTCCCTGACATTGTCACCCCAGCCCCGATGTTCCCTTCTCCGTGACACTGTTACCCCAGCCCCGAGGTTCCCTTCTCCCTGACACTGTTACCCCAGCCCCGAGGATCCCTTCTCCCTGTCATTGTTACCACAGCCCCGAGGTTCCTTCTCCCTCACATTGTTACCCCAGCCCAGAGGTTCCCTTCTCCCTGACACTGTGACCCCAGCCCCGAGGTTCCCTTCTCACTGACACTGTTACCCCAGCCCCGAGGATCCCTTCTCCCTGACACTGTTACCCCAGCCCCGAGGTTCCCTTCTCTTTGACACTGTTACCCCAGCCCCGTGGTTCCCTTCTCCCTGACAATGTTACCCCAGCCCCGAGTTTCCCTTCTCAGTGACACTGTTACCCCAGCCCCGAGTTTCCCTTCTCTCTGACACTGTTACCCCAGCCCCGAAGTTCCCTTCTCTCTGACAGTTACCCCAGCCCCGAGGTTCCCTTCTCACTGACACTGTTACCCCAGCCCCGTGGTTCCCTTCTCCCTGACATTGTTACCCCAGCCCCGAGTTTCCCTTCTCCCTGACATTGTTACCCCTGCCCCGAGGTTCCCTTCTCCCTGACATTGTTACCCCTGCCCCCAGGTTCACTTCTACCTGACACTTTTACCCCAGCACCGAGGTCCCTTTTCTCTGACACTGTTACCCCAGCCCAGAGTTTCCCTTCTCTCTGACACTGTAACCCCAGCCCCGAGGTTCACTACAACTGACACTGCTACCCCTGCCCCGATGTTCCCTTCTCCCTGACACTTTTACCCCAACCCCCAGGTTCCCTTCTCCCTGACATTGTTACCCCAGCCCCGAGGTTCCCTTCCCCCTGACACTGTTACCCCAGCCCCGAGTTCCCCTTCTCCCTGACACGGTTACCCCAGCCCCGATGTTCCCTTCTCCCAGACACTGTTACCTCTGCCCCAAGTTTCCCTTCTCACTGGCACTGTTACCCCACCCCCGAGGTTCCCTTCTCCCTGACACTGTTACCTCAGCCCCAAGGTTCCCTTCTCCCTGACATTGTTACCCCAGCCCCGAGGTTCCCTTCTCTCTGACACAGTTGCAACAGCCCTGAGGTTCCCTTCTCCCTGACACTGTTACCCCAGCCCCGAGGTTCCATCTCCCTGACACTGTTACCCCAGCCCCGAGGTTCCCTTCTCCCTGACACTGTTACCCCAGCCCCGTGTTTCCCTTCTCCCTGACATTGTGACCCCAGCCCCGAGGTTCCCTTCTCCCTGACATTGTTACCCCTGCCCCGAGGTTCCCTTCTCCCTGACATTATTACCCCTGCCCCCAGGTTCACTTCTCCCTGACAATTTTACCCCAGCCCCGAGGTTCCCTTTTCTCTGACACTGTTACCCCAGCCCAGAGTTTCCCTTCTCTCTGAAACTGTTACCCCAGCCCCTAGGTTCCCTTCTCCCTGACACTGTTACCCCAGCCCCGATGTTCCCTTCTCCCTGACACTGTTAGCCCAGCCCCTAGGTTCCCTTCTCCCTGACACTGTTACCCCAGCCCCGAGGTTCCCTCTCCCTGACTCTGTTACCCCAGCCCCGAGGATCCCTTCTCCCTGACATTGTTACCACAGCCCCGAGGTTCCTTCTCCCTCACATTGTTACCCCAGCCCCGAGGTTCCCTTCTCGCTGACACTGTTACCCCATCCCCGAGGTTCCCTTCTCACTGACACTGTTACCCCAGCCCCGAGGATCCCTTCTCCCTGACACTGTTACCCCAGCCCCGAGGTTCCCCTCTCTTTGACACTGTTACCCCAGCCCCGTGGTTCCCATCTCCCTGACATTGTTACCCCAGCCCCGAATTTCCCTTCTCACTGACACTGTTACCCCAGCCCCGAGTTTCCCTTCTCTCTGACACTGTTACCCCAGCCCCGAAGTTCCCTTCTCTCTGACACTGTTACCACAGCCCCGAGGTTCCCTTCTCCCTGACAATGTTACCCCAGCCCCGTGGTTCCCTTCTCCCTGACATTGTGACCCCAGCCCCGAGGTTCCCTTCTCCCTGACACTGTTACCCCTGCCCCGAGGTTCCCTTCTCCCTGACATTATTACCCCTGCCCCCAGGTTCACTTCTCCCTGACAATTTTACCCCAGCCCCGAGGTTCCCTTTTCTCTGACACTGTTACCACAGCCCAGAGTTTCCCTTCTCTCTGACACTGTTACCCCAGCCCCTAGGTTCCCTTCTCCCTGACACTGTTACCCCAGCCCCGACTTTCCCTTCTCCCTGACACTGTTACCCCAGCCCCTAGGTTCCCTTCTCCCTGACACTGTTACCCCAGCCCCGAGGTTCCCTCTCCCTGACACTGTTACCCTAGCCGCGAGGTTCCCTTCTCACTGACACTGTTACCCCAGCCACAAGGTTCCCTTCCCTCTGACACTGTTACCCCAGCCCCGACGTTCCCTTCTCTCTGACATTGTTGCCCCAGCCCAGAGGTTCCATACAACTGACACTGTTACCCCAGCCCCGTGGTTCCCTTCTCCCTGACATTGTTACCCCAGCCCCGAGGTTCCCTTCTCCCTGACATTGTTACCCCTGCCCCGATGTTCCCTTCTCCCTGACATTGATACCCCTGCCCCCAGGTTCCCTTTTCTCTGACACTGTTACCCCAGCCCATAGTTTCGCTTCTCTCTGACACTGTTACCCCAGCCACAAGGTTCCCTTCCCTCTGAAACTGTTACCCCAGCCCCGACGTTCCCTTCTCTCTGACATTGTTGCCCCAGCCCCGAGGTTCCCTACAACTGACACTGTTACCCCTGACCCGATGTTCCCTTCTCCCTGACACTGTTACGCCAACCGCCAGGTTCCCTTCTCCCTGACACTGTTACCCCAGCCCCGAGGTTCCCTTGCCCCTGACACTGTTACACCACCCCCGAGGTTCCCTTCTCTCTGACACTGTTACCTCAGCCCCAAGTTTCCCATCTCCCTGACACTGTTACCCCAACCCCAAGGTTCCCTTCTCCCTGACCTTCTTAACCCAGCCCCCAGGTTCCCTTCTCTCTGACACAGTTGCAACAGCCCTGAGGTTCCCTTCTCCCTGACACTGTTACCCCAGCCCCGAGGTTCCATCTCCCTGACACTGTTACCCCAGCCCCGAGGTTCCCTTCTCCATTACACTGTTACCCCAGCCCCGAGGTTCCTTCTCCCTGATATTGTTACCCCAGCCTCGATGTTCCCTTCTCCGTGACACTGTTACCCCAGCCCCGAGGTTCCCTTCTCCCTGACACTGTTACCCCAGCCCCGAGGATCCCTTCTCCCTGACATTGTTACCACAGCCCCGAGGTTCCTTCTCCCTCATATTGTTACCCCAGCCCCGAGGTTCCCATATCCCTGATACTGTTACCCCAGCCCCGAGGTTCCCTTCTCACTGACACTGTTACCCCAGCCCCGAGGATCCCTTCTCCCTGACACTGTTACCCCAGCCCCGAGGTTCCCTTCTCTTTGACACTGTTACCCCAGCCCCGTGGTTCCCTTCTCCCTGACAGTGTTACCCCAGCCCTGAGTTTCCCTTCTCACTGACAATGTTACCCCAGCCCCGAGTTTCCCTTCTCCCTGACATTGTTACCGCTGCCCCCAGGTTCACTTCTCCCTGACACTTTTACCCCAACCCCGAGGTTCCCTTCTCCCTGACACTGTTACCCCAGCCCCGAGGTTCCCTTCTCCATTACACTGTTACCCCAGCCCCGAGGTTCCTTCTCCCTGACATTGTTACCCCAGCCCCGATGTTCCCTTCTCCGTGACACTGTTACCCCAGCCCCGAGGTTCCCTTCTCCCTGACACTGTTACCCCAGCCCCGAGGATCCCTTCTCCCTGACATTGTTACCGCAGCCCCGAGGTTCCTTCTCCCTCACATTGTTACCCCAGCCCCGAGGTTCCCTTCTCCCTGACACTGTGACCCCAGCCCCGAGGTTCCCTTCTCACTGACACTGTTACCCCAGCCCCGAGTTTCCCCTCTCTCTGACACTTTTACACTAGTCCCGACGTTCCCTTCTCCCTGACGCTGTTACCCCAGACACGAGGGTCCCTTCTCCCTGACACTGTTACCCCAGCCCCGATGTTACCTTCTCCCTGACACTGTTACCACAGCCCCAAGGTTCCCTTCTCTCTGACATTGTTACCCCAGCCCCGAATTTCACTTCTCCCTGACACTGTTACCCCAGCCCCGAGCGTCCCTTCTCTCTGACACTGTTTCCCCAGCCCCGAGGTTCCCTTCTCTCTGACACTGTTCCCCAGCCCCGAGCGTCCCGTCCCTCTGACACTGTTACCCCTGCCCCGAGGTTCCCTTCTCCCTGACACTGTTACCCCAGCCCCGAGGTTCCTTCTCTCTGACACTGTTACCCCAGCCCCGAGGTTCCCTTCTCCATTACACTGTTACCCCTGCCCCGATGTTCCCTTCTCCCTGACACTGTTACCCCAACCCCCAGGTTCCCTTCTCCCTGACATTGTTACCCCAGCCCCGAGGTTCCCTTGCCCCTGACACTGTTACCCCAGCCCCGAGTTCCCCTTCTCACTGAAACGGTTACCCCACCCCCGAGGTTCCCTTCTCCCTGACACTGTTACCTCAGCCCCAAGTTTCCCTTCTCCCTGACACTGTTACCCCAGCCCCAAGGTTCCCTTCTCCCTGACATTGTAACCCCAGCCCCGAGGTTCCCTTCTCTCTGACACAGTTGCAACAGCCCCGAGGTTCCCTTCTCCCTGACACTGTTACCCCAGCCCCGAGGTTCCATCTCCCTGACACTGTTACCCCAGCCCCGAGGTTCCCTTCTCCATTACACTGTTACCCCAGCCCCGAGGTTCCTTCTCCCTGACATTGTCACCCCAGCCCCGATGTTCCCTTCTCCGTGACACTGTTACCCCAGCCCCGAGGTTCCCTTCTCCCTGACACTGTTACCCCAGCCCCGAGGATCCCTTCTCCCTGACATTGTTACCACAGCCCCGAGGTTCCTTCTCCCTCACATTGTTACCCCAGCCCAGAGGTTCCCTTCTCCCTGACACTGTGACCCCAGCCCCGAGGTTCCCTTCTCACTGACACTGTTACCCCAGCCCCGAGGATCCCTTCTCCCTGACACTGTTACCCCAGCCCCGAGGTTCCCTTCTCTTTGACACTGTTACCCCAGCCCCGTGGTTCCCTTCTCCCTGACAATGTTACCCCAGCCCCGAGTTTCCCTTCTCAGTGACACTGTTACCCCAGCCCCGAGTTTCCCTTCTCTCTGACACTGTTACCCCAGCCCCGAAGTTCCCTTCTCTCTGACAGTTACCCCAGCCCCGAGGTTCCCTTCTCACTGACACTGTTACCCCAGCCCCGTGGTTCCCTTCTCCCTGACATTGTTACCCCAGCCCCGAGTTTCCCTTCTCCCTGACATTGTTACCCCTGCCCCGAGGTTCCCTTCTCCCTGACATTGTTACCCCTGCCCCCAGGTTCACTTCTACCTGACACTTTTACCCCAGCACCGAGGTCCCTTTTCTCTGACACTGTTACCCCAGCCCAGAGTTTCCCTTCTCTCTGACACTGTAACCCCAGCCCCGAGGTTCACTACAACTGACACTGTTACCCCTGCCCCGATGTTCCCTTCTCCCTGACACTTTTACCCCAACCCCCAGGTTCCCTTCTCCCTGACATTGTTACCCCAGCCCCGAGGTTCCCTTCCCCCTGACACTGTTACCCCAGCCCCGAGTTCCCCTTCTCCCTGACACGGTTACCCCAGCCCCGATGTTCCCTTCTCCCAGACACTGTTACCTCTGCCCCAAGTTTCCCTTCTCACTGGCACTGTTACCCCACCCCCGAGGTTCCCTTCTCCCTGACACTGTTACCTCAGCCCCAAGGTTCCCTTCTCCCTGACATTGTTACCCCAGCCCCGAGGTTCCCTTCTCTCTGACACAGTTGCAACAGCCCTGAGGTTCCCTTCTCCCTGACACTGTTACCCCAGCCCCGAGGTTCCATCTCCCTGACACTGTTACCCCAGCCCCGAGGTTCCCTTCTCCATTACACTGTTACCCCAGCCCCGAGGTTCCTTCTCCCTGACGTTGTTACCCCAGCCCCGATGTTCCCTTCTCCGTGACACTGTTACCCCAGCCCCGAGGTTCCCTTCTCCCTGACACTGTTACCCCAGCCCCGAGGTTCCCTTCTCCATTACACTGTTACCCCAGCCCCGAGGTTCCTTCTCCCTGACGTTGTTACCCCAGCCCCGATGTTCCCTTCTCCGTGACACTGTTACCCCAGCCCCGAGGTTCCCTTCTCCCTGACACTGTTACCCCAGCCCCGAGGATCCCTTCTCCCTGACATTGTTACCACAGCCCCGAGGTTCCATCTCCCTCACATTGTTACCCCAGCCCCGAGGTTCCCTTCTCCCTGACACTGTTACCCCAACCCCCAGGTTTCCTTCTCATTGACATTGTTACCCCAGCCCAGAGTTTCCCTTCCCCCTGACACTGTTACCGCAGCCCCGAGTTCCCCTTCTCCCGGACACGCTTACCCCAGCCCCGATGTTCCCTTCTCCCTGACACTGCTACCCCTGCCCCAAGTTTCCCTTCTCACTGACAGTGTTACCCTACCCCCAAGGTTCACTTCTCACTGACACTGTTACCTCAGCCCCAAGGTTCCCTTCTGCCTGACACTGTTACCCGAGCCCCAAGGTTCCCTTCTCCCTGACATTGTTTCCCCAGCACCGAGGTGCCCTTCTCTCAGACATTATTACACCCGCCCCGAGGTTCCATTCTCCCTGACACTGTTACCCCAGCCACGAGGTTCCCTTCTCCCTGGCACTGTTACCCCAGCCCCAATGTTCCCTTCTCCCTGACATTGTTACCCCAGTCCCGAGGTTCCATTTTCCCTGACACTGTTAACCCACCCCGATGTTCCCTTCTCCCTGACACTGTTACCCCAGCCACAAGGTTCCCTTCTCCCTGACACTGTTACCCCACCCCCGAGGTTCCCTTCTCCCTGACACTGTTACCCCAGCCCCGAGGCTCCCTTCTCCCTGACATTGTTATCCCAGCCCCGAGTTTCCCTTCTCCCTGACACTTACCCAAGACCCAAGGTTCCCTTCTCTCTGACATTGTTGCAACAGCCCTGAGGTTCCCTTCTCCCTGACACTGTTATCCCAACCCCGAGGTCCCATTCTCCGTGACATTGTTACCCCAGCCCCGAGGTTCCCTTCTCCCTGACACTGTTACCCCAGCCCAGAGTTTCCCTTCTTCCTGATATTGTTACCCCAGCTCCGAGGTTCCCTTCTCCCTGACATTGTTACCACAGCCCCGAGGTTCCCTTCTCCCTGACACTGTTACCCCAGCCCCGAGGATCCCTTTTCCTGGACCCTGTTACCCCCAACCCGAGGTTCGCTTCTCCCTGACACCGTTACCCCAGCCCCAAGGTCCCTTCTCCGTGACACTATTACCCCAGCCCCGAGGTTGCCTTCTCCCTGACACTGTTACCCCAGCCCCGAGGTTCCCTTCTCCCTGACACCGTTTTCCCAGCCCCGAGCTTCCATTCTCCCTGACACTGTTACCCCAGCCCCGAGTTTCCCTTCTCACTGACACGGTTACCCCAGCCCCGAGGTTCCCTTCTCCCTGACACTGTTACCCCAGCCCCGAGGTTCCTTTCTCCATTACACTGTTACCCCTGCCCCGTGGTTCCCTTCTCCCTGACACTGTTACCTCAGCCCCAAGGTTCCCTTCTCCATGACACTGTTAGCCCAGCCCCGACGTTCCCTTCTCCCTTATACTGTAACCCCACCCCCGAGGTTCCCTTCTCCCTGACACTGTTACCTCAGCCCCAAGGTTCCCTTCTCCCTGACACTGTTACCCCAGCCCCAAGGTTCCCTTCTCCCTGACATTGTTACCCCAGCCCCGAGGTTCCCTTCTCCCTGACATTGTTTCCCCAGCACCGAGGTGCCCTTCTCCCTGACATTATTACCCCCGCCCCGAGGTTCTCTTCTCTCTGACAGTCTTATGCGGGCCGCGAGGTACCCTTCTCCCTGACACTTTTACCCCAACCCCCAGGTTCCCTTCTCCCTGACATTGTTACCCCAGCCCCGAGGTTCCCTTCCCCCTGACACTGTTACCCCAGCCCCGAGTTCCCCTTCTCCCTGACACGGTTACCCCAGCCCCGATGTTCTCTTCTCCCAGACACTGTTACCTCTGCCCCAAGTTTCCCTTCTCACTGGCACTGTTACCCCACCCCCGAGGTTCCCTTCTCCCTGACACTGTTACCTCAGCCCCAAGGTTCCCTTCTCCCTGACATTGTTACCCCAGCCCCGAGGTTCCCTTCTCTCTGACACAGTTGCAACAGCCCTGAGGTTCCCTTCTCCCTGACACTGTTACCCCAGCCCCGAGGTTCCATCTCCCTGACACTGTTACCCCAGCCCCGAGGTTCCCTTCTCCATTACACTGTTACCCCAGCCCCGAGGTTCCTTCTCCCTGACGTTGTTACCCCAGCCCCGATGTTCCCTTCTCCGTGACACTGTTACCCCAGCCCCGAGGTTCCCTTCTCCCTGACACTGTTACCCCAGCCCCGAGGATCCCTTCTCCCTGACATTGTTACCACAGCCCCGAGGTTCCATCTCCCTCACATTGTTACCCCAGCCCCGAGGTTCCCTTCTCCCTGACACTGTTACCCCAACCCCCAGGTTTCCTTCTCATTGACATTGTTACCCCAGCCCAGAGTTTCCCTTCCCCCTGACACTGTTACCGCAGCCCCGAGTTCCCCTTCTCCCGGACACGCTTACCCCAGCCCCGATGTTCCCTTCTCCCTGACACTGCTACCCCTGCCCCAAGTTTCCCTTCTCACTGACAGTGTTACCCTACCCCCAAGGTTCACTTCTCCCTGACACTGTTACCTCAGCCCCAAGGTTCCCTTCTGCCTGACACTGTTACCCGAGCCCCAAGGTTCCCTTCTCCCTGACATTGTTTCCCCAGCACCGAGGTGCCCTTCTCTCAGACATTATTACACCCGCCCCGAGGTTCCATTCTCCCTGACACTGTTACCCCAGCCACGAGGTTCCCTTCTCCCTGGCACTGTTACCCCAGCCCCAATGTTCCCTTCTCCCTGACATTGTTACCCCAGTCCCGAGGTTCCATTTTCCCTGACACTGTTAACCCACCCCGATGTTCCCTTCTCCCTGACACTGTTACCCCAGCCACAAGGTTCCCTTCTCCCTGACACTGTTACCCCACCCCCGAGGTTCCCTTCTCCCTGACACTGTTACCCCAGCCCCGAGGCTCCCTTCTCCCTGACATTGTTATCCCAGCCCCGAGTTTCCCTGCTCCCTGACACTGTTACCCAAGACCCAAGGTTCCCTTCTCTCTGACATTGTTGCAACAGCCCTGAGGTTCCCTTCTCCCTGACACTGTTATCCCAACCCCGAGGTCCCATTCTCCGTGACATTGTTACCCCAGCCCCGAGGTTCCCTTCTCCCTGACACTGTTACCCCAGCCCGGAGTTTCCCTTCTTCCTGATATTGTTACCCCAGCTCCGAGGTTCCCTTCTCCCTGACATTGTTACCACAGCCCCGAGGTTCCCTTCTCCCTGACACTGTTACCCCAGCCCCGAGGATCCCTTTTCCTGGACCCTGTTACCCCCAACCCGAGGTTCGCTTCTCCCTGACACCGTTACCCCAGCCCCAAGGTCCCTTCTCCGTGACACTATTACCCCAGCCCCGAGGTTGCCTTCTCCCTGACACTGTTACCCCAGCCCCGAGGTTCCCTTCTCCCTGACACCGTTTTCCCAGCCCCGAGCTTCCATTCTCCCTGACACTGTTACCCCAGCCCCGAGTTTCCCTTCTCACTGACACGGTTACCCCAGCCCAGAGGTTCCCTTCTCCCTGACACTGTTACCCCAGCCCCGAGGTTCCTTTCTCCATTACACTGTTACCCCTGCCCCGTGGTTCCCTTCTCCCTGACACTGTTACCTCAGCCCCAAGGTTCCCTTCTCCATGACACTGTTAGCCCAGCCCCGACGTTCCCTTCTCCCTTATACTGTAACCCCACCCCCGAGGTTCCCTTCTCCCTGACACTGTTACCTCAGCCCCAAGGTTCCCTTCTCCCTGACACTGTTACCCCAGCCCCAAGGTTCCCTTCTCCCTGACATTGTTACCCCAGCCCCGAGGTTCCCTTCTCCCTGACATTGTTTCCCCAGCACCGAGGTGCCCTTCTCCCTGACATTATTACCCCCGCCCCGAGGTTCTCTTCTCTCTGACAGTCTTATGCGGGCCGCGAGGTACCCTTCTCCCTGAGACTGTTACCCCAGCCCCGAGGTTCCATTCTTCCTGACACTGTTACCCCAGCCCCGAGGTTCCCTTCTCCCTGGCACTGTTACCCCAGCCCCAAGGTTCCCTTCTCCCTGACATTGTTACCCCAGTCCCGAGGTTCCATTTTCCCTGACACTGTTAACCCACCCCGATGTTCCCTTCTCCCTGACACTGGTACCCCAGCCACAAGGTTCCCTTCTCCCTGACACTGTTACCCCAGCCCCGAGGCTCTCTTCTCCCTGACATTGTTATCCCAGCCCCGAGTTTCCCTTCTCCCTGACACTGTTACCCAAGACCCAAGGTTCCCTTCTCCCTGACGCTGTTACCCCAGACCCGAGGTACCCTTCTCTCTGACATTGTTACCCCAGCCCCGAGCTTCCTTTCTCTCTGACATTGTTGCAACAGCCCTGAGGTTCCCTTCTCCCTGACACTGTTATCCCAACCCCGAGGTCCCATTCTCCGTGACATTGTTACCCCAGCCCCGAGGTTCCCTTCTCCCTGACACTGTTATCCCAGCCCGGAGGTTCCCTTCTTCCTGATATTGTTACCCCAGCTCCAAGGTTCCCTTCTCCCTGACATTGTTACCACAGCCCCGAGGTTCCCTTCTCCCTGACACTGTTACCCCAGCCCCGAGGATCCCTTTTCCTGGACCCTGTTACCCCAAAACCGAGGTTCACTTCCCTCTGACATCTTTTCTCCAGACCCGAGGTTCCCTTCTCCGTGACACTATTAGCCCAGCCCCGAGGCTCCCTTCTCCCTGACACTCTTACCCCAGCGCCGAGGTTCCCTTCTCCCTGACACTGTTACCCCTGCCCCGAGGTTCCCTTCTCCCTGACACTGTTACCCCAGCCCCGAGTTTCCCTTCTCTCTGTCAATGTTACCCCAGCCCCGAGATTCCCTTCTCCCTGACACTGTTATCCCAGCCCCGAGATTCCCTTCTCACTGACACTGTTACCCCAGCCCCGAGGTTCCCTTCTCCCTGACACTGTTACCCCAGCCCCGACGTTCGCTTCTCCCTGACACTGGTACCCAAGCCCCAAGGTTCCCTTCTCCCTGACACTGTTACCCCAGCCCCGAGGTTCCCTTCTCAATGACACGGTTACCCCAGCCCAGAGGTTCCCTTCTCCCTGACACTGTTACCCCAGCCCCGAGGTTCCCTTCTCCCTGACACTGTTACCCCTGCCCCGTGGTTCCCTTCTCCGTGACACTGTTACCTCAGCCCTAAGGTTCCCTTCTCCATGACACTGTTACCCCAGCCCCGACGTTCCCTTCTCCCTTACACTGTTACCCCAGCCCCGATGTTCCCTTCTCCCTGACATTGTTACCCCAGTCCCGAGTTTCCCTTCTCCCTGACATTGTTACCCCAGCCCCGAGGATCCCGTATAGCTGACCATGTTACCCCAAACCCGAGGTTCCCTTCTCCCTGACACTGTTACCCCAGCCCCGAGGTTCCCTTCTCTCTGACACAGTTACCCAAGTCCCGTGGTTCCCCTCTCCCTGACACTGTTACCCCAGCCCCGAGGTTCCCTTCTCTCTGACATTGTTACCCCAGCCCCGAGGTTCCCTACAACTGACACTGTTACCCCTGCCCCGATGTTCCCTTCTCCCTGACACTGTTACCCCAACCCCCAGGTTCCCTTCTCCCTGACATTGTTACCCCAGCCCCGAGGTTCACTTCCCCCTGACACTGTTACCCCAGACCCGAGTTCCCCTTATCCCTGACACGGTTACCCCAGCCCCGATGTTCCCTTCTCCCTGACACTGTTAACCCTGCCCCAAGTTTCCCTTCTCACTGACACTGTTACCACACCCCCGAGGTTCCCTTCTCCCTGACACTGTTACCTCAGACCAAATGTTCCCTTCTCCCTGACATTGTTACCCCAGCCCCGAGGTTCCCTTCTCTCTGACACTGTTGCAACAGCCCTGAGGTTCCCTTCTCCCTGACATTGTTACCCCAGCCCCGAGATTCCCTTCCCCCTGACACTGTTACCCCAGACCCGAGTTCCCCTACTCCCTGACACGGTTACCCCAGCCCCGATGTTCCCTTCTCCCTGACACTGTTAACCCTGCCCCAAGTTTCCCTTCTCACTGACACTGTTACCCCACCCCCGAGGTTCCCTTCTCCCTGACACTGTTACCTCAGCCCAAAGGTTCCCTTCTCCCTGACATTGTTACCCCAGCCCCGAGGTTCCATTCTCTCTGACACTGTTGCAACAGCCCGGAGGTTCCCTTCTCCCTGACACTGTTACCCCAGCCCCAAGGTTCCATCTCCCTGACACTGTTACCCCAGCCCCGAGGTTCCCTTCTCCATTAAACTGTTACCCCAGCCCCGAGGTTCCCTCTCCCTGACATTGTTACCCCAGCCCCGAGGTTCCCTTCTCCATGACACTGTTACCCCAGCCCCGACGTTCCCTTCTCCCTTACACTGTTACCCCAGCCCCGATGTTCCCTTATCCCTGACATTGTTACCCCAGTCCCGAGTTTCCCTTCTCCCTGACATTGTTACCCCAGCCCCGAGGATCCCTTATACCTGACCATGTTACCCCAAACCCGAGGTTCCCTTCTCCCTGACACTGTTACCACAGCCCCGAGGTTCCCTTCTCTCTGACACAGTTACCCAAGCCCCGTGGTTCCCTTCTCCCTGACACTGTAACCTCAGCCCGAAAGTTCCCTTCTCCCTGACACTGTTACCCCAGCCCCGACGTTCCCTTCTCCCTGACACTGTTACCCCAGTCCCAGGTTCCCTTCTCCCTGACATTGTTCCCCAGACCCGAGGTTCCATTCTCCCTGACACTGTTACCCCAGCCCCGAGGTTCCCTTCTCCCTGACATTGTTTCCCCAGCACCGAGGTGCCCTTCTCCCTGACATTATTACCCCCGCCCCGAGGTTCTCTTCTCTCTGACAGTCTTATGCGGGCCCCGAGGTACCCTTCTCCCTGAGACTGTTACCCCAGCCCCGAGGTTCCATTCTCCCTGACACTGTTACCCCAGCCCCGAGGTTCCCTTCTCCCTGGCACTGTTACCCCAGCCCCAAGGTTCCCTTCTCCCTGACATTGTTACCCCAGTCCCGAGGTTCCATTTTCCCTGACACTGTTAACCCACCCCGATGTTCCCTTCTCCCTGACACTGTTACCCCAGCCACAAGGTTCCCTTCTCCCTGACACTGTTACCCCAGCCCCGAGGCTCTCTTCTCCCTGACATTGTTATCCCAGCCCCGAGTTTCCCTTCTCCCTGACACTGTTACCCAAGACCCAAGGTTCCCTTCTCCCTGACGCTGTTACCCCAGACCCGAGGTTCCCTTCTCTCTGACATTGTTACCCCAGCCCCGAGGTTCCCTTCTCTCTGACATTGTTGCAACAGCCCTGAGGTTCCCTTCTCCCTGACACTGTTATCCCAACCCCGAGGTCCCATTCTCCGTGACATTGTTACCCCAGCCCCGAGGTTCCCTTCTCCCTGACACTGTAACCCCAGCCCGGAGGTTCCCTTCTTCCTGATATTGTTACCCCAGCTCCAAGGTTCCCTCCTCCCTGACATTGTTACCACAGCCCCGAGGTTCCCTTCTCCCTGACACTGTTACCCCAGCCCCGAGGATCCCTTTTCCTGGACCCTGTTACCCCAAACCCGAGGTTCGCTTCTCCCTGACACCGTTACCCCAGCCCCAATGTCCCTTCTCCGTGACACTATTAGCCCAGCCCCGAGGCTCCCTTCTCCCTGACACTGTTACCCCAGCGCCGAGGTTCCCTTCTCCCTGACACCGTTACCCCAGCCCCGAGCATCCCTTCTCCCTGACACTGTTACCCCAGCCCCGAGGTTCCCTTCTCCCTGACACTGTTACCCCTGCCCCGTGGTTCCCTTCTCCCTGACACTGTTACCTCAGCCCTAAGGTTCCCTTCTCCATGACACTGTTACCCCAGCCCCGACGTTCCCTTCTCCCTGACACTGTTACCCCAGCCCCAATGTTCCCTTCTCCCTGACATTGTTACCCCAGTCCCGAGTTTCCCTTCTCCCTGACATTGTTACCCCAGCCCCGAGAATCCCTTATACCTGACCATGTTACCCCAAACCCAAGGTTCCCTTCTCCCTGACACTGTTACCCCAGCCCCGAGTATCCCTTCTCACTGACACTGTTACCCCAGCCCCGTGGTTCCCTTCCCCCTGACACTGATACCACAGCCCCAAGGTTCCCTTCTCCCTGACATTGTAACCCCGGCCCCGAGGTTCCCTTCTCCCTAACATTGTTACCCCAGCCCCGAGGTTCTCTTCTCCCTGACATTGTTAACCCAGCCCCGAGGTTCCCTTCTCCCTGACATTATTACCCCAGCCCCGAGGTTCCCTTCTCTCTGACAGTCTTATCCGGGCCCCGAGGTTCCCTTCTCCCTGAAACTGTTACCCCAGCCCCGAGGTTCCATTCTCCGTGATACTGTTACCCCAGCCCCTAGGTCGCCTTCCCCCTGGCACAGTTACCCCCGCCCCGAGGTTCACTTCCCTCTGACATCTTGTCTCCAGACCCGAGGTTCCCTTCTCCCTGACATTGTTACCCCAGCCCCGAGGTTCCCTTCTCTCTGACACTGTTACTCCAGCCCCGAGGTTCCCTTCTCACTGACACTGTTACCCCTGCCCCGAGGTTCCCTTCTCCCTGACACTGTTACCCCAGCCACGAGTTTCCCTTCTCTCTGACAATGTTACCCCAGCCCCGAGATTCCCTTCTCTCTGACACTGTTATCCCAGCCCCAAGGTTCCCTTCCCCCTGTTCACTGTTACCCCAGCCCCGAGGTTCCCTTCTCCCAGACACTGTTACCCCAGCCCCGACGTTCGCTTCTCCCTGACACTGGTACCCAAGCCCCAAGGTTCCCTTCTCCCTGACACTGTTACCCCAGCCCCGAGGTTCCCTTCTCCCTGACACTGTCACCCCAGCCATGAGGTTCCCTTCTACCTGAAACTGTTACCCCAGCCCCGAGGTTCCCTTCTCTCTGACACTTTTACCCCAGCCCCGAGGTTCCCTTCTCCCTGACACTGTTACCCCAGCCCCGAGTTTCCCTTCTCTCTGACAATGTTACCCCAGCCCCGAGGTTCCCTTCTCCCTGACACTGTTATCCCAGCCCCGAGGTTTCCTTCCCCCTGTTCACTGTTACCCCAGCCCCGAGGTTCCCTTCTCCCTGACACTGTTACCCCAGCCCCGACGTTCCCTTCTCCCTGACACTGGTACCCAAGCCCCAAAGTTCCCTTCTCCCTGACACTGTTACTCCAGCCCCGAGGTTCCCATCTCCCTGACACTGTCACCCCAGCCATGAGGTTCCCTTCTACCTGACACTGTTACCCCAGCCCCTAGGTTCCCTTCTCTCTGACACTTTTACCCCAGCCCCGAGGTTCCCTTCTCCCTGACACTGTTACCCCAGCCCCGAGTTTCCCTTCTCCATGACACGGTTACCCCAGCCCCGTGCTTCCCTTCTCCCTGACACTGTTACCCCAGCCCCAAGGTTCCCTTCTCCCTGACACTGTTACACCAGCCCCAAGGTTCCCTTCTCCCTGACACTGTTACCCCAGCCCCGAGGTTCCCTTCTCACTGACACAGTTACCCCAGCTCCAACGTTCCCCTCTCTCTGACACTTTTACACTAGTCCCGAGGTTCCCTTCTCCCTGACGCTGTTACCCCAGACACGAGGTTCCCTTCTCCATGACACTGTTACCCCAGACCCGAAATTCCCTTATCCCTGACACTGTTACCCCAGCCCCGAGCGTCCCTTCTCTCTGACATTGTTACCCAAACCCGAATTTCCCTTCTGCCTGACACTGTTACCCCAGCCCCGAGCGTCCCTTCTCTCTGACACTGTTACCCCAGCCCCGAGGTTCCCTTCTCCCTGACACTGTTACCCCAGCCCCGAGGTTCCTTCTCCCTGACACTGTTACCCCAGCCCCGAGGTTCCCTTCTCCCTGACACTGTTACCCCAGCCCCGAGGTTCCGTCTCCCTGACAGTGTTACCCCAGCCCCGATGTTCTCTTCTCCCTGACACTGTTACCCCAGCCCTGAGGTTCCCTTGACCCTGACACTGTCACCCCAGCCCCGAGGATCCCTTCCCCCTGACATTATTACCACAGCCCCGAGGTTCCTTCTCCCTCACATTGTTACCCCAGCCCCGAGGTTCCCTTCTCCCTGACACTGTTACCCCAGCCCCGAGGTTAACTTCTCACTGACACTGTTACCCCAGCCCCGAGGATCCCTTCTCACTGACACTGTTACCCCAGCTCCGACATTCCCCTCTCTCTGACACTTTTACACTAGTCCCGAGGTTCCCATCTCCCTGACGCTGTTACCCCAGACACGAGGTTCCCTTCTCCATGACACTGTTACCCCAGCCCCGTGGTTCCCTTCCCCCTGACACTGTTACCCAGCCCCAAGGTTCCCAACTCCCTGACACAGTTACCCAAGCCCCGACATTCCCATCTCCCTGACACTGTTACCCCAGCCCCGATGTTCCCTTCTCCCTGACATTGTTACCCCGGCCCCGAGGTTCCCTTCTCCCTAACATTGTTACCCCAGCCCCAAGGTTCTCTTCTCCCTGACATTGTTAACCCAGCCCCGAGGTTCCCTTCTCCCTGACATTATTACCCCAGCCCCGAGGTTCCCTTCTCTCTGACAGTCTTATCCGGGCCCCGAGGTTCCCTTCTCCCTGACACTGTTACCCCAGCCCCGAGGTTCCATTCTCCCTGATACTGTTACCCCAGCCCCGATGTCGCCTTCTCCCTGGCACCGTTACCCCAGCCCCGAGGTTCACTTCCCTCTGACATTTTTTCTGCAGACCCGAGGTTCCCTTCTCCCTGACATTGTTACCCCAGACCCGAGGTTCCCTTCTCTCTGACACTGTTACTACATCCCAAGGTTCCCTTCTCCCTGACACTGTTACCGCAACCCCGAGGTTCCCTTCTCCCTGACATTGTTACCGCAACCCCGTGGTTCCCTTCTCCCTGACACTGTTACCCCAGCCCCGAGGTTCCCTTCACCCTGACACTGTTACCCCAGCCCCGAGTTTCCCTTCTCTCTGACAATGTTACCCCTGCCCCGAGGTTCCCTTCTCCCTGACACTGTTATCCCAGCCCCGAGGTTCCCTTCCCCTGTTCAGGGTTACCCCAGCCCCGAGGTTCCCTTCTCCCTGACAATGTTACCCCAGCCCCGACATTCACTTCTCCCTGACACTGGTACCCCAGCCCCAAGGTTCCCTTCTCCCTGACACTGTTACCCCAGCCCCGAGGTTCCCTTCTCCCTGACACTGTCACCCCAGCCCCGAGGTTCCCTTCTCCCTGACACTGTTACCCCAGCCCCGAGGTTCCCTTCTCTCTGACACTTTTACCCCAGCCCCGAGGTTCCCTTCTCCCTGACACTGTTACCCCAGCCCCGAGTTTCCTTTCTCCCTGACACGGTTACCCCAGCACCGTGCTTCCCTTCTCCCTGACACTGTTACACCAGCCCCAAGGTTCCCTTCTCCATGACACTGTTACACCAGCCCCGAGGTTCCCTTCTCCCTGACACTGTTACTCCAGCCCAGAGGTTCCCTTCTCACTGACAGGGTTACCCCAGCTCCGAGGTTCCCCTCTCTCTGACACTTTTACACTAGTCCCGAGGTTCCCTTCTCCCTGACGCTGTTACCCCAGACACGAGGTTCCCTTCCCCATGACATTGTTACCCCAGCCCAGAAATTCCATTCTCCCTGACACTGTTACCCCAGCCCCAAGGTTCCCTTCTCCCTGACACTGTTACCCCAGCCCCGAGGTTCCTTCTCCCTGACAGTGTTACCCCAGCCCCGATGTTCTCTTCTCCCTGACAGTGTTACCCCAGCCCTGAGGTTCCCTTCTCCCTGACACTGTTACCCCAGCCCCGAGGATCCCTTCCCCCTGACATTATGACCACAGACCCGAGGTTCCCTTCTCCCTCACACTGTTACCCCAGCCCCGAGGTTCCCTTCTCCCTGACACTGTTACCCCAGCCCCGAGGTTCCCTTCTCCCTGACACTGTTACCCCAGACCCTAGTATCCCTTCTCCCTGACACTGTTACCCCAGCCCCGTGGTTCCCTTCCCCCTGACACTGATACCCCAGCCCCAAGGTTCCCTTCTCCCTGACATTGTAACCCCGGCCCCGAGGTTCCCTTCTCCCTAACATTGTTACCCCAGCCCCGAGGTACTCTTCTCCCTGACATTGTTAACCCAGCCCCGAGGTTCCCTTCTCCATGACATTATTACCCCAGCCCCGAGGTTCCCTTCTCTCTGACAGTCTTATCCGGGCCCCGAGGTTCCCTTCTCCCTGACACTGTTACCCCAGCCCCGAGGTTCCATTCTCCGTGATACTGTTACCCCAGCCCCTAGGTCGCCTTCCCCCTGGCACCGTTACCCCCGCCCCGAGGTTCACTTCCCTCTGACATCTTTTCTCCAGACCCGAGGTTCCCTTCTCCCTGACATTGTTACCCCAGCCCCGAGGTTCCCTTCTCTCTGACACTGTTACTCCAGCCCCGAGGTTCCCTTCTCACTGACACTGTTACCCCTGCCCCGAGGTTCCCTTCTCCCTGACATTATTACCGCAACAGCGTGGTTCCCTTCTCCCTGACACTGTTACCCCAGCCCCGAGGTTCCCTTCTCCCTGACACTGTTACCCCAGCCCCGAGTTTCCCTTCTCTCTGACAATGTTACCCCAGCCCCGAGGTTCCCTTCTCCCTGACACTGTTATCCCAGCCCCGAGGTTCCCTTCCCCCTGTTCACTGTTACCCCAGCCCCGAGGTTCCCTTCTCCCTGACACTGTTACCCCAGCCCCGACGTTCCCTTCTCCCTGACACTGGTACCCAAGCCCCAAGGTTCCCTTCTCCCTGACACTTTTACCCCAGCCCCGAGGTTCCCTTCTCCCTGACACTGTCACCCCAGCCATGAGGTTCCCTTCTACCTGACACTGTTACCCTAGCCCCGAGGTTCCCTTCTCTCTGACACTTTTACCCCAGCCCCGAGGTTCCCTTCTCCCTGACACTGTTACCCCAGCCCCGAGATTCCCTTCTCCCTGACACGGTTACCCCAGCCCCGTACTTCCCTTCTCCCTGACACTGTTACCCCAGCCCCAAGGTTCCCTTCTCCCTGACACTGTTACACCAGCCCCAAGGTTCCCTTCTCCCTGACACTGTTACCCCAGCCCCGAGGTTCCCTTCTCACTGACACTGTTACCCCAGCTCCAACGTTCCCCTCTCTCTGACACTTTTACACTAGTCCCGAGGTTCCCTTCTCCCTGACGCTGTTACCCCAGACACGAGGTTCCCTTCTCCATGACACTGTTACCCCAGACCCGAAATTCCCTTACCCCTGACACTGTTACCCCAGCCCCGAGGTTCCCTTCTCTCTGACATTGTTTTCCAAGCCCCGAGGTTCCCTTCTCCCTGACACTGTTACCCCAGCCCCGAGCGTCCCTTCTCTCTGACATTGTTACCCAAACCCGAATTTCCCTTCTGCCTGACACTGTTACCCCAGCCCCGAGCGTCCCTTCTCTCTGACACTGTTAACCAAGCCCCGAGGTTCCCTTCTCCCTGACACTGTTACCCCAGCCCCGAGGTTCCTTCTCCCTGACACTGGTACCCAAGCCCCAAAGTTCCCTTCTCCCTGACACTGTTACTCCAGCCCCGAGGTTCCCATCTCCCTGACAGTGTTACCCCAGCCCCGATGTTCTCTTCTCCCTGACACTGTTACCCCAGCCCTGAGGTTCCCTTGTCCCTGACACTGTCACCCCAGCCCCGAGGATCCCTTCCCCCTGACATTATTACCACAGCCCCGAGGTTCCTTCTCCCTCACATTGTTACCCCAGCCCCGAGGTTCCCTTCTCCCTGACACTGTTACCCCAGCCCCGAGGTTAACTTCTCACTGACACTGTTACCCCAGCCCCGAGGATCCCTGCTCACTGACACTGTTACCCCAGCTCCGACATTCCCCTCTCTCTGACACTTTTACACTAGTCCCGAGGTTCCCATCTCCCTGACGCTGTTACCCCAGACACGAGGTTCCCTTCTCCATGACACTGTTACCCCAGCCCCGTGGTTCCCTTCCCCCTGACACTGTTACCCAGCCCCAAGGTTCCCTTCTCCCTGACACTGTTACCCCAGCCCCGACATTCCCATCTCCCTGACACTGTTACCCCAGCCCCGATGTTCCCTTCTCCCTGACATTGTTACCCCGGCCCTGAGGTTCCCTTCTCCCTAACATTGTTACCCCAGCCCCAAGGTTCTCTTCTCCCTGACATTGTTAACCCAGCCCCGAGGTTCCCTTCTCCCTGACATTATTACCCCCGCCCCGAGGTTCCCTTCTCTCTGACAGTCTTATCCGGGCCCCGAGGTTCCCTTCTCCCTGACACTGTTACCCCAGCCCCGAGGTTCCATTCTCCCTGATACTGTTACCCCAGCCCCGATGTCGCCTTCTCCCTGGCACCGTTACCCCAGCCCCGAGGTTCACTTCCCTCTGACATTTTTTCTGCAGACCCGAGGTTCCCTTCTCCCTGACATTGTTACCCCAGCCCCGAGGTTCCCTTCTCTCTGACACTGTTACTACAGCCCCAAGGTTCCCTTCTCCCTGACAGTGTTACCGCAGCCCCGAGGTTCCCTTCTCCCTGACATTATTACCGCAACAGCGTGGTTCCCTTCTCCCTGACACTGTTACCCCAGCCCCGAGGTTCCCTTCTCCCTGACACTGTTACCCCTGCCCCGAGTTTCCCTTCTCTCTGACAATGTTACCCCAGCCCCGAGGTTCCCTTCTCCCTGACACTGTTATCCCAGCCCCGAGGTTCCCTTCCCCCTGTTCACTGTTACCCCAGCCCCGAGGTTCCCTTCTCCCTGACACTGTAACCCCAGCCCCGACGTTCCCTTCTCCCTGACACTGGTACCCAAGCCCCAAGGTTCCCTTCTCCCTGACACTGTTACCCCAGCCCCGAGGTTCCCTTCTCCCTGACACTGTCACCCCAGCCATGAGGTTCCCTTCTACCTGACACTGTTACCCCAGCCCCGAGGTTCCCTTCTCTCTGACACTTTTACCCCAGCCCCGAGATTCCCTTCTCCCTGACACTGTTACCCGAGCCCCGAGGTTCCCTTCTCCATGACACTGTTACCCCAGCCCCGAGGTTCCCTTCTCCCTGACACTGTTACACCGGCCCCGAGGTTCCCTTCTCCCTGACACTGTTACCCCAGACCCTAGTATCCATTCTCCCTGACACTGTTACCCCAGCCCCGTGGTTCCCTTCCCCCTGACACTGATACCCCAGCCCCAAGGTTCCCTTCTCCCTGACATTGTAACCCCGGCCCCGAGGTTCCCTTCTCCCTAACATTGTTACCCCAGCCCCGAGGTACTCTTCTCCCTGACATTGTTAACCCAGCCCCGAGGTTCCCTTCTCCCTGACATTATTACCCCAGCCCCGAGGTTCCCTTCTCTCTGACAGTCTTATCCGGGCCCCGAGGTTCCCTTCTCCCTGACACTGTTACCCCAGCCCCGAGGTTCCATTCTCCGTGATACTGTTACCCCAGCCCCTAGGTCGCCTTCCCCCTGGCACCGTTACCCCCGCCCCGAGGTTCACTTCCCTCTGACATCTTTTCTCCAGACCCGAGGTTCCCTTCTCCCTGACATTGTTACCCCAGCCCCGAGGTTCCCTTCTCTCTGACACTGTTACTCCAGCCCCGAGGTTCCCTTCTCACTGACACTGTTACCCCTGCCCCGAGGTTCCCTTCTCCCTGACATTATTACCGCAACAGCGTGGTTCCCTTCTCCCTGACACTGTTACCCCAGCCCCGAGGTTCCCTTCTCCCTGACACTGTTACCCCAGCCCCGAGTTTCCCTTCTCTCTGACAATGTTACCCCAGCCCCGAGGTTCCCTTCTCCCTGACACTGTCACCCCAGCCATGAGGTTCCCTTCTACCTGACACTGTTACCCCAGCCCCGAGGTTCCCTTCTCCCTGACACTGTTACCCCAGCCCCGAGATTCCCTTCTCCCTGACACGGTTACCCCAGCCCCGTGCTTCCCTTCTCCCTGACACTGTTACCCCAGCCCCAAGGTTCCCTTCTCCCTGACACTATTACACCAGCCCCAAGGTTCCCTTCTCCCTGACACTGTTACCCCAGCCCCGAGGTTCCCTTCTCACTGACACTGTTACCCCAGCTCCAACGTTCCCCTCTCTCTGACACTTTTACACTAGTCCCGAGGTTCCCTTCTCCCTGACGCTGTTACCCCAGACACGAGGTTCCCTTCTCCATGACACTGTTACCCCAGACCCGAAATTCCCTTATCCCTGACACTGTTACCCCAGCCCCGAGGTTCCCTTCTCTCTGACATTGTTTTCCAAGCCCCGAGGTTCCCTTCTCCCTGACACTGTTACCCCAGCCCCGAGCGTCCCTTCTCTCTGACATTGTTACCCAAACCCGAATTTCCCTTCTGCCTGACACTGTTACCCCAGCCCCGAGCGTCCCTTCTCTCTGACACTGTTAACCAAGCCCCGAGGTTCCCTTCTCCCTGACACTGTTACCCCAGCCCCGAGGTTCCTTCTCCCTGACACTGGTACCCAAGCCCCAAAGTTCCCTTCTCCCTGACACTGTTACTCCAGCCCCGAGGTTCCCATCTCCCTGACAGTGTTAACCCAGCCCCGATGTTCTCTTCTCCCTGACACTGTTACCCCAGCCCTGAGGTTCCCTTGTCCCTGACACTGTCACCCCAGCCCCGAGGATCCCTTCCCCCTGACATTATTACCACAGCCCCGAGGTTCCTTCTCCCTCACATTGTTACCCCAGCCCCGAGGTTCCCTTCTCCCTGACACTGTTACCCCAGCCCCGAGGTTAACTTCTCACTGACACTGTTACCCCAGCCCCGAGGATCCCTGCTCACTGACACTGTTACCCCAGCTCCGACATTCCCCTCTCTCTGACACTTTTACACTAGTCCCGAGGTTCCCATCTCCCTGACGCTGTTACCCCAGACACGAGGTTCCCTTCTCCATGACACTGTTACCCCAGCCCCGTGGTTCCCTTCCCCCTGACACTGTTACCCAGCCCCAAGTTTCCCTTCTCCCTGACACTGTTACCCAAGCCCCGACATTCCCATCTCCCTGACACTGTTACCCCAGCCCCGATGTTCCCTTCTCCCTGACATTGTTACCCCGGCCCCGAGGTTCCCTTCTCCCTAACATTGTTACCCCAGCCCCAAGGTTCTCTTCTCCCTGACATTGTTAACCCAGCCCCGAGGTTCCCTTCTCCCTGACATTATTACCCCCGCCCCGAGGTTCCCTTCTCTCTGACAGTCTTATCCGGGCCCCGAGGTTCCCTTCTCCCTGACACTGTTACCCCAGCCCCGAGGTTCCATTCTCCCTGATACTGTTACCCCAGCCCCGATGTCGCCTTCTCCCTGGCACCGTTACCCCAGCCCCGAGGTTCACTTCCCTCTGACATTTTTTCTGCAGACCCGAGGTTCCCTTCTCCCTGACATTGTTACCCCAGCCCCGAGGTTCCCTTCTCTCTGACACTGTTACTACAGCCCCAAGGTTCCCTTCTCCCTGACAGTGTTACCGCAGCCCCGAGGTTCCCTTCTCCCTGACATTATTACCGCAACAGCGTGGTTCCCTTCTCCCTGACACTGTTACCCCAGCCCCGAGGTTCCCTTCTCCCTGACACTGTTACCCCAGCCCCGAGTTTCCCTTCTCTCTGACAATGTTACCCCAGCCCCGAGGTTCCCTTCTCCCTGACACTGTTATCCCAGCCCCGAGGTTCCCTTCCCCCTGTTCACTGTTACCCCAGCCCCGAGGTTCCCTTCTCCCTGACACTGTAACCCCAGCCCCGACGTTCCCTTCTCCCTGACACTGGTACCCAAGCCCCAAGGTTCCCTTCTCCCTGACACTGTTACCCCAGCCCCGAGGTTCCCTTCTCCCTGACACTGTCACCCCAGCCATGAGGTTCCCTTCTACCTGACACTGTTACCCCAGCCGCGAGGTTCCCTTCTCTCTGACACTTTTACCCCAGCCCCGAGATTCCCTTCTCCCTGACACTGTTACCCCAGCCCCGAGTTTCCCTTCTCCCTGACACGGTTACCCCAGCCCCGTGCTTCCCTTCTCCCTGACACTGTTACCCCAGCCCCAAGGTTCCCTTCTCCCTGACACTGTTACACCAGCCCCAAGGTTCCCTTCTCCCTGACACTGTTACCCCAGCCCCGAGGTTCCCTTCTCACTGACACTGTTACCCCAGCTCCAACGTTCCCCTCTCTCTGACACTTTTACACTAGTCCCGAGGTTCCCTTCTCCCTGACGCTGTTACCCCAGACACGAGGTTCCCTACTCCATGACACTGTTACCCCAGACCCGATATTCCCTTATCCCTGACACTGTTACCCCAGCCCCGAGGTTCCCTTCTCTCTGACATTGTTTTCCAAGCCCCGAGGTTCCCTTCTCCCTGACACTGTTACCCCAGCCCCGAGCGTCCCTTCTCTCTGACATTGTTACCCAAACCCGAATTTCCCTTCTGCCTGACACTGTTACCCCAGCCCCGAGCGTCCCTTCTCTCTGACACTGTTACCCCAGCCCCGAGGTTCCCTTCTCCCTGACACTGTTACCCCAGCCCCGAGGTTCCTTCTCCCTGACACTGTTACCCCAGCCCCGAGGTTCCCTTCTCCCTGACACTGTTACCCCAGCCCCGAGGTTCCGTCTCCCTGACAGTGTTACCCCAGCCCCGATGTTCTCTTCTCCCTGACACTGTTACCCCAGCCCTGAGGTTCCCTTGTCCCTGACACTGTCACCCCAGCCCCGAGGATCCCTTCCCCCTGACATTATTACCACAGCCCCGAGGTTCCTTCTCCCTCACATTGTTACCCCAGCCCCGAGGTTCCCTTCTCCCTGACACTGTTACCCCAGCCCCAAGGTTAACTTCTCACTGACACTGTTACCCCAGACCCGAGGATCCCTTCTCCCTGACACTGTTACCCCAGCCCCGAGGTTCCCTTCTCCCTGACACTGTCACTCAAGCCCCGAGGTTCCCTTCTCCCTGACACTGTTACCCCAGCCCCGAGGTTCCCTTCTCTCTGACACTTTTACCCCAGCCCCGAGGTTCCCTTCTCCCTAACACTGTTACCCCAGCCCCGAGTTTCCCTTCTCCCTGACACGGTTACCCCAGCCCCGTGCTTCCCTTCTCCCTGACACTGTTACCCCAGCCCCAAGGTTCCCGTATCCCTGACACCGTTACATCAGCCCCGAGGTTCCCTTCTCCCTGACACTGTTACCCAAGCCCCGAGGTTCCCTTCTCACTGACAGTGTTACCCCAGCTCCGAGGTTACCCTCTCTCTGACACTTTTACACTAGTCCCGAGGTTCCATTCTCCCTGACGCTGTTACCCCAGACACGAGGTTCCCTTCTCCATGACACTGTTACCCCAGCCCCGAGGTTCCCTTCTCACTGACACTGTTACCCCAGCCCCGAGGTTCCCTTTTCCTGACACTGTTACCGCAGCCCCGAGGTTCCCTTCTCACTGACACTGTTACCCCAGCCCCGAGGTTCCCTTCTCCCTGACACTGTTACACCAGCCCCGAGGTTCCCTTCTCCCTGACACTGTTACCCCAGCCCCGAGGTTCCCTTCTCACTCACACTGTTACCCCAGCCCCGAGGTTCCCTTCTCACTGACACTGTTACCCCAGCCCCGAGGTTCCCTTCTCCCTGACACTGTTCCCGCAGCCCCGAGGTTCCCTTCTCACTGACACTGTTAAACCAGCCCCGAGTTTCCCCTCTCTCTGACACTTTTACACTAGTCCGAGGTTCCCTTCTCCCTGACGCTGTTACCCCAGACACGAGGTTCCCTTCTCCCTGACATTGTTACCCCAGCCCCGAGGTTCCCTTCTCCCTGATATTGTTACCCCTGCCCTGAGGTTCCCTTCTCCCTGACATTGTTACCCCAGCCCCGAGGTTCCCTTTTCCTGACATTGTTACCCCAGCCCCGAGGTTCCCTTCTCCCTGACACTGTTACCCCAGCCCCGAGGTTCCCTTTTCCCGGACACTGTTCCCCCAAACCTGAGGTTCCCTTCTCCCTGACACTGTTACCCCAGCCCCGAGGTTCCCTTCTCCCTGAGACTGTTACACCGGCCCCGAGGTTCCCTTGTCCCTGACACTGTTACCCCAGCCCCGAGGTTCCCTTCTCACTGACACTGTTACCCCAGCCCCGAGTATCCCTTCTCCCTGACACTGTTATCCAAGCCCCGTGGTTCCCTTCCCACTGACACTGTTACCCCAGCCCCGAGGTTCCCTTCTCCCTGACACTGTCACCCCAGCCCCGAGGTTCCCTTCTCCCTGACACTGTCACCCCAGCCCCGAGGTTCCCTTCTCCCTGACACTGTTACCCCCAGCCCCGAGGTTCCCTTCTCTCTGACACTTTTACCCCAGCCCCGATGTTCCCTTCTCCCTGACACTGTTACCCCAGCCCGAGTTTCCCTTCTCCCTGACACGGTTACCCCAGCCCCGTGCTTCCCGTCTCCCTGACACTGTTACCCCAGCCCCAAGGTTCCCTTCTCCCTGACACTGTTACCCCAGCCCCGAGGTTCCCTTCTCCCTGACACTGTCACCCCAGCCCCGAGGTTCCCTTCTCCCTGACACTGTTACCCCAGCCCCGAGGTTCCCTTCTCTCTGACACGTTTACCCCAGCCCCGAGGTTCCCTTCTCCCTGACACTGTTCCCCAACCCCGAGTTTCCCTTCTCCCTGACACGGTTACCCCAGCCCCGTGCTTCCCCTCTCCCTGACACTGTTACCCCAGCCCCAAGGTTCCCTTCTCCCTGACACTGTTACACCAGCCCCGAGGTTCCCTTCTCCCTGACACTGTTACACCAGCCCCGAGGTTCCCTTCTCACTGACAGTGTTACCCCAGCTCCGAGGTTCCCCTCTCTCTGACACTTTTACACTAGTCCCGAGGTTCCCTTCTCCCTGACGCTGTTTCCCCAGACACGAGGATCCCTTCTCCATGACATTGTTACCCCAGCCCCGAAATTCCCTTATCCCTGACACTGTTACCCCAGCCCCATGGTTCCCGTCTCCCTGACACTGTTACACCAGCCCCGAGGTTCCCTTCTCCCTGACACTGTTACCCCAGCCCCGAGGTTCCCTTCTCACTGACACTGTTACCCCAGCTCCGAGGATCCCTTCTCCCTGACACTGTTACCCCAGCCCCGAGGTTCCCTTCTCACTGACACTGTTACCCCAGCCCCGAGGTTCCCTTCTCCCTGACACTGTTACCGCAGCCCCGAGTTTCCCTTCTCACTGACACTGTTACCCCAGCCCCGAGTTTCCCCTCTCTCTGACCCTTATACACTAGTCCCAAGGTTCCCTTCTCCCTGACGCTGTTACCCCAGACAGGAGGTTCCCTTCTCCCTGACACTGTTACCCCAGCCCCGTGGTTCCCTTCTCCCTGACATTGTTACCCCAGCCCCGAGGTTCCCTTCTCCCTGACATTGTTACCCCAGCCCCGAGGTTCCCTTCTCTCTGACACGTTTACCCCAGCCCCGAGGTTCCCTTCTCCCTGACACTGTTACCCCAGCCCCGAGTTTCCCTTCTCCCTGACACGGTTACCCCAGCCCCGTGCTTCCCCTCTCCCTGACACTGTTAGCCCAGCCCCAAGGTTCCCTTCTCCCTGACACTGTTACACCAGCCCCGAGGTTCCCTTCTCCCTGACACTGTTACCCCAGCCCCGAGGTTCCCTTCTCACTGACAGTGTTACCCCAGCTCCGAGGTTCCCCTCTCTCTGACACTTTTACACTAGTCCCGAGGTTCCCTTCTCCCTGACGCTGTTTCCCCAGACACGAGGATGCCTTCTCCATGACATTGTTACCCCAGCCCCGAAATTCCCTTATCCCTGACACTGTTACCCCAGCCCCATGGTTCCCGTCTCCCTGACACTGTTACACCAGCCCCGAGGTTCCCTTCTCCCTGACACTGTTACCCCAGCCCCGAGGTTCCCTTCTCACTGACACTGTTACCCCAGCTCGGAGGATCCCTTCTCCCTGACACTGTTACCCCAGCCCCGAGGTTCCCTTCTCACTGACACTGTTACCCCAGCCCCGAGGTTCCCTTCTCCCTGACACTGTTACCGCAGCCCCGAGGTTCCCTTCTCACTGACACTGTTACCCCAGCCCCGAGTTTCCCCTCTCTCTGACCCTTTTACACTAGCCCCGAGGTTCCTTCTCACTGACACTGTTACCCCAGCCCCGAGGTTCCCTTCTCCCTGACACTGTTACCGCAGCCCCGAGGTTCCCTTCTCACTGACACTGTTACCCCAGCCCCGAGGTTCCCTTCTCCCTGACACTGTTACACCAGCCCCGAGGTTCCCTTCTCCCTGACACTGTTACCCCAGCCCCGAGGTTCCCTTCTCACTCACACTGTTACCCCAGCTCCGAGGTTCCCTTCTCCCTGACACTGTTACCCCAGCCCCGAGGTTCCCTTCTCACTGACACTGTTACCCCAGCCCCGAGGTTCCCTTCTCCCTGACACTGTTCCCGCAGCCCCGAGGTTCCCTTCTCACTGACACTGTTAAACCAGCCCCGAGTTTCCCCTCTCTCTGACACTTTTACACTAGTCCCGAGGTTCCCTTCTCCCTGACGCTGTTACCCCAGACACGAGGTTCCCTTCTCCCTGACACTGTTACCCCAGCCCCGTGGTTCCCTTCTCCCTGACATTGTTACCCCAGCCCCGAGGTTCCCTTCTCCCTGACATTGTTACCCCTGCCCTGAGGTTCCCTTCTCCCTGACATTGTTACCCCAGCCCCGAGGTTCCCTTTTCCTGACATTGTTACCCCAGCCCCGAGGTTCCCTTCTCCCTGACACTGTTACCCCAGCCCCGAGGTTCCCTTTTCCCGGACACTGTTCCCCCAAACCTGAGGTTCCCTTCTCCCTGACACTGTTACCCCAGCCCCGAGGTTCCCTTCTCCCTGAGACTGTTACACCGGCCCCGAGGTTCCCTTGTCCCTGACACTGTTACCCCAGCCCCGAGGTTCCCTTCTCACTGACACTGTTACCCCAGCCCCGAGTATCCCTTCTCCCTGACACTGTTATCCAAGCCCCGTGGTTCCCTTCCCACTGACACTGTTACCCCAGCCCCGAGGTTCCCTTCTCCCTGACACTGTCACCCCAGCCCCGAGGTTCCCTTCTCCCTGACACTGTCACCCCAGCCCCGAGGTTCCCTTCTCCCTGACACTGTTACCCCAGCACCGAGGTTCCCTTCTCTCTGACACTTTTACCCCAGCCCCGATGTTCCCTTCTCCCTGACACTGTTACCCCAGCCCGAGTTTCCCTTCTCCCTGACACGGTTACCCCAGCCCCGTGCTTCCCTTCTCCCTGACACTGTTACCCCAGCCCCAAGGTTCCCTTCTCCCTGACACTGTTACCCCAGCCCCGAGGTTCCCTTCTCCCTGACACTGTCACCCCAGCCCCGAGGTTCCCTTCACCCTGACACTGTTACCCCAGCCCCGAGGTTCCCTTCTCTCTGACACGTTTACCCCAGCCCCGAGGTTCCCTTCTCCCTGACACTGTTACCCCAACCCCGAGTTTCCCTTCTCCCTGACACGGTTACCCCAGCCCCGTGCTTCCCCTCTCCCTGACACTGTTACCCCAGCCCCAAGGTTCCCTTCTCCCTGACACTGTTACACCAGCCCCGAGGTTCCCTTCTCCCTGACACTGTTACCCCAGCCCCGAGGTTCCCTTCTCACTGACAGTGTTACCCCAGCTCCGAGGTTCCCCTCTCTCTGACACTTTTACACTAGTCCCGAGGTTCCCTTCTCCCTGACGCTGTTTCCCCAGACACGAGGATCCCTTCTCCATGACATTGTTACCCCAGCCCCGAAATTCCCTTATCCCTGACACTGTTACCCCAGCCCCAATGTTCCCGTCTCCCTGACACTGTTACACCAGCCCCGAGTTTCCCTTCTCCCTGACACTGTTACCCCAGCCCCGAGGTTCCCTTCTCACTGACACTGTTACCCCAGCTCCGAGGATCCCTTCTCCCTGACACTGTTACCCCAGCCCCGAGGTTCCCTTCTCACTGACACTGTTACCCCAGCCCCGAGGTTCCCTTCTCCCTGACACTGTTACCGCAGCCCCGAGGTTCCCTTCTCACTGACACTGTTACCCCAGCCCCGAGTTTCCCCTCTCTCTGACCCTTTTACACTAGTCCCGAGGTTCCCTTCTCCCTGACGCTGTTACCCCAGACACGAGGTTCCCTTCTCCCTGACACTGTTACCCCAGCCCCGTGGTTCCCTTCTCCCTGACATTGTTACCCCAGCCCCGAGGTTCCCTTCTCCCTGACATTGTTACCCCAGCCCCGAGGTTCCCTTCTCTCTGACACGTTTACCCCAGCCCCGAGGTTCCCTTCTCCCTGACACTGTTACCCCAGCCCCGAGTTTCCCTTCTCCCTGACACGGTTACCCCAGCCCCGTGCTTCCCCTCTCCCTGACACTGTTACCCCAGCCCCAAGGTTCCCTTCTCCCTGACACTGTTACACCAGCCCCGAGGTTCCCTTCTCCCTGACACTGTTACCCCAGCCCCGAGGTTCCCTTCTCACTGACAGTGTTACCCCAGCTCCGAGGTTCCCCTCTCTCTGACACTTTTACACTAGTCCCGAGGTTCCCTTCTCCCTGACGCTGTTTCCCCAGACACGAGGATCCCTTCTCCATGACATTGTTACCCCAGCCCCGAAATTCCCTTATCCCTGACACTGTTACCCCAGCCCCATGGTTCCCGTCTCCCTGACACTGTTACACCAGCCCCGAGGTTCCCTTCTCCCTGACACTGTTACCCCAGCCCCGAGGTTCCCTTCTCACTGACACTGTTACCCCAGCTCCGAGGATCCCTTCTCCCTGACACTGTTACCCCAGCCCCGAGGTTCCCTTCTCACTGACACTGTTACCCCAGCCCCGAGGTTCCCTTCTCCCTGACACTGTTACCGCAGCCCCGAGGTTCCCTTCTCACTGACACTGTTACCCCAGCCCCGAGTTTCCCCTCTCTCTGACCCTTTTACACTAGTCCCGAGGGTCCCTTCTCCCTGACGCTGTTACCCCAGACAGGAGGTTCCCTTCTCCCTGAAACTGTTACCCCAGCCCCGTGGTTCCCTTCTCCCTGACATTGTTACCCCAGCCCCGAGGTTCCCTTCTCCCTGACATTGTTACCACTGCCCTGAGGTTCCCTTCTCCCTGACATTGTTACCCCAGCCCCGAGGTTCCCTTTTCCTGACATTGTTACCACAGTCCCGAGGTTCCCTTCTGCCTGACACTGTTACCCCAGCCCCGAGGTTCCCTTTTCCCGGACACTGTTCCCCCAAACCTGAGGTTCCCTTCTCCCTGTTACTGTTACCCCAGTCCCAAGGTTCCCTTCTCCCTGAGACTGTTACACCGGCACCGAGGTTCCCTTCTCCCTGACACTGTTACCCCAGCCCCGAGTATCCCTTCTCCCTGACACTGTTACCCCAGCCCCGTGGTTCCCTTCCCACTGACACTGTTACCCCAGCCCCAAGGTTCCCTTCTCCCTGACATTGTAACCCCGGCCCCGAGGTTCCCTTCTCCCTAACATTGTTACCCCAGCCCCGAGGTTCTCTTCTCCCTGACATTGTTAACCCAGCCCCGAGGTTCCCTTCTCCCTGACATTATTACCCCAGCCCCAAGGTTCCCTTCTCTCTGACAGTATTATCCGGGCCCCGAGGTTCCCTTCTCCCTGACACTGTTACCCCAGCCCCGAGGTTCCATTCTCCGTGATACTGTTACCCCAGCCCCTAGGTCGCCTTCCCCCTGGCACCGTTACCCCCGCCCCGAGGTTCACTTCCCTCTGACATCTTTTCTCCAGACCCGAGGTTCCCTTCTCCCTGACATTGTTACCCAGCCCCGAGGTTCCCTTCTCTCTGACACTGTTACTCCAGCCCGGAGGTTCCGTTCTCACTGACACTGTTACCCCAGCTCCAACGTTCCCCTCTCTCTGACACTTTTACACTAGTCCCGAGGTTCCCTTCTCCCTGACACTGTTACCCCAGACACGAGGTTCCCTACTCCATGACACTGTTACCCCAGACCCGAAATTCCCTTATCCCTGACACTGTTACCCCAGCCCCGAGGTTCCCTTCTCTCTGACATTGTTTTCCAAGCCCCGAGGTTCCCATCTCCCTGACACTGTTACCCCCAGCCCCGAGCGTCCCTTCTCTCTGACATTGTTACCCAAACCCGAATTTCCCTTCTGCCTGACACTGTTACCCCAGCCCCGAGCGTCCCTTCTCTCTGACACTGTTACCCCAGCCCCGAGGTTCCCTTCTCCCTGACACTGTTACCCCAGCCCCGAGGTTCCTTCTCCCTGACACTGTTACCCCAGCCCCGAGGTTCCCTTCTCCCTGACACTGTTACCCCAGCCCCGAGGTTCGGTCTCCCTGACAGTGTTACCCCAGCCCCGATGTTCTCTTCTCCCTGACACTGTTACCCCAGCCCTGAGGTTCCCTTGTCCCTGACACTGTCACCCCAGCCCCGAGAATACCTTCCCCCTGACATTATTACCACAGCCCCGAGGTTCCTTCCCCCTCACATTGTTACCCCAGCCCCGAGGTTCCCTTCTCCCTGACACTGTTACCCCAGCCCCGAGGTTAACTTCTCACTGACACTGTTACCCCAGCCCCGAGGATCCCTTCTCCCTGACACTGTTACCCCAGCCCCGAGGTTCCCTTCTCCCTGACACTGTCACTCATGCCCCGAGTTTCCCTTCTCCCTGACACTGTTACCCCAGCCCCGAGGTTCCCTTCTCTCTGACACTTTTACCCCAGCCCCGAGGTTCCCTTCTCCCTAACACTGTTACCCCAGCCCCGAGTTTCCCTTCTCCCTGACACGGTTACCCCAGCCCCGTGCTTCCCTTCTCCCTGACACTGTTACCCCAGCCCCAAGGTTCCCGTATCCCTGACGCTGTTACATCAGCCCCGAGGTTCCCTTCTCCCTGACACTGTTACCCCAGCCCCGAGGTTCCCTTCTCCCTGACACTGTTACCGCAGCCCCGAGGTTCCCTTCTCACTGACACTGTTACCCCAGCCCCGAGTTTCCCCTCTCTCTGACCCTTATACACTAGTCCCAAGGTTCCCTTCTCCCTGACGCTGTTACCCCAGACAGGAGGTTCCCTTCTCCCTGACACTGTTACCCCAGCCCCGTGGTTCCCTTCTCCCTGACATTGTTACCCCAGCCCCGAGGTTCCCTTCTCCCTGACATTGTTACCCCAGCCCCGAGGTTCCCTTCTCTCTGACACGTTTACCCCAGCCCCGAGGTTCCCTTCTCCCTGACACTGTTACCCCAGCCCCGAGTTTCCCTTCTCCCTGACACGGTTACCCCAGCCCCGTGCTTCCCCTCTCCCTGACACTGTTACCCCAGCCCCAAGGTTCCCTTCTCCCTGACACTGTTACACCAGCCCCGAGGTTCCCTTCTCCCTGACACTGTTACCCCAGCCCCGAGGTTCCCTTCTCACTGACAGTGTTACCCCAGCTCCGAGGTTCCCCTCTCTCTGACACTTTTACACTAGTCCCGAGGTTCCCTTCTCCCTGACGCTGTTTCCCCAGACACGAGGATCCCTTCTCCATGACATTGTTACCCCAGCCCCGAAATTCCCTTATCCCTGACACTGTTACCCCAGCCCCATGGTTCCCGTCTCCCTGACACTGTTACACCAGCCCCGAGGTTCCCTTCTCCCTGACACTGTTACCCCAGCCCCGAGGTTCCCTTCTCACTGACACTGTTACCCCAGCTCCGAGGATCCCTTCTCCCTGACACTGTTACCCCAGCCCCGAGGTTCCCTTCTCACTGACACTGTTACCCCAGCCCCGAGGTTCCCTTCTCCCTGACACTGTTACCGCAGCCCCGAGGTTCCCTTCTCACTGACACTGTTACCCCAGCCCCGAGTTTCCCCTCTCTCTGACCCTTTTACACTAGCCCCGAGGTTCCCTTCTCACTGACACTGTTACCCCAGCCCCGAGGTTCCCTTCTCCCTGACACTGTTACCGCAGCCCCGAGGTTCCCTTCTCACTGACACTGTTACCCCAGCCCCGAGGTTCCCTTCTCCCTGACACTGTTACACCAGCCCCGAGGTTCCCTTCTCCCTGACACTGTTACCCCAGCCCCGAGGTTCCCTTCTCACTCACACTGTTACCCCAGCTCCGAGGTTCCCTTCTCCCTGACACTGTTACCCCAGCCCCGAGGTTCCCTTCTCACTGACACTGTTACCCCAGCCCCGAGGTTCCCTTCTCCCTGACACTGTTCCCGCAGCCCCGAGGTTCCCTTCTCACTGACACTGTTAAACCAGCCCCGAGTTTCCCCTCTCTCTGACACTTTTACACTAGTCCCGAGGTTCCCTTCTCCCTGACGCTGTTACCCCAGACACGAGGTTCCCTTCTCCCTGACACTGTTACCCCAGCCCCGTGGTTCCCTTCTCCCTGACATTGTTACCCCAGCCCCGAGGTTCCCTTCTCCCTGACATTGTTACCCCTGCCCTGAGGTTCCCTTCTCCCTGACATTGTTACCCCCAGCCCCGAGGTTCCCTTTTCCTGACATTGTTACCCCAGCCCCGAGGTTCCCTTCTCCCTGACACTGTTACCCCAGCCCCGAGGTTCCCTTTTCCCGGACACTGTTCCCCCAAACCTGAGGTTCCCTTCTCCCTGACACTGTTACCCCAGCCCCGAGGTTCCCTTCTCCCTGAGACTGTTACACCGGCCCCGAGGTTCCCTTGTCCCTGACACTGTTACCCCAGCCCCGAGGTTCCCTTCTCACTGACACTGTTACCCCAGCCCCGAGTATCCCTTCTCCCTGACACTGTTATCCAAGCCCCGTGGTTCCCTTCCCACTGACACTATTACCCCAGCCCCGAGGTTCCCTTCTCTCTGACACTGTCACCCCAGCCCCGAGGTTCCCTTCTCCCTGACACTGTCACCCCAGCCCCGAGGTTCCCTTCTCCCTGACACTGTTACCCCAGCCCCGAGGTTCCCTTCTCTCTGACACTTTTACCCCAGCCCCGATGTTCCCTTCTCCCTGACACTGTTACCCCAGCCCGAGTTTCCCTTCTCCCTGACACGGTTACCCCAGCCCCGTGCTTCCCTTCTCCCTGACACTGTTACCCCAGCCCCAAGGTTCCCTTCTCCCTGACACTGTTACCCCAGCCCCGAGGTTCCCTTCTCCCTGACACTGTCACCCCAGCCCCGAGGTTCCCTTCTCCCTGACACTGTTACCCCAGCCCCGAGGTTCCCTTCTCTCTGACACGTTTACCCCAGCCCCGAGGTTCCCTTCTCCCTGACACTGTTACCCCAACCCCGAGTTTCCCTTCTCCCTGACACGGTTACCCCAGCCCCGTGCTTCCCCTCTCCCTGACACTGTTACCCCAGCCCCAAGGTTCCCTTCTCCCTGACACTGTTACACCAGCCCCGAGGTTCCCTTCTCCCTGACACTGTTACCCCAGCCCCGAGGTTCCCTTCTCACTGACAGTGTTACCCCAGCTCCGAGGTTCCCCTCTCTCTGACACTTTTACACTAGTCCCGAGGTTCCCTTCTCCCTGACGCTGTTTCCCCAGACACGAGGATCCCTTCTCCATGACATTGTTACCCCAGCCCCGAAATTCCCTTATCCCTGACACTGTTACCCCAGCCCCAATGTTCCCGTCTCCCTGACACTGTTACACCAGCCCCGAGTTTCCCTTCTCCCTGACACTGTTACCCCAGCCCCGAGGTTCCCTTCTCACTGACACTGTTACCCCAGCTCCGAGGATCCCTTCTCCCTGACACTGTTACCCCAGCCCCGAGGTTCCCTTCTCACTGACACTGTTACCCCAGCCCCGAGGTTCCCTTCTCCCTGACACTGTTACCGCAGCCCCGAGGTTCCCTTCTCACTGACACTGTTACCCCAGCCCCGAGTTTCCCCTCTCTCTGACCCTTTTACACTAGTCCCGAGGTTCCCTTCTCCCTGACGCTGTTACCCCAGACACGAGGTTCCCTTCTCCCTGACACTGTTACCCCAGCCCCGTGGTTCCCTTCTCCCTGACATTGTTACCCCAGCCCCGAGGTTCCCTTCTCCCTGACATTGTTACCCCAGCCCCGAGGTTCCCTTCTCTCTGACACGTTTACCCCAGCCCCGAGGTTCCCTTCTCCCTGACACTGTTACCCCAGCCCCGAGTTTCCCTTCTCCCTGACACGGTTACCCCAGCCCCGTGCTTCCCCTCTCCCTGACACTGTTACCCCAGCCCCAAGGTTCCCTTCTCCCTGACACTGTTACACCAGCCCCGAGGTTCCCTTCTCCCTGACACTGTTACCCCAGCCCCGAGGTTCCCTTCTCACTGACAGTGTTACCCCAGCTCCGAGGTTCCCCTCTCTCTGACACTTTTACACTAGTCCCGAGGTTCCCTTCTCCCTGACGCTGTTTCCCCAGACACGAGGATCCCTTCTCCATGACATTGTTACCCCAGCCCCGAAATTCCCTTATCCCTGACACTGTTACCCCAGCCCCATGGTTCCCGTCTCCCTGACACTGTTACACCAGCCCCGAGGTTCCCTTCTCCCTGACACTGTTACCCCAGCCCCGAGGTTCCCTTCTCACTGACACTGTTACCCCAGCTCCAAGGATCCCTTCTCCCTGACACTGTTACCCCAGCCCCGAGGTTCCCTTCTCACTGACACTGTTACCCCAGCCCCGAGGTTCCCTTCTCCCTGACACTGTTACCGCAGCCCCGAGGTTCCCTTCTCACTGACACTGTTACCCCAGCCCCGAGTTTCCCCTCTCTCTGACCCTTTTACACTAGTCCCGAGGTTCCCTTCTCCCTGACGCTGTTACCCCAGACAGGAGGTTCCCTTCTCCCTGACACTGTTACCCCAGCCCCGTGGTTCCCTTCTCCCTGACATTGTTACCCCAGCCCCGAGGTTCCCTTCTCCCTGACATTGTTACCACTGCCCTGAGGTTCCCTTCTCCCTGACATTGTTACCCCAGCCCCGAGGTTCCCTTTTCCTGACATTGTTACCACAGTCCCGAGGTTCCCTTCTGCCTGACACTGTTACCCCAGCCCCGAGGTTCCCTTTTCCCGGACACTGTTCCCCCAAACCTGAGGTTCCCTTCTCCCTGATACTGTTACCCCAGTCCCAAGGTTCCCTTCTCCCTGAGACTGTTACACCGGCACCGAGGTTCCCTTCTCCCTGACACTGTTACCCCAGCCCCGAGTATCCCTTCTCCCTGACACTGTTACCCCAGCCCCGTGGTTCCCTTCCCCCTGACACTGTTACCCCAGCCCCAAGGTTCCCTTCTCCCTGACATTGTAACCCCGGCCCCGAGGTTCCCTTCTCCCTAACATTGTTACCCCAGCCCCGAGGTTCTCTTCTCCCTGACATTGTTAACCCAGCCCCGAGGTTCCCTTCTCCCTGACATTATTACCCCAGCCCCAAGGTTCCCTTCTCTCTGACAGTATTATCCGGGCCCCGAGGTTCCCTTCTCCCTGACACTGTTACCCCAGCCCCGAGGTTCCATTCTCCGTGATACTGTTACCCCAGCCCCTAGGTCGCCTTCCCCCTGGCACCGTTACCCCCCGCCCCGAGGTTCACTTCCCTCTGACATCTTTTCTCCAGACCCGAGGTTCCCTTCTCCCTGACATTGTTACCCAGCCCCGAGGTTCCCTTCTCTCTGACACTGTTACTCCAGCCCGGAGGTTCCGTTCTCACTGACACTGTTACCCCAGCTCCAACGTTCCCCTCTCTCTGACACTTTTACACTAGTCCCGAGGTTCCCTTCTCCCTGACGCTGTTACCCCAGACACGAGGTTCCCTACTCCATGACACTGTTACCCCAGACCCGAAATTCCCTTATCCCTGACACTGTTACCCCAGCCCCGAGGTTCCCTTCTCTCTGACATTGTTTTCCAAGCCCCGAGGTTCCCTTCTCCCTGACACTGTTACCCCAGCCCCGAGCGTCCCTTCTCTCTGACATTGTTACCCAAACCCGAATTTCCCTTCTGCCTGACACTGTTACCCCAGCCCCGAGCGTCCCTTCTCTCTGACACTGTTACCCCAGCCCCGAGGTTCCCTTCTCCCTGACACTGTTACCCCAGCCCCGAGGTTCCTTCTCCCTGACACTGTTACCCCAGCCCCGAGGTTCCCTTCTCCCTGACACTGTTACCCCAGCCCCGAGGTTCGGTCTCCCTGACAGTGTTACCCCAGCCCCGATGTTCTCTTCTCCCTGACACTGTTACCCCAGCCCTGAGGTTCCCTTGTCCCTGACACTGTCACCCCAGCCCCGAGGATCCCTTCCCCCTGACATTATTACCACAGCCCCGAGGTTCCTTCCCCCTCACATTGTTACCCCAGCCCCGAGGTTCCCTTCTCCCTGACACTGTTACCCCAGCCCCGAGGTTAACTTCTCACTGACACTGTTACCCCAGCCCCGAGGATCCCTTCTCCCTGACACTGTTACCCCAGCCCCGAGGTTCCCTTCTCCCTGACACTGTCACTCATGCCCCGAGTTTCCCTTCTCCCTGACACTGTTACCCCAGCCCCGAGGTTCCCTTCTCTCTGACACTTTTACCCCAGCCCCGAGGTTCCCTTCTCCCTAACACTGTTACCCCAGCCCCGAGTTTCCCTTCTCCCTGACACGGTTACCCCAGCCCCGTGCTTCCCTTCTCCCTGACACTGTTACCCCAGCCCCAAGGTTCCCGTATCCCTGACGCTGTTACATCAGCCCCGAGGTTCCCTTCTCCCTGACACTGTTACCCAAGCCCCGAGGTTCCCTTCTCACTGACAGTGTTACCCCAGCTCCGAGGTTACCCTCTCTCTGAGACTTTTACACTAGTCCCGAGGTTCCATTCTCCCTGACGCTGTTAACCCAGACACGAGGTTCCCTTCTCCATGACACTGTTACCCCAGCCCCGAGGTTCCCTTCTCACTGACACTGTTACCCCAGCCCCGAGGTTCCCTTCTCCCTGACACTGTTACCGCAGCCCCGAGGTTCCCTTCTCACTGACACTGTTACCCCAGCCCCGAGGTTCCCTTCTCCCTGACACTGTTACACCAGCCCCGAGGTTCCCTTCTCCCTGACACTGTTACCCCAGCCCCGAGGTTCCCTTCTCACTGACACTGTTACCCCAGCTCCGAGGTTCCCTTCTCCCTGACACTGTTACCCCAGCCCCGAGGTTCCCTTCTCACTGACACTGTTACCCCAGCCCCGAGGTTCCCTTCTCCCTGACACTGTTACCGCAGCCCCGAGGTTCCCTTCTCACTGACACTGTTAAACCAGCCCCGAGTTTCCCCTCTCTCTGACACTTTTACACTAGTCCCGAGGTTCCCTTCTCCCTGACGCTGTTACCCCAGACACGAGGTTCCCTTCTCCCTGACACTGTTACCCCATCCCCGTGGTTCCCTTCTCCCTGACATTGTTACCCCAGCCCCGAGGTTCCCTTCTCCCTGACATTGTTACCCCTGCCCTGAGGTTCCCTTCTCCCTGACATTGTTACCCCAGCCCCGAGGTTCCCTTTTCCTGACATTGTTACCCCAGCCCCGAGGTTCCCTTCTCCCTGACACTGTTACCCCAGCCCCGAGGTTCCCTTTTCCCGGACACTGTTCCCCCAAACCTGAGGTTCCCTTCTCCCTGACACTGTTACCCCAGCCCCGAGGTTCCCTTCTCCCTGAGACTGTTACACCGGCCCCGAGGTTCCCTTGTCCCTGACACTGCTAACCCAGCCCCGAGGTTCCCTTCTCACTGACACTGTTACCCCAGCCCCGAGTATCCCTTCTCCCTGACACTGTTATCCCAGCCCCGTGGTTCCCTTCCCACTGACACTGTTACCCCAGCCCCGAGGTTCCCTTCTCCCTGACACTGTCACCCCAGCCCCGAGGTTCCCTTCTCCCTGACACTGTCACCCCAGCCCCGAGGTTCCCTTCTCCCTGACACTGTTACCCCAGCCCCGAGGTTCCCTTCTCTCTGACACTTTTACCCCAGCCCCGATGTTCCCTTCTCCCTGACACTGTTACCCCAGCCCGAGTTTCCCTTCTCCCTGACACGGTTACCCCAGCCCCGTGCTTCCCTTCTCCCTGACACTGTTACCCCAGCCCCAAGGTTCCCTTCTCCCTGACACTGTTACCCCAGCCCCGAGGTTCCCTTCTCCCTGACACTGTCACCCCAGCCCCGAGGTTCCCTTCTCCCTGACACTGTTACCCCAGCCCCGAGGTTCCCTTCTCTCTGACACGTTTACCCCAGCCCCGAGGTTCCCTTCTCCCTGACACTGTTACCCCAGCCCCGAGTTTCCCTTCTCCCTGACACGGTTACCCCAGCCCCGTGCTTCCCCTCTCCCTGACACTGTTACCCCAGCCCCAAGGTTCCCTTCTCCCTGACACTGTTACACCAGCCCCGAGGTTCCCTTCTCCCTGACAGTGTTACCCCAGCCCCGAGGTTCCCTTCTCACTGACAGTGTTACCCCAGCTCCGAGGTTCCCCTCTCTCTGACACTTTTACACTAGTCCCGAGGTTCCCTTCTCCCTGACGCTGTTTCCCCAGACACGAGGATCCCTTCTCCATGACATTGTTACCCCAGCCCCGAAATTCCCTTATCCCTGACACTGTTACCCCAGCCCCATGGTTCCCGTCTCCCTGACACTGTTACACCAGCCCCGAGGTTCCCTTCTCCCTGACACTGTTACCCCAGCCCCGAGGTTCCCTTCTCACTGACACTGTTACCCCAGCTCCGAGGATCCCTTCTCCCTGACACTGTTACCCCAGCCCCGAGGTTCCCTTCTCACTGACACTGTTACCCCAGCCCCGAGGTTCCCTTCTCCCTGACACTGTTACCGCAGCCCCGAGGTTCCCTTCTCACTGACACTGTTACCCCAGCCCCGAGTTTCCCCTCTCTCTGACCCTTTTACACTAGTCCCGAGGTTCCCTTCTCCCTGACGCTGTTACCCCAGACACGAGGTTCCCTTCTCCCTGACACTGTTACCCCAGCCCCGTGGTTCCCTTCTCCCTGAAATTGTTACCCCAGCCCCGAGTTTCCCTTCTCCCTGACATTGTTACCACTGCCCTGAGGTTCCCTTCTCCCTGACATTGTTACCCCAGCCCCGAGGTTCCCTTTTCCTGACATTGTTACCACAGTCCCGAGGTTCCCTTCTGCCTGACACTGTTACCCCAGCCCCGAGGTTCCCTTTTCCCGGACACTGTTCCCCCAAACCTGAGGTTCCCTTCTCCCTGATACTGTTACCCCAGTCCCAAGGTTCCCTTCTCCCTGAGACTGTTACACCGGCACCGAGGTTCCCTTCTCCCTGACACTGTTACCCCAGCCCCGAGTATCCCTTCTCCCTGACACTGTTACCCCAGCCCCGTGGTTCCCTTCCCCCTGACACTGTTACCCCAGCCCCAAGGTTTCCTTCTCCCTGACATTGTAACCCCGGCCCCGAGGTTCCCTTCTCCCTAACATTGTTACCCCCAGCCCCGAGGTTCTCTTCTCCCTGACATTGTTAACCCAGCCCCGAGGTTCCCTTCTCCCTGACATTATTACCCCAGCCCCAAGGTTCCCTTCTCTCTGACAGTATTATCCGGGCCCCGAGGTTCCCTTCTCCCTGACACTGTTACCCCAGCCCCGAGGTTCCATTCTCCGTGATACTGTTACCCCAGCCCCTAGGTCGCCTTCCCCCTGGCACCGTTACCCCCCGCCCCGAGGTTCACTTCCCTCTGACATCTTTTCTCCAGACCCGAGGTTCCCTTCTCCCTGACATTGTTACCCAGCCCCGAGGTTCCCTTCTCTCTGACACTGTTACTCCAGCCCGGAGGTTCCGTTCTTACTGACACTGTTACCCCTGCCCCGAGGTTCCCTTCTCCCTGACATTATTACCGCAACAGCGTGGTTCCCTTCTCCCTGACACTGTTACCCCAGCCCCGAGGTTCCCTTCTCCCTGACACTGTTACCCCAGCCCCGAGTTTCCCTTCTCTCTGACAATGTTACCCCAGCCCCGAGGTTCCCTTCTCCCTGACACTGTTATCCCAGCCCCGAGGTTCCCATCCCCCTGTTCACTGTTACCCCAGCCCCGAGGTTCCCTTCTCCCTGACACTGTTACCCCAGCCCCGACGTTCCCTTCTCCCTGACACTGGTTCCCAAGCCCCAAGGTTCCCTTCTCCCTGACACTGTTACCCCAGCCCCGAGGTTCCCTTCTCCCTGACACTGTCACCCCAGCCATGAGGTTCCCTTCTCCCTGACACTGTTACCCCAGTCCCGAGGTTCCCTTCTCTCTGACATTGTTACCCCAGCCCCGAGGTTCCCTTCTGCCTGACACTGTTACCCCAGCCCCGAGGTTTCCTTTTCCCGGACACTGTTACCCCAGCCCCGAGGTTCCCTTCTCACTGACACTGTTACCCCAGCTCCGAGGATCCCTTCTCCCTGACACTGTTACCCCAGCCCCGAGGTTCCCTTCTCACTGACACTGTTACCCCAGCCCCGAGGTTCCCTTCTCCCTGACACTGTTACCGCAGCCCCGAGGTTCCCTTCTCACTGACACTGTTACACCAGTCCCGAGTTTCCCCTCTCTCTGACCCTTTTACACTAGTCCCGAGGTTCCCTTCTCCCTGACGCTGTTACCCCAGACACGAGGTTCCCTTCTCCGTGACACTGTTACCCCAGCCCCGTGGTTCCCTTCTCCCTGACATTGTTACCCCAGCCCCGAGGTACCCTTCTCCCTGACATTTTTACCACTGCCCTGAGGTTCCCTTCTCCCTGACACTGTTACCCCAGCCCCGAGGTTCCATTCTCCGTGATACTGTTACCCCAGCCCCTAGTTCGCCTTCCCCCTGGCACCGTTACCCCCGCCCCGAGGTTCACTTCCCTCTGACATCTTTTCTCCAGACCCGAGGTTCCCTTCTCCCTGACATTGTTACCCCAGCCCCGAGGTTCCCTTCTCTCTGACACTGTTACTCCAGCCCCGAGGTTCCCTTCTCACTGACACTGTTACCCCTGCCCCGAGGTTCCCTTCTCCCTGAAATTATTACCGCAACAGCGTGGTTCCCTTCTCCCTGACACTGTTACCCCAGCCCCGAGGTTCCCTTCTCCCTGACACTGTTACCCCAGCCCCGAGTTTCCCTTCTCTCTGACAATGTTACCCCAGCCCCGAGGTTCCCTTCTCTCTGACACTGTAATCCCAGCCCCGAGTTTCCCTTCCCCCTGTTCACTGTTACCCCAGCCCCGAGGTTCCCTTCTCCCTGACACTGTTACCCCAGGCCCGACGTTCCCTTCTCCCTGACACTGGTACCCAAGCCCCAAGGTTCCCTTTTCCCTGACACTGTTACCCCAGCCCCGAGGTTCCCTTCTCCCTGACACTGTCACCCCAGCCATGAGGTTCCCTTCTCCCTGACAGTTACCCCAGCCCCGAGGTTCCCTTCTCTCTGACACTTTTACCCCAGCCCCGAGGTTCCCTTCTCCCTGACACTGTTACCCCAGCCCCGAGTTTCCCTTCTCCCTGACACGGTTACCCCAGCCCCGTGCTTCCCTTCTCCCTGACACTGTTACCCCAGCCCCAAGGTTCCCTTCTCCCTGACACTGTTACACCAGCCCCAAGCTTCCCTTCTCCCTGACACTGTTACCCCAGCCCCGAGGTACCCTTCTCTCTGACACTTTTACCCCAGCCCGAGGTTCCCTTATCCCTGACACTGTTACATGAGCCCCGAGGTTCCCTTCTCCCTGACACTGTTTCCGCAGCCCCGAGGTTCCCTTCTCACTGACACTGTTAAACCAGCCCCGAGTTTCCCCTCTCTCTGACACTTTTACACTAGCCCCGAGGTTCCCTTCTCCCTGACGCTGTTACCCCAGACACGAGGTTCCCTTCTCCCTGACACTGTTCCCCCAAACCTGAGGTTCCCTTCTCCCTGACACTGTTACCCCAGCCCCGAGGTTCCCTTCTCCCTGACACTGTCACCCCAGCCCCGAGGTTCCCTTCTCCCTGACACTGTCACCCCAGCCCCGAGGTTCCCTTCTCCCTGACACTGTTACCCCAGCCCCGAGGTTCCCTTATCTCTGACACTTTTACCCCAGTCCCGATGTTCCCTTCTCCCTGACACTGTTACCCCAGCCCGAGTTTCCCTTCTCCCTGACACGGTTACCCCAGCCCCGTGCTTCCCTTCTCCCTGACACTGTTACCCCAGCCCCAAGGTTCCCTTCTCCCTGACACTGTTACCCCAGCCCCGAGGTTCCCTTCTCCCTGACACTGTTACCCCAGCCCCGAGGTTCCCTTCTCCCTGAGACTGTTACACCGGCCCCGAGGTTCCCTTGTCCCTGACACTGCTAACCCAGCCCCGAGGTTCCCTTCTCACTGACACTGTTACCCCAGCCCCGAGTATCCCTTCTCCCTGACACTGTTATCCCAGCCCCGTGGTTCCCTTCCCACTGACACTGTTACCCCAGCCCCGAGGTTCCCTTCTCCCTGACACTGTCACCCCAGCCCCGAGGTTCCCTTCTCCCTGACACTGTCACCCCAGCCCCGAGGTTCCCTTCTCCCTGACACTGTTACCCCAGCCCCGAGGTTCCCTTCTCTCTGACACTTTTACCCCAGCCCCGATGTTCCCTTCTCCCTGACACTGTTACCCCAGCCCGAGTTTCCCTTCTCCCTGACACGGTTACCCCAGCCCCGTGCTTCCCTTCTCCCTGACACTGTTACCCCAGCCCCAAGGTTCCCTTCTCCCTGACACTGTTACCCCAGCCCCGAGGTTCCCTTCTCCCTGACACTGTCACCCCAGCCCCGAGGTTCCCTTCTCCCTGACACTGTTACCCCAGCCCCGAGGTTCCCTTCTCTCTGACACGTTTACCCCAGCCCCGAGGTTCCCTTCTCCCTGACACTGTTACCCCAGCCCCGAGTTTCCCTTCTCCCTGACACGGTTACCCCAGCCCCGTGCTTCCCCTCTCCCTGACACTGTTACCCCAGCCCCAAGGTTCCCTTCTCCCTGACACTGTTACACCAGCCCCGAGGTTCCCTTCTCCCTGACAGTGTTACCCCAGCCCCGAGGTTCCCTTCTCACTGACAGTGTTACCCCAGCTCCGAGGTTCCCCTCTCTCTGACACTTTTACACTAGTCCCGAGGTTCCCTTCTCCCTGACGCTGTTTCCCCAGACACGAGGATCCCTTCTCCATGACATTGTTACCCCAGCCCCGAAATTCCCTTATCCCTGACACTGTTACCCCAGCCCCATGGTTCCCGTCTCCCTGACACTGTTACACCAGCCCCGAGGTTCCCTTCTCCCTGACACTGTTACCCCAGCCCCGAGGTTCCCTTCTCACTGACACTGTTACCCCAGCTCCGAGGATCCCTTCTCCCTGACACTGTTACCCCAGCCCCGAGGTTCCCTTCTCACTGACACTGTTACCCCAGCCCCGAGGTTCCCTTCTCCCTGACACTGTTACCGCAGCCCCGAGGTTCCCTTCTCACTGACACTGTTACCCCAGCCCCGAGTTTCCCCTCTCTCTGACCCTTTTACACTAGTCCCGAGGTTCCCTTCTCCCTGACGCTGTTACCCCAGACACGAGGTTCCCTTCTCCCTGACACTGTTACCCCAGCCCCGTGGTTCCCTTCTCCCTGAAATTGTTACCCCAGCCCCGAGTTTCCCTTCTCCCTGACATTGTTACCACTGCCCTGAGGTTCCCTTCTCCCTGACATTGTTACCCCAGCCCCGAGGTTCCCTTTTCCTGACATTGTTACCACAGTCCCGAGGTTCCCTTCTGCCTGACACTGTTACCCCAGCCCCGAGGTTCCCTTTTCCCGGACACTGTTCCCCCAAACCTGAGGTTCCCTTCTCCCTGATACTGTTACCCCAGTCCCAAGGTTCCCTTCTCCCTGAGACTGTTACACCGGCACCGAGGTTCCCTTCTCCCTGACACTGTTACCCCAGCCCCGAGTATCCCTTCTCCCTGACACTGTTACCCCAGCCCCGTGGTTCCCTTCCCCCTGACACTGTTACCCCAGCCCCAAGGTTTCCTTCTCCCTGACATTGTAACCCCGGCCCCGAGGTTCCCTTCTCCCTAACATTGTTACCCCAGCCCCGAGGTTCTCTTCTCCCTGACATTGTTAACCCAGCCCCGAGGTTCCCTTCTCCCTGACATTATTACCCCAGCCCCAAGGTTCCCTTCTCTCTGACAGTATTATCCGGGCCCCGAGGTTCCCTTCTCCCTGACACTGTTACCCCAGCCCCGAGGTTCCATTCTCCGTGATACTGTTACCCCAGCCCCTAGGTCGCCTTCCCCCTGGCACCGTTACCCCCGCCCCGAGGTTCACTTCCCTCTGACATCTTTTCTCCAGACCCGAGGTTCCCTTCTCCCTGACATTGTTACCCAGCCCCGAGGTTCCCTTCTCTCTGACACTGTTACTCCAGCCCGGAGGTTCCGTTCTTACTGACACTGTTACCCCTGCCCCGAGGTTCCCTTCTCCCTGACATTATTACCGCAACAGCGTGGTTCCCTTCTCCCTGACACTGTTACCCCAGCCCCGAGGTTCCCTTCTCCCTGACACTGTTACCCCAGCCCCGAGTTTCCCTTCTCTCTGACAATGTTACCCCAGCCCCGAGGTTCCCTTCTCCCTGACACTGTTATCCCAGCCCCGAGGTTCCCATCCCCCTGTTCACTGTTACCCCAGCCCCGAGGTTCCCTTCTCCCTGACACTGTTACCCCAGCCCCGACGTTCCCTTCTCCCTGACACTGGTTCCCAAGCCCCAAGGTTCCCTTCTCCCTGACACTGTTACCCCAGCCCCGAGGTTCCCTTCTCCCTGACACTGTCACCCCAGCCATGAGGTTCCCTTCTCCCTGACACTGTTACCCCAGTCCCGAGGTTCCCTTCTCTCTGACATTGTTACCCCAGCCCCGAGGTTCCCTTCTGCCTGACACTGTTACCCCAGCCCCGAGGTTTCCTTTTCCCGGACACTGTTACCCCAGCCCCGAGGTTCCCTTCTCACTGACACTGTTACCCCAGCTCCGAGGATCCCTTCTCCCTGACACTGTTACCCCAGCCCCGAGGTTCCCTTCTCACTGACACTGTTACCCCAGCCCCGAGGTTCCCTTCTCCCTGACACTGTTACCGCAGCCCCGAGGTTCCCTTCTCACTGACACTGTTACACCAGTCCCGAGTTTCCCCTCTCTCTGACCCTTTTACACTAGTCCCGAGGTTCCCTTCTCCCTGACGCTGTTACCCCAGACACGAGGTTCCCTTCTCCGTGACACTGTTACCCCAGCCCCGTGGTTCCCTTCTCCCTGACATTGTTACCCCAGCCCCGAGGTACCCTTCTCCCTGACATTTTTACCACTGCCCTGAGGTTCCCTTCTCCCTGACACTGTTACCCCAGCCCCGAGGTTCCATTCTCCGTGATACTGTTACCCCAGCCCCTAGTTCGCCTTCCCCCTGGCACCGTTACCCCCGCCCCGAGGTTCACTTCCCTCTGACATCTTTTCTCCAGACCCGAGGTTCCCTTCTCCCTGACATTGTTACCCCAGCCCCGAGGTTCCCTTCTCTCTGACACTGTTACTCCAGCCCCGAGGTTCCCTTCTCACTGACACTGTTACCCCTGCCCCGAGGTTCCCTTCTCCCTGAAATTATTACCGCAACAGCGTGGTTCCCTTCTCCCTGACACTGTTACCCCAGCCCCGAGGTTCCCTTCTCCCTGACACTGTTACCCCAGCCCCGAGTTTCCCTTCTCTCTGACAATGTTACCCCAGCCCCGAGGTTCCCTTCTCCCTGACACTGTAATCCCAGCCCCGAGTTTCCCTTCCCCCTGTTCACTGTTACCCCAGCCCCGAGGTTCCCTTCTCCCTGACACTGTTACCCCAGGCCCGACGTTCCCTTCTCCCTGACACTGGTACCCAAGCCCCAAGGTTCCCTTTTCCCTGACACTGTTACCCCAGCCCCGAGGTTCCCTTCTCCCTGACACTGTCACCCCAGCCATGAGGTTCCCTTCTCCCTGACAGTTACCCCAGCCCCGAGGTTCCCTTCTCTCTGACACTTTTACCCCAGCCCCGAGGTTCCCTTCTCCCTGACACTGTTACCCCAGCCCCGAGTTTCCCTTCTCCCTGACACGGTTACCCCAGCCCCGTGCTTCCCTTCTCCCTGACACTGTTACCCCAGCCCCAAGGTTCCCTTCTCCCTGACACTGTTACACCAGCCCCAAGTTTCCCTTCTCCCTGACACTGTTACCCCAGCCCCGAGGTACCCTTCTCTCTGACACTTTTACCCCAGCCCGAGGTTCCCTTATCCCTGACACTGTTACATGAGCCCCGAGGTTCCCTTCTCCCTGACACTGTTTCCGCAGCCCCGAGGTTCCCTTCTCACTGACACTGTTAAACCAGCCCCGAGTTTCCCCTCTCTCTGACACTTTTACACTAGCCCCGAGGTTCCCTTCTCCCTGACGCTGTTACCCCAGACACGAGGTTCCCTTCTCCCTGACACTGTTCCCCCAAACCTGAGGTTCCCTTCTCCCTGACACTGTTACCCCAGCCCCGAGGTTCCCTTCTCCCTGACACTGTCACCCCAGCCCCGAGGTTCCCTTCTCCCTGACACTGTCACCCCCCGCCCCGAGGTTCCCTTCTCCCTGACACTGTTACCCCAGCCCCGAGGTTCCCTTATCTCTGACACTTTTACCCCAGTCCCGATGTTCCCTTCTCCCTGACACTGTTACCCCAGCCCGAGTTTCCCTTCTCCCTGACACGGTTACCCCAGCCCCGTGCTTCCCTTCTCCCTGACACTGTTACCCCAGCCCCAAGGTTCCCTTCTCCCTGACACTGTTACCCCAGCCCCGAGGTTCCCTTCTCCCTGACACTGTCACCCCAGCCCCGAGGTTCCCTTCTCCCTGACACTGTTACCCCAGCCCCGAGGTTCCCTTCTCTCTGACACTTTTACCCCAGCCCCGAGGTTCCCTTCTCCCTGACACTGTTACCCCAGCCCCGAGTTTCCCTTCTCCCTGACACGGTTACCCCAGCCCCGTGCTTCCCCTCTCCCTGACACTGTTACCCCAGCCCCAAGGTTCCCTTCTCCCTGACACTGTTACACCAGCCCCGAGGTTCCCTTCTCCCTGACACTGTTACCCCAGCCCCGAGGTTCCCTTCTCACTGACAGTGTTACCCCAGCTCCGAGGTTCCCCTCTCTCTGACACTTTTACACTAGTCCCGAGGTTCCCTTCTCCCTGACGCTGTTTCCCCAGACACGAGGATCCCTTCTCCATGACATTGTTACCCCAGCCCCGAAATTCCCTTCTCCCCGACACTGTTACCCCAGCCCCAAGGTTCCCGTCTCCCTGACACTGTTACTCCAGCTCCGAGGTTCCCTTCTCCCTGACACTGTTACCCCAGCCCCGAGGTTCCCCTCTCTCTGACCCTTTTACACTAGTCCCGAGGTTCCCTTCTCCCTGACGCTGTTACCCCAGACACGAGGTTCCCTTCTCCCTGACACTGTTACCCCAGCCCCGTGGTTCCCTTCTCCCTGACATTGTTACCCCAGCCCCGAGGTTCCCTTCTCCCTGACATTGTTAACACTGCCCTGAGGTTCCCTTCTCCCTGACATTGTTACCCCAGCCCCGAGGTTCCCTTTTCCTGACATTGTTACCCCTGCCCCGAGGTTCCCTTCTGCCTGACACTGTTACCCCAGCCCCGAGGTTCCCTTTTCCCGGACACTGTTCCCCCAAACCTGAGGTTCCCTTCTCCCTGACACTGTTACCCCAGCCCCAAGGTTCCCTTCTCCCTGAGACTGTTACACCGGCCCCGAGGTTCCCTTCTCCCTGACACTGTTACCCCAGCCCCGAGTATCCCTTCTCCCTGACACTGTTACCCCAGCCCCGTCGTTCCCTTCCCCCTGACACTGTTACCCCAGCCCCAAGGTTCCCTTCTCCCTGACATTGTAACCCCGGCCCCGAGGTTCCCTTCTCCCTAACATTGTTACCCCAGCCCCGAGGTTCTCTTCTCCCTGACATTGTTAACCCAGCCCCGAGGTTCCCTTCTCCCTGACATTATTACCCCCGCCCCGAGGTTCCCTTCTCTCTGACAGTATTATCCGGGCCCCGAGGTTCCCTTCTCCCTGACACTGTTACCCCAGCCCCGAGGTACAATTCTCCGTGATACTGTTACCCCAGCCCCTAGGTCGCCTTCCCCCTGGCACCGTTACCCCCTCCCCGAGGTTCACTTCCCTCTGACATCTTTTCTCCAGACCCGAGGTTCCCTTCTCCCTGACATTGTTACCCCAGCCCCGAGGTTCCCTTCTCTCTGACACTGTTACTCCAGCCCCGAGGTTCCCTTCTCACTGACACTGTTACCCCTGCCCCGAGGTTCCCTTCTCCCTGACATTATTACCGCAACAGCGTGGTTCCCTTCTCCCTGACACTGTTACCCCAGCCCCGAGGTTCCCTTCTCCCTGACACTGTTACCCCAGCCCCGAGTTTCCCTTCTCTCTGACAATGTTACTCCAGCCCCGAGGTTCCCTTCTCCCTGACACTGTTATCCCAGCCCCGAGGTTCCCTTCCCCCTGTTCACTGTTACCCCAGCCCCGAGGTTCCCTTCTCCCTGACACTGTTACCCCAGCCCCGACGTTCCCTTCTCCCTGACACTGGTACCCAAGCCCCAAGGTTCCCTTCTCCCTGACACTGTTACCCCAGCCCCGAGGTTCCCTTCTCTCTGACACTGTCACCCCAGCCATGAGGTTCCCTTCTCCCTGACACTGTTACCCCAGCCCCGAGGTTCCCGTCTCTCTGACATTGTTACCCCAGCCCCGAGGTTCCCTTCTGCCTGACACTGTTACCCCAGCCCCGAGGTTCCCTTTTCCCGGACACTGTTCCCCCAAACCTGAGGTTCCCTTCTCCCAGACACTGTTACCCCAGCCCCGAGGTTCCCTTCTCCCTGAGACTGTTACACCGGCCCCGAGGTTCCCTTCTCCCTGACACTGTTACCCCAGCCCCGAGTATACCTTCTCCCTGACACTGTTACCCCAGCCCCGTGGTTCCCTTCCCCCTGACACTGTTACCCCAGCCCCAAGGTTCCCTTCTCCCTGACATTGTAACCCCGGCCCCGAGGTTCCCTTCTCCCTAACATTGTTACCCCAGCCCCGAGGTTCTCTTCTCCCTGACATTGTTAACCCAGCCCCGAGGTTCCCTTCTCCCTGACATTATTACCCCAGCCCCGAGGTTCCCTTCTCTCTGACAGAATTATCCGGGCCCCGAGGTTCCCTTCTCCCTGACACTGTTACCCCAGCCCCGAGGTTCCCTTCTCTCTGACACTGTTACTCCAGCCCCGAGGTTCCCTTCTCACTGACACTGTTACCCCTGCCCCGAGGTTCCCTTCTCCCTGACATTATTACCACAACAGCGTGATTCCCTTCTCCCTGACACTGTTACCCCAGCCCCGAGTTTCCCTTCTCCCTGACACTGTTACCCCAGCCCCGAGTTTCCCTTCTCTCTGACAATGTTACCCCAGCCCCGAGGTTCCCTTCTCCCTGACACTGTTATCCCAGCCCCGAGGTTCCCTTCCCCCTGTTCACTGTTACCCCAGCCCCGAGGTTCCCTTCTCCCTGACACTGTTACCCCAGCCCCGACGTTCCCTTCTCCCTGACACTGGTACCCAAGCCCCAAGGTTCCATTCTCCCTGACAGTGTTACCCTAGCCCCGAGGTTCCCTTCTCCCTGACACTGTCACCCCAGCCCCAAGGTTCCCTTCTCCCTGACACTGTTACCCCAGCCCCGAGGTTCCCTTCTCCCTGACACTGTCACCCCAGCCCCGAGGTTCCCTTCTCCCTGACACTGTTACCCCAGCCCCGAGGTTCCCTTCTCTCTGACACTTTTACCCCAGCCCCGAGGTTCCCTTCTCCCTGACACTGTTACCCCAGCCCCGAGTTTCCCTTCTCCCTGACACGGTTACCCCAGCCCCGTGCTTCCCCTCTCCCTGACACTGTTACCCCAGCCCCAAGGTTCCCTTCTCCCTGACACTGTTACACCAGCCCCGAGGTTCCCATCTCCCTGACACTGTTACCCCAGCCCCGAGGTTCCCTTCTCACTGACAGTGTTACCCCAGCTCCGAGGTTCCCCTCTCTCTGACACTTTTACACTAGTCCCGAGGTTCCCTTCTCCCTGACGCTGTTACCCCAGACACGAGGATCCCTTCTCCATGACATTGTTACCCCAGCCCCGAAATTCCCTTCTCCCCGACACTGTTACCCCAGCCCCAAGGTTCCCGTCTCCCTGACACTGTTACACCAGCCCCGAGGTTCCCTTCTCCCTGACACTGTTACCCCAGCCCCGAGGTTCCCTTCTCACTGACACTGTTACCCCAGCTCCGAGGATCCCTTCTCCATGACACTGTTACCCCAGCCCCGAGGTTCCCTTCTCACTGACACTGTTACCCCAGCCCCGAGTTTCCCTTCTCCCTGACACTGTTACCCCAGCCCCGAGGTTCCCTTCTCACTGACACTGTTACCCCAGCCCCGAGTTTCCCCTCTCTCTGACCCTTTTACACTAGTCCCGAGGTTCCCTTCTCCCTGACGCTGTTACCCCAGACACGAGGTTCCCTTCTCCCTGACACTGTTACCCCAGCCCCGTGGTTCCCTTCTCCCTGACATTGTTACCCCAGCCCCGAGGTTCCCTTCTCCCTGACATTGTTAACACTGCCCTGAGGTTCCCTTCTCCCTGACATTGTTACCCCAGCCCCGAGGTTCCCTTTTCCTGACATTGTTACCACAGCCCCGAGGTTCCCTTCTGCCTGACACTGTTACCCCAGCCCCGAGGTTCCCTTTTCCCGGACACTGTTCCCCCAAACCTGAGGTTGCCTTCTCCCTGACACTGTTACCCCAGCCCCAAGGTTCCCTTCTCCCTGACACTGTTACACCGGCCCCGAGTTTCCCTTCTCCCTGACACTGTTACCCCAGCCCCGAGTATCCCTTCTCCCTGACACTGTTATCCCAGCCCCGTGGTTCCCTTCCCCCTGACACTGTTACCCCAGCCCCAAGGTTCCCTTCTCCCTGACATTGTAACCCCGGCCCCGAGGTTCCCTTCTCCCTAACATTGTTACCCCAGCCCCGAGGTTCTCTTCTCCCTGACATTGTTAACCCAGCCCCGAGGTTCCCTTCTCCCTGACATTATTACCCCAGCCCCGAGGTTCCCTTCTCTCTGTCAGTATTATCCGGGCCCCGAGGTACCTTTCTCCCTGACACTGTTACCCCAGCCCAGAGGTTCCATTCTCCGTGATACTGTTACCCCAGCCCCTAGGTCGCCTTCCCCCTGGCACCGTTAGCCCCGCCCCGAGGTTCACTTCCCTCTGACATCTTTTCTCCAGACCCGAGGTTCCCTTCTCTCTGACATTGTTACCCCAGCCCTGAGGTTCCCTTCTCTCTGACACTGTTACTCCAGCCCCGAGGTTCCCTTCTCCCTGACACTGTTACCCCAGCCCCGAGGTTCCCTTCTCCCTGAAACTGTTACCCCAGCCCCGAGTTTCCCTTCTCTCTGACAATGTTACCCCAGCCCCGAGGTTCCCTTCTCCCTGACACTGTTATCCCAGCCCCGAGGTTCCCTTCCCCCTGTTCACTGTTACCCCAGCCCCGAGGTTCCCTTCTCCCTGACACTGTTACCCCAGCCCCGACGTTCCCTTCTCCCTGACACTGGTACCCAAGCCCCAAGTTTCCCTTCTCCCTGACACTGTTACCCCAGCCCCGAGGTTCCCTTCTCCCTGACACTGTCACCCCAGCCATGAGGTTCCCTTCTCCCTGACACTGTTACCCCAGCCCCGAGGTTCCCTTCTCTCTGACATTGTTACCCCAGCCCCGAGGTTCCCTTCTGCCTGACACTGTTACCCCATCCCCGAGGTTCCCTTTTCCCGGACACTGTTCCCCCAAACCTGAGGTTGCCTTCTCCCTGACACTGTTACCCCAGCCCCAAGGTTCCCGTCTCCCTGACACTGTTACACCGGCCCCGAGTTTCCCTTCTCCCTGACACTGTTACCCCAGCCCCGAGTATCCCTTCTCCCTGACACTGTTATCCCAGCCCCGTGGTTCCCTTCCCCCTGACACTGTTACCCCAGCCCCAAGGTTCCCTTCTCCCTGACATTGTAACCCCGGCCCCGAGGTTCCCTTCTCCCTAACATTGTTACCCCAGCCCCGAGGTTCTCTTCTCCCTGACATTGTTAACCCAGCCCCGAGGTTCCCTTCTCCCTGACATTATTACCCCAGCCCCGAGGTTCCCTTCTCTCTGTCAGTATTATCCGGGCCCCGAGGTACCTTTCTCCCTGACACTGTTACCCCAGCCCAGAGGTTCCATTCTCCGTGATACTGTTACCCCAGCCCCTAGGTCGCCTTCCCCCTGGCACCGTTAGCCCCGCCCCGAGGTTCACTTCCCTCTGACATCTTTTCTCCAGACCCGAGGTTCCCTTCTCTCTGACATTGTTACCCCAGCCCTGAGGTTCCCTTCTCTCTGACACTGTTACTCCAGCCCCGAGGTTCCCTTCTCCCTGACACTGTTACCCCAGCCCCGAGGTTCCCTTCTCCCTGAAACTGTTACCCCAGCCCCGAGTTTCCCTTCTCTCTGACAATGTTACCCCAGCCCCGAGGTTCCCTTCTCCCTGACACTGTTATCCCAGCCCCGAGGTTCCCTTCCCCCTGTTCACTGTTACCCCAGCCCCGAGGTTCCCTTCTCCCTGACACTGTTACCCCAGCCCCGACGTTCCCTTCTCCCTGACACTGGTACCCAAGCCCCAAGTTTCCCTTCTCCCTGACACTGTTACCCCAGCCCCGAGGTTCCCTTCTCCCTGACACTGTCACCCCAGCCATGAGGTTCCCTTCTCCCTGACACTGTTACCCCAGCCCCGAGGTTCCCTTCTCTCTGACATTGTTACCCCAGCCCCGAGGTTCCCTTCTGCCTGACACTGTTACCCCATCCCCGAGGTTCCCTTTTCCCGGACACTGTTCCCCCAAACCTGAGGTTCCCTTCTCCCTGACACTGTTACCCCAGCCCCGAGGTTCCCTTCTCCCTGAGACTGTTACACCGGCCCCGAGGTTCCCTTCTCCCTGACACTGTTACCCCAGCCCCGAGTATCCCTTCTCCCTGACACTGTTACCCCAGCCCCGTGGTTCCCTTCCCCCTGACACTGTTACCCCAGCCCCAAGGTTCCCTTCTCCCTGACATTGTGACCCCGGCCCCGAGGTTCCCTTCTCCCTAACATTGTTACCCCAGCCCCGAGGTTCTCTTCTCCCTGACATTGTTAACCCAGCCCCGAGATTCCCTTCTCCCTGACATTATTACCCCAGCCCCGAGGTTCCCTTCTCTCTGACAGAATTATCCGGGCCCCGAGGTTCCCTTCTCCCTGACACTGTTACCCCAGCCCCGAGGTTCCATTCTCCGTGATACTGTTACCCCAGCCCATAGGTCGCCTTCCCCCCGGCACCGTTACCCCCGCCCCGAGGTTCACTTCCCTCTGACATCTTTTCTCCAGACCCGAGGTTCCCTTCTCCCTGACATTGTTACCCCAGCCCCGAGGTTCCCTTCTCTCTGACACTGTTACTCCAGCCCCGAGGTTCCCTTCTCACTGACACTGTTACCCCTGCCCCGAGGTTCCCTTCTCCCTGACATTATTACCGCAACAGCGTGGTTCCCTTCTCCCTGACACTGTTACCCCAGCCCCGAGGTTCCCTTCTCCCTGACACTGTTACCCCAGCCCCGAGTTTCCCTTCTCTCTGACAATGTTACCCCAGCCCCGAGGTTCCCTTCTCCCTGACACTGTTATCCCAGCCCCGAGGTTCCCTTCCCCCTGTTCACTGTTACCCCAGCCCCGAGGTTCCCTTCTCCCTGACACTGTTACCCCAGGCCCGACGTTCCCTTCTCCCTGACACTGGTACCCAAGCCCCAAGGTTCCCTTCTCCCTGACACTGTTACCCCAGCCCCGAGGTTCCCTTCTCCCTGACACTGTCACCCCAGCCATGAGGTTCCCTTCTCCCTGACAGTTACCCCAGCCCCGAGGTTCCCTTCTCTCTGACACTTTTACCCCAGCCCCGAGGTTCCCTTCTCCCTGACACTGTTACCCCAGCCCCGAGTTTCCCTTCTCCCTGACACGGTTACCCCAGCCCCGTGCTTCCCTTCTCCCTGACACTGTTACCCCAGCCCCAAGGTTCCCTTCTCCCTGACACTGTTACACCAGCCCCAAGGTTCCCTTCTCCCTGACACTGTTACCCCAGCCCCGAGGTTCCCTTCTCTCTGACACTTTTACCCCAGCCCCGAGGTTCCCTTCTCCCTGACACTGTTACCCCAGCCCCGAGGTTCCCTTCTCCCTGACACGGTTACCCCAGCACCGTGCTTCCCTTCTCCCTGACACTGTTACCCCAGCCCCAAGGTTCCCTTCTCCATGACACTGTTACACCAGCCCCGAGGTTCCCTTCTCCCTGACACTGTTACCCCAGCCCCGAGGTTCCATTCTCACTGACAGTGTTACCCCAGCTCCGAGGCTCCCCTCTCTCTGACACTTTTACACTAGTCCCGAGGTTCCCTTCTCCCTGACGCTGTTACCCCAGATACGAGGTTCCCTTCGCCATGACATTGTTACCCCAGCCCAGAAATTCCATTCTCCCTGACACTGTTACCCCAGCCCCAAGGTTCCCTTCTCCCTGACACTGTTACCCCAGCCCCGAGGTTCCTTCTCCCTGACAGTGTTTCCCCAGCCCCGATGTTCAATTCTCCCTGACACTGTTACCCCAGCCCTGAGGTTCCCATCTCCTTGACACTGTTACCCCAGCCCCGAGGATCCCTTCCCCCTGACATTATTACCACAGCCCCGAGGTTCCTTCTCCCTCACACTGTTACCCCAGCCCCGAGGTTCCCTTCTCCCTGACACTGTTACCCCAGCCCCGAGGTTCCCTTCTCCCTGACACTGTTACACCGGCCCCGAGGTTCCCTTCTCCCTGACACTGTTACCCCAGCCCCGAGTATCCCTTCTCCCTGACACTGTTACCCCAGCCCCGTGGTTCCCTTCCCCCTGACACTGTTACCCCAGACCCAAGGTTCCCTTCTCCCTAACACTGTTACCCAAGCCCCGACATTCCCATCTCCCTGACACTGTTACCCCAGCCCCGATGTTCCCTTCTCCCTGACATTGTTACCCCGGCCTCGAGGTTCCCTTCTCCCTAACATTGTTACCCCAACCCCGAGGTTCTCTTCTCCCTGACATTGTTAACCTCGCCCCGAGGTTCCCTTCTCCTTGACATTATTACCCCGCCCCGAGGGTCCCTTCTGTCTGACAGTCTTATCCGTGCCCCGAGGTTCCCTTCTCCCTGACACTGTTACCCCAGCCCCGAGGTTCCATTCTCCCTGATACTGTTACCCCAGCCCCTATGTCGCCTTCTCCCAGGCACCGTTACCCCAGCCCCGAAGTTCACTTCCCTCTGACATTTTTTCTACAGACCCGAGGTTCCCTTCTCCCTGACATTGTTACCCCAGCCCCGAGGTTCCCTTCTCTCTGACACTGTTACTCCAGCCCCGAGTTTCCCTTCTCCCTGACACTGTTACCGCAGCCCCGAGGTTCCCTTCTCCCTGACATTGTTACCGCAACCCCGTGGTTCCCGTCTCCCTGACACTGTTACCCCAGCCCCGAGTTTCCCTTCACACTGACACTGTTACCCCAGACCCGAGTATCCCTTCTCTCTGACAATGTTACCCCTGCCCCGAGGTTCCCTTCTCCCTGACACTGTTATCCCAGCCCCGAGGTTCCCTTCCCCCTGTTCACTGTTACCCCAGCCCCGACGTTCACTTCTCCCTGACACTGGTACCCCAGCCCCAAGGTTCCCTTCTCCCTGACACTGTTACCCCAGCCCCGAGGTTCCCTTCTCCCTGACACTGTCACTCCAGCCCCGAGTTTCCCTTCTCCCTGACACTGTTACCCCAGCCCCGAGGTTCCCTTCTCTCTGACACTTTTACCCCAGCCCCGAGGTTCCCTTCTCCCTGACACTGTTACCCCAGCCCCGAGTTTCCCTACTCCCTGACACGGTTACCCCAGCCCCGTGCTTCCCTTCTCCCTGACACTGTTACCCCAGCCCCAAGGTTCCCTTATCCCTGACACTGTTACATCAGCCCCGAGGTTCCCTTCTCCCTGACACTGTTACCCCAGCCCCGAGGTTCCCTTCTCACTGACAGTGTTACCCCAGCTCCGAGGTTACCCTCTCTCTGACACTTTTACACTAGTCCCGAGGTTCCATTCTCCCTGACGCTGTTACCCCAGACACGAGGTTCCCTTCTCCATGACACTGTTACCCCAGCCCCGAGGTTCCCTTCTCACTGACACTGTTACCCCAGCCCCGAGGTTCCCTTCTCCCTGACACTGTTACCGCGGACCCGAGGTTCCCTTCTCCCTGACACTGTTACCCCAGCCCCGAGGTTCCCTTCTCCCTGACACTGTTACACCAGCCCCGAGGTTCCCTTCTCCCTGACACTGTTACCCCAGCCCCGAGGTTTCCTTCTCACTGACACTGTTACCCCAGCTCCGAGGTTCCTTTCTCCCTGACACTGTTACCCCAGCCCCGAGGTTCCCTTCTCACTGACACTGTTACCCCTGCCGCGAGGTTCCCTTCTCCCTGACACTGTTACCGCAGCCCCGAGGTTCCCTTCTCACTGACACTGTTAAACCAGCCCCGAGTTTCCCCTCTCTCTGACACTTTTACACTAGTCCCGAGGTTCCCTTCTCCCTGACGCTGTTACCCCAGACACGAGGTTCCCTTCTCCCTGACACTGTTACCCCAGCCCCGTGGTTCCCTTCTCCCTGACATTGTTACCCCAGCCTCGAGGTTCCCTTCTCCCTGACATTGTTACCCCTGCCCTGAGGTTCCCTTCTCCCTGACATTGTTACCCCAGCCCCGAGGTTCCCTTTTCCTGACATTGTTACCCCAGCCCCGAGGTTACCTTCTCCCTGACACTGTTACCCCAGCCCCGAGGTTCCCTTTTCCCGGACACTGTTCCCCCAAACCTGAGGTTCCCTTCTCCCTGACACTGTTACCCCAGCCCCGAGGTTCCCTTCTCGCTGAGACTGTTACACCGGCCCCGAGGTTCCCTTCTCCCTGACACTGTTACCCCAGCCCCGAGGTTCCCTTCTCACTGACACTGTTACCCCAGCCCCGAGTATCCCTTCTCCCTGACACTGTTACCCCAGCCCCGTGGTTCCCTTCCCCCTGACACTGTTACCCCAGCCCCGAGGTTCCCTTCTCCCTGACACTGTCACCCCAGCCCCGAGGTTCCCTTCTCCCTGACACTGTCACCCCAGCCCCGAGGTTCCCTTCTCCCTGACACTGTTACCCCAGCCCCGAGGTTCCCTTCTCTCTGACACTTTTACTCCAGCCCCGATGTTCCCTTCTCCCTGACACTGTTACCCCAGCCCGAGTTGCCCTTCTCCCTGACACGGTTACCCCAGCCCCCTGCTTCCCTTCTCCCTGACACTGTTACCCCAGCCCCAAGGTTCCCTTCTACCTGACACTGTTACCCCAGCCCCGAGGTTCCCTTCTCCCTGACACTGTTACCCCAGCCCCGAGGTTCCCTTCTCTCTGACACTTTTACCCCAGCCCCGAGGTTCCCTTCTCCCTGACACTGTTACCCCAGCCCCGAGTTTCCCTTCTCCCTGACACGGTTACCCCAGCCCCGTGCTTCCCCTCACCCTGACACTGTTACCCCAGCCCCAAGGTTCCCTTCTCCCTGACACTGTTACACCAGCCCCGAGGTTCCCTTCTCCCTGACACTGTTACCCCAGCCCCGAGGTTCCCTTCTCACTGACACTGTTACCCCAGCCCCGAGGTTCCCTTCTCCCTGACACTGTTACCGCAGCCCCGAGGTTCCCTTCTCACTGACACTGTTACCCCAGCCCCGAGTTTCCCCTCTCTCTGACCCTTTTACACTAGTCCCGAGGTTCCCTTCTCCCTGACGCTGTTACCCCAGACACGAGGTTCCCTTCTCCCTGACACTGTTACCCCAGCCCCGTGGTTCCCTTCTCCCTGACATTGTTACCCCAGCCCCGAGGTTCCCTTCTCCCTGACATTGTTACCACTGCCCTGATGTTCCCTTCTCCCTGACATTGTTACCCCAGCCCCGAGGTTCCCTTTTCCTGACATTGTTACCCCAGCCCCGAGGTTCCCTTTTCCCGGACACTGTTCCCCCAAACCTGAGGTTCCCTTTTCCCTGACACTGTTACCCCAGCCCCAAGGTTCCCTTCTCCCTGAGACTGTTACACCGACCCGAGGTTCCCTTCTCCCTGACACTGTTACCCCAGCCCCGAGTATCCCTTCTCCCTGACACTGTTACCCCAGCCCCGTGGTTCCCTTCCCCCTGACACTGTTACCCCAGCCCCAAGGTTCCCTTCTCCCTGACATTGTAACCCCGGCCCCGAGGTTCCCTTCTCCCTAACATTGTTACCCCAGCCCCGAGGTTCTCTTCTCCCTGACATTGTTAACCCAGCCCCGAGGTTCCCTTCTCCCTGACATTATTACCCCAGCCCCAAGGTTCCCTTCTCTCTGACAGTATTATCCGGGCCCCGAGGTTCCCTTCTCCCTGACACTGTTACCCCAGCCCCGAGGTTCCATTCTCCGTGATACTGTTACCCCCAGCCCCTAGTTCGCCTTCCCCCTGGCACCGTTACCCCCGCCCCGAGGTTCACTTCCCTCTGACATCTTTTCTCCAGACCCGAGGTTCCCTTCTCCCTGACATTGTTACCCCAGCCCTGAGGTTCCCTTCTCTCTGACACTGTTACTCCAGCCCCGAGGTTCCCTTCTCACTGACACTGTTACCCCTGCCCCGAGGTTCCCTTCTCCCTGACATTATTACCGCAACAGCGTGGTTCCCTTCTCCCTGACACTGTTACTCCAGCCCCGAGGTTCCCTTCTCCCTGACACTGTTACCCCAGCCCCGAGTTTCCCTTCTCTCTGACAATGTTACCCCAGCCCCGAGGTTCCCTTCTCCCTGACACTGTTATCCCAGCCCCGAGGTTCCCTTCCCCCTGTTCACTGTTACCCCAGCCCCGAGGTTCCCTTCTCCCTGACACGGTTACCCCAGCCCCGACGTTCCCTTCTCCCTGACACTGGTACCCAAGCCCCAAGGTTCCCTTCTCCCTGACACTGTTACCACAGCCCCGAGGTTCCCTTCTCCATGACACTGTCACCCCAGCCATGAGGTTCCCTTCTCCCTGACACTGTTACCCCAGCCCCGAGGTTCCCTTCTCTCTGACATTGTTACCCCAGCCCCGAGGTTCCCTTCTGCCTGACACTGTTACCCCAGCCCCGAGGTTCCCTTTTCCCGGACACTGTTCCCCCAAACCTGAGGTTCCCTTCTCCCTGACACTGTTACCCCAGCCCCGAGGTTCCCTTCTCCCTGAGACTGTTACACCGGCCCCGAGGTTCCCTTCTCCCTGACACTGTTACCCCAGCCCCGAGGTTCCCTTCTCTCTGACAGTATTATCCGGGCCCCGAGGTTCCCTTCTCCCTGACACAGTTACCCCAGCCCCGAGGTTCCATTCTCCGTGATACTGTTACCCCAGCCCCTAGGTCGCCTTCCCCCTGGCACATTTACCCCCGCCCCGAGGTTCACTTCCCTCTGACATCTTTTCTCCAGACCCGAGGTTCCCTTCTCCCTGACATTGTTACCCCAGCCCCGGGGTTCCCTTCTCTCTGACACTGTTACTCCAGCCCCGAGGTTCCCTTCTCACTGACACTGTTACCCCTGCCCCGAAGTTCCCTTCTCCCTGACATTATTACCGCAACAGCGTGGTTCCCTTCTCCCTGACACTGTTACCCCAGCCCCGAGGTTCCCATCTCCCTGACACTGTTACCCCAGCCCCGAGTTTCCCTTCTCTCTGACAATGTTACCCCAGCCCCGAGGTTCCCTTCTCCCTGACACTGTTACCCCAGCCCCGATTTTCCCTTCTCCCTGACATTGATACCCCGGCCTCGAGGTTCCCTTCTCCCTAACATTGTTACCCCAGCCCCGAGGTTCTCTTCTCCCTGACATTGTTAACCTCGCCCCGAGGTTCCCTTCTCCTTGACATTATTACCCCCGCCCCGAGGTTCCCTTCTCTCTGACAGTCTTCTCCGGGCCCCGAGGTTCCCTTCTCCCTGACACTGTTAGCCCAGCCCCGAGGTTCCATTCTCCCTGATACTGTTACCCCAGCCCCTATGTCGCCTTCTCCCTGGCACCGTTACCCCAGCCCCGAAGTTCACTTCCCTCTGACATTTTTTCTACAGACCCGAGGTTCCCTTCTCCCTGACATTGTTACCCCAGCCCCGAGGTTCCCTTCTCTCTGACACTGTTACTCCAGCCCAGAGGTTCCCTTCTCCCTGACACTGTTACCGCAGCCCCGAGGTTCCCTTCTCCCTGACATTGTTACCGCAACCCCGTGGTTCCCTTCTCCCTGACACTGTTACCCCAGCCCCGAGTTTCCCTTCACACTGACACTGTTACCCCAGCCCCGAGTTTCCCTTCTCTCTGACAATGTTGCCCCTGCCCCGAGGTTCCCTTCTCCCTGACACTGTTATACCAGCCCCGAGGTTCCCTTCCCCCTGTTCACTGTTACCCCAGCCCCGACGTTTACTTCTCCCTGACACTGGTACCCCAGCCCCAAGGTTCCCTTCTCCCTGACACTGTTACCCCAGCCCCGAGGTTCCCTTCTCCCTGACACTGTCACTCCAGCCCCGAGGTTCCCTTCTCCCTGACACTGTTACCCCAGCCCCGAGGTTCCCTTCTCTCTGACACTTTTACCCCAGCCCCGAGGTTCCCTTCTCCCTGACACTGTTACCCCAGCCCCGAGTTTCCCTACTCCCTGACACGGTTACCCCAGCCCCGTGCTTGCCTTCTCCCTGACACTGTTACCCCAGCCCCAAGGTTCCCTTATCCCTGACACTGTTACATCAGCCCCGAGGTTCCCTTCTCCCTGACACTGTCACCCCAGCCCCGAGGTTCCCTTCTCCCTGACACTGTTACCCCAGCCCCGAGGTTCCCTTCTCTCTGACACTTTTACCCCAGCCCCGAGGTTCCCTTCTCCCTGACACTGTTACCCCAGCCCCGAGTTTCCCTTCTCCCTGACACGGTTACCGCAGCCCCGTACTTCCCCTCACCCTGACACTGTTACCCCCAGCCCCAAGGGTCCCGTCTCCCTGACACTGTTACACCAGCCCCGAGGTTCCCTTTTCCCTGACACTGTTACCCCAGCCCCGAGGTTCCTTTCTCACTGACACTGTTACCCCAGCTCCGAGGATCCCTTCTCCCTGACACTGTTACCCCAGCCCCGAGGTTCCCTTCTCACTGACACTGTTACCCCAGCCCCGAGGTTCCCTTCTCCCTGACACTGTTACCGCAGCCCCGAGGTTCCCTTCTCACTGACACTGTTACCCCAGCCCCGAGTTTCCCCTCTCTCTGACACTTTTACACTAGTCCCGAGGTTCCCTTCTCCCTGACGCTGTTACCCCAGACACGAGGTTCCCTTCTCCCTGACACTGTTACCCCAGCCCCGTGGTTCCCTTCTCCCTGACATTGTTACCCCAGCCCCGAGGTTCCCTTCTCCCTGACATTGTTACCACTGCCCTGAGGTTCCCTTCTCCCTGACATTGTTACCCCAGCCCCGAGGTTCCCTTTTCCTGACATTGTTACCCCATCCCCGAGGTTCCCTTCTGCCTGACACTGTTACCCCAGCCCCGAGGTTCCCTTTTCCCGGACACTGTTCCCCCAAACCTGAGGTTCCCTTCTCCCTGACACTGTTACCCCAGCCCCAAGGTTCCCTTCTCCCTGAGACTGTTACACCGGCCCCGAGGTTCCCTTCTCCCTGACACTGTTACCCCAGCCCCGAGTATCCCTTCTCCCTGACACTGTTACCCCAGCCCCGTGGTTCCCTTCCCCCTGACACTGTTACCCCAGCCCCAAGGTTCCCTTCTCCCTGACATTGTAACCCCGGCCCCGAGGTTCCCTTCTCCCTAACATTGTTACCCCAGCCCCAAGGTTCTCTTCTTCCTGACATTGTTAACCCAGCCCCGAGGTTCCCTTCTCCCTGACATTATTACCCCAGCCCCGAGGTTCCCTTCTCTCTGACAGTATTAACCGGGCCCCGAGGTTCCCTTCTCCCTGACACTGTTACCCCAGCCCCGAGGTTCCATTCTCCGTGATACTGTTACCCCAGCCCCTAGGTCGCCTTCCCCCTGGCACCGTTACCCCCGCCCCGAGGTTCACTTCCCTCTGACATCTTTTCTCCAGACCCGAGGTTCCCTTCTCCCTGACATTGTTACCCCAGCCCCGAGGTTCCCTTCTCTCTGACACTGTTACTCCAGCCCCGAGGTTCCCTTCTCACTGACACTGTTACCCCTGCCCCGAGGCTCCCTTCTCCCTGACATTATTACCGCAACAGCGTGGTTCCCTTCTCCCTGACACTGTTACCCCAGCCCCGAGTTCCCTTCTCCCTGACACTGTTACCCCAGCCCCGAGTTTCCCTTCTCTCTGACAATGTTACCCCAGCCCCGAGGTTCCCTTCTCCCTGACACTGTTATCCCAGCCCCGAGGTTCCCTTCCCCCTGTTCACTGTTACCCCAGCCCCGAGGTTCCCTTCTCCCTGACACTGTTACCCCAGCCCCGACGTTCCCTTCTCCCTGACACTGGTACCCAAGCCCCAAGGTTCCCTTCTCCCTGACACTGTTACCCCAGCCCCGAGGTTCCCTTCTCCCTGACACTGTCACCCCAGCCATGAGGTTCCCTTCTCCCTGACACTGTTACCCCAGCCCCGAGGTTCCCTTCTCTCTGACATTGTTACCCCAGCCCCGAGGTTCCCTTCTGCCTGACACTGTTACCCCAGCCCCGAGGTTCCCTTTTCCCGGACACTGTTCCCCCAAACCTGAGGTTCCCTTCTCCCTGACACTGTTACCCCAGCCCCGAGGTTCCCTTCTCCCTGAGACTGTTCCACCGGCCCCGAGGTTCCCTTCTCCCTGACACTGTTACCCCCCGCCCCGAGTATCCCTTCTCCCTGACACTGTTACCCCAGCCCCGTGGTTCCATTCCCCCTGACACTGTTACCCCAGCCCCAAGGTTCCCTTCTCCCTGACATTGTAACCCCGGCCCCGAGGTTCCCTTCTCCCTAACATTGTTACCCCAGCCCCGAGGTTCTCTTCTCCCTGACATTGTTAACCCAGCCCCGAGGTTCCCTTCTCCCTGACATTATTACCCCAGCCCCGAGGTTCCCTTCTCTCTGACAGTATTATCCGGGCCCCGAGGTTCCCTTCTCCCTGACACAGTTACCCCAGCCCCGAGGTTCCATTCTCCGTGATACTGTTACCCCAGCCCCTAGGTCGCCTTCCCCCTGGCACCGTTACCCCCGCCCCGAGGTTCACTTCCCTCTGACATCTTTTCTCCAGACCCGAGGTTCCCTTCTCCCTGACATTGTTACCCCAGCCCCGAGGTTCCCTTCTCTCTGACACTGTTACTCCAGCCCCGAGGTTCCCTTCTCACTGACACTGTTACCCCTGCCCCGAGGTTCCCTTCTCCCTGACATTATTACCGCAACAGCGTGGTTCCCTTCTCCCTGACACTGTTACCCCAGCCCCGAGGTTCCCTTCTCCCTGACACTGTTACCACAGCCCCGAGTTTCCCTTCTCTCTGACAATGTTACCCCAGCCCCGAGGTTCCCTTCTCCCTGACACTGTTATCCCAGCCCCGAGGTTCCCTTCCCCCTGTTCACTGTTACCCCAGCCCCGAGGTTCCCTTCTCCCTGACACTGTTACAACAACCCGACGTTCCCTTCTCCCTGACACTGGTACCCAAGCCCCAAGGTTCCCTTCTCCCTGACACTGTTACCCCAGCCCCGAGGTTACCTTCTCCCTGACACTGTCACCCCAGCCATGAGGTTCCCTTCTCCCTGACAGTTACCCCAGCCCCGAGGTTCCCTTCTCTCTGACACTTTTACCCCAGCCCCGAGGTTCCCTTCTCCCTGACACTGTTACCCCAGCCCCGAGTTTCCCTTCTCCCTGACACGGTTACCCCAGCCCCGTGCTTCCCTTCTCCCTGACACTGTTACCCCAGCCCCAAGGTTCCCTTCTCCCTGACACTGTTACACCAGCCCCAAGGTTCCCTTCTCCCTGACACTGTTACCCCAGCCCCGAGGTTCCCTTCTCACTGACACTGTTACCCCAGCTCCAACGTTCCCCTCTCTCTGACACTTTTACACTAGTCCCGAGGTTCCCTTCTCCCTGACACTGTTACCCCAGCCCCGAGTTTCCCTACTCCCTGACACGGTTACCCCAGCCCCGTGCTTCCCTTCTCCCTGACACTGTTACCCCAGCCCCAAGGTTCCCTTATCCCTGACACTGTTACATCAGCCCCGAGGTTCCCTTCTCCCTGACACTGTCACCCCAGCCCCGAGGTTCCCTTCTCCCTGACACTGTTACCCCAGCCCCGAGGTTCCCTTCTCTCTGACACTTTTACCCCAGCCCCGAGGTTCCCTTCTCCCTGACACTGTTACCCCAGCCCCGAGTTTCCCTTCTCCCTGACACGGTTACCGCAGCCCCGTACTTCCCCTCACCCTGACACTGTTACCCCAGCCCCAAGGTTCCCTTCTCCCTGACACTGTTACACCAGCCCCGAGGTTCCCTTCTCCCTGACACTGTTACCCCAGCCCTGAGGTTCCCTTCTCACTGACAGTATTACCCCAGCTCCGAGGTTCCCCTCTCTCTGACACTTTTACACTAGTCCCGAGGTTCCCTTCTCCATGACGCTGTTACCCCAGACACGAGGATCCCTTCTCCATGACATTGTTACCCCAGCCCCGAAATTCCCTTCTCCCCGACACTGTTACCCCAGCCCCAAGGGTCCCGTCTCCCTGACATTGTTACAACAGCCCCGAGGTTCCCTTTTCCCTGACACTGTTACCCCAGCCCCGAGGTTCCTTTCTCACTGACACTGTTACCCCAGCTCCGAGGATCCCTTCTTCCTGACACTGTTACCCCAGCCCCGAGGTTCCCTTCTCACTGACACTGTTACCCCAGCCCCGAGGTTCCCTTCTCACTGACACTGTTACCCCAGCCCCGAGTTTCCCCTCTCTCTGACCCTTTTACACTAGTCCCGAGGTTCCCTTCTCCCTGACGCTGTTACCCCAGACACGAGGTTCCCTTCTCCCTGACACTGTTACCCCAGCCCCGTGGTTCCCTTCTCCCTGACATTGTTACCCCAGCCCCGAGGTTCCCTTCTCCCTGACATTGTTACCACTGCCCTGAGGTTCCCTTCTCCCTGACATTGTTACCCCAGCCCCGAGGTTCCCTTTTCCTGACATTGTTACCCCATCCCCGAGGTTCCCTTCTGCCTGACACTGTTACCCCAGCCCCGAGGTTCCCTTTTCCCGAACACTGTTCCCCCAAACCTGAGGTTCCCTTCTCCCTGACACTGTTACCCCAGCCCCAAGGTTCCCTTCTCCCTGAGACTGTTACACCGGCCCCGAGGTTCCCTTTTCCCTGACACTGTTACACCAGCCCCGAGTATCCCTTCTCCCTGACACTGTTACCCCAGCCCCGTGGTTCCCTTCCCCCTGACACTGTTACCCCAGCCCCAAGGTTCCCTTCTCCCTGACATTGTAACCCCGGCCCCGAGGTTCCCTTCTCCCTAACATTGTTACCCCAGCCCCAAGGTTCTCTTCTTCCTGACATTGTTAACCCAGCCCCGAGGTTCCCTTCTCCCTGACATTATTACCCCAGCCCCGAGGTTCCCTTCTCTCTGACAGTATTATCCGGGCCCCGAGGTTCCCTTCTCCCTGACACTGTTACCCCAGCCCCGAGGTTCCATTCTCCGTGATACTGTTACCCCAGCCCCTAGTTCGCCTTCCCCCTGGCACCGTTACCCCCGCCCCGAGGTTCACTTCCCTCTGACATCTTTTCTCCAGACCCGAGGTTCCCTTCTCCCTGACATTGTTACCCCAGCCCTGAGGTTCCCTTCTCTCTGACACTGTTACTCCAGCCCCGAGGTTCCCTTCTCACTGACACTGTTACCCCTGCCCCGAGGTTCCCTTCTCCCTGACATTATTACCGCAACAGCGTGGTTCCCTTCTCCCTGACACTGTTACTCCAGCCCCGAGGTTCCCTTCTCCCTGACACTGTTACCCCAGCCCCGAGTTTCCCTTCTCTCTGACAATGTTACCCCAGCCCCGAGGTTCCCTTCTCCCTGACACTGTTATCCCAGCCCCGAGGTTCCCTTCCCCCTGTTCACTGTTACCCCAGCCCCGAGGTTCCCTTCTCCCTGACACGGTTACCCCAGCCCCGACGTTCCCTTCTCCCTGACACTGGTACCCAAGCCCCAAGGTTCCCTTCTCCCTGACACTGTTACCACAGCCCCGAGGTTCCCTTCTCCATGACACTGTCACCCCAGCCATGAGGTTCCCTTCTCCCTGACACTGTTACCCCAGCCCCGAGGTTCCCTTCTCTCTGACATTGTTACCCCAGCCCCGAGGTTCCCTTCTGCCTGACACTGTTACCCCAGCCCCGAGGTTCCCTTTTCCCGGACACTGTTCCCCCAAACCTGAGGTTCCCTTCTCCCTGACACTGTTACCCCAGCCCCGAGGTTCCCTTCTCCCTGAGACTGTTACACCGGCCCCGAGGTTCCCTTCTCCCTGACACTGTTACCCCAGCCCCGAGTATCCCTTCTCCCTGACACTGTTACCCCAGCCCCGTGGTTCCCTTCCCCCTGACACTGTTACCCCAGCCCCAAGGTTCCCTTCTCCCTGACATTGTAACCCCGGCCCCGAGGTTCCCTTCTCCCTAACATTGTTACCCCAGCCCCGAGGTTCTCTTCTCCCTGACATTGTTAACCCAGCCCCGAGGTTCCCTTCTCCCTGACATTATTACCCCAGCCCCGAGGTTCCCTTCTCTCTGACAGTATTATCCGGGCCCCGAGGTTCCCTTCTCCCTGACACAGTTACCCCAGCCCCGAGGTTCCATTCTCCGTGATACTGTTACCCCAGCCCCTAGGTCGCCTTCCCCCTGGCACATTTACCCCCGCCCCGAGGTTCACTTCCCTCTGACATCTTTTCTCCAGACCCGAGGTTCCCTTCTCCCTGACATTGTTACCCCAGCCCCGGGGTTCCCTTCTCTCTGACACTGTTACTCCAGCCCCGAGGTTCCCTTCTCACTGACACTGTTACCCCTGCCCCGAAGTTCCCTTCTCCCTGACATTATTACCGCAACAGCGTGGTTCCCTTCTCCCTGACACTGTTACCCCAGCCCCGAGGTTCCCATCTCCCTGACACTGTTACCCCAGCCCCGAGTTTCCCTTCTCTCTGACAATGTTACCCCAGCCCCGAGGTTCCCTTCTCCCTGACACTGTTACCCCAGCCCCGATTTTCCCTTCTCCCTGACATTGATACCCCGGCCTCGAGGTTCCCTTCTCCCTAACATTGTTACCCCAGCCCCGAGGTTCTCTTCTCCCTGACATTGTTAACCTCGCCCCGAGGTTCCCTTCTCCTTGACATTATTACCCCCGCCCCGAGGTTCCCTTCTCTCTGACAGTCTTCTCCGGGCCCCGAGGTTCCCTTCTCCCTGACACTGTTAGCCCAGCCCCGAGGTTCCATTCTCCCTGATACTGTTACCCCAGCCCCTATGTCGCCTTCTCCCTGGCACCGTTACCCCAGCCCCGAAGTTCACTTCCCTCTGACATTTTTTCTACAGACCCGAGGTTCCCTTCTCCCTGACATTGTTACCCCAGCCCCGAGGTTCCCTTCTCTCTGACACTGTTACTCCAGCCCAGAGGTTCCCTTCTCCCTGACACTGTTACCGCAGCCCCGAGGTTCCCTTCTCCCTGACATTGTTACCGCAACCCCGTGGTTCCCTTCTCCCTGACACTGTTACCCCAGCCCCGAGTTTCCCTTCACACTGACACTGTTACCCCAGCCCCGAGTTTCCCTTCTCTCTGACAATGTTGCCCCTGCCCCGAGGTTCCCTTCTCCCTGACACTGTTATACCAGCCCCGAGGTTCCCTTCCCCCTGTTCACTGTTACCCCAGCCCCGACGTTTACTTCTCCCTGACACTGGTACCCCAGCCCCAAGGTTCCCTTCTCCCTGACACTGTTACCCCAGCCCCGAGGTTCCCTTCTCCCTGACACTGTCACTCCAGCCCCGAGGTTCCCTTCTCCCTGACACTGTTACCCCAGCCCCGAGGTTCCCTTCTCTCTGACACTTTTACCCCAGCCCCGAGGTTCCCTTCTCCCTGACACTGTTACCCCAGCCCCGAGTTTCCCTACTCCCTGACACGGTTACCCCAGCCCCGTGCTTGCCTTCTCCCTGACACTGTTACCCCAGCCCCAAGGTTCCCTTATCCCTGACACTGTTACATCAGCCCCGAGGTTCCCTTCTCCCTGACACTGTCACCCCAGCCCCGAGGTTCCCTTCTCCCTGACACTGTTACCCCAGCCCCGAGGTTCCCTTCTCTCTGACACTTTTACCCCAGCCCCGAGGTTCCCTTCTCCCTGACACTGTTACCCCAGCCCCGAGTTTCCCTTCTCCCTGACACGGTTACCGCAGCCCCGTACTTCCCCTCACCCTGACACTGTTACCCCAGCCCCAAGGGTCCCGTCTCCCTGACACTGTTACACCAGCCCCGAGGTTCCCTTTTCCCTGACACTGTTACCCCAGCCCCGAGGTTCCTTTCTCACTGACACTGTTACCCCAGCTCCGAGGATCCCTTCTCCCTGACACTGTTACCCCAGCCCCGAGGTTCCCTTCTCACTGACACTGTTACCCCAGCCCCGAGGTTCCCTTCTCCCTGACACTGTTACCGCAGCCCCGAGGTTCCCTTCTCACTGACACTGTTACCCCAGCCCCGAGTTTCCCCTCTCTCTGACACTTTTACACTAGTCCCGAGGTTCCCTTCTCCCTGACGCTGTTACCCCAGACACGAGGTTCCCTTCTCCCTGACACTGTTACCCCAGCCCCGTGGTTCCCTTCTCCCTGACATTGTTACCCCAGCCCCGAGGTTCCCTTCTCCCTGACATTGTTACCACTGCCCTGAGGTTCCCTTCTCCCTGACATTGTTACCCCAGCCCCGAGGTTCCCTTTTCCTGACATTGTTACCCCATCCCCGAGGTTCCCTTCTGCCTGACACTGTTACCCCAGCCCCGAGGTTCCCTTTTCCCGGACACTGTTCCCCCAAACCTGAGGTTCCCTTCTCCCTGACACTGTTACCCCAGCCCCAAGGTTCCCTTCTCCCTGAGACTGTTACACCGGCCCCGAGGTTCCCTTCTCCCTGACACTGTTACCCCAGCCCCGAGTATCCCTTCTCCCTGACACTGTTACCCCAGCCCCGTGGTTCCCTTCCCCCTGACACTGTTACCCCAGCCCCAAGGTTCCCTTCTCCCTGACATTGTAACCCCGGCCCCGAGGTTCCCTTCTCCCTAACATTGTTACCCCCAGCCCCAAGGTTCTCTTCTTCCTGACATTGTTAACCCAGCCCCGAGGTTCCCTTCTCCCTGACATTATTACCCCAGCCCCGAGGTTCCCTTCTCTCTGACAGTATTAACCGGGCCCCGAGGTTCCCTTCTCCCTGACACTGTTACCCCAGCCCCGAGGTTCCATTCTCCGTGATACTGTTACCCCAGCCCCTAGGTCGCCTTCCCCCTGGCACCGTTACCCCCGCCCCGAGGTTCACTTCCCTCTGACATCTTTTCTCCAGACCCGAGGTTCCCTTCTCCCTGACATTGTTACCCCAGCCCCGAGGTTCCCTTCTCTCTGACACTGTTACTCCAGCCCCGAGGTTCCCTTCTCACTGACACTGTTACCCCTGCCCCGAGGCTCCCTTCTCCCTGACATTATTACCGCAACAGCGTGGTTCCCTTCTCCCTGACACTGTTACCCCAGCCCCGAGTTCCCTTCTCCCTGACACTGTTACCCCAGCCCCGAGTTTCCCTTCTCTCTGACAATGTTACCCCAGCCCCGAGGTTCCCTTCTCCCTGACACTGTTATCCCAGCCCCGAGGTTCCCTTCCCCCTGTTCACTGTTACCCCAGCCCCGAGGTTCCCTTCTCCCTGACACTGTTACCCCAGCCCCGACGTTCCCTTCTCCCTGACACTGGTACCCAAGCCCCAAGGTTCCCTTCTCCCTGACACTGTTACCCCAGCCCCGAGGTTCCCTTCTCCCTGACACTGTCACCCCAGCCATGAGGTTCCCTTCTCCCTGACACTGTTACCCCCAGCCCCGAGGTTCCCTTCTCTCTGACATTGTTACCCCAGCCCCGAGGTTCCCTTCTGCCTGACACTGTTACCCCAGCCCCGAGGTTCCCTTTTCCCGGACACTGTTCCCCCAAACCTGAGGTTCCCTTCTCCCTGACACTGTTACCCCAGCCCCGAGGTTCCCTTCTCCCTGAGACTGTTCCACCGGCCCCGAGGTTCCCTTCTCCCTGACACTGTTACCCCCCGCCCCGAGTATCCCTTCTCCCTGACACTGTTACCCCAGCCCCGTGGTTCCATTCCCCCTGACACTGTTACCCCAGCCCCAAGGTTCCCTTCTCCCTGACATTGTAACCCCGGCCCCGAGGTTCCCTTCTCCCTAACATTGTTACCCCAGCCCCGAGGTTCTCTTCTCCCTGACATTGTTAACCCAGCCCCGAGGTTCCCTTCTCCCTGACATTATTACCCCAGCCCCGAGGTTCCCTTCTCTCTGACAGTATTATCCGGGCCCCGAGGTTCCCTTCTCCCTGACACAGTTACCCCAGCCCCGAGGTTCCATTCTCCGTGATACTGTTACCCCAGCCCCTAGGTCGCCTTCCCCCTGGCACCGTTACCCCCCGCCCCGAGGTTCACTTCCCTCTGACATCTTTTCTCCAGACCCGAGGTTCCCTTCTCCCTGACATTGTTACCCCAGCCCCGAGGTTCCCTTCTCTCTGACACTGTTACTCCAGCCCCGAGGTTCCCTTCTCACTGACACTGTTACCCCTGCCCCGAGGTTCCCTTCTCCCTGACATTATTACCGCAACAGCGTGGTTCCCTTCTCCCTGACACTGTTACCCCAGCCCCGAGGTTCCCTTCTCCCTGACACTGTTACCACAGCCCCGAGTTTCCCTTCTCTCTGACAATGTTACCCCAGCCCCGAGGTTCCCTTCTCCCTGACACTGTTATCCCAGCCCCGAGGTTCCCTTCCCCCTGTTCACTGTTACCCCAGCCCCGAGGTTCCCTTCTCCCTGACACTGTTACAACAGCCCCGACGTTCCCTTCTCCCTGACACTGGTACCCAAGCCCCAAGGTTCCCTTCTCCCTGACACTGTTACCCCAGCCCCGAGGTTACCTTCTCCCTGACACTGTCACCCCAGCCATGAGGTTCCCTTCTCCCTGACAGTTACCCCAGCCCCGAGGTTCCCTTCTCTCTGACACTTTTACCCCAGCCCCGAGGTTCCCTTCTCCCTGACACTGTTACCCCAGCCCCGAGTTTCCCTTCTCCCTGACACGGTTACCCCAGCCCCGTGCTTCCCTTCTCCCTGACACTGTTACCCCAGCCCCAAGGTTCCCTTCTCCCTGACACTGTTACACCAGCCCCAAGGTTCCCTTCTCCCTGACACTGTTACCCCAGCCCCGAGGTTCCCTTCTCACTGACACTGTTACCCCAGCTCCAACGTTCCCCTCTCTCTGACACTTTTACACTAGTCCCGAGGTTCCCTTCTCCCTGACACTGTTACCCCAGCCCCGAGTTTCCCTACTCCCTGACACGGTTACCCCAGCCCCGTGCTTCCCTTCTCCCTGACACTGTTACCCCAGCCCCAAGGTTCCCTTATCCCTGACACTGTTACATCAGCCCCGAGGTTCCCTTCTCCCTGACACTGTCACCCCAGCCCCGAGGTTCCCTTCTCCCTGACACTGTTACCCCAGCCCCGAGGTTCCCTTCTCTCTGACACTTTTACCCCAGCCCCGAGGTTCCCTTCTCCCTGACACTGTTACCCCAGCCCCGAGTTTCCCTTCTCCCTGACACGGTTACCGCAGCCCCGTACTTCCCCTCACCCTGACACTGTTACCCCAGCCCCAAGGTTCCCTTCTCCCTGACACTGTTACACCAGCCCCGAGGTTCCCTTCTCCCTGACACTGTTACCCCAGCCCTGAGGTTCCCTTCTCACTGACAGTATTACCCCAGCTCCGAGGTTCCCCTCTCTCTGACACTTTTACACTAGTCCCGAGGTTCCCTTCTCCATGACGCTGTTACCCCAGACACGAGGATCCCTTCTCCATGACATTGTTACCCCAGCCCCGAAATTCCCTTCTCCCCGACACTGTTACCCCAGCCCCAAGGGTCCCGTCTCCCTGACATTGTTACAACAGCCCCGAGGTTCCCTTTTCCCTGACACTGTTACCCCAGCCCCGAGGTTCCTTTCTCACTGACACTGTTACCCCAGCTCCGAGGATCCCTTCTTCCTGACACTGTTACCCCAGCCCCGAGGTTCCCTTCTCACTGACACTGTTACCCCAGCCCCGAGGTTCCCTTCTCACTGACACTGTTACCCCAGCCCCGAGTTTCCCCTCTCTCTGACCCTTTTACACTAGTCCCGAGGTTCCCTTCTCCCTGACGCTGTTACCCCAGACACGAGGTTCCCTTCTCCCTGACACTGTTACCCCAGCCCCGTGGTTCCCTTCTCCCTGACATTGTTACCCCAGCCCCGAGGTTCCCTTCTCCCTGACATTGTTACCACTGCCCTGAGGTTCCCTTCTCCCTGACATTGTTACCCCAGCCCCGAGGTTCCCTTTTCCTGACATTGTTACCCCATCCCCGAGGTTCCCTTCTGCCTGACACTGTTACCCCAGCCCCGAGGTTCCCTTTTCCCGAACACTGTTCCCCCAAACCTGAGGTTCCCTTCTCCCTGACACTGTTACCCCAGCCCCAAGGTTCCCTTCTCCCTGAGACTGTTACACCGGCCCCGAGGTTCCCTTTTCCCTGACACTGTTACACCAGCCCCGAGTATCCCTTCTCCCTGACACTGTTACCCCAGCCCCGTGGTTCCCTTCCCCCTGACACTGTTACCCCAGCCCCAAGGTTCCCTTCTCCCTGACATTGTAACCCCGGCCCCGAGGTTCCCTTCTCCCTAACATTGTTACCCCAGCCCCAAGGTTCTCTTCTTCCTGACATTGTTAACCCAGCCCCGAGGTTCCCTTCTCCCTGACATTATTACCCCAGCCCCGAGGTTCCCTTCTCTCTGACAGTATTAACCGGGCCCCGAGGTTCCCTTCTCCCTGACACTGTTACCCCAGCCCCGAGGTTCCATTCTCCGTGATACTGTTACCCCAGCCCCTAGGTCGCCTTCCCCCTGGCACCGTTACCCCCCGCCCCGAGGTTCACTTCCCTCTGACATCTTTTCTCCAGACCCGAGGTTCCCTTCTCCCTGACATTGTTACCCCAGCCCCGAGGTTCCCTTCTCTCTGACACTGTTACTCCAGCCCCGAGGTTCCCTTCTCACTGACACTGTTACCCCTGCCCCGAGGTTCCCTTCTCCCTGACATTATTACCGCAACAGCGTGGTTGCCTGCTCCCTGACACTGTTACCCCAGCCCCGAGTTCCCTTCTCCCTGACACTGTTACCCCAGCCCCGAGTTTCCCTTCTCTCTGACAATGTTACCCCAGCCCCGAGGTTCCCTTCTCCCTGACACTGTTATCCCAGCCCCGAGGTTCCCTTCCCCCTGTTCACTATTACCCCAGCCCCGAGGTTCCCTTCTCCCTGACACTGTTACCCCAGCCCCGACGTTCCCTTCTCCCTGACACTGGTACCCAAGCCCCAAGGTTCCCTTCTCCCTGACACTGTTACCCCAGCCCCGAGGTTCGCTTCTCCCTGACACAGTCACCCCAGCCATGAGGTTCCCTTCTCCCTGACACTGTTACCCCAGCCCCGAGGTTCCCTTCTCTCTGACATTGTTACCCCAGCCCCGAGGTTCCCTTCTGCCTGACACTGTTACCCCAGCCCCGAGGTTCCCTTTTCCCGGACACTGTTCCCCCAAACCTGAGGTTCCCTTCTCCCTGACACTGTTACCCCAGCCCCGAGGTTCCCTTCTCCCTGAGACTGTTCCACCGGCCCCGAGGTTCCCTTCTCCCTGACACTGTTACCCCAGCCCCGAGTATCCCTTCTCCCTGACACTGTTACCCCAGCCCCGTGGTTCCATTCCCCCTGACACTGTTACCCCAGCCCCAAGGTTCCCTTCTCCCTGACATTGTAACCCCGGCCCCGAGGTTCCCTTCTCCCTAACATTGTTACCCCAGCCCCGAGGTTCTCTTCTCCCTGACATTGTTAACCCAGCCCCGAGGTTCCCTTCTCCTGACATTATTACCCCAGCCCCGAGGTTCCCTTCTCTCTGACAGTATTATCCGGGCCCCGAGCTTCCCTTCTCCCTGACACTGTTACCCCAGCCCCGAGGTTCCATTCTCCGTGATACTGTTACCCCAGCCCCAAGGTCGCCTTCCCCCTGGCACCGTTACCCCCGCCCCGAGGTTCACTTCCCTCTGACATCTTTTCTCCAGACCCGAGGTTCCCTTCTCCCTGACATTGTTACCCCAGCCCCGAGGTTCCCTTCTCTCTGACACTGTTACTCCAGCCCCGAGGTTCCCTTCTCACTGACACTGTTACCCCTGCCCCGAGGTTCCCTTCTCCCTGACATTATTACCGCAACAGCGTGGTTCCCTTCTCCCTGACACTGTTACCCCAGCCCCGAGGTTCCCTTCTCCCTGACACTGTTACCACAGCCCCGGGTTTCCCTTCTCTCTGACAATGTTACCCCAGCCCCGAGGTTCCCTTCTCCCTGACACTGTTATCCCAGCCCCGAGGTTCCCTTCCCCCTGTTCACTGTTACCCCAGCCCCGAGGTTCCCTTCTCCCTGACACTGTTACCACAGCCCCGACGTTCCCTTCTCCCTGACACTGGTACCCAAGCCCCAAGGTTCCCTTCTCCCTGACACTGTTACCCCAGCCCCGAGGTTACCTTCTCCCTGACACTGTCACCCCAGCCATGAGGTTCCCTTCTCCCTGACAGTTACCCCAGCCCCGAGGTTCCCTTCTCTCTGACATTTTTACCCCAGCCCTGAGGTTCCCTTCTCCCTGACACTGTTACCCCAGCCCCGAGTTTCCCTTCTCCCTGACACGGTTACCCCAGCCCCGTGCTTCCCTTCTCCCTGACACTGTTACCCCAGCCCCAAGGTTCCCTTCTCCCTGACACTGTTACACCAGCCCCAAGGTTCCCTTCTCCCTGACACTGTTACCCCAGCCCCGAGGTTCCCTTCTCACTGACACTGTTACCCCAGCTCCAACGTTCCCCTCTCTCTGACACTTTTACACTAGTCCCGAGGTTCCCTTCTCCCTGACGCTGTTACCGCAGACACGAGGTTCCCTTCTCCATGACACTGTTACCCCAGACCCGAAATTCCCTTATCCCTGACACTGTTACCCCAGCCCCGAGGTTCCCTTCTCTCTGACATTGTTTTCCCAGCCCCGAGGTTCCCTTCTCCCTGACACTGTTACCCCAGCCCCGAGCGTCCCTTCTCTCTGACATTGTTGCCAAAACCCGAATTTCCCTTCTGCCTGACACTGTTACCCCAGCCCCGAGCGTCCCTTCTCTCTGACACTGTTACCCCAGCCCCGAGGTTCCCTTCTCCCTGACACTGTTACCCCAGCCCCGAGGTTCCTTCTCCCTGACACTGTTACCCCAGCCCCGAGGTTCCCTTCTCCCTGACACTGTTACCCCAACCCCGATGTTCCGTCTCCCTGACAGTGTTACCCCAGCCCTGATTTTCTCTTCTCCCTGACACTGTGACCCCAGCCCTGAGGTTCCCTTCTCCCTGACACTGTCACCACAGCCCCGAGGATCCCTTCCCCCTGACATTATTACCACAGCCCCGAGGTTCCTTCTCCCTCACATTGTTACCCCAGCCCCGAGGTTCCCTTCTCCCTGACACTGTGACCCCAGCCCCGAGGTTAACTTCTCACTGACACTGTTACCCCAGCCCCGAGGATCCCTTCTCACTGACACTGTTACCCCAGCTCCGACATTCCCCTCTCTCTGACACTTTTACACTAGTCCCGAGGTTCCCATCTCCCTGACGCTGTTACTCCAGACACGAGGTTCCCTTCTCCATGACACTGTTACCCCAGCCCCGTGGTTCCCTTCCCCCTGACACTGTTACCCAGCCCCAAGGTTCCCTTCTCCCTGACACTGTTACCCAAACCCCGACATTCCCATCTCCCTGACACTGTTACCCCAGCCCCGAGGTTCCCTTCTCTCTGACACTGTTACTCCAGCCCCAAGGTTCCATTCTCCCTGACACTGTTACCGCAGCCCCGAGGTTCCCTTCTCCCTGACATTGTTACCGCAATCCCGTGGTTCCCTTCTCCCTGACACTGTTACCCCAGCCCCGAGGTTCCCTTCACCCTGACACTGTTACCCCAGCCCCGAGTTTCCCTTCTCTCTGACAATGTTACCCCTGCCCCGAGCTTCCTTCTCCCTGACACTGTTATCCCAGCCCCGAGGTTCCCTGCCCCTGTTCAGGGTTACCCCAGCCCCGAGGTTCCCTTCTCCCTGACACTGTTACCCCAGCCCCGACGTTCACTTCTCCCTGACACTGGTACCCCCAGCCCCAAGGTTCCCTTCTCCCTGACACTGTTACCCCAGCCCCGAGGATCCCTTCTCCCTGACATTGTTACCACAGCCCCGAGGTTCCTTCTCCCTCACATTGTTACTCCAGCCCCGAGGTTCCTTTCTCCCTGACACTGTGACCCCAGCCCCGAGGTTCCCTTCTCACTGACACTGTCACCCCAGGCCCGAGGTTCCCTTCTCCCTGACACTGTCACCCCAGGCCCGAGGTTCCCTTCTCCCTGACACTGTTACCCCAGCCCCGAGGTTCCCTTCTCTCTGACACTTTTATCCCAGCCCCGAGGTTCCCTTCTCCCTGACACTGTTACCCCAGCCCCGAGTTTCCCTTCTCCCTGACACGGTTACCCCAGCCCCGTGCTTCCCTTCTCCCTGACACTGTTACCCCAGCTCCAAGGTTCCCTTCTCCATGACACTGTTACACCAGCCCCGAGGTTCCCTTCTCCCTGACACTGTTATCCCAGCCCCGAGTTTCCCTTCCCCTGTTCAGGGTTACCCCAGCCCCGAGGTTCCCTTCTCCCTGACACTGTTACCTCAGCCCCGACGTTCACTTCTCCCTGACACTGGTACCCCAGCCCCAAGGTTCCCTTCTCCCTGACACTGTTACCCCAGCCCCGAGGTTCCCTTCTCCCTGACACTGTCACCCCAGGCCCGAGGTTCCCTTCTCCCTGACACTGTTACCCCAGCCCCGAGGTTCCCTTCTCTCTGACACTTTTACCCCAGCCTCGAGGTTCCCTTCTCCCTGACACTGTTACCCCAGCCCCGAGTTTCCCTTCTCCCTGACACGGTTACCCCAGCCCCGTGCTTCCCTTCTCCCTGACACTGTTACCCCAGCCCTAAGGTTCCCTTCTCCATGACACTGTTACACCAGCCCCGAGGTTCCCTTCTCCCTGACACTGTTACCCCAGCCCCGAGCGTCCCTTCTCTCTGACATTGTTACCCAAACCCGAATTTCCCTTCTCACTGACAGTGTTACCCCAGCTCCGAGGTTCCCTTCTCTCTGACACTTTTACACTAGTCCCGAGGTTCCCTTCTCCCTGACGCTGTTACCCCAGACACGAGGTTCCCTTCTCCATGACATTGTTACCCCAGCCCAGAAATTCCCTTCTCCCTGACACTGTTACCCCAGCCCCAAGGTTCCCTTCTCCCTGACACTGTTACCCAAGCCCCGAGGTTCCTTCTCCCTGACAGTGTTACCCCAGCCCCGATGTTCTCTTCTCCCTGACACTGTTACCCCAGCCCTGAGGTTCCCTTCTCCCTGACACTGTTACCCCAGCCCCGAGGATCCCTTCCCCCTGTCATTATTACCACAGCCCCGAGGTTCCTTCTCCCTCACATTGTTACCCCAGCCCCGAGGTTCCCTTCTCGCTGACACTGTTACCCCAGCCCCGAGGTTAACTTCTCACTGACACTGTTACCCCAGCCCCGAGGATCCCTTCTCACTGACACTGTTACCCAAGCCCCGACATTCCCATCTCCCTGACACTGTTACCCCAGACACGAGGTTCCCTTCTCCATGACACTGTTACCCCAGCCCCGTGGTTCCCTTCCCCCTGACACTGTTACCCAGCCCCAAGGTTCCCTTCTCCCTGACACTGTTACCCAAGCCCCGACATTCCCATCTCCCTGACACTGTTACCCCAGCCCCGATGTTCCCTTCTCCCTGACATTGTTACCCCGGCCCCGAGGTTCCCTTCTCCCTAACATTGTTACCCCAGCCCCAAGGTTCTCTTCTCCCTGACATTGTTAACCCAGCCCCGAGGTTCCCTTCTCCCTCACATTATTACCCCCGCCCCGAGGGTCCCTTCTCTCTGACAGTCTTATCCGGGCCCCGAGGTTCCCTTCTCCCTGACACTGTGACCCCAGCCCCGAGGTTCCATTCTCCCTGATACTGTTACCCCAGCCCTGATGTCGCCTTCTCCCTGGCACCGTTACCCCAGCCCCGAGGTTCACTTCCCTCTGACAATTTTTCTCCAGACCCGAGGTTCCCTTCTCCCTGACATTGTTACCCCAGCCCCGAGGTTCGCTTCTCTCTGACACTGTTACTCCAGCCCCAAGGTTCCCTTCTCCCTGACACTGTTACCGCAGCCCCGAGGTTCCCTTCTCCCCGACATTGTTACCGCAACCCCGTGGTTCCCTTCTCCCTGACACTGTTACCCCAGCCCCGAGGTTCCCTTCACCCTGACACTGTTACCCCAGCCCCGAGTTTCCCTTCTCTCTGACAATGTTACCCCTGCCCCGAGGTTCCCTTCTCCCTGACACTGTTATCCCAGGCCCGAGGTTCCCTTCCCCCTGTTCAGGGTTACCCCAGCCCCGAGGTTCCCTTCTCCCTGACACTGTTACCCCAGCCCCGACGTTCACTTCTCCCTGACACTGGTACCCCAGCCCCAAGGTTCCCTTCTCCCTGACACTGTTACCCCAGCCCCAAGGTTCCCTTCTCCCTGACACTGTTACCCAAGCCCCGACATTCCCATCTCCCTGACACTGTTACCCCAGCCCCGATGTTCCCTTCTCCCTGACATTGTTACCCCCGGCCCCGAGGTTCCCTTCTCCCTAACATTGTTACCCCAGCCCCAAGGTTCTCTTCTCCCTGACATTGTTAACCCAGCCCCGAGGTTCCCTTCTCCCTGACATTATTACCCCCGCCCCGAGGTTCCCTTCTCTCTGACAGTCTTATCCGGGCCCCGAGGTTCCCTTCTCCCTGACACTGTTACCCCAGCCCCGAGGTTCCATTCTCCCTGATACTGTTACCCCAGCCCTGATGTCGCCTTCTCCCTGGCACCGTTACCCCAGCCCCGAGGTTCACTTCCCTCTGACATTTTTTCTCCAGACCCGAGGTTCCCTTCTCCCTGACATTGTTACCCCAGCCCCGAGGTTCACTTCTCTCTGACACTGTTACTCCAGCCCCAAGGTTCCCTTCTCCCTGACACTGTTACCGCAGCCCCGAGGTTCCCTTCTCCCTGACATTGTTACCGCAACCCCGTGGTTCCCTTCTCCCTGACACTGTTACCCCAGCCCCGAGGTTCCCTTCACCCTGACACTGTTACCCCAGCCCCGAGTTTCCCTTCTCTCTGACAATGTTACCCCTGCCCCGAGGTTCCCTTCTCCCTGACACTGTTATCCCAGGCCCGAGGTTCCCTTCCCCCTGTTCAGGTTTACCCCAGCCCCGAGGTTCCCTTCTCCCTGACACTGTTACCCCAGCCCCGACGTTCACTTCTCCCTGACACTGGTACCCCAGCCCCAAGGTTCCCTTCTCCCTGACACTGTTACCCCAGCCCCGAGGTTCCCTTCTCCCTGACACTGTCACCCCAGCACCGAGGTTTCCTTCTGCCTGACACTGTTACCCCAGCCCCGAGGTTCCCTTCTCTCTGACACTTTTACCCCAGCCCCGAGGTTCCCTTCTCCCTGACACTGTTACCCCAGCCCCGAGTTTCCCTTCTCCCTGACACGGTTACCCCAGCCCCGTGCTTCCCTTCTCCCTGACACTGTTACCCCAGCCCCAAGGTTCCCTTCTCCATGACACTGTTACACCAGCCCCGAGGATCCCTTCTCCCTGACACTGTTACCCCAGCCCCGAGGTTCCCTTCTCACTGACAGTGTTACCCCAGATCCGAGGTTCCCCTCTCTCTGACACTTTTACACTAGTCCCAAGGTTCCCTTCTCCCAGACGCTGTTACCCCAGACACGAGGTTCCCTTCTCCATGACATTGTTACCCCAGCCCAGAAATTCCATTCTCCCTGACACTGTTACCCCAGCCCCAAGGTTCCCTTCTCCCTGACACTGTTACCCCAGCCCCGAGGTTCCTTCTCCCTGACAGTGTTACCCCAGCCCCGATGTTCTCTTCTCCCTGACACTGTTACCCCAGCCCTGAGGTTCCCTTCTCCCTAACTGTTACCCCAGCCCCGAGGATCCCTTCCCCCTGACATTATTACCACAGCCCCGAGGTTCCTTCTCCCTCACATTGTTACCCCAGCCCCGAGGTTCCCTTCTCGCTGACACTGTTACCCCAGCCCCGAGGTTAACTTCTCACTGACACTGTTACCCCAGCCCCGAGGATCCCTTCTCACTGACACTGTTACCCCAGCTCCGACATTCCCCTCTCTCTGACACTTTCACGCTAGTCCCGAGGTTCCCATCTCCCTGACGCTGTTACCCCAGACACGAGGTTCCCTTCTCCATGACACTGTTACCCCAGCCCCGTGGTTCCCTTCCCCCTGACACTGTTACCCAGCCCCAAGGTTCCCTTCTCCCTGACACTGTTACCCAAGCCCCGACATTCCCATCTCCCTGACACTGTTACCCCAGCCCCGATGTTCCCTTCTCCCTGACATTGTTACCCCCGGCCCCGAGGTTCCCTTCTGCCTAACATTGTTACCCCAGCCCCAAGGTTCTCTTCTCCCTGACATTGTTAACCCAGCCCCGAGGTTCCCTTCTCCCTGACATTATTACCCCCGCCCCGAGGTTCCCTTCTCTCTGACAGTCTTATCCGGGCCCCGAGGTTCCCTTCTCCCTGACACTGTTACCCCAGCCCCGAGGTTCCATTCTCCCTGATACTGTTACCCAAGCCCCGATGTCGCCTTCTCCCTGGCACCGTTACCCCAGCCCCGAGGATCACTTCCCTCTGACATTTTTTCTCCAGACCCGAGGTTCCCTTCTCCCTGACATTGTTACCCCAGCCCCGAGGTTCCCTTCTCTCTGACACTGTTACTCCAGCCCCGAGGTTCCCTTCTCCCTGACACTGTTACCGCAGCCCCGAGGTTCCCTTCTCCCTGACATTGTTACCGCAACCCCGTGGATCCCTTCTCCCTGACACTGTTACCCCAGCCCCGAGGTTCCCTTCACCCTGACACTGTTACCCCAGCCCCGAGTTTCCCTTATCTCTGACAATGTTACCCCTGCCCCGAGGTTCCCTTCTCCCTGACACTGTTACCCCAGCCCCGACGTTCACTTCTCCCTGACACTGGTACCCCAGCCCCAATGTTCCCTTCTCCCTGACACTGTTACCCGAGCCCAGAGGTTCCCTTCTCCCTGACACTGTCACCCCAGCCCCGAGGTTCCCTTCTCCCTGACACTGTTACCCCAGCCCCGAGGTTCCCTTCTCTCTGACACTTTTACCCCAGCCCCGAGGTTCCCTTCTCCCTGTCACTGTTACCCCAGCCCCGAGTTTCCCTTCTCCCTGACACGGTTACCCCAGCCCCGTGCTTCCCTTCTCCCTGACACTGTTACCCCAGTCCCAAGGTTCCCTTCTCCATGACACTGTTACCCCGGCCCCGAGGTTCCCTTCTGCCTAACATTGTTACCCCAGCCCCAAGGTTCTCTTCTCCCTGACATTGTTAACCCAGCCCCGAGGTTCCCTTCTCCCTGACATTATTACCCCCGCCCCGAGGTTCCCTTCTCTCTGACAGTCTTATCCGGGCCCCGAGGTTCCCTTCTCCCTGACACTGTTACCCCAGCCCCGAGGTTCCATTCTCCCTGATACTGTTACCCAAGCCCCGATGTCGCCTTCTCCCTGGCACCGTTACCCCAGCCCCGAGGATCACTTCCCTCTGACATTTTTTCTCCAGACCCGAGGTTCCCTTCTCCCTGACATTGTTACCCCAGCCCCGAGGTTCCCTTCTCTCTGACACTGTTACTCCAGCCCCGAGGTTCCCTTCTCCCTGACACTGTTACCGCAGCCCCGAGGTTCCCTTCTCCCTGACATTGTTACCGCAACCCCGTGGATCCCTTCTCCCTGACACTGTTACCCCAGCCCCGAGGTTCCCTTCACCCTGACACTGTTACCCCAGCCCCGAGTTTCCCTTATCTCTGACAATGTTACCCCTGCCCCGAGGTTCCCTTCTCCCTGACACTGTTACCCCAGCCCCGACGTTCACTTCTCCCTGACACTGGTACCCCAGCCCCAATGTTCCCTTCTCACTGACACTGTTACCCGAGCCCAGAGGTTCCCTTCTCCCTGACACTGTCACCCCAGCCCCGAGGTTCCCTTCTCCCTGACACTGTTACCCCAGCCCCGAGGTTCCCTTCTCTCTGACACTTTTACCCCAGCCCCGAGGTTCCCTTCTCCCTGTCACTGTTACCCCAGCCCCGAGTTTCCCTTCTCCCTGACACGGTTACCCCAGCCCCGTGCTTCCCTTCTCCCTGACACTGTTACCCCAGTCCCAAGGTTCCCTTCTCCATGACACTGTTACACCAGCCCCAAGGTTCCGTTCTCCCTGACACTGTTACCCCAGCCCCGAGGTTCCCTTCTCACTGACAGTGTTACCCCAGCTCCGAGGTGCCCCTCTCTCTGACACTTTTACACTAGTCCCGAGGTTCCCTTCTCCCTGACGCTGTTACCCCAGACACGAGGTTCCCTTCTCCATGACATTGTTACCCCAGCCCAGAAATTCCCTTCTCCCTGACACTGTTACCCCAGCCCCAAGGTTCCCTTCTCCCTGACACTGGTACACCAGCCCCGAGGTTCCCTTCTCCCTGACACTGTTACCCCAGCCCCGAAGTTCCCTTCTCACTGACACTTTTACCCCAGCTCCGAGGTTCCCTTCTCCCTGACACTGTTACCCCAGCCCCGAGGTTCCCTTCTCTCTGGCACTGTTACCCGAGCCCCAAGGTTCCCTTCTCCCTGACATTGTTACCCCAGTCCCGAGGTTACATTTTCCCTAACACTGTTAACCCACCCCGATGTTCCCTTCTCCCTGACACTGTTACCCCAGCCACAAGGTTCCCTTCTCCCTGACACTGTTACCCCGGCCCCGAGGCTCCCTTCTCCCTTACATTGTTATCCCAGCCCCGAGTTTCCCTTCTCCCTGACACTGTTACCCAAGACCCAAGGTTCCCTTCTCCCTGACACTGTTACCCCAGCCCCGAGGTTCCCATCTCTCTGACTTTGTTACCCCAGCCCCGAGGTTCCTTCTCTCTCACATTGTTACCCCAGCCCCGAGGTTCCCTTCTCCCTGACACTGTTACCCCAGCCCCGAGGTTAACTTCTCACTGACACTGTTACCCCAGCCCCGAGGATCCCTTCTCACTGACACAGTTACCCCAGCTCCGACATTCCCCTCTCTCTGACACTTTTACACTAGTCCCGAGGTTCCCATCTCCCTGACGCTGTTACCCCAGACACGAGGTTCCCTTCTCCATGACACTGTTACCCCAGCCCCGTGGTTCCCTTCCCCCTGACACTGTTACCCAGCCCCAAGGTTCCCTTCTCCCTGACACTGTTACCCAAGCCCCGACATTCCCATCTCCCTGACACTGTTACCCCAGCCCCGATGTTCCCTTCTCCCTGACATTGTTACCCCGGCCCCGAGGTTCCCTTCTCCCTAACATTGTTACCCCAGCCCCAAGGTTCTCTTCTCCCTGACATTGTTAACCCAGCCCCGAGGTTCCCTTCTCCCTGACATTATTACCCCCGCCCCGAGGTTCCCTTCTCTCTGACAGTCTTATCCGGGCCCCGAGGTTCCCTTCTCCCTGACACTGTTACCCCAGCCCCGAGGTTCCATTCTCCCTGATACTGTTACCCCAGCCCCGATGTCGCCTTCTCCCTGACACCGTTACCCCAGCCCCGAGGTTCACTTCCCTCTGACATTTTTTCTCCAGACCCGAGGTTCCCTTCTCCCTGACATTGTTACCCCAGCCCCGAGGTTCCCTTCTCTCTGACACTGCTACTCCAGCCCCGAGGTTCCCTTCTCCCTGACAGTGTTACCGCAGCCCCGAGGTTCCCTTCTCCCTGACATTGTTACCGCAACCCCGTGGTTCCCTTCTCCCTGACACTGTTACCCCAGCCCCGAGGTTCCCTTCACCCTGACACTGTTACCCCAGCCCCGAGTTTCCCTTCTCTCTGACAATGTTACCCCTGCCCCGAGGTTCCCTTCTCCCTGACACTGTTACCCCAGCCCTGACGTTCACTTCTCCCTGACACTGGTACCCCAGCCCCAAGGTTCCCTTCTCCCTGACACTGTTACCCCAGCCCCGAGGTTCCCTTCCCCCTGACACTGTCACCCCAGCCCCGAGGTTCCCTTCTCCCTGACACTGTTACCCCAGCCCCGAGGTTCCCTTCTCTCTGACACTTTTACCCCAGCCCCGAGGTTCCCTTCTCCCTGACACTGTTACCCCAGCCCCGAGTTTCCCTTCTCCCTGACACGGTTACCCCAGCCCCGTGCTTCCCTTCTCCCTGACACTGTTACCCCAGCCCCAAGGTTCCCTTCTCCATGACACTGTTACACCAGCCCCGAGGTTCCCTTCTCCCTGACACTTTTACCCCAGCCCCGAGGTTCCCTTCTCACTGACAGTGTTACCCCAGCTCCGAGGTTCCCCTCTCTCTGACACTTTTACACTAGTCCCGAGGTTCCCTTCTCCCTGACGCTGTTACCCCAGACACGAGGTTCCCTTCACCATGACATTGTTACCCCAGCCCAGAAATTCCCTTCTCTCTGACACTGTTACCCCAGCCCCAATGTTCCCTTCTCCCTGACACTGTTACACCAGCCCCGAGGTTCCCTCCTCCCTGACACTGTTACCCCAGCCCCGAAGTTCCCTTCTCACTGACACTGTTACCCCAGCCCCGAGGTTCCCTTCTCACTGACACTGTTACCCCAGCCCCGAGGTTACCTTCTCCCTGACACTGTTACCACAGCCCCGAGGGTCCCTTCTCACTGACACTGTTACCCCAGCCCCGAGTTTCCCCTCTCTCTGACACTTTTACACTCGTCCCGAGGTTCCCTTCTCCCTGACGCTGTTACCCCAGACACGAGGTTCCCATCTCCCTGAAACTGTTACCCCAGCCCCGTGGTTCCCTTCTCCCTGACATTGTTACCCCAGCCCCGAGGTTCCCTTCTCCCTGACATTGTTACCCCTGCCCCGAGGTTCCCTTCTCCCTGACATTGTTACCCCAGCCCCGAGGTTCCCTTTTCCTGACATTGTTACCCCAGCCCCGAGGTTCCCTTCTCCCTAACACTGTTAACCAAGCCCCGAGGTTCCCTTTTCCCGGACACTGTTCCCCCAAACCTGAGGTTCCCTTCTCCCTGACACTGTTACCCCAGCCCCGAGGTTCCCTTCTCCCTGAGACTGTTACACCGGCCCCGTGGTTCCCTTCTCCCTGACACTGTTACCCCAGCCCCGAGTATCCCTTCTCCCTGACACCGTTACCCCAGCCCCGTGGTTCCCTTCCCCCTTACACTGTTACCCCAGCCCCAAGGTTCCCTTCTCCCTGACACTGTTACCCAAGCCCCGACATTCCCATCTCCCTGACACTGTTACCCCAGCCCCGATGTTCCCTTCTCCCTGACATTGCTACCCCGGCCCCGAGGTTCCCTTCTGCCTAACATTGTTACCCCAGCCCCAAGGTTCTCTTCTCCCTGACATTGTTAACCCAGCCCCGAGGTTCCCTTCTCCCTGACATTATTACCCCCGCCCCGAGGTTCCCTTCTCTCTGACTGTCTTATCCGGGCCCCGAGGTTCCCTTCTCGCTGACACTGATACCCCAGCCCCGAGGTTCCATTCTCCCTGATACTGTTACCCCCAGCCCCTATGTCGCCTTCTCCCTGGCACCGTTACCCCAGCCCCGAGGTTCACTTCCCTCTGACATTTTTTCTCCAGACCCGAGGTTTCCTTCTCCCTGACATTGTTACCCCAGCCCCGAGGTTCGCTTCTCTCTGACACTGTTACTCCAGCCCCGAGGTTCCCTTCTCCCAGACACTGTTACCGCAGCCCCGAGGTTCCCTTCTCCCTGACATTGTTACCGCAACCCCGTGGTTCCCTTCTCCCTGACACTGTTACCCCAGCCCCGAGGTTCCCTTCACCCTGACACTGTTACCCCAGCCCCGAGTTTCCCTTCTCTCTGACAATGTTACCCCTGCCCCGAGGTTCCCTTCTCCCTGACACTGTTATCCCAGCCCCGAGGTTCCCTTCCCCCTGTTCACTGTTACCCCAGCCCCGAGGTTCCCTTCTCCCTGACACTGTTACCCCAGCCCCGACGTTCACTTCTCCCTGACACTGGTACCCCAGCCCCAAGGTTCCCTTCTCCCTGACACTGTTACCCCAGCCCCGAGGTTCCCTTCTCCCTGACACTGTCACCCCAGCCCCGAGGTTCCCTTCTCCCTGACACTGTTACCCCAGCCCCGAGGTTCCCTTCTCTCTGACACTTTTACCCCAGCCCCGAGGTTCCCTTCTCGCTGACACTGTTACCCCAGCCCCGAGTTTCCCTTCTCCCTGACACGGTTACCCCAGCCCCGTGCTTCCCTTCTCCCTGACACTGTTACCCCAGCCCCAAGGTTCCCTTCTCCATGACACTGTTACACCAGCCCCGAGGTTCCCATCTCCCTGACACTGTTACCCCAGCCCCGAGGTTCCCTTCTCACTGACAGTGTTACCCCAGCTCCGAGGTTCCCCTCTCTCTGACACTTTTACACTAGTCCCGAGGTTCCCTTCTCCCTGACGCTGTTACCCCAGACACGAGGTTCCCTTCTCCATGACATTGTTACCCCAGCCCAGAAATTCCCTTCTCCCTGACACTGTTACCCCAGCCCCAAGGTTCCCTTCTCCCTGACACAGTTACACCAGCCCCGAGGTTCCCTTCTCCCTGACACTGTTACCCCAGCCCCGAGGTTCCCTTCTGACTGACACTGTTACCCCAGCTCCGAGGTTCCCTTCTCCCTGACACTGTTACCCCAGCCCCGAGGTTCCCTTCTCACTGACACTGTTACCCCAGCCCCGAGGTTGCCTTCTCCCTGAAACTGTTACCGCAGCCCCGAGGGTCCCTTCTCACTGACACTGTTACCCCAGCCCCGAGTTTCCCCTCTCTCTGACACTTTTACACTAGTCCCGAGGTTCCCGTCTCCCTGACGCTGTTACCCCAGACACGAGGTTCCCTTCTCCCTGACACTGTTACCCCAGCCCCGTGGTTCCCTTCTCCCTGACATTGTTACCCCAGCCCCGAGGTTCCCTTCTCCCTGACATTGTTACCCCTGCCCCGAGGTTCCCTTCTCCCTGACATTGTTACCCCAGCCCCGAGGTTCCCTTTTCCTGACATTGTTACCCCAGCCCCGAGGTTCCGTTCTCCCTGACACTGTTACCCCAGCCCCGAGGTTCCCTTTTCCCGGACACTGTTCCCCCAAACCTGAGGTTCCCTTCTCCCTGACACTGTTACCCCAGCCCCGAGGTTCCCTTCTCCCTGTGACTGTTACACCGGCCCCGAGGTTCCCTTCCCCCTGACACTGTTACCCCAGACACGAGTATCCCATCTCCCTGACACTGTTACCCCAGCCCCGTGGTTCCCTTCCCCCGGACACTGTTACCCCAGCCCCAAGGTTCCCTTCTCCCTGACACTGTTACCCAAGCCCCGACGTTCCCATCTCCCTGACACTGTTACCCCAGCCCCGTGGTTCCCTTCTCCCTGACACTGTTACCCCAGCCCCGAGTTTCCCTTCTCTCTGACAATGTTACCCCAGCCCCGAGGTTCCCTTCTCCCTGACACTGTTATCCCAGCCCCGAGGTTCCCTTCCCACTGTTCACTGTTACCCCAGCCCCGAGGTTCCCTTCTCCCTGACACTGTTACCCCAGCCCCGACGTTCCCTTCTCCCTGACACTGGTACCCAAGCCCCAAGGTTCCCTTCTCCCTGACACTGTTACCCCAGCCCCGAGGTTCCCTTCTCCCTGAGACTGTCACCCCAGCCATGAGGTTCCCTTCTCCCTGACACTGTTACCCCAGCCCCGAGGTTCCCTTCTCTCTGACACTTTTACCCCAGCCCCGAGGTTCCCTTCTCCCTGACACTGTTACCCCAGCCCCGAGTTTCCCCTCTCCCTGACACGGTTACCCCAGCCCCGTGCTTCCCTTCTCCCTGACACTGTTACCCCAGCCCCAAGGTTCCCTTCTCCGTGACACTGTTACACCAGACCCAAGGTTCCCTTCTCACTGACACTGTTACCCCAGCCCCAAGGTTCCCTTCTCACTGACACTGTTACCCCAGCTCCAACGTTCCCCTCTCTCTGACACTTTTACACTAGTCCCGAGGATCCCTTCTCCCTGACGCTGTTACCCCAGACACGAGGTTCCCTTCTCCATGACACTGTTACCCCAGACCCGAAATTCCCTTATCCCTGACACTGTTACCCCAGCCCCGAGGTTCCCTTCTCTCTGACATTGTTTTCCCAGACCCGAGGATCCCTTCTCCCTGACACTGTTACCCCAGCCCCGAGCGTCCCTTCTCTCTGACATTGTTACCCAAACCCGAATTTCCCTTCTGCCTGACACTGTTACCCCAGCCCCGAGCGTCCCTTCTCTCTGACACTGTTACCCCAGCCCCGAGGTTCCCTTCTCCCTGACACTGTTTCCCCAGCCCCGAGGTTCCTTCTCCCTGACACTTTTACCCCAGCCCCGAGGTTCCCTTCTCCCTGACACTGTTACCCCAGCCCCGAGGTTCCGTCTCCCTGACAGTGTTACCCCTGCCCCGATGTTCTCTTCTCCCTGACACTGTTACCCCAGCCCTGAGGTTCCCTTCTCCCTGACACTGTTACCCCAGCCCCGAGGATCCCTTCCCCCTGACATTATTACCACAGCCCCGAGGTTCCTTCTCCCTCACATTGTTACCCCAGCCCCGAGGTTCCCTTCTCCCTGACACTGTTACCCCCAGCCCCGAGGTTAACTTCTCACTGACACTGTTACCCCAGCCCCGAGGATCCCTTCTCACTGACACTGTTACCCCAGCTCCGACATTCCCCTCTCTCTGACACTTTTACACTAGTCCCGAGGTTCCCATCTCCCTGACGCTGTTACACCAGACACGAGGTTCCCATCTCCATGACACTGTTACCCCAGCCCCGTGGTTCCCTTCCCCCTGACACTGTTACCCAGCCCCAAGTTTCCCTTCTCCCTGACCCTGTTACCCAAGCACCGACATTCCCATCTCCCTGACACTGTTACCCCAGCCCCGATGTTCCCTTCTCCCTGACATTGTTACCCCGGCCCCGAGGTTCCCTTCTCCCTAACATTGTTACCCCAGCCCCAAGGTTCTCTTCTCCCTGACATTGTTAACCCAGCCCCGAGGTTCCCTTCTCCCTGACATTATTACCCCCGCCCCGAGGTTCCCTTCTCTCTGACAGTCTTATCCGGGCCCCGAGGTTCCCTTCTCCCTGACACTGTTACCCCAGCCCCGAGGTTCCATTCTCCCTGATACTGTTACCCCAGCCCCGATGTCGCCTTCTCCCTGGCACCGTTACCCCAGCCCCTTGGTTCACTTCCCTCTGACATTTTTTCTGCAGACCCGAGGTTCCCTTCTCCCTGACATTGTTAGCCAGCCCCGAGGTTGCCTTCTCTCTGACACTGTTACTCCAGCCCCAAGGTTCCCTTCTCCCTGACACTGTTACCGCAGCCCCGAGGTTCCCTTCTCCCCGACATTGTTACCGCAACCCCGTGGTTCCCTTCTCCCTGACACTGTTACCCCAGCCCCGAGGTTCCCTTCACACTGACACTGTTACCCCAGCCCCGAGTTTCGATCCTCTCTGACAATGTTACCCCTGCCCCGAGGTTCCCTTCTCCCTGACACTGTTATCCCAGCCCCGAGGTTCCCTTCCCCCTGTTCAGGGTTACCCCAGCCCCGAGGTTCCCTTATCATTGACACTGTTACCCCAGCCCCGAGGTTCACTTCTCCCTGACACTGGTACCCCAGCCCCAAGGTTCCCTTCTCCCTGACACTGTTACCCCAGCCCCGAGGTTCCCTTCTCCCTGACACTGTCACCCCAGCCCCGAGGTTCCCTTCTCCCTGACACTGTTACCCCAGCCCCGAGGTTCCCTTCTCTCTGACACTTTTACCCCAGCCCCGAGGTTCCCTTCTCCCTGACACTGTTACCCCAGCCCCGAGTTTCCCTTCTCCCTGACACGGTTACCCCAGCCCCGTGCTTCCCTTCTCCCTGACACTGTTACCCCAGCCCCAAGGGTCCCTTCTCCATGACACTGTTACACCAGCCCCGAGGTTCCCTTCTCCCTGACACTGTTACCCCAGCCCCGAGGTTCCCTTCTCACTGACAGTGTTACCCCAGCTCCGAGGTTCCCATCTCTCTGACACTTTTACACTAGTCCCGAGGTTCCCTTCTCCCTGACGCTGTTACCCCAGACACGAGGTTCCCTTCTCCATGACATTATTACCCCAGCCCAGAAATTCCCTTCTCACTGACACTGTTACCCCAGCCCCAAGGTTCCCTTCTCCCTGACACTGTTACCCCAGCCCCGAGGTTCCTTCTCCCTGACAGTGTTACCCCAGCCCCGATGTTCTCTGCTCCCTGACACTGTTACCCCAGCCCTGAGGTTCCCTTCTCCCTGACACTGTTACCCCAGCCCCGAGGATCCCTTCCCCCTGACATTATTACCACAGCCCCGAGGTTCCTTCTGCCTCACATTGTTACACCAGCCCTGAGGTTCCCTTCTCCCTGACACTCTTACCCCAGCCCCGAGGTTAACTTCTCACTGACACTGTTACCCCAGCCCCGAGGATCCCTTCTCACTGACACTGTTACACCAGCTCCGACATTCCCCTCTCTCTGACACTTTTACACTAGTCCCGAGGTTCCCATCTCCCTGACGCTGTTACCCCAGACACGAGGTTCCCTTCTCCATGACACTGTTACCCCAGCACCGTGGTTCCCTTCCCCCTGACACTGTTACCCAGCCCCAAGGTTCCCTTCTCCCTGACACTGTTACCCAAGCCCCGACATTCCCATCTCCCTGACACTGTTACCCCAGCCCCGATGTTCCCTTCTCCCTGACATTGTTACCCCGGCCCCGAGGTTCCCTTCTCCCTAACATTGTTACCCCAGCCCCAAGGTTCTCTTCTCCCTGACATTGTTAACCCAGCCCCGAGGTTCCCTTCTCCCTGACATTATTACCCCCGCCCCGAGGTTCCCTTCTCTCTGACAGTCTTATCCGGGCCCCGAGGTTCCCTTCTCCCTGACACTGTTACCCCAGCCCCGAGGTTCCATTCTCCCTGATACTGTTACCCCAGCCCCGATGTCGCCTTCTCCCTGGCACCGTTACCCCAGCCCCGAGGTTCACTTCCCTCTGACATTTTGTCTCCAGACCCGAGGTTCCCTTCTCCCTGACATTGTTACCCCAGCCCCGAGGTTCCCCTCTCTCTGACACTGTTACTCCAGCCCCAAGGTTCCCTTCTCCCTGACACTGTTACCGCAGACCCGAGGTTCCCTTCTCCCTGACACTGTTACCCCCAGCCCCGAGGTTCCCTTCACCCTGACACTGTTACCCCAGCCCCGATTTTCCCTTCTCTCTGACAATGTTACCCCTGCCCCGAGGTTCCCTTCTCCCTGACACTGTTATCCCAGCCCCGAGGTTCCCTTCCCCCTGTTCAGGGTTACCCCAGCCCCGAGGTTCCTTCTCCCTGACACTGTTACCCCAGCCCCGACGTTCACTTCTCCCTGACACTGTTACCCCAGCCCCAAGATTCCCTTCTCCCTGACAGTGTTACCCCAGGCCCGAGGTTCCCTTCTCCCTGACACTGTCACCCCAGCCCCGAGGTTCCCTTCTCCCTGACACTGTTACCCCAGCCCCGAGGTTCCCTTCTCTCTGACACTTTTACCCCAGCCCCGAGGTTCCCTTCTCCCTGACACTGTTACCCCAGCCCCGAGTTTCCCTTCTCCCTGACATGGTTACCCCAGCCCCGTGCTTCCCTTCTCCCTGACACTGTTACCCAGCCCCAAGGTTCCCTTCTCCATGACACTGTTACACCAGCCCCGAGGTTCCCTTCTCCCTGACACTGTTACCCCAGCCCCGAGGTTCCCTTCTCACTGACAGTGTTACCCCAGCTCCGAGGTTCCCCTCTCTCTGACACTTTTACACTAGTCCCGAGGTTCCCTTCTCCCTGACGCCGTTACCCCAGAAACGAGGTTCCCTTCTCCATGACATTGTTACCCCAGCCCAGAAATTCCCTTCTCCCTGACACTGTTACCCCAGCCCCAAGGTTCCCTTCTCCCTGACACTGTTACCCCAGCCCCGAGGTTCCTTCTCCCTGACAGTGTTACCCCAGCCCCGATGTTCTCTTCTCCCTGACACTGTTACCCCAGCCCTGAGGTTCCTTTCTCCCTGACACTGTTACCCCAGCCCCGAGGATCCCTTCCCCCTGACATTATTACCACAGCCCCGAGGTTCCTTCTCCCTCACATTGTTACCCCAGCCCCGAGGTTCCCTTTTCCCTGACATTATTACCCCCGCCCCGAGGTTCCCTTCTCTCTGACAGTCTTATCCGGGCCCCGAGGTTCCCTTCTCCCTGACACTGTTACCCCAGCCCCGAGGTTCCATTCTCCCTGATACTGTTACCCCAGCCCCGATGTCGCCTTCTCCCTGGCACCGTTACCCCAGCCCCGAGGTTCACTTCCCTCTGACATTTTGTCTCCAGACCCGAGGTTCCCTTCTCCCTGACATTGTTACCCCAGCCCCGAGGTTCCCCTCTCTCTGACACTGTTACTCCAGCCCCAAGGTTCCCTTCTCCCTGACACTGTTACCGCAGACCCGAGGTTCCCTTCTCCCTGACATTGTTACCGCAACCCCGTGGTTCCCTTCTCCCTGACACTGTTACCCCAGCCCCGAGGTTCCCTTCACCCTGACACTGTTACCCCAGCCCCGATTTTCCCTTCTCTCTGACAATGTTACCCCTGCCCCGAGGTTCCCTTCTCCCTGACACTGTTATCCCAGCCCCGAGGTTCCCTTCCCCCTGTTCAGGGTTACCCCAGCCCCGAGGTTCCTTCTCCCTGACACTGTTACCCCAGCCCCGACGTTCACTTCTCCCTGACACTGGTACCCCAGCCCCAAGATTCCCTTCTCCCTGACACTGTTACCCCAGGCCCGAGGTTCCCTTCTCCCTGACACTGTCACCCCAGCCCCGAGGTTCCCTTCTCCCTGACACTGTTACCCCAGCCCCGAGGTTCCCTTCTCTCTGACACTTTTACCCCAGCCCCGAGGTTCCCTTCTCCCTGACACTGTTACCCCAGCCCCGAGTTTCCCTTCTCCCTGACATGGTTACCCCAGCCCCGTGCTTCCCTTCTCCCTGACACTGTTACCCAGCCCCAAGGTTCCCTTCTCCATGACACTGTTACACCAGCCCCGAGGTTCCCTTCTCCCTGACACTGTTACCCCAGCCCCGAGGTTCCCTTCTCACTGACAGTGTTACCCCAGCTCCGAGGTTCCCCTCTCTCTGACACTTTTACACTAGTCCCGAGGTTCCCTTCTCCCTGACGCCGTTACCCCAGAAACGAGGTTCCCTTCTCCATGACATTGTTACCCCAGCCCAGAAATTCCCTTCTCCCTGACACTGTTACCCCAGCCCCAAGGTTCCCTTCTCCCTGACACTGTTACCCCAGCCCCGAGGTTCCTTCTCCCTGACAGTGTTACCCCAGCCCCGATGTTCTCTTCTCCCTGACACTGTTACCCCAGCCCTGAGGTTCCCTTCTCCCTGACACTGTTACCCCAGCCCCGAGGATCCCTTCCCCCTGACATTATTACCACAGCCCCGAGGTTCCTTCTCCCTCACATTGTTACCCCAGCCCCGAGGTTCCCTTTTCCCTGACATTATTACCCCCGCCCCGAGGTTCCCTTCTCTCTGACAGTCTTATCCGGGCCCCGAGGTTCCCTTCTCCCTGACACTGTTACCCCAGCCCCGAGGTTCCATTCTCCCTGATACTGTTACCCCCAGCCCCGATGTCGCCTTCTCCCTGGCACCGTTACCCCAGCCCCTTGGTTCACTTCCCTCTGACATTTATTCTGCAGACCCGAGGTTCCCTTCTCCCTGACATTGTTAGCCAGCCCCGAGGTTGCCTTCTCTCTGACACTGTTACTCCAGCCCCAAGGTTCCCTTCTCCCTGACACTGTTACCGCAGCCCCGAGGTTCCCTTCTCCCCGACATTGTTACCGCAACCCCGTGGTTCCCTTCTCCCTGACACTGTTACCCCAGCCCCGAGGTTCCCTTCACACTGACACTGTTACCCCAGCCCCGAGTTTCCCTCCTCTCTGACAATGTTACCCCTGCCCCGAGGTTCCCTTCTCCCTGACACTGTTATCCCAGCCCCGAGGTTCCCTTCCCCCTGTTCAGGGTTACCCCAGCCCCGAGGTTCCCTTATCATTGACACTGTTACCCCAGCCCCGACGTTCACTTCTCCCTGACACTGGTACCCCAGCCCCAAGGTTCCCTTCTCCCTGACACTGTTACCCCAGCCCCGAGGTTCCCTTCTCCCTGACACTGTCACCCCAGCCCCGAGGTTCCCTTCTCCCTGACACTGTTACCCCAGCCCCGAGGTTCCCTTCTCTCTGACACTTTTATCCCAGCCCCGAGGTTCCCTTCTCCCTGACACTGTTACCCCAGCCCCGAGTTTCCCTTCTCCCTGACACGGTTACCCCAGCCCCGTGCTTCCCTTCTCCCTGACACTGTTACCCCAGCCCCAAGGTTCCCTTCTCCATGACACTGTTACACCAGCCCCGAGGTTCCCTTCTCCCTGACACTGTTACCCCAGCCCCGAGGTTCCCTTCTCACTGACAGTGTTACCCCAGCTCCGAGGTTCCCATCTCTCTGACACTTTTACACTAGTCCCGAGGTTCCCTTCTCCCTGACGCTGTTACCCCAGACACGAGGTTCCCTTCTCCATGACATTATTACCCCAGCCCAGAAATTCCCTTCTCACTGACACTGTTACCCCAGCCCCAAGGTTCCCTTCTCCCTGACACTGTTACCCCAGCCCCGAGGTTCCTTCTCCCTGACAGTGTTACCCCAGCCCCGATGTTCTCTTCTCCCTGACACTGTTACCCCAGCCCTGAGGTTCCCTTCTCCCTGACACTGTTACCCCAGCCCCGAGGATCCCTTCCCCCTGACATTATTACCACAGCCCCGAGGTTCCTTCTCCCTCACATTGTTACCCCAGCCAAGAGGTTCCCTTCTCCCTGACACTGTTACCCCAGCCCCGAGGTTAACTTCTCACTGACACTGTTACCCCAGCCCCGAGGATCCCTTCTCACTGACACTGTTACCCCAGCTCCGACATTCCCCTCTCTCTGACACTTTTACACTAGTCACGAGGTTCCCATCTCCCTGACGCTGTTACCCCAGACACGAGGTTCCCTTCTCCATGACACTGTTACCCCAGCACCGTGGTTCCCTTCCCCCTGACACTGTTACCCAGCCCCAAGGTTCCCTTCTCCCTGACACTGTTACCCAAGCCCCGACATTCCCATCTCCCTGACACTGTTACCCCAGCCCCGATGTTCCCTTCTCCCTGACATTGTTACCCCGGCCCCGAGGTTCCCTTCTCCCTAACATTGTTACCCCAGCCCCAAGGTTCTCTTCTCCCTGACATTGTTAACCCAGCCCCGAGGTTCCCTTCTCCCTGACATTATTACCCCCGCCCCGAGGTTCCCTTCTCTCTGACAGTCTTATCCGGGCACCGAGGTTCCCTTCTCCCTGACACTGTTACCCCAGCCCCGAGGTTCCATTCTCCCTGATACTGTTACCCCAGCCCCGATGTCGCCTTCTCCCTGGCACCGTTACCCCAGCCCCGAGGTTCACTTCCCTCTGACATTTTGTCTCCAGACCCGAGGTTCCCTTCTCCCTGACATTGTTACCCCAGCCCCGAGGTTCCCCTCTCTCTGACACTGTTACTCCAGCCCCAAGGTTCCCTTCTCCCTGACACTGTTACCGCAGACCCGAGGTTCCCTTCTCCCTGACATTGTTACCGCAACCCCATGGTTCCCTTCTCCCTGACACTGTTACCCCAGCCCCGAGGTTCCCTTCACCCTGACACTGTTACCCCAGCCCCGATTTTCCATTCTCTCTGACAATGTTACCCCTGCCCCGAGGTTCCCTTCTCCCTGACACTGTTATCCCAGCCCCGAGGTTCCCTTCCCCCTGTTCAGGGTTACCCCAGCCCCGAGGTTCCTTCTCCCTGACACTGTTACCCCAGCCCCGACGTTCACTTCTCCCTGACACTGGTACCCCAGCCCCAAGGTTCCCTTCTCCCTGACACTGTTACCCCAGCCCCGAGGTTCCCTTCTCCCTGACACTGTCACCCCAGCCCCGAGGTTCCCTTCTCCCTGACACTGTTACCCCAGCCCCGAGGTTCCCTTCTCTCTGACACTTTTACCCCAGCCCCGAGTTTCCCTTCACCCTCACACTGTTACCCCAGCCCCGAGTTTCCCTTCTCTCTGACAATGTTACCCCTGCCCCGAGGTTCCCTTCTCCCTGACACTGTCACCCCAGCCCCGACGTTCACTTCTCCCTGTCACTGGTACCCCAGCCCCAAGGTTCCCTTCTCTCTGACACTTTTACCCCAGCCCCGAGGTTCCCTTCTCCCTGACACTGTTACCCCAGCCCCGAGTTTCCCTTCTCCCTGACACGGTTACCCCAGCCCCGTGCTTCCCTTCTCCCTGACACTGTTACCCCAGCCCCAAGTTTCCCTTCTCCATGACACTGTTACACCAGCCCCGAGGTTCCCTTCTCCCTGACACTGTTACCCCAGCCCCGAGGTTCCCTTCTCACTGACAGTGTTACCCCAGCTCCGAGGTTCCCCTCTCTCTGACACTTTTACACTAGTCCCGAGGTTCCCTTCTCCCTGACGCTGTTACCCCAGACACGAGGTTCCCTTCTCCATGACATTGTTACCCTAGCCCAGAAATTCCCTTCTCTCTGACACTGTTACCCCAGCCCCAATGTTCCCTTCTCCCTGACACTGTTACACCAGCCCCGAGGTTCCCTTCTCCCTGACACTGTTACCCCAGCCCCGAAGTTCCCTTCTCACTGACACTGTTACCCCAGCTCCGAGTTTCCCTTCTCCCTGACACTGTTACCCCAGCCCCGAGGTTCCCTTCTCACTGACACTGTTACACCAGCCCCGAGGTTACCTTCTCCCTGACACTGTTACGGCAGCCCCGAGGGTCCCTTCTCCCTGACACTGTTACCCCAGCCCCGAGTTTCCCCTCTCTCTGACACTTTTACACTCGTCCCGAGGTTCCCTTCTCCCTGACGCTGTTACCACAGACACGAGGTTCCCATCTCCCTGACACTGTTACCCCAGCCCCTTGGTTCCCTTCTCCCTGACATTGTTACCCCCAGCCCCGAGGTTCCCTTCTACCTGACATTGTTACCCATGCCCCGAGGTTCCCTTCTCCCTGACATTGTTACCCCAGCCCCGAGGTTCCCTTTTCCTGACATTGTTACCTCAGCCCCGAGGTTCCCTTCTCCCTAACACTGTTAACCAAGCCCCGAGGTTCCCTTTTCCCGGACACTGTTCCCCCAAACCTGAGGTTCCCTTCTCCCTGACACTGTTACCCCAGCCGCGAGGTTCCCTTCTCCCTGAGACTGTTACACCGGCCCCGAGGTTCCCTTCTCCCTGACACTGTTACCCCAGCCCCGAGTATCCCTTCTCCCTGACACCGTTACCCCTGCCCCGTGGTTCCCTTCCCACTTACACTGTTACCCCAGCCCCAAGGTTCCCTTCTCCCTGACACTGTTACCCAAGCCCCGACATTCCCATCTCCCTGACACTGTTACCCCAGCCCCGATGTTCCCTTCTCCCTGACATTGTTACCCCCGGCCCCGAGGTTCCCTTCTGCCTAACATTGTTACCCCAGCCCCAAGGTTCTCTTCTCCCTGACATTGTTAACCCAGCCCCGAGGTTCCCTTCTCCCTGACATTATTACCCCCGCCCGGAGGTTCCCTTCTCTCTGACTGTCTTATCCGGGCCCCGAGGTTCCCTTCTCGCTGACACTGTTACCCCAGCCCCGAGGTTCCATTCTCCCTGATACTGTTACCCCAGCCCCTATGTCACCTTCTCCCTGGCACCGTTACCCCAGCCCCGAGGTTCACTTACCTCTGACATTTTTTCTCCAGACCCGAGGCTCCCTTCTCCCTGACATTGTTACCCCAGCCCCGAGGTTCGCTTCTCTCTGACACTGTTACTCCAGCCCCGAGGTTCCCTTCTCCCTGACACTGTTACCGCAGCCCCGAGGTTCCCTTCTCCCTGACATTGTTACCGCAACCCCGTGGTTCCCTTCTCCGTGACACTGTTACCCCAGCCCCGAGGTTCCCTTCACCCTGACACTGTTACCCCAGCCCCGAGTTTCCCTTCTCTCTGACAATGTTACCCCTGCCCCGAGGTTCCCTTCTCCCTGACACTGTTATCCCAGCCCCGAGGTTCCCTTCCCCCTGTTCACTGTTACCCCAGCCCCGAGGTTCCCTTCTCCCTGACACTGTTACCCCAGCCCCGACGTTCACTTCTCCCTGACACTGGTACCCCAGCCCCAAGGTTCCCTTCTCCTTGACACTGTTACCCCAGCCCCGAGGTTCCCTTCTCCCTGACACTGTCACCCCAGCCCCGAGGTTCCCTTCTCCCTGACACTGTTACCCCAGCCCCGAGGTTCCCTTCTCTCTGACACTTTTACCCCAGCCCCGAGGTTCCCTTCTCCCTGACACTGTTACCCCAGCCCCGAGTTTCCCTTCTCCCTGACACGGTTACCCCAGCCCCGTGCTTCCCTTCTCCCTGACACTGTTACCCCAGCCCCAAGGTTCCCTTCTCCATGACACTGTTACACCAGCCCCAAGGTTCCCATCTCCCTGACACTGTTACCCCAGCCCCGAGGTTCCCTTCTCACTGACAGTGTTACCCCAGCTCCGAGGTTCCCCTCTCTCTGACACTTTTACACAAGTCCCGAAGTTCCCTTCTCCCTGACGCTGTTACCCCAGACACGAGGTTCCCTTCTCCATGACATTGTTACCCCAGCCCAGAAATTCCCTTCTCCCTGACACTGTTACCCCAGCCCCACGGTTCCCCTCTCCCTGACACTGTTACACCAGCCCCGAGGTTCCGTTCTCCCTGACACTGTTACCCCAGCCCCGAGGTTCCCTTCTCACTGACACTGTTACCCCAGCTCCGAGGTTCCCTTCTCCCTGACACTGTTACCCCAGCCCCGAGGTTCCCTTCTCACTGACACTGTTACCCCAGCCCCGAGGTTCCCTTCTCCCTGAAACTGTTACCGCAGCCCCGAGGGTCCCTTCTCACTGACACTGTTACCCCAGCCCCGAGTTTCCCCTCTCTCTGACACTTTTACACTAGTCCCGAAGTTCCCTTCTCCCTGACGCTGTTACCCCAGACACGAGGTTCCCTTCTCCCTGACACTGTTACCCCAGCCCCGTGGTTCCCTTCTCCCTGACATTGTTACCCCAGCCCCGTGGTTCCCTTCTCCCTGACATTGTTACCCCTGCCCCGAGGTTCCCTTCTCCCTGACATTGTTACCCCAGCCCCGAGGTTCCCTTCTCCCTGATACTGTTACCCCAGCCCCGAGGTTCCCTTCTCCCTGACACTTTTACCCCAGCCCCGAGGTTCCCTTCTCCCTGACACTGTTACCCCAGCCCCGAGTTTCCCTTCTCCCTGACACTGTTACCCCAGCCCCAAGGTTCCCTTCTCCATGAAACTGTTACACCAGCCCCAAGGTTCCCTTCTCCCTGACACTGTTACCCCAGCCCCGAGGTTCCCTTCTCACTGACAGTGTTACACCAGCTCCGAGGTTCCCCTCTCTCTGACACTTTTTCACTAGTCCCGAGGTTCCCTTCTCCCTGACGCTGTTACCCCAGACACGAGGTTCCCTTCTCCATGACATTGTTACCCCAGCCCAGAAATTCCCTTCTCTCTGACACTGTTACCCCAGCCCCAAGGTTCCCTTCTCCCTGACACTGTTACACCAGCCCCGATGTTCCCTTCTCCCTGACACTGTTACCCCAGCCCCGAAGTTCCCTTCTCACTGACACTGTTACCCCAGCTCCGAGTTTCCCTTCTCCCTGACACTGTTACCCCAGCCCCGAGGTTCCCTTCTCACTGACACTGTTACCCCAGCCCCGAGGTTACATTCTCCCTGACACTGTTACCGCAGCCCCGAGGGTCCCTTCTCACTGACACTGTTACCCCAGCCCCGAGTTTCCCCTCTCTCTGACACTTTTACACTCGTCCTGAGGTTCCCTTCTCCCTGACGCTGTTACCCCAAACACGAGGTTCCCATCTCCCTGACACTGTTACCCCAGCCCCGTGGTTCCCTTCTCCCTGACATTGTTACCCCAGCCCCGAGGTTCCCTTCTCCCTGACATTGTTACCCCTGCCCCGAGGTTCCCTTCTCCCTGACATTGTTACCCCAGCCCCGAGGTTCCCTTTTCCTGACATTGTTACCCCAGCCCCGAGGTTCCCTTCTCCCTAACACTGTTAACCAAGCCCCGAGGTTCCCTTTTCCCGGACACTGTTCCCCCAAACCTGAGGTTCCCTTCTCCCTGACACTGTTACCCCAGCCCCGAGGTTCCCTTCTCCCTGAGACTGTTACACCGGCCCCGAGGTTCCCTTCTCCCTGACACTGTTACCCCAGCCCCGAGTATCCCTTCTCCCTGACACCGTTACCCCAGCCCCGTGGTTCCCTTCCCCCTTACACTGTTACCCCAGCCCCAAGGTTCCCTTCTCCCTGACACTGTTACCCAAGCCCCGACATTCCCATCTCCCTGACACTGTTACCCCAGCCCCGATGTTCCCTTCTCCCTGACATTGTTACCCCGGCCCCGAGGTTCCCTTCTGCCTAACATTGTTACCCCAGCCCCAATGTTCTCTTCTCCCTGACATTGTTAACCCAGCCCCGAGGTTCCCTTCTCCCTGACATTATTACCCCCGCCCCGAGGTTCCCTTCTCTCTGACTGTCTTATCCGGGCCCCGAGGTTCCCTTCTCGCTGACACTGTTACCCCAGCCCCGAGGTTCCATTCTCCCTGATACTGTTACCCCAGCCCCTATGTCGCCTTCTCCCTGGCACCGTTACCCCAGCCCCGAGGCTCACATCCCTCTGACATTTTTTCTCCAGACCCGAGGTTCCCTTCTCCCTGACATTGTTACCCCAGCCCCGAGGTTCGCTTCTCTCTGACACTGTTACTCCAGCCCCGAGGTTCCCTTCTCCCTGACACTGTTACCGCAGCCCCGAGGTTCCCTTCTCCCTGACAGTGTTACCGCAACCCCGTGGTTCCCTTCTCCCTGACACTGTTACCCCAGCCCCGAGGTTCCCTTCACCCTGACACTGTTACCCCAGCCCCGAGTATCCCTTCTCTCTGACAATGTTACCCCTGCCCCGAGGTTCCCTTCTCCCTGACACTGTTATCCCAGCCCCGAGGTTCCCTTCCCCCTGTTCACTGTTACCCCAGCCCCGAGGTTCCCTTCTCCCTGACACTGTTACCCCAGCCCCGACGTTCACTTCTCCCTGACACTGGTACCCCAGCCCCAAGGTTCCCTTCTCCCTGACACTGTTACCCCAGCCCCGAGGATCCCTTCTCCCTGACACTGTCACCCCAGCCCCGAGGTTCCCTTCTCCCTGACACTGTTACCCCAGCCCCGAGGTTCCCTTCTTCTTGACACTTTTACCCCAGCCCCGAGGTTCCCTTCTCGCTGACACTGTTACCCCAGCCCCGAGTTTCCCTTCTCCCTGACACGGTTACCCCAGCCCCGTGCTTCCCTTCTCCCTGACACTGTTACCCCAGCCCCAAGGTTCCCTTCTCCATGACACTGTTACACCAGCCCCGAGGTTCCCATCTCCCTGACACTGTTACCCCAGCCCCGAGGTTCCCTTCTCACTGACAGTTTTACCCCAGCTCCGAGGTTCCCCTCTCTCTGACACTTTTACACTAGTCCCGAGGTTCCCTTCTCCCTGACGCTGTTACCCCAGACACGAGGTTCCCTTCTCCATGACATTGTTACCCCAGCCCAGAAATTCCCTTCTCCCTGACACTGTTACCCCAGCCCCAAGGTTCCCTTCTCCCTGACACTGTTACACCAGCCCCGAGGTTCCCTTCTCCCTGACACTGTTACCCCAGCCCCGAGGTTCCCTTCTCACTGACACTGTTACCCCAGCCCCGAGGTTCCCTTCTCCCTGAAACTGTTACCGCAGCCCCGAGGGTCCCTTCTCACTGACACTGTTACCCCAGCCCCGAGTTTCCCCTCTCTCTGACACTTTTACACTAGTCCCGAGGTTCCCTTCTCCCTGACGCTGTTACCCCAGACACGAGGTTCCCTTCTCCCTGACACTGTTACCCCAGCCCCGTGGTTCCCTTCTCCCTGACATTGTTACCCCAGCCCCGTGGTTCCCTTCTCCCTGACATTGTTACCCCTGCCCCGAGGTTCCCTTCTCCCTGACATTGTTACCCCAGCCCCGAGGTTCCCTTTTCCTGACATTGTTACCCCAGCCCCGAGGTTCCCTTCTCCCTGACACTGTTACCCCAGCCCCGAGGTTCCCTTTTCCCGGACACTGTTCCCCCAAACCTGAGGTTCCCTTCTCCCTGACACTGTTGCCCCAGCCCCGAGGTTCCCTTCTCCCTGAGACTGTTACACCGGCCCCGAGGTTCCCTTCCCCCTGACACTGTTACCCCAGACACGAGTATCCCATCTCCCTGACACTGTTACCCCAGCCCCGTGGTTCCCTTCCCCCGGACACTGTTACCCCAGCCCCAAGGTTCCCTTCTCCCTGACACTGTTACCCAAGCCCCGACGTTCCCATCTCCCTGACACTGTTACCCCAGCCCCGATGTTCCCTTCTCCCTGACATTGTTACCCCGGCCCCGAGGTTCCCTTCTCCCTAACATTGTTACCCCAGCCCCGAGGTTCTCTTCTCCCTGACATTGTTAACCCAGCACCGAGGTTCCCTTCTCCCTGACATTATTACCCCCGCCCCGAGGTTCCCTTCTCTCTGACAGTCTTATCCGGGCCCCGAGGTTCCCTTCTCCCTGACACTGTACCCCCAGCGCAGAGGTTCCATTCTCCCTGATACTGTTAATCCAGCCCCTAGGTCGCCTTCTCCCTGGCACCGTTACCCCCGCCCCGAGGTTCACTTCCCTCTGACATTTTTTCTCCAGCCCCGAGGTTCCCTTCTCACTGACACTGTTACCCCAGCCCCGAGGTTCCCTTCTCCCTGACATTTTTACCGCAACCCCGTGGTTCCCTTCTCCCTGACACTGTTATCCCAGCCCCGAGGTTCCCTTCCCCCTGTTCACTGTTACCCCAGCCCCGAGGTTCCCTTCTCCCTGACACTGTTACCCCAGCCCCGATGTTCCCTTCTCCCTGACACTGGTACCCCAGCCCCAAGGTTCCCTTCTCCCTGACACTGTTACCCCAGCCCCGAGGTTCCCTTCTCTCTGACATTGTTACCCCAGCGCCGAATTTCCCTTCTGCCTGACATTGTTACCCCAGCCCCGAGCGTCCCTTCTCTCTGACACTGTTACCCCAGCCCCGAGGTTCCCTTCTCCCTGACACTGTTACCCCAGCCCCGAGGTTCCTTCTCTCTGACACTGTTACCCCAGCCCCGAGTTTCCCTTATCCCTGACACTGTTACCCCAGCCCCAAGGTTCCTTCTCCCTGACAGTGTTACCCCAGCCCCGATGTTCTCTTCTCCCTGACACTGTTACCCCAGCCCTGAGGTTCCCTTCACCCTGACACTGTTACCCCAGCCCCGAGGATCCCTTCCCCCTGACATTGTTACGACAGCCCCGAGGTTCCTTCTCCCTCACATTGTTACCCCAGCCCCGAGGTTCCCTTCTTCCTGACACTGTTACCCCAGCCCCGAGTTTCCCTTCTCTCTGACACTGTTACCCCTGGCCCGAGGTTCCCTTCTCCCTGACACTGTTACCCCAGCCCCGAGGTTCCCTTCTCCCTGACACTGTTACCCCAGCCCCGAGGTTCCCTTCTCACTGACACTGTTGCCCCAGCCCCGAGTTTCCCCTCTCTCTGACACTTTTACACTAGTCCCGAGGTTCCCTTCTCCCTGACGCTCTTACCCCAGACACGAGGTTCCCTTCTCCCTGACACTGTTACCCCAGCCCCGTGGTTCCCTTCTCCCTGACAATGTTACCCCAGCCCCGAGGTTCCCTTCTCCCTGACATTGTTACCCCTGCCCCGAGGTTCCCTTCTCCCTGACATTGTTACCCCTACCCCCAGGTTTACTTCTCCCTGACACTTTTACCCCAGCCCCGAGGTTCCCTTTTCTCTGACACTGTTACCCCAGCCCAGAGTTTCCCTTCTCTCTGACACTGTCACCCCAGCCCCGAGGTTCCCTTCTCCCTGACACTGTTACCCCAGCCCCGAGGTTCCCTTCTCTCTGACACTTTTACCCCAGCCCCGAGGTTCCCTTCTCGCTGACACTGTTACCCCAGCCCCGAGTTTCCCTTCTCCCTGACACGGTTACCCCAGCCCCGTGCTTCCCTTCTCCCTGACACTGTTACCCCAGCCCCAAGGTTCCCTTCTCCATGACACTGTTACACCAGCCCCGAGGTTCCCATCTCCCTGACACTGTTACCCCAGCCCCGAGGTTCCCTTCACCCTGACACTGTTACCCCAGCCCCGAGTTTCCCTTCTCTCTGACAATGTTACCCCTGCCCCGAGGTTCCCTTCTCCCTGACACTGTTATCCCAGCCCCGAGGTTCCCTTCCCCCTGTTCACTGTTACCCCAGCCCCGAGGTTCCCTTCTCCCTGACACTGTTACCCCAGCCCCGACGTTCACTTCTCCCTGACACTGGTACCCCAGCCCCAAGGTTCCCTTCTCCCTGACACTGTTACCCCAGCCCCGAGGTTCCCTTCTCCCTGACACTGTCACCCCAGCCCCGAGGTTCCCTTCTCCCTGACACTGTTACCCCAGCCCCGAGGTTCCCTTCTCTCTGACACTTTTACCCCAGCCCCGAGGTTCCCTTCTCGCTGACACTGTTACCCCAGCCCCGAGTTTCCCTTCTCCCTGACACGGTTACCCCAGCCCCGTGCTTCCCTTCTCCCTGACACTGTTACCCCAGCCCCAAGGTTCCCTTCTCCATGACACTGTTACACCAGCCCCGAGGTTCCCATCTCCCTGACACTGTTACCCCAGCCCCGAGGTTCCCTTCTCACTGACAGTTTTACCCCAGCTCCGAGGTTCCCCTCTCTCTGACACTTTTACACTAGTCCCGAGGTTCCCTTCTCCCTGACGCTGTTACGCCAGACACGAGGTTCCCTTCTCCATGACATTGTTACCCCAGCCCAGAAATTCCCTTCTCCCTGACACTGTTACCCCAGCCCCAAGGTTCCCTTCTCCCTGACACTGTTACACCAGCCCCGAGGTTCCCTTCTCCCTGACACTGTTACCCCAGCCCCGAGGTTCCCTTCTCACTGACACTGTTACCCCAGCTCCGAGGTTCCCTTCTCCCTGACACTGTTACCCCAGCCCCGAGGTTCCCTTCTCACTGACACTGTTACCCCAGCCCCGAGGTTCCCTTCTCCCTGAAACTGTTACCGCAGCCCCGAGGGTCCCTTCTCACTGACACTGTTACCCCAGCCCCGAGTTTCCCCTCTCTCTGACACTTTTACACTAGTCCCGAGGTTCCCTTCTCCCTGACGCTGTTACCCCAGACACGAGGTTCCCTTCTCCCTGACACTGTTACCCCAGCCCCGTGGTTCCCTTCTCCCTGACATTGTTACCCCAGCCCCGTGGTTCCCTTCTCCCTGACATTGTTACCCCTGCCCCGAGGTTCCCTTCTCCCTGACATTGTTACCCCAGCCCCGAGGTTCCCTTTTCCTGACATTGTTACCCCAGCCCCGAGGTTCCCTTCTCCCTGACACTGTTACCCCAGCCCCGAGGTTCCCTTTTCCCGGACACTGTTCCCCCAAACCTGAGGTTCCCTTCTCCCTGACACTGTTACCCCAGCCCCGAGGTTCCCTTCTCCCTGAGACTGTTACACCGGCCCCGAGGTTCCCTTCCCCCTGACACTGTTACCCCAGACACGAGTATCCCATCTCCCTGACACTGTTACCCCAGCCCCGTGGTTCCCTTCCCCCGGACACTGTTACCCCCGCCCCAAGGTTCCCTTCTCCCTGACACTGTTACCCAAGCCCCGACGTTCCCATCTCCCTGACACTGTTACCCCAGCCCCGATGCTCCCTTCTCCCTGACATTGTTACCCCGGCCCCGAGGTTCCCTTCTCCCTAACATTGTTACCCCAGCCCCGAGGTTCTCTTCTCCCTGACATTGTTAACCCAGCCCCGAGGTTCCCTTCTCCCTGACATTATTACCCCCGCCCCGAGGTTCCCTTCTCTCTGACAGTCTTATCCGGGCCCCGAGGTTCCCTTCTCCCTGACACTGTACCCCCAGCGCAGAGGTTCCATTCTCCCTGATACTGTTAATCCAGCCCCTAGGTCGCCTTCTCCCTGGCACCGTTACCCCCGCCCCGAGGTTCACTTCCCTCTGACATTTTTTCTCCAGCCCCGAGGTTCCCTTCTCACTGACACTGTTACCCCAGCCCCGAGGTTCCCTTCTCCCTGACATTATTACCGCAACCCCGTGGTTCCCTTCTCCCTGACACTGTTATCCCAGCCCCGAGGTTCCCTTCCCCCTGTTCACTGTTACCCCAGCCCCGAGGTTCCCTTCTCCCTGACACTGTTACCCCAGCCCCGATGTTCCCTTCTCCCTGACACTGGTACCCCAGCCCCAAGGTTCCCTTCTCCCTGACACTGTTACCCCAGCCCCGAGGTTCCCTTCTCTCTGACATTGTTACCCCAGCGCCGAATTTCCCTTCTGCCTGACATTGTTACCCCAGCCCCGAGCGTCCCTTCTCTCTGACACTGTTACCCCAGCCCCGAGGTTCCCTTCTCCCTGACACTGTTACCCCAGCCCCGAGGTTCCTTCTCTCTGACACTGTTACCCCAGCCCCGAGTTTCCCTTATCCCTGACACTGTTACCCCAGCCCCAAGGTTCCTTCTCCCTGACAGTGTTACCCCAGCCCCGATGTTCTCTTCTCCCTGACACTGTTACCCCAGCCCTGAGGTTCCCTTCTCCCTGACACTGTTACCCCAGCCCCGAGGATCCCTTCCCCCTGACATTGTTACGACAGCCCCGAGGTTCCTTCTCCCTCACATTGTTACCCCAGCCCCGAGGTTCCCTTCTTCCTGACACTGTTACCCCAGCCCCGAGTTTCCCTTCTCTCTGACACTGTTACCCCTGGCCCGAGGTTCCCTTCTCCCTGACACTGTTACCCCAGCCCCGAGGTTCCCTTCTCCCTGACACTGTTACCCCAGCCCCGAGGTTCCCTTCTCACTGACACTGTTGCCCCAGCCCCGAGTTTCCCCTCTCTCTGACACTTTTACACTAGTCCCGAGGTTCCCTTCTCCCTGACGCTCTTACCCCAGACACGAGGTTCCCTTCTCCCTGACACTGTTACCCCAGCCCCGTGGTTCCCTTCTCCCTGACAATGTTACCCCAGCCCCGAGGTTCCCTTCTCCCTGACATTGTTACCCCTGCCCCGAGGTTCCCTTCTCCCTGACATTGTTACCCCTACCCCCAGGTTTACTTCTCCCTGACACTTTTACCCCAGCCCCGAGGTTCCCTTTTCTCTGACACTGTTACCCCAGCCCAGAGTTTCCCTTCTCTCTGACACTGTCACCCCAGCCCCGAGGTTCCCTTCTCCCTGACACTGTTACCCCAGCCCCGAGGTTCCCTTCTCTCTGACACTTTAACCCAGCCCCGAGGTTCCCTTCTCGCTGACACTGTTACCCCAGCCCCGAGTTTCCCTTCTCCCTGACACGGTTACCCCAGCCCCGTGCTTCCCTTCTCCCTGACACTGTTACCCCAGCCCCAAGGTTCCCTTCTCCATGGCACTGTTACACCAGCCCCGAGGTTCCCATCTCCCTGACACTGTTACCCCAGCCCCGAGGTTCCCTTCTCACTGACAGCGTTACCCCAGCTCCGAGGTTCCCCTCTCTCTGACACTTTTACACTAGTCCCGAGGTTCCCTTCTCCCTGACGCTGTTACCCCAGACACGAGGTTCCCTTCTCCATGACATTGTTACCCCAGCCCAGAAATTCCCTTCTCCCTGACACTGTTACCCCAGCCCCAAGGTTCCCTTCTCCCTGACACTGTTACACCAGCCCCGAGGTTCCCTCCTCCCTGACACTGTTACCCCAGCCCCGAGGTTCCCTTCTCACTGACACTGTTACCCCAGCTCCGAGGTTCCCTTCTCCCTGACACTGTTACCCCAGCCCCGAGGTTCCCTTCTCACTGACACTGTTACCCCAGCCCCGAGGTTCCCTTCTCCCTGAAACTGTTACCGCAGCCCCGAGGGTCCCTTCTCACTGACACTGTTACCCCAGCCCCGAGTTTCCCCTCTCTCTGACACTTTTACACTAGTCCCGAGGTTCCCTTCTCCCTGACGCTGTTACCCCAGACACGAGGTTCCCTTCTCCCTGACACTGTTACCCCAGCCCCGTGGTTCCCTTCTCCCTGACATTGTTACCCCAGCCCCGTGGTTCCCTTCTCCCTGACATTGTTAACCCTGCCCCGAGGTTCCCTTCTCCCTGACATTGTTACCCCAGCCCCGAGGTTCCCTTTTCCTGACATTGTTACCCCAGCCCCGAGGTTCCCTTCTCCCAGACACTGTTACCCCAGCCCCGAGGTTCCCTTTTCCCGGACACTGTTCCCCCAAACCTGAGGTTCCCTTCTCCCTGACACTGTTACCCCAGCCGCGAGGTTCCCTTCTCCCTGAGACTGTTACACCGGCCCCGAGGTTCCCTTCCCCCTGACACTGTTACCCCAGACACGAGTATCCCATCTCCCTGACACTGTTACCCCAGCCCCGTGGTTCCCTTCCCCCGGACACTGTTACCCCCGCCCCAAGGTTCCCTTCTCCCTGACACTGTTACCCAAGCCCCGACGTTCCCATCTCCCTGACACTGTTACCCCAGCCCCGATGCTCCCTTCTCCCTGACATTGTTACCCCGGCCCCGAGGTTCCCTTCTCCCTAACATTGTTACCCCAGCCCCGAGGTTCTCTTCTCCCTGACATTGTTAACCCAGCCCCGAGGTTCCCTTCTCCCTGACATTATTACCCCCGCCCCGAGGTTCCCTTCTCTCTGACAGTCTTATCCGGGCCCCGAGGTTCCCTTCTCCCTGACACTGTACCCCCAGCGCAGTGGTTCCATTCTCCCTGATACTGTTAATCCAGCCCCTAGGTCGCCTTCTCCCTGGCACCGTTACCCCCGCCCCGAGGTTCACTTCCCTCTGACATTTTTTCTCCAGCCCCGAGGTTCCCTTCTCACTGACACTGTTACCCCAGCCCCGAGGCTCCCTTCTCCCTGACATTTTTACCGCAACCCCGTGGTTCCCTTCTCCCTGACACTGTTATCCCAGCCCCGAGGTTCCCTTCCCCCTGTTCACTGTTACCCCAGCCCCGAGGTTCCCTTCTCCCTGACACTGTTACCCCAGCACCGACGTTCCCTTCTCCCTGACACTGGTACCCCAGCCCCAAGGTTCCCTTCTCCCTGACACTGTTACCCCAGCCCCGAGGTTCCCTTCTCTCTGACATTGTTACCCCAGCCCCGAATTTCCCTTCTGCCTGACATTGTTACCCCAGCCCCGGGCGTCCCTTCTCTCTGACACTGTTACCCCAGCCCCGAGGTTCCCTTCTCCCTGACACTGTTACCCCAGCCCCGAGGTTCCTTCTCTCTGACACTGTTACCCCAGCCCCGAGTTTCCCTTATCCCTGACACTGTTACCCCAGCCCCAAGGTTCCTTCTCCCTGACAGTGTTACCCCAGCCCCGATGTTCTCTTCTCCCTGACACTGTTACCCCAGCCCTGAGGTTCCCTTCTCCCTGACACTGTTACCCCAGCCCCGAGGATCCCTTCCCCCTGACATTGTTACGACAGCCCCGAGGTTCCTTCTCCCTCACATTGTTACCCCAGCCCCGAGGTTCCCTTCTTCCTGACACTGTTACCCCAGCCCCGAGTTTCCCTTCTCTCTGACACTGTTACCCCTGGCCCGAGGTTCCCTTCTCCCTGACACTGTTACCCCAGCCCCGAGTTTCCCTTCTCCCTGACACTGTTACCCCAGCCCCGAGGTTCCCTTCTCACTGACACTGTTGCCCCAGCCCCGAGTTTCCCCTCTCTCTGACACTTTTACACTAGTCCCGAGGTTCCCTTCTCCCTGACGCTCTTACCCCAGACACGAGGTTCCCTTCTCCCTGACACTGTTACCCCAGCCCCGTGGTTCCCTTCTCCCTGACAATGTTACCCCAGCCCCGAGGTTCCCTTCTCCCTGACATTGTTACCCCTGCCCCGAGGTTCCCTTCTCCCTGACATTGTTACCCCTACCCCCAGGTTTACTTCTCCCTGACACTTTTACCCCAGCCCCGAGGTTCCCTTTTCTCTGACACTGTTACCCCAGCCCAGAGTTTCCCTTCTCTCTGACACTGTCACCCCAGCCCCGAGGTTCCCTTCTCCCTGACACTGTTACCCCAGCCCCGAGGTTCCCTTCCCCCTGTTCACTGTTACCCCAGCCCCGAGGTTCCCTTCTCCCTGACCCTGTTACCCCAGCCCCGATGTTCCCTTCTCCCTGACACTGGTACCCCAGCCCCAAGGTTCCCTTCTCCCTGACACTGTTACCCCAGCCCCGAGGTTCCCTTCTCTCTGACATTGTTACCCCAGCGCCGAATTTCCCTTCTGCCTGACATTGTTACCCCAGCCCCGAGCGTCCCTTCTCTCTGACACTGTTACCCCAGCCCCGAGGTTCCCTTCTCCCTGACACTGTTACCCCAGCCCCGAGGTTCCTTCTCTCTGACACTGTTACCCCAGCCCCGAGTTTCCCTTATCCCTGACACTGTTACCCCAGCCCCAAGGTTCCTTCTCCCTGACAGTGTTACCCCAGCCCCGATGTTCTCTTCTCCCTGACACTGTTACCCCAGCCCTGAGGTTCCCTTCACCCTGACACTGTTACCCCAGCCCCGAGGATCCCTTCCCCCTGACATTGTTACGACAGCCCCGAGGTTCCTTCTCCCTCACATTGTTACCCCAGCCCCGAGGTTCCTTTCTTCCTGACACTGTTACCCCAGCCCCGAGTTTCCCTTCTCTCTGACACTGTTACCCCTGGCCCGAGGTTCCCTTCTCCCTGACACTGTTACCCCAGCCCCGAGGTTCCCTTCTCCCTGACACTGTTACCCCAGCCCCGAGGTTCCCTTCTCACTGACACTGTTGCCCCAGCCCCGAGTTTCCCCTCTCTCTGACACTTTTACACTAGTCCCGAGGTTCCCTTCTCCCTGACGCTCTTACCCCAGACACGAGGTTCCCTTCTCCCTGACACTGTTACCCCAGCCCCGTGGTTCCCTTCTCCCTGACAATGTTACCCCAGCCCCGAGGTTCCCTTCTCCCTGACATTGTTACCCCTGCCCCGAGGTTCCCTTCTCCCTGACATTGTTACCCCTACCCCCAGGTTTACTTCTCCCTGACACTTTTACCCCAGCCCCGAGGTTCCCTTTTCTCTGACACTGTTACCCCAGCCCAGAGTTTCCCTTCTCTCTGACACTGTCACCCCAGCCCCGAGGTTCCCTTCTCCCTGACACTGTTACCCCAGCCCCGAGGTTCCCTTCTCTCTGACACTTTTACCCCAGCCCCGAGGTTCCCTTCTCGCTGACACTGTTACCCCAGCCCCGAGTTTCCCTTCTCCCTGACACGGTTACCCCAGCCCCGTGCTTCCCTTCTCCCTGACACTGTTACCCCAGCCCCAAGGTTCCCTTCTCCATGACACTGTTACACCAGCCCCGAGGTTCCCATCTCCCTGACACTGTTACCCCAGCCCCGAGGTTCCCTTCACCCTGACACTGTTACCCCAGCCCCGAGTTTCCCTTCTCTCTGACAATGTTACCCCTGCCCCGAGGTTCCCTTCTCCCTGACACTGTTATCCCAGCCCCGAGGTTCCCTTCCCCCTGTTCACTGTTACCCCAGCCCCGAGGTTCCCTTCTCCCTGACACTGTTACCCCAGCCCCGACGTTCACTTCTCCCTGACACTGGTACCCCAGCCCCAAGGTTCCCTTCTCCCTGACACTGTTACCCCAGCCCCGAGGTTCCCTTCTCCCTGACACTGTCACCCCAGCCCCGAGGTTCCCTTCTCCCTGACACTGTTACCCCAGCCCCGAGGTTCCCTTCTCTCTGACACTTTTACCCCAGCCCCGAGGTTCCCTTCTCGCTGACACTGTTACCCCAGCCCCGAGTTTCCCTTCTCCCTGACACGGTTACCCCAGCCCCGTGCTTCCCTTCTCCCTGACACTGTTACCCCAGCCCCAAGGTTCCCTTCTCCATGACACTGTTACACCAGCCCCGAGGTTCCCATCTCCCTGACACTGTTACCCCAGCCCCGAGGTTCCCTTCTCACTGACAGTTTTACCCCAGCTCCGAGGTTCCCCTCTCTCTGACACTTTTACACTAGTCCCGAGGTTCCCTTCTCCCTGACGCTGTTACCCCAGACACGAGGTTCCCTTCTCCATGACATTGTTACCCCAGCCCAGAAATTCCCTTCTCCCTGACACTGTTACCCCAGCCCCAAGGTTCCCTTCTCCCTGACACTGTTACACCAGCCCCGAGGTTCCCTTCTCCCTGACACTGTTACCCCAGCCCCGAGGTTCCCTTCTCACTGACACTGTTACCCCAGCTCCGAGGTTCCCTTCTCCCTGACACTGTTACCCCAGCCCCGAGGTTCCCTTCTCACTGACACTGTTACCCCAGCCCCGAGGTTCCCTTCTCCCTGAAACTGTTACCGCAGCCCCGAGGGTCCCTTCTCACTGACACTGTTACCCCAGCCCCGAGTTTCCCCTCTCTCTGACACTTTTACACTAGTCCCGAGGTTCCCTTCTCCCTGACGCTGTTACCCCAGACACGAGGTTCCCTTCTCCCTGACACTGTTACCCCAGCCCCGTGGTTCCCTTCTCCCTGACATTGTTACCCCAGCCCCGTGGTTCCCTTCTCCCTGACATTGTTACCCCTGCCCCGAGGTTCCCTTCTCCCTGACATTGTTACCCCAGCCCCGAGGTTCCCTTTTCCTGACATTGTTACCCCAGCCCCGAGGTTCCCTTCTCCCTGACACTGTTACCCCAGCCCCGAGGTTCCCTTTTCCCGGACACTGTTCCCCCAAACCTGAGGTTCCCTTCTCCCTGACACTGTTACCCCAGCCCCGAGGTTCCCTTCTCCCTGAGACTGTTACACCGGCCCCGAGGTTCCCTTCCCCCTGACACTGTTACCCCAGACACGAGTATCCCATCTCCCTGACACTGTTAGCCCAGCCCCGTGGTTCCCTTCCCCCGGACACTGTTACCCCAGCCCCAAGGTTCCCTTCTCCCTGACACTGTTACCCAAGCCCCGACGTTCCCATCTCCCTGACACTGTTACCCCAGCCCCGATGTTCCCTTCTCCCTGACATTGTTACCCCGGCCCCGAGGTTCCCTTCTCCCTAACATTGTTACCCCAGCCCCGAGGTTCTCTTCTCCCTGACATTGTTAACCCAGAGCCGAGGTTCCCTTCTCCCTGACATTATTACCCCCGCCCCGAGGTTCCCTTCTCTCTGACAGTCTTATCCGGGCCCCGAGGTTCCCTTCTCCCTGACACTGTACCCCCAGCGCAGAGGTTCCATTCTCCCTGATACTGTTAATCCAGCCCCTAGGTCGCCTTCTCCCTGGCACCGTTACCCCCGCCCCGAGGTTCACTTCCCTCTGACATTTTTTCTCCAGCCCCGAGGTTCCCTTCTCACTGACACTGTTACCCCAGCCCCGAGGTTCCCTTCTCCCTGACATTATTACCGCAACCCCGTGGTTCCCTTCTCCCTGACACTGTTATCCCAGCCCCGAGGTTCCCTTCCCCCTGTTCACTGTTACCCCAGCCCCGAGGTTCCCTTCTCCCTGACACTGTTACCCCAGCCCCGATGTTCCCTTCTCCCTGACACTGGTACCCCAGCCCCAAGGTTCCCTTCTCCCTGACACTGTTACCCCAGCCCCGAGGTTCCCTTCTCTCTGACATTGTTACCCCAGCCCCGAATTTCCCTTCTGCCTGACATTGTTACCCCAGCCCCGAGCGTCCCTTCTCTCTGACACTGTTACCCCAGCCCCGAGGTTCCCTTCTCCCTGACACTGTTACCCCAGCCCCGAGGTTCCTTCTCTCTGACACTGTTACCCCAGCCCCGAGTTTCCCTTATCCCTGACACTGTTACCCCAGCCCCAAGGTTCCTTCTCCCTGACAGTGTTACCCCAGCCCCGATGTTCTCTTCTCCCTGACACTGTTACCCCAGCCCTGAGGTTCCCTTCTCCCTGACACTGTTACCCCAGCCCCGAGGATCCCTTCCCCCTGACATTGTTACGACAGCCCCGAGGTTCCTTCTCCCTCACATTGTTACCCCAGCCCCGAGGTTCCCTTCTTCCTGACACTGTTACCCCAGCCCCGAGTTTCCCTTCTCTCTGACACTGTTACCCCTGGCCCGAGGTTCCCTTCTCCCTGACACTGTTACCCCAGCCCCGAGGTTCCCTTCTCCCTGACACTGTTACCCCAGCCCCGAGGTTCCCTTCTCACTGACACTGTTGCCCCAGCCCCGAGTTTCCCCTCTCTCTGACACTTTTACACTAGTCCCGAGGTTCCCTTCTCCCTGACGCTCTTACCCCAGACACGAGGTTCCCTTCTCCCTGACACTGTTACCCCAGCCCCGTGGTTCCCTTCTCCCTGACAATGTTACCCCAGCCCCGAGGTTCCCTTCTCCCTGACATTGTTACCCCTGCCCCGAGGTTCCCTTCTCCCTGACATTGTTACCCCTACCCCCAGGTTTACTTCTCCCTGACACTTTTACCCCAGCCCCGAGGTTCCCTTTTCTCTGACACTGTTACCCCAGCCCAGAGTTTCCCTTCTCTCTGACACTGTCACCCCAGCCCCGAGGTTCCCTTCTCCCTGACACTGTTACCCCAGCCCCGAGGTTCCCTTCTCTCTGACACTTTTACCCCAGCCCCGAGGTTCCCTTCTCGCTGACACTGTTACCCCAGCCCCAAGTTTCCCTTCTCCCTGACACGGTTACCCCAGCCCCGTGCTTCCCTTCTCCCTGACACTGTTACCCCAGCCCCAAGGTTCCCTTCTCCATGGCACTGTTACACCAGCCCCGAGGTTCCCATCTCCCTGACACTGTTACCCCAGCCCCGAGGTTCCCTTCTCACTGACAGCGTTACCCCAGCTCCGAGGTTCCCCTCTCTCTGACACTTTTACACTAGTCCCGAGGTTCCCTTCTCCCTGACGCTGTTACCCCAGACACGAGGTTCCCTTCTCCATGACATTGTTACCCCAGCCCAGAAATTCCCTTCTCCCTGACACTGTTACCCCAGCCCCAAGGTTCCCTTCTCCCTGACACTGTTACACCAGCCCCGAGGTTCCCTCCTCCCTGACACTGTTACCCCAGCCCCGAGGTTCCCTTCTCACTGACACTGTTACCCCAGCTCCGAGGTTCCCTTCTCCCTGACACTGTTACCCCAGCCCCGAGGTTCCCTTCTCACTGACACTGTTACCCCAGCCCCGAGGTTCCCTTCTCCCTGAAACTGTTACCGCAGCCCCGAGGGTCCCTTCTCACTGACACTGTTACCCCAGCCCCGAGTTTCCCCTCTCTCTGACACTTTTACACTAGTCCCGAGGTTCCCTTCTCCCTGACGCTGTTACCCCAGACACGAGGTTCCCTTCTCCCTGACACTGTTACCCCAGCCCCGTGGTTCCCTTCTCCCTGACATTGTTACCCCAGCCCCGTGGTTCCCTTCTCCCTGACATTGTTAACCCTGCCCCGAGGTTCCCTTCTCCCTGACATTGTTACCCCAGCCCCGAGGTTCCCTTTTCCTGACATTGTTACCCCAGCCCCGAGGTTCCCTTCTCCCAGACACTGTTACCCCAGCCCCGAGGTTCCCTTTTCCCGGACACTGTTCCCCCAAACCTGAGGTTCCCTTCTCCCTGACACTGTTACCCCAGCCGCGAGGTTCCCTTCTCCCTGAGACTGTTACACCGGCCCCGAGGTTCCCTTCCCCCTGACACTGTTACCCCAGACACGAGTATCCCATCTCCCTGACACTGTTACCCCAGCCCCGTGGTTCCCTTCCCCCGGACACTGTTACCCCCGCCCCAAGGTTCCCTTCTCCCTGACACTGTTACCCAAGCCCCGACGTTCCCATCTCCCTGACACTGTTACCCCAGCCCCGATGCTCCCTTCTCCCTGACATTGTTACCCCGGCCCCGAGGTTCCCTTCTCCCTAACATTGTTACCCCAGCCCCGAGGTTCTCTTCTCCCTGACATTGTTAACCCAGCCCCGAGGTTCCCTTCTCCCTGACATTATTACCCCCGCCCCGAGGTTCCCTTCTCTCTGACAGTCTTATCCGGGCCCCGAGGTTCCCTTCTCCCTGACACTGTACCCCCAGCGCAGTGGTTCCATTCTCCCTGATACTGTTAATCCAGCCCCTAGGTCGCCTTCTCCCTGGCACCGTTACCCCCGCCCCGAGGTTCACGTCCCTCTGACATTTTTTCTCCAGCCCCGAGGTTCCCTTCTCACTGACACTGTTACCCCAGCCCCGAGGCTCCCTTCTCCCTGACATTTTTACCGCAACCCCGTGGTTCCCTTCTCCCTGACACTGTTATCCCAGCCCCGAGGTTCCCTTCCCCCTGTTCACTGTTACCCCAGTCCCGAGGTTCCCTTCTCCCTGACACTGTTACCCCAGCACCGACGTTCCCTTCTCCCTGACACTGGTACCCCAGCCCCAAGGTTCCCTTCTCCCTGACACTGTTACCCCAGCCCCGAGGTTCCCTTCTCTCTGACATTGTTACCCCAGCCCCGAATTTCCCTTCTGCCTGACATTGTTACCCCAGCCCCGGGCGTCCCTTCTCTCTGACACTGTTACCCCAGCCCCGAGGTTCCCTTCTCCCTGACACTGTTACCCCAGCCCCGAGGTTCCTTCTCTCTGACACTGTTACCCCAGCCCCGAGTTTCCCTTATCCCTGACACTGTTACCCCAGCCCCAAGGTTCCTTCTCCCTGACAGTGTTACCCCAGCCCCGATGTTCTCTTCTCCCTGACACTGTTACCCCAGCCCTGAGGTTCCCTTCTCCCTGACACTGTTACCCCAGCCCCGAGGATCCCTTCCCCCTGACATTGTTACGACAGCCCCGAGGTTCCTTCTCCCTCACATTGTTACCCCAGCCCCGAGGTTCCCTTCTTCCTGACACTGTTACCCCAGCCCCGAGTTTCCCTTCTCTCTGACACTGTTACCCCTGGCCCGAGGTTCCCTTCTCCCTGACACTGTTACCCCAGCCCCGAGTTTCCCTTCTCCCTGACACTGTTACCCCAGCCCCGAGGTTCCCTTCTCACTGACACTGTTGCCCCAGCCCCGAGTTTCCCCTCTCTCTGACACTTTTACACTAGTCCCGAGGTTCCCTTCTCCCTGACGCTCTTACCCCAGACACGAGGTTCCCTTCTCCCTGACACTGTTACCCCAGCCCCGTGGTTCCCTTCTCCCTGACAATGTTACCCCAGCCCCGAGGTTCCCTTCTCCCTGACATTGTTACCCCTGCCCCGAGGTTCCCTTCTCCCTGACATTGTTACCCCTACCCCCAGGTTTACTTCTCCCTGACACTTTTACCCCAGCCCCGAGGTTCCCTTTTCTCTGACACTGTTACCCCAGCCCAGAGTTTCCCTTCTCTCTGACACTGTCACCCCAGCCCCGAGGTTCCCTTCTCCCTGACACTGTTACCCCAGCCCCGAGGTTCCCTTCTCTCTGACACTTTTACCCCAGCCCCGAGGTTCCCTTCTCGCTGACACTGTTACCCCAGCCCCGAGTTTCCCTTCTCCCTGACACGGTTACCCCAGCCCCGTGCTTCCCTTCTCCCTGACACTGTTACCCCAGCCCCAAGGTTCCCTTCTCCATGGCACTGTTACACCAGCCCCGAGGTTCCCATCTCCCTGACACTGTTACCCCAGCCCCGAGGTTCCCTTCTCACTGACAGCGTTACCCCAGCTCCGAGGTTCCCCTCTCTCTGACACTTTTACACTAGTCCCGAGGTTCCCTTCTCCCTGACGCTGTTACCCCGGACACGAGGTTCCCTTCTCCATGACATTGTTACCCCAGCCCAGAAATTCCCTTCTCCCTGACACTGTTACCCCAGCCCCAATGTTCCCTTCTCCCTGACACTGTTACACCAGCCCCGAGGTTCCCTCCTCCCTGACACTGTTACCCCAGCCCCGAGGTTCCCTTCTCACTGACACTGTTACCCCAGCTCCGAGGTTCCCTTCTCCCTGACACTGTTACCCCAGCCCCGAGGTTCCCTTCTCACTGACACTGTTACCCCAGCCCCGAGGTTCCCTTCTCCCTGAAACTGTTACCGCAGCCCCGAGGGTCCCTTCTCACTGACACTGTTACCCCAGCCCCGAGTTTCCCCTCTCTCTGACACTTTTACACTAGTCCCGAGGTTCCCTTCTCCCTGACGCTGTTACCCCAGACACGAGGTTCCCTTCTCCCTGACACTGTTACCCCAGCCCCGTGGTTCCCTTCTCCCTGACATTGTTACCCCAGCCCCGTGGTTCCCTTCTCCCTGACATTGTTAACCCTGCCCCGAGGTTCCCTTCTCCCTGACATTGTTACCCCAGCCCCGAGGTTCCCTTTTCCTGACATTGTTACCCCAGCCCCGAGGTTCCCTTCTCCCAGACACTGTTACCCCAGCCCCGAGGTTCCCTTTTCCCGGACACTGTTCCCCCAAACCTGAGGTTCCCTTCTCCCTGACACTGTTACCCCAGCCGCGAGGTTCCCTTCTCCCTGAGACTGTTACACCGGCCCCGAGGTTCCCTTCCCCCTGACACTGTTACCCCAGACACGAGTATCCCATCTCCCTGACACTGTTACCCCAGCCCCGTGGTTCCCTTCCCCCGGACACTGTTACCCCCGCCCCAAGGTTCCCTTCTCCCTGACACTGTTACCCAAGCCCCGACGTTCCCATCTCCCTGACACTGTTACCCCAGCCCCGATGCTCCCTTCTCCCTGACATTGTTACCCCGGCCCCGAGGTTCCCTTCTCCCTAACATTGTTACCCCAGCCCCGAGGTTCTCTTCTCCCTGACATTGTTAACCCAGCCCCGAGGTTCCCTTCTCCCTGACATTATTACCCCCGCCCCGAGGTTCCCTTCTCTCTGACAGTCTTATCCGGGCCCCGAGGTTCCCTTCTCCCTGACACTGTACCCCCAGCGCAGTGGTTCCATTCTCCCTGATACTGTTAATCCAGCCCCTAGGTCGCCTTCTCCCTGGCACCGTTACCCCCGCCCCGAGGTTCACTTCCCTCTGACATTTTTTCTCCAGCCCCGAGGTTCCCTTCTCACTGACACTGTTACCCCAGCCCCGAGGCTCCCTTCTCCCTGACATTTTTACCGCAACCCCGTGGTTCCCTTCTCCCTGACACTGTTATCCCAGCCCCGAGGTTCCCTTCCCCCTGTTCACTGTTACCCCAGCCCCGAGGTTCCCTTCTCCCTGACACTGTTACCCCAGCACCGACGTTCCCTTCTCCCTGACACTGGTACCCCAGCCCCAAGGTTCCCTTCTCCCTGACACTGTTACCCCAGCCCCGAGGTTCCCTTCTCTCTGACATTGTTACCCCAGCCCCGAATTTCCCTTCTGCCTGACATTGTTACCCCAGCCCCGGGCGTCCCTTCTCTCTGACACTGTTACCCCAGCCCCGAGGTTCCCTTCTCCCTGACACTGTTACCCCAGCCCCGAGGTTCCTTCTCTCTGACACTGTTACCCCAGCCCCGAGTTTCCCTTATCCCTGACACTGTTACCCCAGCCCCAAGGTTCCTTCTCCCTGACAGTGTTACCCCAGCCCCGATGTTCTCTTCTCCCTGACACTGTTACCCCAGCCCTGAGGTTCCCTTCTCCCTGACACTGTTACCCCAGCCCCGAGGATCCCTTCCCCCTGACATTGTTACGACAGCCCCGAGGTTCCTTCTCCCTCACATTGTTACCCCAGCCCCGAGGTTCCCTTCTCCCTGACACTGTTACCCCAGCCCCGAGTTTCCCTTCTCTCTGACACTGTTACCCCTGGCCCGAGGTTCCCTTCTCCCTGACACTGTTACCCCAGCCCCAAGGTTCCCTTCTCCCTGACACTGTTACCCCAGCCCCGAGGTTCCCTTCTCCCTGACACTGTTACCCCAGCCCCGAGGTTCCCTTCTCACTGACACTGTTGCCCCAGCCCCGAGTTTCCTCTCTCTGACACTTTTACACTAGTCCCGAGGTTCCCTTCTCCCTGACGCTCTTACCCCAGACACGAGGTTCCCTTCTCCCTGACACTGTTACCCCAGCCCCGTGGTTCCCTTCTCCCTGACATTGTTACCCCAGCCCCGAGGTTCCCTTCTCCCTGACATTGTTACCCCTGCCCCGAGGTTCCCTTCTCCCTGACATTGTTACCCCTGCCCCGAGGTTTACTTCTCCCTGACACTTTTACCCCAGCCCCGAGGTTCCCTTTTCTCTGACACTGTTACCCCAGCCCAGAGTTTCCCTTCTCTCTGACACTGTTACCCCAGCCCCGAGATTCCCTTCTCTCTGACACTGTTACCCCAGCCCCGAGGTTCCCTTCTCCATGACACTGTTACCCCAGCCCGGATGTTCCCTTCTCTCTGATAATGTTACCCCAGCCCTGAGGTTCCCTTCTCCCTGACACTGTTAGCCCAGCCCCGAGTTTCCCTTCTCCCTGACACGGTTACCCCAGCCCCGTGCTTCCCTTCTCCCTGACACTTTTACCGCAGCCCCAAGGTTCCCTTCTCCCTGACACTGTTACCCCAGCCCCGAGGTTCCCTTCTCCTTGACACTGTTACCCCAGCCCCGAGGTTCTCTTCTCCCTGACATTGTTAACCCAGCCCCGAGGTTCCCTTCTCCCTGACATTATTACCCCAGCCCCGAGGTTCCCCTCTCTCTGACAGTCTTATCCGGGCCCCGAGGTTCCATTCTCCCTGACACTGTTACCCCAGCCCCGAGGTTCCATTCTCCCTGATACTGTTACCCCAGCCCCTAGGTCGCCTTCCCCCTGGCACCGTTACCCCCGCCCCGAGGTTCACTTCCCTCTGACATCTTTTCTCCAGACCCAAGGTTCCCTTCTCCCTGACATTGTTACCCCAGCCCCGAGGTTCCCTTCTCTCTGACACTGTTACTCCAGCCCCGAGGTTCCCTTGTCACTGACACTGTTACCCCAGCCCCGAGGTTCCCTTCTCCCTGACATTATTACCGCAACCCCGTGGTTCCCTTCTCCCTGACACTGTTACCCCAGCCCCGAGGTTCCCTTCTCCCTGACACTGTTATCCCAGCACTGAGGTTCCCTTCCCCCTGTTCACTGTTACCCCAGCCCCGAGTTTCCCTTCTCCCTGACACTGTTACCCCAGCCCCCACGTTCCCTTCCCCCTGACACGGGTACCCAAGCCCCAAGGTTCCCTTCTCCCTGACACTGTTACCCCAGCCCCGAGGTTCCCTTCTCCCCGACACTGTCACCCCAGCCATGAGGTTCCCTTCTCCCTGACACTGTTACCCCAGCCCCGAGGTTCCCTTCGCTCTGACACTTTTACCCCAGCCCCGAGGTTCCCTTCTCCCAGACACTGTTACCCCAGCCCCGAGTTTCCCTTCTCCCTGACACGGTTACCCCAGCCCCGTGCTTCCCTTCTCCCTGACACTGTTACCCCAGCCCCAAGGTTATCTTCTCCCTGACACTGTTACACCAGCCCCGAGGTTCCCTTCTCCCTGACACTGTAACCCCAGCCCCGAGGTTCCCTTCTCCCTGAGACTGTTACACCGGCCCCGAGGTTCCCTTCTCCCTGACACTGTTACCCCAGCCCCGAGTATCGCTTCTCCCTGACACCGTTACCCCAGCCCCGTGGTTCCCTTCCCCCTTACACTGTTACCCCAGCCCCAAGGTTACCTTCTCCCTGACACTGTTACCCAAGCCCCGACATTCCCATCTCCCTGACACTGTTACCCCAGCCCCGATGTTCCCTTCTCCCTGACATTGTTACCCCGGCCCCGAGGTTCCCTTCTGCCTAACATTGTTACCCCAGCCACAAGGTTCTCTTCTCCCTGACACTGTTACCCCAGCCCCGAGGTTCCCTTCACCCTGACACTGTTACCCCAGCCCCGAGTTTCCCTTCTCTCTGACAATGTTACCCCTGCCCCGAGGTTCCCTTCTCCCTGACACTGTTATCCCAGCCCCGAGGTTCCCTTCCCCCTGTTCACTGTTACCCCAGCCCCGAGGTTCCCTTCTCCCTGACACTGTTACCCCAGTCCCGACGTTCACTTCTCCCTGACACTGGTACCCCAGCCCCAAGGTTCCCTTCTCCCTGACACTGTTACCCCAGCCCCGAGGTTCCCTTCTCCCTGACACTGTCACCCCAGCCCCGAGGTTCCCTTCTCCCTGACACTGTTACCCCAGCCCCGAGGTTCCCTTCTCTCTGACACTTTTACCCCAGCCCCGAGGTTCCCTTCTCGCTGACACTGTTACCCCAGCCCCGAGTTTCCCTTCTCCCTGACACGGTTACCCCAGCCCCGTGCTTCCCTTCTCCCTGACACTGTTACCCCAGCCCCAAGGTTCCCTTCTCCATGACACTGTTACACCAGCCCCGAGGTTCCCATCTCCCTGACACTGTTACCCCAGCCCCGAGGTTCCCTTCTCACTGACAGTGTTACCCCAGCTCCGAGGTTCCCCTCTCTCTGACACTTTTACACTAGTCCCGAGGTTCCCTTCTCCCTGACGCTGTTACCCCAGACACGAGGTTCCCTTCTCCATGACATTGTTACCCCAGCCCCGAGGTTCCCTTCTCCCTGAAACTGTTACAGCAGCCCCGAGGGTCCCTTCTCACTGACACTGTTACCCCAGCCCCGAGTTTCCCCTCTCTCTGACACTTTTACACTAGTCCCGAGGTTCCCTTCTCCCTGACGCTGTTCCCCCAAACCTGAGGTTCCCTTCTCCCTGACACTGTTACCAGAGCCCCGAGGTTCCCTTCTCCCTGAGACTGTTACACCGGCCCCGAGGTTCCCTTTTCCTGACATTGTTTCCCCAGCCCCGAGGTTCCCTTCTCCCTGACACTGTTACCCCAGCCCCGAGGTTCCCTTTTCCCGGACACTGTTCCCCCAAACCTGAGGTTCCCTTCTCCCTGACACTGTTACCCCAGCCCCGAGGTTCCCTTCTCACTGAGACTGTTACACCGGCCCCGAGGTTCCCTTCCCCCTGACACTGTTACCCCAGACACGAGTATCCCATCTCCCTGACACTGTTACCCCAGCCCCGTGGTTCCCTTCCCCCGGACACTGTTACCCCAGCCCCAAGGTTCCCTTCTCCCTGACACTGTTACCCAAGCCCCGACGTTCCCATCTCCCTGACACTGTTACCCCAGCCCCGATGTTCCCTTCTCCCTGACATTGTTACCCCGGCCCCGAGGTTCCCTTCTCCCTAACATTGTTACCCCAGCCCCGAGGTTCTCTTCTGCCTGACATTGTTAACGCAGCCCCGAGGTTCCCTTCTCCCTGACATTATTACCCCCGCCCCGAGGTTCCCTTCTCGCTGACAGTCTTATCCGGGCCCCGAGGTTCCCTTCTCCCTGACACTGTACCCCCAGCGCAGAGGTTCCATTCTCCCTGATACTGTTAATCCAGCCCCTAGGTCGCCTTCTCCCTGGCACCGTTACCCCCGCCCCGAGGTTCACTTCCCTCTGACATTTTTTCTCCAGCCCCGAGGTTCCCTTCTCACTGACACTGTTACCCCAGCCCCGAGGTTCCCTTCTCCCTGACATTTTTACCGCATCCCCGTGGTTCCCTTCTCCCTGACACTGTTATCCCAGCCCCGAGGTTCCCTTCCCCCTGTTCACTGTTACCCCAGCCCCGAGGTTCCCTTCTCCCTGACACTGTTACCCCAGCCCCGACGTTCCCTTCTCCCTGACACTGGTACCCCAGCCCCAAGGTTCCCATCTCCCTGACAATGTTACCCCAGCCCCGAGGTTCCCTTCTCTCTGACATTGTTATCCCAGCCCCGAATTTCCCTTCTGCCTGACATTGTTACCCCAGCCCCGAGCGTCCCTTCTCTCTGACACTGTTACCCCAGCCCCGAGGTTCCCTTCTCCCTGACACTGTTACCCCAGCCCCGAGTTTCCTTCTCTCTGACACTGTTACCCCAGCCCCGAGTTTCCCTTATCCCTGACACTGTTACCCCAGCCCCAAGGTTCCTTCTCCCTGACAGTATAACCCAAGCCCCGATGTTCTCTTCTCCCTGACACTGTTACCCCAGCCCTGAGGTTCCCTTCTCCCTGACACTGTTACCCCAGCCCCGAGGATACCTTCCCCCTGACATTGTTACGACAGCCCCGAGGTTCCTTCTCCCTCACATTGTTACCCCAGCCCCGAGGTTCCCTTCTCCCTGACACTGTTACCCCAGCCCCGAGTTTCCCTTCTCTCTGACACTGTTACGCCTGGCCCGAGGTTCCCTTCTCCCTGACACTGTTACCCCAGCCCCAAGGTTCCCTTCTCCCCGACACTGTTACCCCAGCCCCGAGGTTCCCTTCTCCCTGACACTGTTTCCCCAGCCCCGAGGTTCCCTTCTCACTGACACTGTTTCCCCAGCCCCGAGTTTCCCCTCTCTCTGACACTTTTACACTAGTCCCGAGGTTCCCTTCTCCCTGACACTCTTACCCCAGACACGAGGTTCCCTTCTCCCTGACACTGTTACCCCAGCCCCGTGGTTCCCTTCTCCCTGACATTGTTACCCCAGCCCCGAGGTTCCCTTCTCCCTGACAGTGTTACCCCTGCCCCGTGGTTCCCTTCTCCCTGACATTGTTACCCCTGCCGCCAGGTTTACTTCTCCCTGACACTTTTACCCCAGCCTTGAGGTTCCCTTTTCTCTGACACTGTTACCCCAGCCCAGAGTTTCCCTTCTCTCTGACACTGTTACCCCAGCCCCGATGTTCCCTTCTCCCTGACTCTGTTACCCCAGCCCCGATGTTCCCTTCTCTCTGATAATGTTACCCCAGCCCTGAGGTTCCCTTCTCCCTGACACTGTTAGCCCAGCCCCGAGTTTCCCTTCTCCCTGACATGGTTACCCCAGCCCCGTGCTTCCCTTCTCCCTGACACTGTTACCCCAGCCCCAAGGTTCCCTTCTCCCTGACACTGTTACCCCAGCCCCGAGGTTCCCTTCTCCCTGAAACTGTTACCCCAGCCCCGAGGTTCTCTTCTCCCTGACATTGTTAACCCAGCCCCGAGGTTCCCTTCTCCCTGACATTATTACCCCAGCCCAGAAATTCCCTTCTCCCTGACACTGTTACCCCAGCCCCAAGGTTCCCTTCTCCCTGACACTGTTACACCAGCCCCGAGGTTCCCTTGTCCCTGACACTGTTACCCCAGCCCCGAGGTTCCCTTCTCACTGACACTGTTACCCCAGCTCCGAGGTTCCCTTCTCACTGACACTGTTACCCCAGCCCCGAGGTTCCCTTCTCACTGACACTGTTACCCCAGCCCCGAGGTTCCCTTCTCCCTGACACTGTTACCGCAGCCCCGAGGGTCCCTTCTCACTGACACTGGTACCCCAGCCCCGAGTTTCCCCTCTCACTGACACTTTTACACTAGTCCCGAGGTTCCCTTCTCCCTGACGCTGTTACCCCAGACACGAGGTTCCCTTCTCCCTGACACTGTTACCCCAGCCCCGTGGTTCCCTTCTCCCTGACATTGTTACCCCAGCCCCGAGGTTCCCTTCTCCCTGAGATTGTTACCCCAGCCCCGAGGTTCCCTTCTCCCTGACATTGTTACCCCAGCCCCGAGGTTCCCTTTTCCTGACATTGTTACCCCAGCCCCGAGGTTCCCTTCTCCCTGACACTGTTACCCCAGCCCCGAGGTTCCCTTTTCCCGGACACTGTTCCCCCAAACCTGAGGTTCCCTTCTCCCTGACACTGTTACCCCAGCCCCGAGGTTCCCTTCTCCCTGAGACTGTTACACCGGCCCCGAGGTTCCCTTCTCCCTGACACTGTTACCCCAGCCCCGAGTATCCCATCTCCCTGACACTGTTACCTCAGCCCCGTGGTTCCCTACCCCCGGACACTGTTACCCCAGCCCCAAGGTTCCCTTCTCCCTGACACTGTTACCCAAGCCCCGTCGTTCCCATCTCCCTGACACTGTTACCCCAGCCCCGATGTTCCCTTCTCCCTGACATTGTTACCCCGGCCCCGAGGTTCCCTTCTCCCTAACATTGTTACCCCAGCCCCGAGGTTCTCTTCTCCCTGACATTGTTAACCCAGCCCCGAGGTTCCCTTCTCCCTGAAATTATTACCCCCGCCCCGAGGTTCCCTTCTCTCTGACAGTCTTATCCGGGCCCCGAGGTTCCCTTCTCCCTGACACTGTTCCCCCAGCACCGAGGTTCCATTCTCCCTGATACTGTTAATCCAGCCCCTAGGTCGCCTTCTCCCTGGCCCCGTTACGCCCGCCCCGAGGTTCACTTCCCTCTGACATTTTTTCTCCAGACCCGAGGTTCCCTTCTCACTGACACTGTTACCCCAGCCCCGAGGTTCCCTTCTCCCTGACATTTTTACCGCAACCCCGTGGTTCCCTTCTCCCTGACATTGGTACCGCAACCCCGTGGTTCCCTTCTCCCTGACACTGGTACCCCAGCCCCGAGGTTCCCTTCACCCTGACACTGTTACCCCAGCCCCGAGTTTCCATTCTCTCTGACAATGTTACCCCTGCCCCGAGGTTCCCTTCTCCCTGATACTGTTACCCCAGCCCCGAGTTTCCCTTCTCCCTGACACGGTTACCCCAGCCCCGTGCTTCCCTTCTCCCTGACACTGTTACCCCAGCCCCAAGGTTCCCTTCTCCATGACACTGTTACACCAGCCCCGAGGTTCCCTTCTCCCTGACACTGTTACCCCAGCCCCGAGTTTCCCTTCTCCCTGACACAGTTACCCCAGCCCCGTGCTTCCCTTCTCCCTGACACTGTTACCCCAGCCCCAAGGTTCCCTTCTCCATGACACTGTTACACCAGCCCCGAGGTTCCCTTCTCCCTGACACTGTTACCCCAACCCCGAGGTTCCCTTCTCACTGACAGTGTTACCCCAGCTCCGAGGTTCCCCTCTCTCTGACACTTTTACACTAGTCCCGAGGTTCCCTTCTCCCTGACGCTGTTACCCCAGACACGAGGTTCCCTTCTCCATGACATTGTTACCCCAGCCCAGAAATTCCCTTCTCCCTGACACTGTTACCCCAGCCCCAAGGTTCCCTTCTCCCTGACATTGTTACACCAGCCCCGAGGTTCCCTTGTCCCTGACACTGTTACCCCAGCCCCGAGGTTCCCTTCTCACTGACACTGTTACCCCAGCTCCGAGGTTCCCTTCTCCCTGACACTGTTACCCCAGCCCCGAGGTTCCCTTCTCACTGACACTGTTACCCCAGCCCCGAGGTTCCCTTCTCCCTGACACTGTTACCGCAGCCCCGAGGGTCCCTTCTCACTGACACTGTTACCCCAGCCCCGAGTTTCCCCTCTCACTGACACTTTTACACTAGTCCCGAGGTTCCCTTCTCCCTGACGCTGTTACCCCAGACACGAGGTTCCCTTCTCCCTGACACTGTTACCCCAGCCCCGTGGTTCCCTTCTCCCTCACATTGTTACCCCAGCCCCGAGGTTCCCTTCTCCCTGACATTGTTACGCCAGCCCCGAGGTTCCCTTCTCCCTGACATTGTTACCCCAGCCCCGAGGTTCCCTTTTCCTGACATTGTTACCCCAGCCCCGAGGTTCCCTTCTCCCTGACACTGTTACCCCAGCCCCGAGGTTCCCTTTTCCCGGACACTGTTCCCCCAAACCTGAGGTTCCCTTCTCCCTGACACTGTTACCCCAGCCCCGAGTTTCCCTTCTCCCTGAGACTGTTACACCGGCCCCGAGGTTCCCTTCTCCCTGACACTGTTACCCCAGCCCCGAGTATCCCATCTCCCTGACACTGTTACCTCAGCCCCGTGGTTCCCTACCCCCGGACACTGTTACCCCAGCCCCAAGGTTCCCTTCTCCCTGACACTGTTACCCAAGCCCCGACGTTCCCATCTCCCTGACACTGTTACCCCAGCCCCGATGTTCCCTTCTCCCTGACATTGTTACCCCGGCCCCGAGGTTCCCTTCTCCCTAACATTGTTACCCCAGCCCCGAGGTTCTCTTCTCCCTGACATTGTTAACCCAGCCCCGAGGTTCCCTTCTCCCTGAAATTATTACCCCCGCCCCGAGGTTCCCTTCTCTCTGACAGTCTTATCCGGGCCCCGAGGTTCCCTTCTCCCTGACACTGTTCCCCCAGCACCGAGGTTCCATTCTCCCTGATACTGTTAATCCAGCCCCTAGGTCGCCTTCTCCCTGGCACCGTTAACCCCGCCCCGAGGTTCACTTCCCTCTGACATTTTTTCTCCAGACCCGAGGTTCCCTTCTCACTGACACTGTTACCCCAGCCCCGAGGTTCCCTTCTCCCTGACATTTTTACCGCAACCCCGTGGTTCCCTTCTCCCTGACACTGTTATCCCAGCCCCGAGGTTCCCTTCCTCCTGTTCACTGTTACCCCAGCCCCGAGGTTCCCTTCTCCCTGACACTGTTACCCCATCCCCGACGTTCCCTTCTCCCTGACACTGGTACCCCAGCCCCAAGGTTCCCTTCTCCCTGACACTGTTACCCCAGCCCCGAGGTTCCCTTCTCCCTGACACTGTCACCCCAGCCATGAGGTTCCGTTCTCCCTGACACTGTTACCCCAGCCCCGAGGTTCCCTTCTCTCTGACACTTTTACCCCAGCCCCGAGGTTCCCTTCTCCCTGACACTGTTACCCCAGCCCCGAGGTTCCCTTCTCCCTGACACTGTTACCCCAGCCCCGAGTTTCCCTTCTCCCTGAAACTGTAACCCCAGCCCCGTGCTTCCCTTCTCCCTGACACTGTTACACCAGCCCCAAGGTTCCCTTCTCCCTGACACTGTTACACCAGCCCCAAGGTTCCCATTTCACTGACACTGTTGCCCCAGCCCCGAGGTTCCCATCTCCCTGACACTGTTACCCCAGCCCCGAGTTTCCCTTCTCCCTGACGCTGTTACCCCAGACACGAGGTTCCCTTCTCCATGACACTGTTACCCCAGCCCCGAAATTCCCTTCTCCCTGACACTGTTACCCCAGCCCCGAGGTTCCCTTCTCTCTGACATTGTTATCCCAGCCCCGAGGTTCCCTTCTCCCTGACACTGTTACCCCAGCACCGAGCGTCCCTTCTCTCTGACATTGTTACCCAAACCCGAATTTCCCTTCTGCCTGACACTGTTACCCTGCCCCGAGCGTCCCTTCTCTCTGACACTGTTACCCCAGCCCCGAGGTTCCCTTCTCCCTGACACTGTTACCCCAGCCCCGAGGTTCCTTCTCCCTGACACAGTTACCAGAGCCCTGAGGTTCCTTCTCCCTGACAGTGTTACCCCAGCCCCGATGTTCTCTTCTCCCTGACACTGTTACCCCAGCCCTGAGGTTCCCTTCTCCCTGACACTGTTACCCCAGCCCCGAGGATCCCTTCCCCCTGACATTATTACCACAGCCCCGAGGTTCCTTCTCCCTCACATTGTTACCCCAGCCCCGAGGTACCCTTCTCCCTGACACTGTTACCCCAGCCCCGAGGTTCCCGTCTCACTGACACTGTTACCCCAGCCCCGAGGATCCCTTCTCACTGACACTGCTACCCCAGCTCCGACATTCCCCTCTCTCTGACACTTTTACACTAGTCCCGAGGTTCCCTTCTCCCTGAAGCTGTTACCCAAGACACGAGGTTCCATTCTCCATGACACTGTTTCCCCAGCCCCAAAGTTCCCTTCTCCCTGACACTGTTACCCCAGCCCCGAGGTTCCCTTCTCTCTGACATTGTTATCCCAGCCCCGAGGTTCCCTTCGCCCTTACACTGTTACCCCAGCCCCGAGCGTCCCTTCTCTCTGACATTGTTACCCCAGCCCCGAATTTCCCTTCTGCCTGACACTGTTACCCCAGCCCCGAGCTTCCCTTCTCTCTGACACAGTTACCCCAGCCCCGAGGTTCCCTTCTCCCTGACACTGTTACCCCAGCCCCGAGGTTCCTTCTCCCTGACACTGTTACCCCAGCCCCGAGTTTCCCTTATCCCTGACACTGTTACCCCAGCCCCAAGGTTCCTTCTCCCTGACAGTGTTACCCCAGCCCCGATGTTCTCCTTTCCCTGACACTGTTACCCCAGTCCTGAGTTTCCCTTCTCCCTGCCACTGTTACCCCAGCCCCGAGGATCCCTTCCCCCTGACATTGTTACGACAGCCCCGAGGTTCCTTCTCCCTCACATTGTTACCCCAGCCCCGAGGTTCCCTTCTCCCTGACACTGTTACCCCAGCCCCGAGTTTCCCTTCTCTCTGACACTATTACCCCTGGCCCGAGGTTCCCTTCTCCCTGACACTGTTACCCCAGCCCCAAGGTTCCCTTCTCCCTGACACTGTTACCCCAGCCCCGAGTTTCCCTTCTCCCTGACACTGTTACCCCAGCCCCGAGGTTCCCTTCTCACTGACACTGTTACCCCAGCCCCGAGTTTCCCCTCTCTCTGACACTTTTACACTAGTCCCGAGGTTCCCATCTCCCTGACGCTCTTACCCCAGACACGAGGTTCCCTTCTCCCTGACACTGTTACCCCAGCCCCGAGGTTCCCTTCTCCCTGACATTGTTACCCATGCCCCGAGGTTCCCTTCTCCCTGACATTGTTACCCCTGCCCCCAGGTTTACTTCTCCCTGACACTTTTACCCCAGCCCCGAGGTTCCCTTTTCTCTGACACTGTTACCCCAGCCCAGAGTTTCCCTTCTCTCTGACACTGTTACCCCAGCCCCGAGGTTCCCTTCTCTCTGACACTGTTACCCCAGGCCCGAGGTTCCCTTCTCTTTGGCACTGTTACCCCAGCCCCGTGGTTCCCTTCTCCCTGACATTGTTACCCCAGCCCCGAGGTTCCCTTTTCCTGACATTGTTACCCCAGCCCCGAGGTTCCCTTCTCCCTGACACTGTTACCCCAGCCCCGAGTAACCCTTCTCCCTGACACTGTTACCCCAGCCCCGTGGTTCCCTTCCCCCTGACACTGTTACCCCAGCCCCAAGGTTCCCTTCTCCCTGACACTGTTACCCAAGCCCCGACGTTCCCATCTCCCTGACACTGTTACCCCAGCCCCGATGTTCCCTTCTCCCTGACATTGTTACCCCGGCCCCAAGGTTCCCTTCTCCCTAAAATTGTTACCCCAGCCCCGAGGTTCTCTTCGCCCTGACATTGTTAACCCAGCCCCGAGGATCCCTTCTCCCTGACATTATTACCCCCGCCCCGAAGTTCCCTTCTCTCTGACAGTCTTATCCGGGCCCCGAGGTTCCCTTCTCCCTGACACTTTTACCCCAGCCCCGAGGTTCCATTCTCCCTGATACTGTTACCCCAGCCCCTAGCTCGCCTTCTCCCTGGCACCGTTACCCCAGCCCCGAGGTTCACTTCCCTCTGACATTTTTTCTCCAGACCCGAGGTTCCCTTCTCCCTGACACTGTTACCCCAGCCCCGAGGTTCCCTTCTCTCTGACACTGTTATTCCAGCCCCGAGGTTCCCTTCTCCCTGACACTGTTACCCCAGCCCCGAGGTTCCCTTCTCCCTGACATTGTTACCGCAACCCCGTGGTTCCCTTCTCACTGACACTGTTACCAAAGCCCCGAGGTTCCCTTTTCCCGGACACTGTTCCCCCAAACCTGAGGTTCCCTTCTCCCTGACACTGTTACCCCAGCCCCGAGGTTCCCTTCTCCCTGAGACTGTTACACCGGCCCCGAGGTTCCCTTCTCCCTCACACTGTTACCCCAGCCCCGAGTATCCCTTCTCCCTGACACTGTTACCCCAGCCCCGTGGTTCCCTTCCCCCTTACACTGTTACCCCAGCCCCAAGGTTCCCTTCTCCCTGACACTGTTACCCAAGCCCCGACATTCCCATCTCCCTGACACTGTTACCCCAGCCCCGATGTTCCCTTCTCCCTGACATTGTTACCCCGGCCCCGAGGTTCCCTTCTGCCAAACATTGTTACCCCAGCCCCAAGGTTCTCTTCTCCCTGACATTGTTAACCCAGCCCCGAGGTTCCCTTCTCCCTGACATTATTACCCCCGCCCCGAGGTTCCCTTCTCTCTGACAGTCTTATCCGGGCCCCGAGGTTCCCTTCTCCCTGACACTGTTACCCCAGCCCCGAGGTTCCATTCTCCCTGATACTGTTACCCCAGCCCCTATGTCGCCTTCTCCCTGACACCGTTACCCCAGCCCCGAGGTTCACTTCCCTCTGACATTTTTTCTCCAGACCCGAGGTTCCCTTCTCACTGACATTGTTACCCCAGCCCCGAGGTTCCCTTCTCTCTGACAATGTTACCCCTGCCCCGAGGTTCCCTTCTCCCTGATACTGTTATCCCAGCCCCGAGGTTCCCTTCCCCTTGTTCACTGTTACCCCAGCCCCGAGGTTCCCTTCTCCCTGACACTGTTACCCCAGCCCCGACGTTCACTTCTCCCTGACACTGGTACCCCAGCCCCAAGGTTCCCTTCTCCCTGACACTGTTACCCCAGCCCCGAGGTTCCCTTCTCCCTGACACTGTCACCCAAGCCCCGAGGATCCCTTCTCCCTGACACTGTTACCCCAGCCCCGAGGTTCCCTTCTCTCTGACACTTTTGCCCCAGCCCCGAGGTTCCCTTCTCCCTGACACTGTTACCCCAGCCCCGAGTTTCCCTTCTCCCTGACACGGTTACCCCAGCCCCGTGCTTCCCTTCTCCCTGACACTGTTACCCCAGCCCCAAGGTTCCCTTCTCCATGACACTGTTACACCAGCCCCGAGGTTCCCTTCTCCCTGACACTGTCACCCCAGCCCCGAGTTTCCCTTCTCCCTGAGACAGTTACCCCAGCCCCGTGCTACCCTTCTCCCTGACACTGTTAACCCAGCCCCAAAGTTCCCTTCTCCATGACACTGTTACACCATCCCCGAGGTTCCCTTCTCCCTGATACTGTTACCCCAACCCCGAGGTTCCCTTCTCACTGACAGTGTTACCCCAGCTCCGAGGTTCCCCTCTCTCTGACACTTTTACACTAGTCCCGAGGTTCCCTTCTCCCTGACGCTGTTACCCCAGACACGAGGTTCCCTTCTCCATGACATTGTTACCCCAGCCCAGAAATTCCCGTCTCCCTGACACTGTTACCCCAGCCCCAAGGTTCCCTTCTCCCTGACACTGTTACACCAGCCCCGAGGTTCCCTTCTCCCTGACACTGTTACCCCAGCCCGGAGGTTCCCTTCTCACTGACACTGTTACCCCAGCTCCGAGGTTCCCTTCTCCCTGACACTGTTACCCCAGCCCCGAGGTTCCCTTCTCACTGACACTGTTACCCCAGCGCCGAGGTTCCCTTCTCCCTGACACTGTTACCGCAGCCCCGAGGGTCCCTTCTCACTGACACTGTTACCCCAGCCGCGAGTTTCCCCTCTCTCTGACCCTTTTACACTAGTCCCGAGGTTCCCTTCTCCCTGACGCTGTTACCCCAGACACGAGGTTCCCTTCTCCCTGACACTGTTACCCCAGCCCCGTGGTTCCCTTCTCCCTCACATTGTTACCCCAGCCCCGAGGTTCCCTTCTCCCTGACATTGTTACCCCAGCCCCGAGGTTCCCTTCTCCCTGACATTGTTACCCCAGCCCCGAGGTTCCCTTTTCCTGACATTGTTACCCCAGCCCCGAGGTTCCCTTCTCCCTGACACTGTTACTCCAGCCCCGAGGTTCCCTTTTCCCGGACACTGTTCCCCCAAACCTGAGGTTCCCTTCTCCCTGACACTGTTATCCCAGCCCCAAGGTTCCCTTCTCCATGACACTGTTACACCAGCCCCAAGGTTCCCTTCTCACTGACACTGTTGCCCCAGCCCCGAGGTTCCCTTCTCCCTGACACTGTTACCCCAGCCCCGAGTTTCCCTTCTCCCTGACGCTGCTACCCCAGACACGAGGTTCCCTTCTCCATGACACTGTTACCCCAGCCCCGAAATTCCCTTCTCCCTGACACTGTTACCCCAGCCCCGAGGTTCCCTTCTCTCTGACATTGTTATCCCAGCCCCGAGGTTCCCTTCTCCCTGACACTGTTACCCCAGCACCGAGCGTCCCTTCTCTCTGACATTGTTACCCAAACCCGAATTTCCCTTCTGCCTCACACTGTTACCCAGCCCCGAGCGTCCCTTCTCTCTGACACTGTTACCCCAGCCCCGAGGTTCCCTTCTCCCTGACACTGTTACCCCAGCCCCGAGTTTCCTTCTCCCTGACACTGTTACCCCAGCCCCGAGGTTCCCTTCTCCCTGACACTGTTACCAGAGCCCTGAGGTTCCTTCTCCCTGACAGTGTTACCCCAGCCCTGAGGTTCCCTTCTCCCTGACACTGTTACCCCAGCCCCGAGGATCCCTTCCCCCTGACATTGTTACGACAGCCCCGAGGTTCCTTCTCCCTCACATTGTTACCCCAGCCCCGAGGTTCCCTTCTCCCTGACACTGTTACCCCAGCCCCGAGTTTCCCTTCTCTCTGACACTGTTACCCCTGGCCCGAGGTTCCCTTCTCCCTGACACTGTTACCCCAGCCCCAAGGTTCCCTTCTCCCTGACACTGTTACCCCAGCCCCGAGGTTCCCTTCTCCCTGACACTGTTACCCCAGCCCCGAGGTTCCCTTCTTACTGACACTGTTACCCCAGCCCCGAGTTTCCCCTCTCTCTGACACTTTTACACTAGTCCCGAGGTTCCCTTCTCCCTGACGCTCTTACCCCAGACACTAGGTTCCCTTCTCCCTGAAACTGTTACCCCAGCCCCGAGGTTCCCTTCTCCCTGACATTGTTACCGCTGCCCCGAGGTTCCCTTCTCCCTGACATTGTTACCCCTGCCCCCAGGTTTACTTCTCCCTGACACTTTTACCCCAGCCCCGAGGTTCCCTTTTCTCTGACACTGTTACCCCAGCCCAGAGTTTCCCTTCTCTCTGACACTGTTACCCCAGCCCCGAGGTTCCCTTCTCTCTGACACTGTTACCCCAGGCCCGAGGTTCCCTTCTCCCTGACACTGTTACCCCAGCCCCGAGGTTCACTTCTCCCTGACACTGTTAGCCCAGCCCCGAGTTTCCCTTCTCCCTGACACGGTTACCCCAGCCCCGTGCTTCCCTTCTCCCTGACACTGTTACCCCAGCCCCAAGGTTCCCTTGTCCCTGACACTGTTACCACAGCCCCGAGGTTCCCTTCTCCCTGACACTGTTACCCCAGCCCCGAGGTTCCCTTCTCCCTGACACTGTTACCCCAGACACGAGGGTCCCCTCTCCCCGACACTGTTACCCCAGCCCCGAGTTTCCCTTCTCACTGACACTGTTACCCCAGCCCGGAGGATCCCTTCTCACTGACACTGTTACCCCAGCCCTGAGTTTCCCTTCTCACTGACACAGTTACCCCAGCCCCGAGGATCCCTTCTCACTGACACTGTTACCCCAGCCCCGAGGTTCCCTTCTCTTTGGCACTGTTACCCCAGCCCCGTGGTTCCCTTCTCCCTGACATTGTTACCCGAGCCCCGAGGTTCCCTTTTCCTGACATTGTTACCCTAGCCCCGAGGTTCCCTTCTCCCTGACACTGTTACCCCAGCCCCGAGTATCCCTTCTCCCTGACACTGTTACCCCAGCCCCGTGGTTCCCTTCCAACTGACACTGTTACCCCAGCCCCAAGGTCCCCTTCTCCCTGTCACTGTTACCCATGCCCCGACGTTCCCATCTCCCTGACACGGTTACCCCAGCCCCGATGTTCCCTTCTCCCTGACATTGTTACCCCGGCCCCGAGGTTCCCTTCTCCCTAACATTGTTACCCCAGCCCCGAGGTTCTCTTCTCCCTGACATTGTTAACCCAGCCCCGAGGATCCCTTCTCCCTGACATTATTACCCCCGCCCCGAGGTTCCCTTCTCTCTGACAGTCTTATCCGGGCCCCGAGGTTCCCTTCTCCCTGACACTGTTACCCCAGCCCCGATGTTCCCTTCTCCCTGACATTGTAACCGCAACCCCGTGGTTCCCTTCTCCCTAACACTGTTACCCCAGCCCCGAGGTTCCCTTCTCCCTGACACTGTTACCCCAGCCCCGAGTTTCCCTTCTCTCTGACAATGTTACCCCTGCCCCGAGGTTCCCTTCTCCCTGACACTGTTATCCCAGCCCCGAGGTTCCCTTCCCCCTGTTCACTGTTACCCCAGCCGCGAGGTTCCCATCTCCCTGACACTGTTACCCCAGCCCCGACGTTCCCTTCTCCCTGACACTGGTACCCCAGCCCCAAGGTTCCCTTCTCACTGACACTGTTACCCCAGCCCCGAGGTTCCCTTCTCCCTGACACTGTCACCCCAGCCCCGAGGTTCCCTTCTCCCTGACACTGTTACCCCAGCCCCGAGGTTCCCTTCTCTCAGACACTTTTACCCCAGCCCCGATGTTCCCTTCTCCCTGACACTGTTACCCCAGCCCTGAGTTTCCCTTCTCCCTGACACGGTTACCCCAGCCCCGTGCTTCCCTTCTCCCTGACAGTGTTACCCCAGCCCCAAGGTTCCCTTCTCCCTGACACTGTTACACCAGCCCCGAGGTTACCTTCTCCCTGACACTGTTACCCCAGCCCCGAGGTTCCCTTCTCACTGACACTGTTACCCCAGCTCCGAGGTTCCCCTCTCTCTGACACTTTTACACTAGTCCAGAGGTTCCCTTCTCCCTGACACTGTTACCCCAGACTCGAGGTTCCCTTCTCCATGACACTGTTACCCCAGCCCCGAATTTCCCTTCTCCCTGACACTGTTACCCCAGCCCCGAGGTTCCCTTCTCTCTGACATTGTTATCCCAGACCCGAGGTTCCCTTCTCCCTGACACTGTTACCCCAGCCCCGAGCGTCCCTTCTCTCAGACATTGTTACCCCAGCCCCGAATTTCCCTTCTGCCTGACACTGTTACCCCAGCCCCGAGCGTCCCTTCTCCCTGACACTGTTACCCCAGCCCCGAGGTTCCCTTCTCCCTGACACTGTTACCCCAGCCCCGAGGTTCCTTCTCCCTGACACTGTTACCCCAGCCCCGAGGTTCCCTTCTCCCTGACACTGTTACCCCAGCCCCGAGGTTCCTTCTCCCTGACAGTGTTACCCCAACCCCGATGTTCTCTTCTCCCTGACACTGTTACACCAGCCCCGAGGTTCCCATCTCCCTGACACTGTTACCCCAGCCCCGAGGATCCCTTCCCCCTGACATTGTTACCACAGCCCCGAGGTTCCTTCTCCCTCACATTGTTACCCCAGCCCCTAGGTTCCCTTCTCCCTGACACTGTTACCCCAGCCCCGAAGTTCCTTCTCACTAACACTGTTACCCCAGCCCCGAGGATCCCTTCTCACTGACACTGTTACCCCAGCCCCGAGGTTCCCTTCTCTTTGGCACTGTTATCCCAGCCCCGTGGTTCCCTTCTCCCTGACATTTTTACCCCAGCCCCGAGTTTCCCTTCTCACTGACACTGTTACCCCAGCCCCGGGTTTCCCTTCTCTCTGACACTGTTACCCCAGCCCCGAAGTTCCCTTTTCTCTGACACTGTTACCCCAACCCAGAGTTTCCCTTCTCACTGACACTGTTACCCCAGCCCCGAATTTCCCTTCTCTCTGACACTGTTACCCCAGCCCTGAGGTTCCCTTCTCCCTGACACTGTTACCCCAGCCCCGAAGTTCCCTTCTCCCTGACACTGTTACCCCAGCCCCGAGGTTCCCTTCTCACTGACACTGTTACCCCAGCACCGAGGATCCCTTCTCACTGAAACAGTTACCCCAGACCCGAGGTTCCCTTCTCTTTGGCACTTTTACCCCAGCCCCGTGGTTCCCTTCTCCATGACATTGTTACCCCAGCCCCGAGGTTCCCTTTTCCTGACATTGTTACCCCAGCCCCGAGGTTCCCTTCTCCCTGACACTGTTACCCCAGCCCCGAGTTTCCCTTCTCCCTGACACTGTTACCCCAGCCCCGTGGTTCCCTTCCCCCTGACACTGTTACCCCAGCCCCAAGGTTCCCTTCTCCCTGACACTGTTACCCAAGCCCCGACGTTCCCATCTCCCTGACACTGTTACCCCAGCCCCGATCTTCCCTTCTCCCTGACATTGTTACCCCGGCCCCAAGGTTCCCTTCTCCCTAAAATTGTTACCCCAGCCCCGAGGTTCTCTTCTCCCTGACATTGTTAACCCAGCCCCGAGGATCCCTTCTCCCTGACATTATTACTCCCGCCCCGAGGTTCCCTTCTCTCTGACAGTCTTATCCGGGCCCCGAGGTTCCCTTCTCCCTGACACTTTTACCCCAGCCCCGAGGTTCCATTCTCCCTGATACTGTTACCCCAGCCCCTAGCTCGCCTTCTCCCTGGCACCGTTACCCCAGCCCCGAGGTTCACTTCCCTCTGACATTTTTTCACCAGACCCGAGGTTCCCTTCTCCCTGACATTGTTACCCCAGCCCCGAGGTTCCCTTCTCTCTGACACTGTTATTCCAGCCCCGAGGTTCCCTTCTCCCTGACACTGTTACCCCAGCCCCGAGGTTCCCTTCTCCCTGACATTGTTACCGCAACCCCGTGGTTCCCTTCTCACTGACACTGTTACCCCAGCCCCGAGGTTCCCTTCTCCCTGACACTGTTACCCCAGCCCCGATTTTCCCTTCTCCCTGACACTGTTACCCCAGCCCCGAGGGTCCCTTCTCCCCGACACTGTTACCCCAGCCCCGAGGTTCCCTTCTCACTGACACTGTTACCCCAGCCCCGAGTTTCCCCTCTCTCTGACACTTTTACACTAGTCCCGAGGTTCCCTTCTCCCTGACGCTCTTACCCCAGACACGAGGTTCCCTTCTCCCTGACACTGTAACCCCAGCCCAGTGGTTCCCTTCTCCCTGACATTGTTACCCCAGCCCCGAGGTTCCCTTCTCCCTGACATTGTTACCCCTGCCCCGAGGTTCCCTTCTCCCTGACATTGTTACCCCTGCCCCCAGGTTTACTTCTCCCTGACACTTTTACCCCAGCCCCGAGGTTCCCGTTTCTCTGACACTGTTACCCCAGCCCAGAGTTTCCCTTCTCTCTGACACTGTTACCCCAGCCCCGAGGTTCCCTTCTCTCTGACACTGTTACCCCAGGCCCGAGGTTCCCTTCTCCCTGACACTGTTACCCCAGCCCCGAGGTGCCCTTCTCCCTGACACTGTTTGCCCAGCCCCGAGTTTCCCTTCTCCCTGACACGGTTACCCCAGCCCCGTGCTTCCCTTCTCCCTGACACTGTTACCCCAGCCCCAAGGTTCCCTTCTCCCTGAAACTGTTACCCCAGCCCCGAGTTTCCCTTCTCCCTGACACTGTTACCCCAGCCCCGAGGTTCCCTTCTCAATGACACTGTTACCCCAGCCCCGAGTTTGCCCTCTCTCTGACATTTTTACACTAGTCCCGACGTTCCCTTCTCCCTGACGCTGTTACCCCAGACACGAGGTTCCCTTCTCCCCGACACTGTTACCCCAGCCCCGAAGTTCCCTTCTCCCTGACACTGTTACCCCAGCCCCAAGGTTCCCTTCTCTCTGACATTGTTACCCCAGCCCCGAATTTCCCTTCTCCCTGACACTGTTACCCCAGCCCCGAGGTTCCCTTCTCTCTGACACTGTTACCCCTGCCCCGAGCGTCCCTTCCCTCTGACACTGTTACCCCTGCCCCGTAGTTCCCTTCTCCCTAACACTGTTACCCCAGCCCCGAGGTTCCTTCTCTCTGACACTGTTACCCCAGCCCCGAGGTTCCCTTCTCCATTACACTGTTACCCCAGCCCCGAGGTTCCTTCTCCCTGACATTTTTACCCCATCCCCGAGGTTCCCTTCTCCCTGACACTGTTACCCCAGCCCCGAGGTTCCCTTCTCCCAGACACAGTTACCCCAGCCCCGAGGATCCCTTCTCCCTGACATTGTTACCCCAGCCCCGAGGTTCCTTCTCCCTGACATTGTTACCCCAGCCCCGAGGTTCCCTTCTCCCTGACACTGTTACCCCAGCCCCGAGGTTCCCTTCTCTCTGACACTGTTACCCCAGCCCCGAGGATCCCTTCTCCTTGACACTGTTACCCCAGCCCCGAGGTTCCCTTGTCTTTGACACTGTTACCCCAGCCCCGTGATTCCCTTCTCCCTGACATTGGTACCCCAGCCCAGAGTTTCCCTTCTCACTGACACTGTTACCCCAGCCCCGAGTTTCCCATCTCTCTGACACTGTTACCCCAGCCCTAAGGTTCCATTCTCTCTGACACTGTTACCCCAGCCCCGAAGTTCCCTTCTCCCTGACACTGTTACCCCAGCCCCAAGGTTCCCTTCTCACTGACACTGTTTCCCCAGCCCCGAGGATCCCTTCTCACTGACACTGTTACCCCAGCCCCGAGGTTCCTTTCTCTTTGGCACTGTTACCCCAGCCCCGTGGTTCCCTTCTCCCTGACATTGTTACCCCAGCCCCAAGGTTCCCTTTTCCTGACATTGTTACCCCAGCCCCGAGTTTCCCTTCTCCCTGACACTGTTACCCCAGCCCCGAGTATCCCTTCTCCCTGACACTGTTACCCCAGCCCCGTGGTTCCCTTCCCCCTGACACTTTTACCCCAGCCCCAAGGTTCCCTTCTCCCTGACACTGTTACCCAAGCCCCGACGTTCCCATCTCCCTGACACTGTTACCCCAGCCCCGATGTTCCCTTCTCCCTGACATTGTTACCCCCGGCCCCGATGTTCCCTTCTCCCTAAAATTGTTACCCCAGCCCCGAGGTTCTCTTCTCACTGATATTGTTAACCCAGCCCCGAGGATCCCTTCTCCCTGACATTGTTACCCCAGCCCCGAGGTTCCCTTCTCTCTGACACTGTTATTCCAGCCCCGAGGTTCCCTTCTCCCTGACACTGTTACCCCAGCCCCGAGGTTCCCTTCTCCCTGACATTGTTACCGCAACCCCGTGGTTCCCTTCTCCCTTACACTGTTACCCCAGCCCCGAGGTTCCCTTCTCCCTGACACTGTTACCCCAGCCCTGAGTTTCCCTTCTCCCTGACAATGTTACCCCAGCCCCGAGGTTCCCTTCTCCCTGTTCACTGTTACCCCAGACGCGAGGTTCCCTTCTCCCTGACACTGTTACCCCAGCCCCGACGTTCCCTTCTCCCTGATACTAGTACCCCAGCCCCAAGGTTCCCTTCTCCCTGACACTGTTACCCCAGCCCCGACGTTCCCTTCTCACTGACACTGGTACCCCAGCCCCGAGTTTCCCTTCTCACTGACACTGTTACCCCAGCCCCGAGGATCCCTTCTCACTGACACTGTTACCCCAGCCCTGAGTTTCCCTTCTCACTGACACTGTTACCCCAGCCCCGAGGATCCCTTCTCACTGACACTGTTACCCCAGCCCCGAGGTTCCCTTCTCTTTGGCACTGTTACCCCAGCCCCGTGGTTCCCTTCTCCCTGACATTGTTACCCGAGCCCCGAGGTTCCCTTTTCCTGACATTGTTACCCTAGCCCCGAGGTTCCCTTCTCCCTGACACTGTTACCCCAGCCCCGAGTATCCCTTCTCCCTGACACTGTTACCGCAGCCCCGTGGTTCCCTTCCCCCTGACACTGTTACCCCAGCCCCAAGGTTCCCTTCTCCCTGAAACTGTTACCCAAGCCCCGACGTTCCCATCTCCCTGACACTGTTACTCCAGCCCCGATGTTCCCTTCTCCCTGACATTGTTACCCCGGTCCCGAGGTTCCCTTCTCCCTAACATTGTTACCCCAGCCCCGAGGTTCTCTTCTCCCTGACATTGTTAACCCAGCCCCGAGGATCCCTTCTCCCTGACATTATTACCCACGCCCCGAGGTTCCCATCTCTCTGACAGTCTTATCCGGGCCCCGAGGTTCCCTTCTCCCTGACACTGTTACCCCAGCCCCGAGGTTCCCTTCTCCCTGACACTGTTACCCCAGCCCCGAGGTTCCCTTCTCCCTGACACTGTTACCCCAGCCCCGAATTTCCCTTCTCTCTGACAATGTTTCCCCAGCCCCAAGGTTCCCTTCTCCCTGACACTGTTATCCCAGCCCCGAGGTTTCCTTCCCCCTGTTCACTGTTACCACAGCCGCGAGGTTCCCTTCTCCCTAACACTGTTACCCCAGCCCCGACGTTCCCTTCTCCCTGACACTGCTACCCCAGCCCCAAGGTTCCCTTCTCCCTGACACTGTTACCCCAGCCCCGAGGTTCCCTTCTCCCTGACATTGTCACCCCAGCCCCGAGTTTCCCTTCTCCCTGACACTGTTACCCCAGCCCCGAGGTTCCCTTCTCTCTGACACTTTTACCCCAGCCGCAAGGTTCCCTTCTCCCTTACACTGTTACCCCAGCCCCGAGTTTCCCTTCTCCCTGACATTGTTACCCCCGGCCCCGAGGTTCCCTTCTCCCTAACATTGTTACCCCAGCCCCGAGGTTCTCTTCTCCCTGACATTGTTAACCCAGCCCCGAGGATCCCTTCACCCTGACATTATTACCCCCCGCCCCGAGGTTCCCTTCTCTCTGACAGTCTTATCCGGGCCCCGAGTTTCCCTTCTCCCTGACACTGTTACCCCAGCCCCGAGGGTCCCTTCTCCCTGACATTGTTACCGCAACCCCGTGGTTCCCTTCTCCCTGACACTGTTACCCCAGCCCCGAGGTTCCCTTCTCCCTGACACTGTTACCCCAGCCCCGAGTTTCCCTTCTCTCTGACAATGTTACCCCAGCCCCGAGGTTCCCTTCTCCCTGACACTGTTATCCCAGCCCCGAGGTTCCCTTCCCCCTGTTCACTGTTACCCCAGCCGCGAGGTTCCCTTCTCTCTGACACTGTTACCCCAGCCCCGACGTTCCCTTCTCCCTGACACTGGTACCCCAGCCCCAAGGTTCCCTTCTCACTGACACTGTTACCCCAGCCCCGAGGTTCCCATCTCCCTGACACTGTCACCCCAGCCCCGAGGTTCCCTTCCCCCTGTTCACTGTTACCCCAGCCGCGAGGTTCCCTTCTCCCTGACAGTGTTACCCCAGCCCCGACGTTCCCTTCTCCCTGACACAGGTACCCCAGCCCCAAGGTTCCCTTCTCACTGACACTGTTACCCCAGCCCCGAGGTTCCCTTCTCCCTGACACTGTCACCCCAGCCCCGAGGTTCCCTTCTCCCTGACACTGTTACCCCAGCCCCGAGGTTCCCTTCTCCCTGACACTTTTACCCCAGCCCCGAGGTTCCCTTCTCCCAGACACTGTTACCCCAGCCCCGAGTTTCCCTTCTCCCTGACACGGTTACCCCAGCCCCGTGCTTCCCTTCTCCCTGACACTGTTACCCCAGCCCCAAGGTTCCCCTCTCTCTGACACTTTTACACTAGTCCAGAGGTTCCCTTCTCCCTGACACTGTTACCCCAGACTAGAGGTTCCCTTCTCCATGACACTGTTACCCCAGCCCCGAAGTTCCCTTCTCCCTGAAACTGTTACCCCAGCCCCGAAGTTCCCTTCTCTCTGACATTGTTATCCCAGCCCCGAGGTTCCCTTCTCCCTGACACTGTTACCCCCAGCCCCGAGCGTCCCTTCTCTCAGACATTGTTACCCCAGCCCCGAATTTCCCTTCTGCCTGACACTGTTACCCCAGCCCCGAGCGTCCCTTCTCCCTGACACTGTTACCCCAGCCCCGAGGTTCCCTTCTCCCTGACACTGTTACCCCAGCCCCGAGGTTCCTTCTCCCTGACACTGTTACCCCAGCCCCGAGGTTCCCTTCTCCCTGACACTGTTACCCCAGCCCCGAGGTTCCTTCTCCCTGACAGTGTTACCCCAACCCCGATGTTCTCTTCTCCCTGACACTGTTACACCAGCCCCGAGGTTCCCTTCTCCCTGACACTGTTACCCCAGCCCCGAGGATCCCATCCCCCTGACATTGTTACCACAGCCCCGAGGTTCCTTCTCCCTCACATTGTTACCCCAGCCCCGAGGTTCCCTTCTCCCTGACACTGTTACCCCAGCCCCGAGGTTCCCTTCTCACTGACACTGTTACCCCAGCCCCGAGGATCCCATCTCACTGACACTGTTACCCCAGCCCCGAGGTTCCCTTCTCTTTGGCACTGTTACCCCAGCCCCGTGGTTCCCTTCTCCCTGACATTGTTACCCCAGCCCCGAGGTTCCCTTTTCCTGACATTGTTACCCCAGCCCCGAGGTTCCCTTCTCCCTGACACTGTTACCCCAGCCCCGAGTATCCCTTCTCCCTGACACTGTTACCCCAGCCCCGAGGTTCCCTTCCCCCTGACACTGTTACCCAAGCCCGAAGTTTCCCTTCTCCCTGACACTGTTACCCAAGCCCCGACGTTCTCATCTCCCTGACACTGTTACCCCAGCCCCGATGTTCCCTTCTCCCTGACATTGTTACCCCCGGCCCCAAGGTTCCCTTCTCCCTAAAATTGTTACCCCAGCCCCGAGGTTCTCTTCTCCCTGACATTGTTAACCCAGCCCCGAGGATCCCTTCTCCCTGACATTATTACCCCCGCCCCGAGGTTCCCTTCTCTCTGACAGTCTTATCCGGGCCCCGAGGTTCCCTTCTCCCTGACAATTTTACCCCAGCCCCGAGGTTCCATTCTCCCTGATACTGTTACCCCAGCCCCTAGCTCGCCTTCTCCCTGGCACCGTTACCCCAGCCCCGAGGTTCACTTCCCTCTGACATTTTTTCTCCAGTCCCGAGGTTCCCTTCTCCCTGACATTGTTACCCCAGCCCCGAGGTTCCCTTCTCTCTGACACTGTTATTCCAGCCCCGAGGTTCCCTTCTCCCTGACACTGTTACCCCAGCCCCGAGGATCCCTTCTCCCTGACATTGTTACCGCAACCCCGTGGTTCCCTTCTCCCTGACACTGTTACCCCAGCCCCGAGGTTCCCTTCTCCCTGACACTGTTACCCCAGCCCCGAGTTTCCCTTCTCCCTGACACTGTTACCCCAGCCCCGAGGTTCCCTTCTCCCTGACACTGTTACCCCAGCCCCGAGGTTCCCTTCTCACTGACACTGTTACCCCAGCCCCGAGTTTCCCCTCTCTCTGACACTTTTACACTAGTCCCGAGGTTCCCTTCTCCCTGACGCTCTTACCCCCGACACGAGGTTCCCTTCTCCCTGACACTGTTACCCCAGCCCATGGTTCCCTTCTCCCTGACATTGTTACCCCAGCCCCGAGGTTCCCTTCTCCCTGACATTGTTACCCCTGCCCCGAGGTTCCATTCTCCCTGACATTGTTACCCCTGCCCCCAGGTTTACTTCTCCCTGACACTTTTACCCCAGTCCCGAGGTTCCCATATCTCTGACACTGTTACCCCAGCCCAGAGTTTCCCTTCTCTCTGACACTGTTGCCCCAGCCCCGAGGTTCCCTTCTCTCTGACACTGTTACCCCAGGCCCGAGGTTCCCTTCTCCCTGACACTGTTACCCCAGCCCCGAGGTTCCCTTCTCCCTGACACTGTTAGCCCAGCCCCGAGTTTCCCTTCTCCCTGACACGGTTACCCCAGCCCCGTGCTTCCCTTCTCCCTGACACTGTTACCCCAGCCCCAAGGTTCCCTTCTCCCTGACACTGTTACCCCAGCCCCGAGGTTCCCTTCTCCCTGACACTGTTACCCCAGCCCCGAGGTTCCCTTCTCAATGACACTGTTACCCCAGCCCCGAGTTACCCCTCTCTCTGACACTTGTACACTAGTCCCGACGTTCCCTTCTCCCTGACGCTGTTACCCCAGACACGAGGTTCCCTTCTCCCCGACACTGTTACCCCAGCCGCGAAGTTCCCTTCTCCCTGACACTGTTACCCCCAGCCCCAAGGTTCCCTTCTCTCTGACATTGTTACCCCCAGCCCCGAATTTCCCTTCTCCCTGACACTGTTACCACAGCCCCGAGCGTCCCTTCTCTCTGACACTGTTACCCCCAGCCCCGAGGTTCCCTTCTCTCTGACACTGTTACCCCAGCCCCGAGCATCCCTTCCCTCTGACACTGTTACCCCTGCCCCGTAGTTCCCTTCTCCGAAACACTGTTACCCCAGCCCCGAGGTTCCTTCTCTCTGACACTGTTACCCAAGCCCCGAGGTTCCCTTCTCCATTACACTGTTACCCCAGCCCCGAGGTTCCTACTCCCTGACATTTTTACCCCATCCCCGAGGTTCCCTTCTCCCTGACACTGTTACCCCAGCCCCGAGGTTCCCTTCTCCCTGACATTGTTACCCCAGCCCCGAGGATCCCTTCTCCCTGACATTGTTACCCCAGCCCCGAGGCTCCTTCTCCCTGACATTGTTACCCCAGCCCCGAGGTTCCCTTCTCCCTGACACTGTTACACCAGCCCGGAGGTTCCCTTCTCTCTGACACTGTTACCCCCAGCCCCGAGGATCCCTTCTCCCTGACACTGTTACCCCAGCCCCGAGGTTCCCTTCCCTCTGACACTGTTACCCCTGCCCCGTAGTTCCCTTCTCCCAAACACTGTTACCCCCAGCCCCGAGGTTCCTTCTCTCTGACACTGTTACCCAAGCCCCGAGGTTCCCTTCTCCATTACACTGTTACCCCAGCCCCGAGGTTCCTTCTCCCTGACATTTTTACCCCATCCCCGAGGTTCCCTTCTCCCTGACACTGTTACCCCAGCCCCGAGGTTCCCTTCTCCCTGACATTGTTACCCCAGCCCCGAGGATCCCTTCTCCCTGACATTGTTACCCCCAGCCCCGAGGCTCCTTCTCCCTGACATTGTTACCCCAGCCCCGAGGTTCCCTTCTCCCTGACACTGTTACACCAGCCCGGAGGTTCCCTTCTCTCTGACACTGTTACCCCAGCCCCGAGGATCCCTTCTCCCTGACACTGTTACCCCAGCCCCGAGGTTCCCTTCCCTTTGACACTGTTACCCCAGCCCCGTGATTCCCTTCTCCCTGACATTGTTACCCCAGCCCCGAGTTTCCCTTCTCACTGACACTGTTACCCCAGCCCCGAGTTTCCCTTCTCTCTGACACTGTTACCCCAGCCCTGAGGTTACCTTCTCTCTGACACTGTTACCCCAGCCCCGAAGTTCCCTTCTCACTGACACTGTTACCCCAGCCCCGAGGTTCCCTTCTCTTTGGCACTGTTACCCCAGCCCCGTGGTTCCCTTCTCCCTGACATTGTTACCCCAGCCCAGAGGTTCCCTTTTCCTGACATTGTTACCCCTCCCCCAAGGTTCCCTTCTCCCTGACACTGTTACCCCAGCCCCGAGTATCCCTTCTCCCTGACACTGTTACCCCAGCCCCTTGGTTCCCTTCCCCCTGACACTGTTCCCCAGCCCCAAGGTTCCCTTCTCCCTGACACTGTTACCCAAGCACCGACGTTCCCATCTCCCTGACACTGTTACCCCAGCCCCGATGTTCCCTTCTCCCTGACATTGTTACCCCGGCCCCGAGGTTCCCTTCTCCCTAAAATTGTTACCCCAGCCCCGAGGTTCTCTTCTCCCTGACATTGTTAACCCAGCCCCGAGGATCCCTTCTCCCTGACATTATTACCCCCCGCCCCGAGGTTCCCTTCTCTCTGACAGTCTTATCCGGGCCCCGAGGTTCCCTTCTCCCTGACACTTTTACCCCAGCCCCGAGGTTCCATTCTCCCTGATACTGTTACCCCCAGCCCCTAGCTCGCCTTCTCCCTGGCACCGTTACCCCAGCCCCGAGGTTCACTTCCCTCTGACATTTTTTCTCCAGACCCGAGGTTCCCTTCTCCCTGACATTGTTACCCCAGCCCCGAGGTTCCCTTCTCTCTGACACTGTTATTCCAGCCCCGAGGTTCCCTTCTCCCTGACACTGTTACCCCAGCCCCGAGGTTCCCCTCTCCCTGACATTGTTACCGCAACCCCGTGGTTCCCTTCTCCCTTACACTGTTACCCCAGCCCCGAGGTTCCCTTCTCCCTGACACTGTTACCCCAGCCCCGAGTTTCCCTTCTCCCTGACAATGTTACCCCAGCCCCGAGGTTCCCTTCTCCCTGTTCACTGTTACCCCAGCCGCGAGGTTCCCTTCTCCCTGACACTGTTACCCCAGCCCCGACGTTCCCTTCTCCCTGACACTGGTACCCCAGCCCCAAGATTCCCTTCTCCCTGACACTGTTACCCCAGCCCCGACGTTCCCTTCTCCCTGACACTGGTACCCCCAGCCCCGAGTTTCCCTTCTCACTGACACTGTTACCCCAGCCCTGAGGATCCCTTCTCACTGACACTGTTACCCCAGCCCTGAGTTTCCCTTCTTACTGACACTGTTACCCCAGCCCCGAGGATCCCTTCTCACTGACACTGTTACCCCAGCCCCGAGGTTCCCTTCTCTTTGGCACTGTTACCCCAGCCCCGTGGTTCCCTTCTCCCTGACATTGTTACCCGAGCCCCGAGGTTCCCTTTTCCTGACATTGTTACCCTAGCCCCGAGGTTCCCTTCTCCCTGACACTGTTACCCCAGCCCCGAGTATCCCTTCTCCCTGACACTGTTACCCCAGCCCCGTGGTTTCCTTCCCCCTGACACTGTTACACCAGCCCCAATGTTCCCTTCTCCCTGACACTGTTACCCAAGCCCCGACGTTCCCATCTCCCTGACACTGTTACCCCAGCCCCGATGTTCCCTTCTCCCTGACATTGTTACCCCGGCCCCGAGGTTCCCTTCTCCCTAACATTGTTACCCCAGCCCCGAGGTTCTCTTCTCCCTGACATTGTTAACCCAGCCCCGAGGATCCCTTCTCCCTGACATTATTACCCCCGCCCCGAGGTTCCCTTCTCTCTGACAGTCTTATCCGGGCCCCGAGGTTCCCATCCCCCTGTTCACTGTTACCCCAGCCGCGATGTTCCCTTCTCCCTGACACTGTTACCCCAGCCCCGACGTTCCCTTCTCCCTGACACTGGTACCCCAGCCCCAAGGTTCCCTTCTCACTGACACTGCTACCCCAGCCCCGAGGTTCCCTTCTCCCTGACACTGTCACCCCAGCCCCGAGGTTCCCTTCTCCCTGACACTGTTACCCCTGCCCGAGTTTCCCTTCTCTCTGACACTTTTACCCCCGCCCCGAGGTTCCCTTCTCCCTGACACTGTTACCCCAGCCCCGAGTTTCCCTTCTCCCTGACACGGTTACCCCAGCCCCGTGCTTCCCTTCTCCCTGACACTGTTACCCCAGCCCCAAGGTTCCCTTCTCCCTGACACTGTTACACCAGCCCCGAGGTTCCCTTCTCCCTGACACTGTTACCCCAGCCCCGAGGTTCCCTTCTCACTGACACTGTTACCCCAGCTCCGAGGTTCCCCTCTCTCTGACACTTTTACACTAGTCCAGAGGTTGCCTTCTCCCTGACACTGTTGCCCCAGACTCGAGGTTCCCTTCTCCATGACACTGTTACCCCAGCCCCGAAGTTCCCTTCTCCCTGACACTGTTACCCCAGCCCCGAGGTTCCCTTCTCTCTGACATTGTAATCCCAGCCCCGAGGTTCCCTTCTCCCTGACACTGTTACCCCAGCCCCGAGCGTCCCTTCTCTCAGACATTGTTACCCCAGCCCCGAATTTCCCTTCTGCCTGACACTGTTACCCCAGCCCCGAGCGTCCCTTCTCCCTGACACTGTTACCCCAGCCCCGAGGTTCCCTTCTCCCTGACACTGTTACCCCAGCCCCGAGGTTCCTTCTCCCTGACACTGTTACCCCCAGCCCCGAGGTTCCCTTCTCCCTGACACTGTTACCCCAGCCCCGAGGTTCCTTCTCCCTGACAGTGTTACCCCAACCCTGATGTTCTCTTCTCCCTGACACTGTTACACCAGACCCGAGGTTCCCTTCTCCCTGACACTGTTACCCCAACCCCGAGGATCCCTTCTCACTGACACTGTTACCCCAGCCCCGAGGTTCCCTTCTCTTTGGCACTGTTATCCCAGCCCCGTGGTTCCCTTCTCCCTTACATTTTTACCCCAGCCCCGCGTTTCCATTCTCACTGACACTGTTACCCCAGCCCCGAGTTTCCCTTCTCTCTGACACTGTTACCCCAGCCCCGAGGTTCCCTTCTCTCTGACACTGTTACCCCAGCCCCGAGGTTCCCTTTTCTCTGACACTGTTACCCCAGCCCAGAGTTTCCCTTCTCACTGACACTGTAACCCCAGCCCCGAATTTCCCTTCTCTCTGACACTGTTACCCCAGTCCTGAGGTTCCCTTCTCTCTGACACTGTTACCCCAGCCCCGAAGTTCCCTTCTCCCTGACACTGTTACACCAGCCCCGAGGTTCCCTTCTCTTTGGCACTGTTACCCCAGCCCTGAGGATCCCTTCTCACTGACACTGTTACCCCAGCACCGAGGTTCCCTTCTCTTTGGCACTGTTACCCCAGCCCCGTGGTTCCCTTCTCCCTGACATTGTTACCCCAGCCCCGAGGTTCCCTTTTCCTGACATTGATACCCCAGCCCCGAGGTTCCCTTCTCCCTGACACTGTTACCCCAGCCCCGAGTATCCCTTCTCCCTGACACTGTTACCCCAGCCCCGTGGTTCCCTTCCCCCTGACACTGTTACCCCAGCCCCAAGGTTCCCTTCTCCCTGACACTGTTACCATAGCCCCGACGTTCCCATGTCCCTGACACTGTTACCCCAGCCCCGATGTTCCCTTCTCCCTGACATTGTTACCCCCGGCCCCAAGGTTCCCTTCTCCCTAAAATTGTTACCCCAGCCCCGAGGTTCTCTTCTCCCTGACATTGTTAACCCAGCCCCGAGGATCCCTTCTCCCTGACATTATTACCCCCGCCCCGAGGTTCCCTTCTCTCTGACAGTCTTATCCGGGCCCCGAGGTTCCCTTCTCCCTGACACTTTTACCCCAGCCCCGAGGTTCCATTCTCCCTGATACTGTTACCCCAGCCCCTAGCTCGACTTCTCCCTGGCACCGTTACCCCAGCCCCGAGGTTCACTTCCCTCTGACATTTTTTCTCCAGACCCGAGGTTCCCTTCTCCCTGACACTGTTACCCCAGCCCCGAGGATCCCTTCTCCCTGACATTGTTACCGCAACCCCGTGGTTCCCTTCTCCCTGACACTGTTACCCCAGCCCCGAGGTTCCCTTCTCCCTGACACTGTTTCCCCAGCCCCGAGTTTCCCTTCTCCCTGACACTGTTACACCAGCCCCGACTTTCCCTTCTCCCTGACACTGTTACCCCAGCCCCGAGGTTCCCTTCTCACTGACACTGTTACCCCAGCCCCGAGTTTCCCCTCTCTCTGACACTTTTACACTAGTCCCGAGGTTCCCTTCTCCCTGACGCTCTTACCCCAGACACGAGGTTCCCTTCTCCCTGACACTGTTACCCCAGCCCAGTGGTTCCCTTCTCCCTGACATTGTTACCCCAGCCCCGAGGTTCCCTTCTCCCTGACATTGTTACCCCTGCCCCGAGGTTCCCTTCTCCCTGACATTGTTACCCCTGCCCCCAGGTTTACTTCTCCCTGACACTTTTACCCCAGCCCCGAGGTTCCCTTTTCTCTGACACTGTTACCCCAGCCCAGAGTTTCCCTTCTCTCTGACACTGTTACCCCAGCCCCGAGGTTCCCTTCTCTCTGACACTGTTACCCCCCGGCCCGAGGTTCCCTTCTCCCTGACACTGTTACCCCAGCCCCGAGGTTCCCTTCTCCCTGAAACTGTTAGCCCAGCCCCGAGTTTCCCTTCTCCCTGACACGGTTACCCCAGCCCCGTGCTTCCCTTCTCCCTGACACTGTTACCCCAGCCCCAAGGTTCCCTTCTCCCTGACACTGTTACCCCAGCCCCGAGGTTCCCTTCTCCCTGACACTGTTACCCCAGCCCCGAGGTTCCCTTCTCACTGACACTGTTACCCCAGCCCCGAGTTTGCCCTCTCTCTGACACTTTTACACTAGTCCCGACGTTCCCTTCTCCCTGACGCTGTTACCCCAGACACGAGGTTCCCTTCTCCCCGACACTGTTACCCCCAGCCCCGAAGTTCCACTCTCCCTGACACTGTTACCCCCAGCCCCAAGGTTGCCTTCTCTCTGACATTGTTACCCCAGCCCCGAATTTCCCTTCTCCCTGACACTGTTACCCCACCCCAAGCGTCCCTTCTCTCTGACACTGTTACCCCAGCCCCGAGGTTCCCTTCTCTCTGACACTGTTACCCCAGCCCCGAGCGTCCCTTCCCTCTGACACTGTTACCCCTGCCCCGTAGTTCCCTTCTCCCTAACACTGTTACCCCAGCCCCGAGGTTCCTTCTCTCTGACACTGTTACCCCAGCCCCGAGGTTCCCTTCTCCATTACACTGTTACCCCAGCCCCGAGGTTCCTTCTCCCTGACATTTTTACACCATCCCCGAGGTTCCCTTCTCCCTGACACTGTTACCCCAGCCCCGAGGTTCCCTTCTCCCTGACATTGTTACCCCAGCCCCGAGGATCCCTTCTCCCTGACATTGTTACCCCAGCCCCGAGGTTCCTTCTCCCTGACATTGTTACCCCAGCCCCGAGGTTCCCTTCTCCCTGACACTGTTACCCGAGCCCCGAGGTTCCCTTCTCTCTGACACTGTTACCCCAGCCCCGAGGATCCCTTCTCCCTGACACTGTTACCCCAGCCCCGAGGTTCCCTTCTCTTTGACACTGTTACCCCAGCCCCGTGGTTCCCTTCTCCCTGACATTGTTACCCCAGCCCAGAGTTTCCCTTCTCACTGACACTGTTACCCCAGCCCCGAGTTTCCCTTCTCTCTGACACTGTTACCCCAGCCCTGAGGTTCCCTTCTCTCTGACACTGTTACCCCAGCCCCGAAGTTCCCTTCTCCCTGACACTGTTACCCCAGCCCCGAGGTTCCCTTCTCACTGACACTGTTACCCCAGCCCCGAGGATCCCTTCTCACTGACACTGTTACCCCAGCCCCGAGGTTCCCTTCTCTTTGGCACTGTTACCCCAGCCCCGTGGTTCCCTGCTGCCTGACATTGTTACCCCCAGCCCCGAGGTTCCCTTTTCCTGACATTGTTACCCCAGCCCCGAGGTTCCCTTCTCCCTGACACTGTTACCCCAGCCCCGAGTATCCCTTCTCCCTGACACTGTTACCCCAGCCCCGTGGTTCCCTTCCCACTGACACTGTTACCCCAGCCCCAAGGTTCCCTTCTCCCTGACACTGTTACCCAAGCCCCGACGTTCCCATCTCCCTGACACTGTTACCCCAGCCCCGATGTTCCCTTCTCCCTGACTTTGTTACCCCGGCCGCGAGGTTCCCATCTCCCTAAAATTGTTACCCCAGCCCCGAGGTTCTATTCTCCCTGACATTGTTAACCCAGCCCCGAGGATCCCTTCTCCCTGACATTATAACCCCCGCCCCGAGGTTCCCTTCTCTCTGACAGACTTATCCGGGCCCCGAGGTTCCCTTCTCCCTGACACTGTTACCACAGCCCCGAGGTTCCCTTCTCTCTGACACTGTTACCCCAGCCCCGAGGATCCCTTCTCCCTGACACTGTTACCCCAGCCCCGAGGTTCACTTCTCTTTGACACTGTTAACCCAGCCCCGTGATTCCCTTCTCCCTGACATTGTTACCCCCAGCCCCGAGTTTCCCTTCTCACTGACACTGTTACCCCAGCCCCGAGTTTCCCTTCTCTCTGACACTGTTACCCCAGCCCTGAGGTTCCCTTCTCTCTGACACTGTTACCCCAGCCCCGAAGTTCCCTTCTCCCTGACACTGTTACCCCAGCCCCGAGGTTCCCTTCTCACTGACACTGTTATCCCAGCCCCGAGGATCCCTTCTCACTGACAGTTTTACCCCAGCCCCGAGGTTCCCTTCTCTTTGGCACTGTTAACCCAGCCCCGTGGTTCCCTTCTCCCTGACATTGTTACCCCAGCCCCGAGGTTCCCTTTTCCAGACATTGTTACCCCAGCCCCAATGTTCCCTTCTCCCTGACACTGTTACCCCAGCCCCGAGTATCCCTTCTCCCTGACACTGTTACCCCAGCCCCGTGGTTCCCTTCCCCCTGACACTGTTACCCCAGCCCCAAGGTTCCCTTCTCCCTGACACTGTTACCCAAGCCCCGACGTTCCCATCTCCCTGACACTGTTACCCCAGCCCCGATGTTCCCTTCTCCCTTACATTGTTACCCCGGCCCCGAGGTTCCCTTCTCCCTAAAATTGTTACCCCAGCCCCGAGGTTCTCTTCTCCCTGCCATTGTTAACCCAGCCCCGAGGATCCCTTCTCCCTGACATTATTACCCCCGCCCCGAGGTTCCCTTCTCTCTGACAGTCTTATCCGGGCCCCGAGGTTCCCTTCTCCCTGACACTTTTACCCCAGCCCCGAGGTTCCATTCTCCCTGATACTGTTACCCCAGCCCCTAGCTCGCCTTCTCCCTGGCACCGTTACCCCAGCGCCGAGGTTCACTTCCCTCTGACATTTTTTCTCCAGACCCGAGGTTCCCTTCTCCCTGACACTGTTATTCCAGCCCCGAGGTTCCCTTCTCCCTGACACTGTTACCCCAGCCCCGAGGTACCCTTCTCCCTGACATTGTTACCGCAACCCCGTGGTTCCCTTCTCCCTTACACTGTTACCCCAGCCCCGAGGTTCCCTTCTCCCTGACACTGTTACCCCAGCCCCGAGTTTCCCTTCTCCCTGACAATGTTACCCCAGCCCCGAGGTTCCCTTCTCCTTGTTCACTGTTACCCCAGCCGCGAGGTTCCCTTCTCCCTGACACTGTTACCCCAGCCCCGACGTTCCCTTCTCCCTGATACTGGTACCCCAGCCCCAAGGTTCCCTTCTCCCTGACACTGTTACCCCAGCCCCGACGTTCCCTTCTCCCTGACACTGGTACCCCAGCCCCGAGTTTCCCTTCTCACTGACACTGTTACCCCAGCCCCGAGGAGCCCTTCTCACTGACACTGTTACCCCAGCCCTGAATTTCCCTTCTCACTGACACTGTTACCCCAGCCCCGAGGATCCCTTCTCACTGACACTGTTACCCCAGCCCCGAGGTTCCCTTCTCTTTGGCACTGTTACCCCAGCCCCGTGGTTCCCTTCTCCCTGACATTGTTACCCGAGCCCCGAGGTTCCCTTTTCCTGACATTGTTACCCTAGCCCCGAGGTTCCCTTCTCCCTGACACTGTTACCCCAGCCCCGAGTATCCCTTCTCCCTGACACTGTTACCCCAGCCCCGTGGTTCCCTTCTCCCTGACACTGTTACCCAAGCCCCGACGTTCCCATCTCCCTGACACTGTTACCCCAGCCCCGATGTTCCCTTCTCCCTGACATTGTTACCCCGGCCCCGAGGTTCCCTTCTCCCTAACATTGTTACCCCAGCCCCGAGGTTCTCTTCTCCCTGACATTGTTAACCCAGCCCCGAGGATCCCTTCTCCCTGACATTATTACCCCCGCCCCGAAGGTTCCGTTCTCTCTGACAGTCTTATCCGGGCCCCGAGGTTCCCTTCTCCCTGACACTGTTACCCCAGCCCCGAGTTTCCCTTCTCCCTGACATTGTTACCGCAACCCCATGGTTCCTTTCTCCCTGACACTGTTACCCCAGCCCCGAGGTTCCCTTCTCCCTGACACTGTTACCCCAGCCCCGAGTTTCCCTTCTCTCTGACAATGTTACCCCAGCCCCGAGGTTCCCTTCTCCCTGACACTGTTATCCCAGCCCCGAGGTTCCCTTCCCCCTGTTCACTGTTACCCCAGCCGCGAGGTTCCCTTCTCCCTGACACTGTTACCCCAGCCCCGACGTTCCCTTCTCCCTGACACTGGTACCCCAGCCCCAAGGTTCCCTTCTCACTGACATTGTTACCCCAGCCCCGAGGTTCCCTTCTCCCTGACACTGTCACCCCAGCCCCGAGGTTCCCTTCTCCCTGACAATGTTACCCCAGCCCCGAGGTTCCCTTCTCTCTGACACTTTTACCCCAGCCCCGAGGTTCCCTTCTCCCTGACACTGATACCCCCGCCCCGAGTTTCCCATCTCCCTGACACGGTTACCCCAGCCCCGTGCTTCCCTTCTCCCTGACACTGTTACCCCAGCCCCAAGGTTCCCTTCTCCCTGACACTGTTACACCAGCCCCGAGGTTCCCTTCTCCCTGACACTGTTACCCCAGCTCCGAGGTTCCCCTCTCTCTGACACTTTTACACTAGTCCAGAGGTTCCCTTCTCCCTGACACTGTTACCCCAGACTCGAGGTTCCCTTCTCCATGACACTGTTACCCCAGCCCCGAAGTTCCCTTCTCCCTGACACTGTTACCCCAGCCCCGAGGTTCCCTTCTCTCTGACATTGTTATCCCAGCCCCGAGGTTCCCTTCTCCCTGACACTGTTACCCCAGCCCCGAGCGTCCCTTCTCTCAGACATTGTTACCCCAGCCCCGAATTTCCCTTCTGCCTTACACTGTTACCCCAGCCCCGAGCGTCCCTTCTCCCTGACACTGTTACCCCAGCCCCGAGGTTCCCTTCTCTTTGACACTGTTACCCCAGCCCCGTGATTCCCTTCTCCCTGACATTGTTGCCCCAGCCCCGAGTTTCCCTTCTCACTGACACTGTTACCCCAGCCCCGAGTTTCCCTTCTCTCTGACACTGTTACCCCAGCCCTGAGGTTCCCTTCTCTCTGACACTGTTACCCCAGCCCCGAAGTTCCCTTCTCCCTGACACTGTTACCCCAGCCCCGAGGTTCCCTTCTCACTGACACTGTTACCCCAGCCCCGAGGATCCCTTCTCTCTGACAGTGTTACCCCAGCCCTGAGGTTCCCTTCTCTTTGGCACTGTTACCACAGCCCCGTGGTTCCCTTCTCTCTGACATTGTTACCCCAGCCCCGAGGTTCCCTTTTCCTGACATTGTTACCCCAGCCCCAATGTTCCCTTTTCCCTGACACTGTTACCCCAGCCCCGAGTATCCCTTCTCCCTGACACTGTTACCCCAGCCCCGTGGTTCCCTTCCCCCTGACACTGTTACCCCAGCCCCAAGGTTCCCTTCTCCCTGACACTGTTACCCAAGCCCCGACGTTCCCATCTCCCTGACACTGTTACCCCAGCCCCGATGTTCCCTTCTCCCTGACATTGTTACCCCGGCCCCGAGGTTCCCTTCTCCCTAAAATTGTTACCCCAGCCCCGAGGTTCTCTTCTCCCTGACATTGTTAACCCAGCCCCGAGGATCCCTTCTCCCTGACATTATTACCCCCGCCCCGAGGTTCCCTTCTCTCTGACAGTCTTATCCGGGCCCCGAGGTTCCCTTCTCCCTGACACTTTTTCCCCAGCCCCGAGGTTCCATTCTCCCTGATACTGTTACCCCAGCCCCTAGATCGCCTTCTCCCTGGCACCGTTACCCCAGCCCCGAGGTTCACTTCCCTCTGACATTTTTTCTCCAGACCCGAGGTTCCCTTCTCCCTGACATTGTTACCCCAGCCCCGAGGTTCCCTTCTCTCTGACACTGTTATTCCAGCCCCGAGGTTCCCTTCTCCCTGACACTGTTACCCCAGCCCCGAGGTTCCCTTCTCCCTGAAATTGTTACCGCAACCCCGTGGTTCCCTTCTCCCTTACACTGTTACCCCAGCCCCGAGGGTCCCTTCTCCCTGACACTGTTACCCCAGCCCCGAGTTTCCCTTCTCCCTGACAATGTTACCCCAGCCCCGAGGTTCCCTTCTCCTTGTTCACTGTTACCCCAGCCGCGAGGTTCCCTTCACCCTGACACTGTTACCCCAGCCCCGACGTTCCCTTCTCCCTGATACTGGTACCCCAGCCCCAAGGTTCCCTTCTCCCTGACACTGTTACCCCAGCCCCGACGTTCCCTTCTCCCTGACACTGGTACCCCAGCCCCGAGTTTCCCTTCTCACTGACACTGTTACCCCAGTCCCGAGGATCCCTTCTCACTGACACTGTTACCCTCGCCCTGAGTTTCCCTTCTCACTGACACTGTTACACCAGCCCCGAGGATCCCTTCTCACTGACACTGTTACCCCAGCCCCGAGGTTCCCTTCTCTTTGGCACTGTTACCCCAGCCCCGTGGTTCCCTTCTCCCTGACATTGTTACCCGAGCGCCGAGGTTCCCTTTTACTGACATTGTTACCCTAGCCCCGAGGTTCCCTTCTCCCTGACACTGTTACCCCAGCCCCGAGTATCCCTTCTCCCTGACACTGTTACCCCAGCCCCGTGGTTCCCTTCCCCCTGACACTGTTACCCCAGCCCCAAGGTTCCCTTCTCCCTGACACTGTTACCCAAGCCTCGACGTTCCCATCTCCCTGACACTGTTACCCCAGCCCCGATGTTCCCTTCTCCCTGACATTGTTACGCCGGCCCCGAGGTTCCCTTCTCCCTGACATTGTTAACCCAGCCCCGAGGATCCCTTCTCCCTGACATTATTACCCCCGCCCCGAAGGTTCCCTTCTCTCTGACAGTCTTATCCGGGCCCCGAGGTTCCCTTCTCCCTGACACTGTTACCCCAGCCCCGAGGTTCCCTTCTCCCTGACATTGTTACTGCAACCCCGTGGTTCCCTTCTCCCTGACACTGTTACCCCAGCCCCGAGGTTCCCTTCTCCCTGACACTGTTACCCCAGCCCCGAGTTTCCCTTCTCTCTGACAATGTTACCCCAGCCCCGAGGTTCCCTTCTCCCTGACACTGTTATCCCAGCCCCGAGGTTCCCTTCCCCCTGTTCACTGTTACCCCAGCCGAGAGGTTCCCTTCTCCCTGACACTGGTACCCCAGCCCCAAGGATCCCTTCTCACTGACACTGTTACCCCAGCCCCGAGGTTCCCTTCTCCCTGACACTGTCACCCCAGCCCCGAGGTTCCCTTCTCCCTGACAATGTTACCCCAGCCCCGAGGTTCCCTTCTCTCTGACACTTTTACCCCAGCCCCGAGATTCCCTTCTCCCTGACACTGTTAGCCCAGCCCCGAGTTTCCCATCTCCCTGACACGGTTACCCCAGCCCCGTGCTTCCCTTCTCCCTGACACTGTTACCCCAGCCCCAAGGTTCCCTTCTCCCTGACACTGTTACACCAGCCCCGAGGTTCCCTTCTCCCTGACACTGTTACCCCAGCCCCGAGGTTCCCTTCTAACTGACACTGTTACCCCAGCTCCGAGGTTCCCCTCTCTCTGACACTTTTACACTAGTCCAGAGGTTCCCTTCTCCCTGACACTGTTACCCCAGACTCGAGGTTCCCTTCTCCATGACACTGTTACCCCAGCCCCGAAATTCCCTTCTCCCTGACACTGTTACCCCAGCCCCGAGGTTCCCTTCTCTCTGACATTGTTATCCCAGCCCCGAGGTTCCCTTCTCCCTGACACTGTTAGCCCAGCCCCGAGCGTCCCTTCTCTCAGACATTGTTACCCCAGCCCCGACTTTCCCTTCTGCCTGATACTGTTACCCCAGCCCCGAGCGTCCCTTCTCCCTGACACTGTTACCCCAGCCCCGAGGTTCCCTTCTCCCTGACACTGTTACCCCAGCCCCGAGGTTCCTTCTCCCTGACACTGTTACCCCAGCCCCGAGGTTCCCTTCTCCCTGACACTGTTACCCCAGCCCCGAGGTTCCTTCTCCCTGACAGTGTTACCCCAACCCCGATGTTCTCTTCTCCCTGACACTGTTACACCAGCACCGAGGTTCCCTTCTCCCTGACACTGTTACCCCAGCCCCGAGGATCCCTTCCCCCTGACATTGTTACCACAGCCCCGAGGTTCCTACTCCCTCACATTGTTACCCCAGCCCCGAGGTTCCCTTCTCCCTGACACTGTTACCCCAGCCCCGAGGTTCCCTTCTCACTGACACTGTTACCCCAGCCCCGAGGATCCCTTCTCACTGACACTGTTACCCCAGCCCCGAGGTTCCCTTCTCTTTGGCACTGTTATCCCAGCCCCGTGGTTCCCTTCTCCCTGACATTTTTACCCCAGCCCCGAGTTTCCCTTCTCACTGACACTGTTACCCCAGCCCCGAGTTTGCCTTATCTCTGACACTGTTACCCCAGCCCCGAGGTTCCCTTTTCTCTGACACTGTTACCCCAGCCCAGAGTTTCCCTTCTCACTGACACTGTTACCCCAGCCCAGAATTTCCCTTCTCTCTGACACTGTTACCCCAGCCCTGAGGTTCCCTTCTCTCTGACACTGTTACCCCAGCCCCGAATTTCCCTTCTCCCTGACACTGTTACCCCAGCCCCGAGGTTCCCTTCTCACTGACACTGTTACCCCAGCCCCGAGGATCCCTTCTCACTGACACTGTTACCCCAGCCACGAGGTTCCCTTCTCTTTGGCACTGTTACCCCAGCCCCGTGGTTCCCTTCTCCCTGACATTGTTACCCCAGCCCCGAGGTTCCCTTTTCCTGACATTGTTACCCCAGCCCCGAGGTTCCCTTCTCCCTGACACTGTTACCCCAGCCCCGAGTATCCCTTCTCCCTGACACTGTTACCCCAGCCCCGTGGTTCCCTTCCCCCTGACACTGTTACCCCAACCCCAAGGTTCCCCTCTCCCTGACACTGTTACCCAAGCCCCGACGTTCCCATCTCCCTGACACTGTTACCCCAGCCCCGATGTTCCCTTCTCCCTGACATTGTTACCCCGGCCCCAAGGTTCCCTTCTCCCTAAAATTGTTGCCCCAGCCCCGAGGTTCTCTTCTCCCTGACATTGTTAACCCAGCCCCGAGGATCCCTTCTCCCTGACATTATTACCCCCGCCCCGAGGTTCCCTTCTCTCTGACAGTCTTATCCGGGCCCCGAGGTTCCCTTCTCCCTGACACTTTTACCCCAGCCCCGAGGTTCCATTCTCCCTGATACTGCTACCCCAGCCCCTAGCTCGCCTTCTCCCTGGCACCGTTACCCCAGCCCCGAGGTTCACTTCCCTCTGACATTTTTTCTCCAGACCCGAGGTTCCCTTCTCCCTGACATTGTTACCCAAGCCCCGAGGTTCCCTTCTCTCTGACACTGTTATTCCAGCCCCGAGGTTCCCTTCTCCCTGACACTGTTATCCCAGCCCCGAGGTTCCCTTCTCCCTGACATTGTTACCGCAACCCCGTGGTTCCCTTCTCCCTGACACTGTTACCTCAGCCCCGAGGTTCCCTTCTCCCTGACACTGTTACCCCAGCCCCGAGTTTCCCTTCTCCCTGACACTGTTACCCCAGCCCCGGGGTTCCCTTCTCCCTGACACTGTTACCCCAGCCCCGAGGTTCCCTTCTCACTGACACTGTTACCCCAGCCCCGAGTTTCCCCTCTCTCTGACACTTTTACACTAGTCCCTAGGTTCCCTTCTCCCTGACGCTCTTACCCCAGACACGAGGATCCCTTCTCCCTGACATTGTTACCCCAGCCCAGTGGTTCCCTTCTCCCTGACATTGTTACCCCAGCCCCGAGTATCCCTTCTCCCTGACATTGTTACCCCTGCCCCGACGTTCCCTTCTCCCTGACATTGTAACCCCTGCCCCCAGGTTTACTTCTCCCTGACACTTTTACCCCAGGCCCGAGGTTCCCTTCTCCCTGACACTGTTACCCCAGCCCCGAGGTTCCCTTCTCCCTGACACTGTTAGCCCAGCCCGAGTTTCCCTTCTCCCTGACACGGTTACCCCAGCCCCGTGCTTCCCTTCTCCCTGACACTGTTACCCCAGCCCCAAGGTTCCCTTCTCCCTGTCACTGTTACCCCAGCCCCGAGGTTGCCTCCTCCCTGACACTGTTACCCCAGCCCCGAGGTTCCCTTCTCCCTGACGCTGTTACCCCAGACACGAGGTTCCCTTCTCCCCGACACTGTTACCCCAGCCCCGAAGTTCCCTTCTCGCTGACACTGTTACCCCAGCCCCAAGGTTCCCTTCTCTCTGACATTGTTACCCCAGCCCCGAATTTCCCTTCTCCCTGACACTGTTACCCCAGCCCCGAGCGTCCCTTCTCTCTGACACTGTTACCCCAGCCCCGAGGTTCCCTTCTCTCTGACACTGTTACCCCAGCCCCGAGCGTCCCTTTCCTCTGACACTGTTACCCCTGCCCCGTAGTTCCCTTCTCCCTAACATTGTTACCCCAGCCCCGAGGTTCCTTCTCTCTGACACTGTTACCCCAGCCCCGAGGTTCCCTTCTCCATTACACTGTTACCCCAGCCCCGAGGTTCCTTCTCCCTGACATTTTTACCCCATCCCCGACGTTCCCTTCTCCTGACACTGTTACACCAGCCCCGAGGTTCCCTTCTCCCTGACACTGTTACCCCAGCCCCGAGGTTCCCTTCTCTCTGACACTGTTACCCCAGCCCCGAGGATCCCTTCTCCCTGACACTGTTACCCCAGCCCCGAGGTTCCCTTCTCTTTGACACTGTTACCCCAGCCCCGTGATTCCCTTCTCCCTGACATTGTTACCCCAGCCCCGAGTTTCCCTTCTCACTGACACTGTTACCCCAGCCCCGAGTTTCCCTTCTCTCTGACACTGTTCCCCCAGCCCTGAGGTTCCCTTCTCTCTGACACTGTTACCCCAGCCCCGAGGTTCCCTTCTCACTGACACTGTTACCCCAGCCCCGAGGATCCGTTCTCACTGACACTGTTACCCCAGCCCCGAGGTTCCCTTCTCTTTGGCACTGTTACCCCAGCCCCGTGGTTCCCTTCTCCCTGACATTGTTACCCCAGCCCCGAGGTTCCCTTTTCCTGACATTGTTACCCCAGCCCCGAGGTTCCCTTCTCCCTGACACTGTTACCCCAGCCCCGAGTATCCCTTCTCCCTGACACTGTTACCCCAGCCCCGTGGTTCCCTTCCCCCTGACACTGTTACCCCAGCCCCAAGGTTCCCTTCTCCCTGACACTGTTACCCAAGCCCCGACGTTCCCATCTCCCTGACACTGTTACCCCAGCCCCGATGTTCCCTTCTCCCTGACATTGTTACCCCGGCCCCGAGGTTCCCTTCTCCCTAAAATTGTTACCCCAGCCCCGAGGTTCTCTTCTCCCTGACATTGTTAACCCAGCCCCAAGGATCCCTTCTCCCTGACATTATTACCCCCGCCCCGAGGTTCCCTTCTCTCTGACAGTCTTATCCGGGCCCCGAGGTTCCCTTCTCCCTGACACTTTTACCCCAGACACGAGGTTCCATTCTCCCTGATACTGTTACCCCAGCCCCTAGCTCGCCTTCTCCCTGGCACCGTTACCCCAGCCCCGAGGTTCACTTCCCTCTGACATTTTTTCTCCAGACCCGAGGTTCCCTTCTCCCTGACATTGTTACCCCAGCCCCGAGGTTCCCTTCTCTCTGACACTGTTATTCCAGCCCCGAGGTTCCCTTCTCCCTGACACTGTTACCCCAGCCCCGAGGTTCCCTTCTCCCTGACACTGTTACCGCAACCCCGTGGTTCCCTTCTCCCTGACACTGTTACCCCAGCCCCGAGGTTCCCTTCTCCCTGACACTGTTACCCCAGCCCCGAGTTTCCCTTCTCCCTGACAATGTTACCCCAGCCCCGTGGTTCCCTTCTCCCTGTTCACTGTTACCCCAGCCGCGAGGTTCCCTTCTCCCTGACACTGTTACCCCAGCACCGACCTTCCCTTCTCCCTGACACTGGTACCGCAGCCCCAAGGTTCCCTTCTCCCTGACACTGTTACCCCAGCCCCGACGTTCCCTTCTCCCTGACACTGGTACCCCAGCCCCGAGTTTCCCTTCTCACTGACTCTGTTACCCCAGCCCCGAGGATCCCTTCTCACTGACACTGTTACCCCAGCCCTGAGTTTCCCTTCTCACTGACACTGTTACCCCAGCCCCGAGGATCCCTTCTCACTGACACTGTTACCCCAGCCCCGAGGTTCCCTTCTCTTTGGCACTGTTACCCCAGCCCCGTGGTTCCCGTCTCGCTGACATTGTTACCCGAGCCCCGAGGTTCCCTTTTCCTGACATTGTTACCCTAGCCCCGAGGTTCCCATCTCCCTGACACTTTTACCCCAGCCCCGATGTTCCCTTCTCCCTGACATTGTTACCCCGGCCCCGAGGTTCCCTTCTCCCTAACATTGTTACCCCAGCCCCGAGGTACTCTTCTCCCTGACATTGTTAACCCAGCCCCGAGGATCCCTTCTCCCTGACATTATTACCCCCGCCCCGAGGTTCCCTTCTCTCTGACAGTCTTATCCGTGCCCCGAGGTTCCCTTCTCCCTGACACTGTTACCCCAGCCCCGAGGTTCCCTTCTCCCTGACATTGTTACCGCAACTCCGTGGATCGCTTCTCCCTGACACTGTTACCCCAGCCCCGAGGTTCCCTTCTCCCTGACACTGTTACCCCAGCCCCGAGCTTCCCTTCTCTCTGACAATGTTACCCCAGCCCCGAGGTTCCCTTCTCCCTGACACTGTTATCCCAGCCCCGAGGTTCCCTTCCCCCTGTTCACTGTTACCCCAGCCGCGATGTTCCCTTCTCCCTGACACTGTTACCCCAGCCCCGACGTTCCCTTCTCCCTGACACTGGTACCCCAGCCCCAAGTTTCCCTTCTCCCTGACACTGTTACCCCAGCCCCGAGGTTCCCTTCTCCCTGACACTGTCATCCCAGCCCCGAGGTTCCCTTCTCCCTGACACTGTTACCCCAGCCCCGAGGTTCCCTTCTCTCTGACACTTTTACCCCAGCCCCGAGGTTCCATTCTCCCTGACACTGTTACCCCAGCCCCGAGTTTCCCTTCTCCCTGACACGGTTACCCCAGCCCCGTGCTTCCCTTCTCCCTGACACTGTTACCCCAGCCCCAAGGTTCCCTTCTCCCTGACACTGTTACTCCAGCCCCGAGGTTCCCTTCTCCCTGACACTGTTACCCCAGCCCCGAGGTTCCTTCTCCCTGACACTGTTACCCCAGCCCCGAGGTTCCTTCTCCCTGACAGTGTTACCCCAGCCTCGATGTTCTCTTCTCCCTGACACTGTTACCCCAGCCCCGAGGTTCCCTTCTCCCTGACACTGTTACCCCAGCCCCGAGGATCCCTTCCCCCTGACATTGTTACCACAGCCCCGAGGTTCCTTCTCCCTCGCATTGTTACCCCAGCCCCGAGGTTCCCTTCTTCCTGACAATGTTACCCCAGCCCCGAGGTTCCCTTCTCACTGACAATGTTACCCCAGCCCCGAGGATCCCTTCTCACTGACACTGTTACCCCAGCCCCGAGTTTCCCTTCTCTTTGGCACTGTTATCCCAGCCCCGTGGTTCCCTTCTCCCTGACATTGTTACCCAGCCCCGAGTTTCCCTTCTCACTGACACTGTTACCCCAGCCCCGAGTTTCCCTTCTCTCTGACACTGTTACCCCAGCCCCGAGGTTCCCATTTCTCTGACACTGTTACCCCAGCCCCGAGTTTCCCTTCTCTCTGACACTGTTACCCCAGCCCCGAGGTTCGCTTCTCTCTGACACTGTTACCCCTGGCCCGAGGTTCCCTTCTCCCTGACACTGTTACCCCAGCCCCGAGGTTCCCTTCTCTCTGACATTGTTACCCCAGCCCCGAGGTTCCCTTCTCACTGACACTGTTACCCCAGCCCCGAGTTTCCCCTATCTCTGAAACTTTTACACTAGTCCCGAGGTTCCCTTCTCCCTGACACTGTTACCCCAGACACGAGGTTCCCTTCTCCCTGACACTGTTACCCCAGCCCCGTGGTTCCCGTCTCCCTGACATTGTTACCCCAGCCCCGAGGTTCCCTTCTCCCTGACATTGTTACCCCTGCCCCGAGGTTCCATTCTCCCTGACATTGTTACCCCTGCCCCCAGGTTTACTTCTCCCTGACACTTTTACCCCAGCCCCGAGGTTCCCTTTTCTCTGACACTGTTACCCCAGCCCAGAGTTTCTGTTCTCTCTGACACTGTTATCCCAGCCCCGAGGTTCCCTTCTCTCTGACACTGTTACCCCAGGCCCGAGGTTCCCTTCTCCCTGACACTGTTACCCCAGACCCGAGGTTCCCTTCTCTCTGACACTGTTACCCCAGCCATGAGGTTCCCTTCTCCCTGACACTGTTAGCCCAGTCCCGAGTTTCCCTTCTCCCTGACACGGTTACCCCAGCCCCGTGCTTCCCTTCTCCCTGACACTGTTACCCCAGCCCCAAGGTTCCCTTCTCCCTGACACTGTTACCCCAGCCCTGAGGTTCCCTTCTCCCTGTCACTGTTACTCCAGCCCCGAGGTTCCCTTCTCACTGACACTGTTACCCCAGCCCCGAGTTTGCCCTCTCTCTGACACTTTTACACTAGTCCCGACGTTCCCTTCTCCCTGACGCTGTTACCCCAGACACGAGTTTCCCTTCTCCCTGACACTGTTACCCCAGCCCCGAAGTTCCCTTCTCCCTGACACTGTTACCCCAGCCCCAAGGTTCCCTTTACTCTGACATTGTTACCCCAGCCCCGAATTTCCCCTCTCCCTGACACTGTTACCCCAGCCCCGAGCGTCCCTTCTCTCTGACACTGTTACCCCAGCCCCGAGGTTCCCTTCTCTATGACACTGTTACCCCAGCCCCGAGCGTCCCTTCCCTCTGACACTGTAACCACTGCCCCGTGGTTCCCTTCTCCCTGACACTGTTACCCCAGCCCCGAGGTTCCTTCTCTCTGACACTGTTACCCCAGCCCCGAGGTTCCCTTCTCCATTACACTGTTACCCCAGCCCCGAGGTTCCTTCTCCCTGACATTTTTACCCCAGCCCCGAGGTTCCCTTCTCCCTGACACTGTTACCCCAGCCCCGAGGTTCCCTTGTCCCTGACATTGTTACCCCAGCCCCGAGGTTCCTTCTCTCTGACACTGTTACCCCAGCCCCGAGGGTCCCTTCTCCATTACACTGTTACCCCAGCCCCGAGGTTCCCTTCTCCCTGACATTGTTAACCCAGCCCCGAGGTTCCTTCTCCCTGACATTGTTACCCCAGCCCCGAGGTTCCCTTCTCCCTGACACTTTTACCCCAGCCCCGAGGTTCCCTTCTCTCTGACACTGTGACCCCAGCCCTGAGGATCCCTTCTCCCTGACACTGTTACCCCAGCCCCGAGGTTCCCTTCTCTTTGACACTGTTACCCCAGCCCCGTGATTCCCTTCTCCCTGACATTGTTACCCCAGCCCCGAGTTTCCCTTCTCACTGACACTGTTACCCCAGCCCCGAGTTTCCCTTCTCTCTGACACTGTTACCCCAGCCCTGAGGTTCCCTTCTCTCTGACACTGTTAGCCCAGCCCCGAAGTTCCTTTCTCCCTGACACTGTTACCCCAGCCCCGAGGTTCCCTTCTCACTGACACTGTTACCCCAGCCCCGAGGATCCCTTCTCACTGACAGTGTTACCCCAGCCCCGAGGTTCCCTTCTCTTTGGCACTGTTACCCCAGCCCCGTGGTTCCCTTCTCCCTGACATTGTTACCCCAGCCCCGAGGTTCCCTTTTCCTGACATTGTTACCCCAGCCCCGAGGTTCCCTTCTCCCTGACACTGTTACCCCAGCCCCGAGTATCCCATCTCCCTGACACTGTTACCCCAGCCCCGTGGTTCCCTTCCCCCTGACACTGTTACCCCAGCCCCAAGGTTCCCTTCTCCCTGACACTGTTACCCAAGCCCCGACGTTCCCATCTCCCTGACACTGTTATCCCAGCCCCGATGTTCCCTTCTCCCTGACATTGTTACCCCGGCCCCAAGGTTCCCTTCTCCCTAACATTGTTACCCCAGCCCCGAGGTTCTCTTCTCCCTGACATTGTTAACCCAGCCCCGAGGATCCCTTCTCCCTGACATTATTACCCCCGCCCCGAGGTTCCCTTCTCTCTGACAGTCTTATCCGGGCCCCGAGGTTCCCTTCTCCCTGACACTGTTACCCCAGCCCCGAGGATCCATTCTCCCTGATACTGTTACCCCAGCCCCTAGGTTCCCTTCTCCCTGACATTGTTACCCGAGCCCCGAGGTTCCTTCTCTCTGACACTGTTACTCCAGCCCCGAGGTTCCCTTCTCCCTGACACTGTTACCCCAGCCCCGAGGTTCCCTTCTCCCTGACATTGTTACCGCAACCCCGTGGTTCCCTTCTCCCTGACACTGTTACCCCAGCCCCGAGGTCCCCTTCTCCCTGACACTGTTACCCAGCCCCGAGTTTCCCTCCTCTCTGACAATGTTACCCCAGCCCCGAGGTTCCCTTCTCCCTGACACTGTTATCCCAGCCCCGAGGTTCCCTTCCCCCTGTTCACTGTGACCCCAGCCGCGAGGTTCCCTTCTCCCAAACACTGTTACCCCAGCCCCGACGTTCCCTTCTCCCTGACACTGGTACCCCAGCCCCAAGGTTCCCTTCTCCCTGACACTGTTACCCCAGCCCCGAGGTTCCCTTCTCCCTGACACTGTCACCCCAGCCCCGAGGTTCCCTTCTCCATGACACTGTTACCCCAGCCCCGAGGTTCCCTTCTCTCTGACACTTTTACCCCAGACCCGAGGTTCCCTTCTCCCTGACACTGTTACCCCAGCCCCGAGTTTCCCTTCTCCCTGACACGGTTACCCCAGCCCCGTGCTTCCCTTCTCCCTGACACTGTTACCCCAGCGCAGAGATTCCCTTTTCTCTGACCCTGTTACCCTAGCCCCGAGGTTCCCTTCTCCCTGACACTTTTAGCCAAGCCCCGAGGTTCCCTTCTCCCTGACACTGTTACCCCAGTTCCGACGTTCCCTTCTCCCTGACACTGTTACCCCAGCCCCGAGGTTCCCTTCTCACTGACACTTTTACCCCAGCCCCGAGGATCCCTTCTCCCTGACATTGTTACCCCAGCCCCGAGTTTCCCTTCTCACTGACACTGTTACCCCAGCCCCGAGTTTCCCTTCTCTATCACACTGTTACCCCAGCCCCGAGGTTCCCTTCTCCCTCACACTCTTACACCAGCCCCGATGTTCCCTTCTCTCTGACACTGTTCCCCCAGCCCCGAGCTTCTATTCTCCCTGACACTGTTACCCCAGCCCCGAGGTTCCCTTCTCCCTTACACTGTTACCCCAGCCCCGAGTTTCCCTTTTCTCTGACACTGTTACCCCAGCCCCGAGGTTCCCTTCTCCCTGACAATTTTATCCCAGCCCCGAGGTTCCCTTCTCTCTGACACTGTTACCCCAGCTCCGAGTTTCCCTTCTCCCTGACACTGTTACCCCAGCCCCGAGGTTCCTTCTCCCTGACACTGTTACCCCAGCCCCGAGGTTCCCTTCTCCCTGACACTATTACCCCAGCCCCGAGCTTCCTTCTCCCTGACAGTGTTACCCCAGCCTCGATGTTCTCTTCTCCCGGACATTGTTACCCCAGCCCCGAGGTTCCCTTCTCCCTGACACTGTTACCCCAGCCCCGAGGATCCCTTCCCCCTGACATTGTTATCACAGCCCCGAGGGTCCTTCTCCCTCGCATTGTTACCCCAGCCCCGAGGTTCCCTTCTCCCTGACACTGTTACCCCAGCCCCGAGGTTCCCTTCTCACTGACACTGTTACCCCAGCCCCGAGGATCCCTTCTCACTGACACTGTTACCCCAGCCCCGAGGTTCCCTTCTCCCTGACACTGTTACCCCAGCCCCGAGGTTCCCTTCTCCCTGACATTGTTACCCCAGCCCCGAGGTTCCTTCTCTCTGACACTGTTACCCCAGCCCCGAGGTTCCCTTCTCCATTACACTGTTACCCCAGCCCCGAGGTTCCTTCTCCCTGACATTTTTACCCCAGCCCCGAGGTTCCCTTCTCCCTGACACTGTTACCCCAGCCCCGAGGTTCCCTTCTCCCTGACATTGTTAACCCAGCCCCGAGGTTCCTTCTCCCTGACATTGTTACCCCAGCCCCGAGGTTCCCTTCTCCCTGACACTGTTACCCCAGCCCCGAGTTTCCCTTCTCTCTGACACTGTTACCCCAGCCCCGAGGATCCCTTCTCCCTGACACTGTTACCCCAGACCCGAGGTTCCCTTCTCTTTGACACTGTTACCCCAGCCCCGTGATTCCCTTCTCCCTGACATTGTTACCCCAGCCCTGAGTTTCCCTTCTCACTGACACTGTTACAGCAGCCCCGAGTTTCACTTCTCTCTGACACTGTTACCCCAGCCCTGAGGTTCCCTTCTCTCTGACACTGTTACCCCAGCCCCGAAGTTCCCTTCTCCCTGACACTGTTACCCCAGCCCCGAGGTTCCCTTCTCACTGACACTGTTACACCAGCCCCGAGGATCCCTTCTCACTGACACTGTTACCCCAGCCCCGAGGTTCCCTTCTCTTTGGCACTGTTACCCCAGCCCCGTGGTTCCCTTCTCCCTGACATTGTTACCCCAGCCCCGAGCTTCCCTTTTCCTGACATTGTTACCCCAGCCCCGAGGTTCCCTTCTCCCTGACACTGTTACCCCAGCCCCGAGTATCCCATCTCCCTGACACTGTTACCCCAGCCCCGTGGTTCCCTTCCCCCTGACACTGTTACCCCAGCCCCAAGGTTCCCTTCTCCCTGACACTGTTACCCAAGCCCCGACGTTCCCATCTCCCTGACACTGTTACCCCAGCCCCGATGTTCCCTTCTCCCTGACATTGTTACCCCGGCCCCGATGTTCCCTTCTCCCTAACATTGTTACCCCAGCCCCGAGGTTCTCTTCTCCCTGACATTGTTAACCCAGCCCCAAGGATCCCTTCTCCCTGACATTATTACCCCCGCCCCGAGGTTCCCTTCTCTCTGACAGTCTTATCCGGGCCCCGAGGTTCCCTTCTCCCTGACACTGTTACCCCAGCCCCGAGGTTCCATTCTCCCTGATACTGTTACCCCAGCCCCTAGGTCGCCTTCTCCCTGGCACCGTTACCCCAGCCCCGAGGTTCACTTCCCTCTGACATTTTTTCTCCAGACCCGAGGTTCCCTTCTCCCTGACATTGTTACCCGAGCCCCGAGGTTCCTTCTCTCTGACACTGTTACTCCAGCCCCGAGGTTCCCTTCTCCCTGACACTGTTACCCCAGCCCCGAGGTTCCCTTCTCCCTGACATTGTTACAGCAACCCCGTGGTTCCCTTCTCCCTGACACTGTTACCCCAGCCCCGAGGTTCCCTTCTCCCTGACACTGTTACCCCAGCCCCGAGTTTCCCTTCTCTCTGACAATGTTACCCCAGCCCCGAGGTTCCCTTCTCCCTGACACTGTTATCCCAGCCCCGAGGTTCCCTTCCCCCTGTTCACTGTTACCCCAGCCGCGAGGTTCCCTTCTCCCTGACACTGTTACCCCAGCCCCGACGTTCCCTTTTCCCTGACACTGGTACCCCAGCCCCAAGGTTCCCTTCTCCCTGACACTGTTACCCCAGCCCCGAGGTTCCCTTCTCCATGACACTGTCACCCCAGCCCCGAGGTTCCCTTCTCCCTGACACTGTTACCCCAGCCCCGAGGTTCCCTTCTCTCTGACACTTTTACCCCAGCCCCGAGGTTCCCTTCTCCATGACACTGTTACCCCAGCCCCGAGTTTCCCCTCTCTCTGAAACTTTTACACTAGTCCCGAGGTTCCCTTCTCCCTGACGCTGTTACCCCAGACACGAGGTTCCCTTCTCCCTGACACTGTTACCCCAGCCCCGTGGTTCCCGTCTCCCTGACATTGTTACCCCAGCCCCGAGGTTCCCTTCTCCCTGACATTGTTACCCCTGCCCCGAGGTTCCCTTCTCCCTGACATTGTTACCCCTGCCCCCAGGTTTACTTCTCCCTGACACTTTTACCCCAGCCCCGAGGTTCCCTTTTCTCTGACACTGTTACCCCAGCCCAGAGTTTCCCTTCTCTCTGACACTGTTACCCCAGCCCCGAGGTTCCCGTCTCTCTGACACTGTTACCCCAGGCCCGAGGTTCCCTTCTCCCTGACACTGTTACCCCAGCCCCGAGGTTCCCTTCTCTCTGACACTGTTACCCCAGCCATGAGGTTCCCTTCTCCCTGACACTGTTAGCCCAGTCCCGAGTTTCCCTTCTCCCTGACACGGTTACCCCAGCCCCGTGCTTCCCTTCTCCCTGACACTGTTACCCCAGCCCCAAGGTTCCCTTCTCCCTGACACTGTTACCCCAGCCCCGAGGTTCCCTTCTCCCTGTCACTGTTACTCCAGCCCCGAGGTTCCCTTCTCACTGACACTTTTACCCCAGCCCCGAGTTTCCCCTCTCTCTGACACTTTTACACTAGTCCCGACGTTCCCTTCTCCCTGACGCTGTTACCCCAGACACGAGTTTCCCTTCTCCCTGACACTGTTACCCCAGCCCCGAAGTTCCCTTCTCCCTGACACTGTTACCCCAGCCCCAAGGTTCCCTTTACTCTGACATTGTTACCCCAGCCCCGAATTTCCCTTCTCCCTGACACTGTTACCCCAGCCCCGAGCGTCCCATCTCTCTGACACTGTTACCCCAGCCCCGAGGTTCCCTTCTCTCTGACACTGTTACCCCAGCCCCGAGCGTCCCTTCCCTCTGACACTGTAACCACTGCCCCGTGTTTCCCGTCTCCCTGACACTGTTACCCCAGCCCCGAGGTTCCTTCTCTCTGACACTGTTACCCCAGCCCCGAGGTTCCCTTCTCCATTACACTGTTACCCGAGCCCCGAGGTTCCTTCTCCCTGACATTTTTACCCCAGCCCCGAGGTTCCCTTCTCCCTGACACTGTTACCCCAGCCCCGAGGTTCCCTTCTCCCTGACATTGTTACCCCAGCCCCGAGGATCCCTTCTCCCTGACATTGTTAACCCAGCCCCGAGGTTCCTTCTCCCTGACATTGTTACCCCAGGCCCGAGGTTCCCTTCTCCCTGACACTGTTACCCCAGCCCCGAGGTTCCCTTCTCACTGACACTGTTACCCCAGCCCCGAGGTTCCCTTCTCTCTGACACTGTTAACCCAGCCATGAGGTTCCCTTCTCCCTGACACTGTTAGCCCAGTCCCGAGTTTCCCTTCTCCCTGACACGGTTACCCCAGCCCCGTGCTTCCCTTCTCACTGACACTGTGACCCCAGCCCCAAGGTTCCCTTCTCCCTGACACTGTTCCCCAGCCCCGAGGTTCCCTTCTCCCTGTCACTGTTACTCCAGCCCCGAGGTTCCCTTCTCACTGACACTGTTACCCCAGCCCCGAGTTTCCCCTCTCTCTGACACTTTTCCACTAGTCCCGACGTTCCCTTCTCCCTGACGCTGTTACCCCAGACACGAGTTTCCCTTCTCCCTGACACTGTTACCGCAGCCCCGAAGTTCCCTTCTCCCTGACACTGTTACCCCAGCCCCAAGGTTCCCTTTACTCTGACATTGTTACCCCAGCCCCGAATTTCCCTTCTCCCTGACACTGTTACCCCAGCCCCGAGCGTCCCATCTCTCTGACACTGTTACCCCAGCCCCGAGGATCCCTTCTCTCTGACACTGTTACCCCAGCCCCGAGCGTCCCTTCCCTCTGACACTGTAACCACTGCCCCGTGTTTCCCGTCTCCCTGACACTGTTACCCCAAACCCGAGGTTCCTTCTCTCTGTCACTGTTACCCCAGCCCCGAGGTTCCCTTCTCCATTACACTGTTACCCCAGACCCGAGGTTCCTTCTCCCTGACATTTTTACCCCAGCCCCGAGGTTCCCTTCTCCCTGACACTGTTACCCCAGCCCCGAGGTTCCCTTCTCCCTGACATTGTTACCCCAGCCCCGAGGATCCCTTCTCCCTGACATTGTTAACCCAGCCCCGAGGTTCCTTCTCCCTGACATTGTTACCCCAGGCCCGAGTTTCCCTTCTCCCTGACACTGTTACCCCAGCCCCGAGGTTCCCTTCTCTCTGACACTGTTACCCCAGCCCCGAGGATCCCTTCTCCCTGACACTGTTACCCCAGCCCCGAGGTTCCCTTCTCTTTGACACTGTTACCCCAGCCCCGTGATTCCCTTCTCCCTGACATTGTTACCCCAGCCCCGAGTTTCCCTTCTCACTGACACTGTTACCCCAGCCCCGAGTTTCCCTTCTCTCTGACACTGTTACCCCAGCCCTGAGGTTCCCTTCTCTCTGACACTGTTACCCCAGCCCCGAAGTTCCTTTCTCCCTGACACTGTTACCCCAGCCCCGAGGTTCCCTTCTCACTGACACTGTTACCCCAGCCCCGAGGATCCCTTCTCACTGACACTGTTACCCCAGCCCCGAGGTTCCCTTCTCTTTGGCACTGTTACCCCAGCCCCATGGTTCCCTTCTCCCTGACATTGTTACCCCAGCCCCGAGGTTCCCTTTTCCTGACATTGTTACCCCAGCCCCGAGGTTCCCTTCTCCCTGACACTGTTACCCCAGCCCCGAGTATCCCTTCTCCCTGACACTGTTTCCCCAGCCCCGTGGTTCCCTTCCCCCTGATACTGTTACCCCAGCCCCAAGGTTCCCTTCTCCCTGACACTGTTACCCAAGCCCCGACGTTCCCATCTCCCTGACACTGTTACCCCAGCCCCGATGTTCCCTTCTCCCTGACATTGTTACCCCAGCCCCGAGGTTCCTTCTCTCTGACACTGTTACACCAGCCCCGAGATTCCCTTCTCCCTGACACTGTTACCCCAGCCCCGAGGTTCCCTTCTCACTGACATTGTTACCGCAACCCCGTGGTTCCCTTCTCCCTGACACTGTTACCCCAGCCCCGAGGTTCCCTTCTCCCTGACACTGTTACCCCAGCCCCGAGTTTCCCTTCTCTCTGACAATGTTACCCCAGCCCCGTGGTTCCCTTCTCCCTGACACTGTTATCCCAGCCCCGAGGTTCCCTTCCCACTGTTCACTGTTACCCCAGCCGCGAGGTTCCCTTCTCCCAGACACTGTTACCCCAGCCCCGACGTTCCCTTCTCCCTGACACTGGTACCCCAGCCCCAAGGTTCCCTTCTCCCTGACACTGTTACCCCAGCCCCGAGGTTCCCTTCTCCCTGACACTGTCACCCCAGCCCCGAGGTTCCCTTCTCCCAGACACTGTTACCCCAGCCCCGAGGTTCCCTTCTCTCTGACACTTTTACCCCAGCCCCGAGGTTCCCTTCTCCCTGACACTGTTACCCCAGCCCCGAGTATCCCTTCTCCCTGACACGGTTACCCCAGCCCCGTGCTTCCCTTCTCCCTGACACTGTTACCCCAGCCCCAAGGTTTCCTTCTCCCTGACACTGTTACACCAGCCCCGAGGTTCCCTTCTCCCTGACACTGTTACCCCAGCCCCGAGGTTCCCTTCTCACTGACACTGTTACCCCAGCTCCGAAGTTCCCCTCTCTCTGACACTTTTACACTAGTCCCGAGGTTCCCTTCTCCCTGACACTGTTACCCCAGACTCGAGGTTCCATTCTCCATGACACTGTTACCCCAGCCCCGAAGTTCCCTTCTCCCTGACACTGTTACCCCAGCCCCGAGGTTCCCTTCTCTCTGACATTGTTATCCCAGCCCCGAGGTTCCCTTCTCCCTGACACTGTTACCCCAGCCCCGAGCGTCCCTTCTCTCTGACATTGTTACCCCAGCCCCGAATTTCCCTTCTGCCTGACATTGTTACCCCAGCCCCGAGCGTCCCTTCTCCCTGACACTGTTACCCCAGCCCCGAGGTTCCCTTCTCCCTGACACTGTTACCCCAGCCCCGAGGTTCCTTCTCCCTGACACTGTTACCCCAGCCCCGAGGTTCCCTTCTCCCTGACACTGTTACCCCAGCCCCGAGGTTCCTTCTCCCTGACAGTGTTACCCCAGCCCCGATGTTCCCTTCTCCCTGACATTGTTACCACAGCCCCGAGGTTCCTTCTCCCTCACATTGTTACCCCAGCCCCGAGGTTCCCTTCTCCCTGACACTGTTACCCCAGCCCCGAGGTTCCCTTCTCACTGACACTGTTACCCCAGCCCCGAGGATCCCTTCTCACTGACACTGTTACCCCAGCCCCGAGGTTCCCTTTTCTCTGACACTGTTACCCCAGCCCAGAGTTTCCCTTCTCTCTGACACTGTTACCCCTGCCCCGATGTTCGCTTCTCTCAGACACTGTTACCCCTGGCCCGTGGTTCCCTTCTCCCTGACACTGTTACCCCAGCCCCAAGGTTCCCTTCTCTCTGACACTGTTACCCCAGGCCTGAGTTTCCCTTCTCCCTGACACGGTTACCCCAGCCCCGTGCTTCCCTTCTCCCTGACACTGTTACCCTAGCCCCAAGGTTCCCTTCTCCCTGACACTGTTACCCCAGCCCCGAGGTTCCCTTCTCCCTGACACTGTTACCCCAGCCCCGAGTTTCCCTTCTCACTGACACTGTTACCCCAGCCCCGAGTTTCCCTTCTCTATCACACTGTTACCCCAGCCCCGAGGTTCCCTTCTCCCTGACACTCTTACCCCAGCCCCGATGTTCCCTTCTCTCTGACACTGTTCCCCCAGCCCCGAGCTTCTATTCTCCCTGACACTGTTACCCCAGCCCCGAGGTTCCCTTCTCCCTTACAATGTTACCCCAGCCCCGAGTTTCCCTTTTCTCTGACACTGTTACCCCAGCCCCGAGGTTCCCTTCTCCCTGACACTTTTATCCCAGCCCCGAGGTTCCCTTCTCTCTGACACTGTTACCCCAGCTCCGAGTTTCCCTTCTCCCTGACACTGTTACCCCAGCCCCGAGGTTCCTTCTCCCTGACACTGTTAACCCAGCCCCGAGGTTCCCTTCTCCCTGACACTATTACCCCAGCCCCGAGGTTCCTTCTCCCTGACAGTGTTACCCCAGCCTCGATGTTCTCTTCTCCCTGACACTGTTACCCCAGCCCCGAGGTTCCCTTCTCCCTGACACTGTTACCCCAGCCCCGAGGATCCCTTCCCCCTGACATTGTTACCACAGCCCCGAGGTTCCTTCTCCCTCGCATTGTTACCCCAGCCCCGAGGTTCCCTTCTCCCTGACACTGTTACCCCAGCCCCGAGGTTCCCTTCTCACTGACACTGTTACCCCAGCCCCGAGGATCCCTTCTCACTGACACTGTTACCCCAGCCCCGAGTTTCCCTTCTCTTTGGCACTGTTATCCCAGCCCCATGGTTCCCTTCTCCCTGACATTGTTACCCAGCCCCGAGTTTCCCTTCTCACTGACACTGTTACCCCAGCCCCGAGTTTCCCTTCTCTCTGACACTGTTACCCCAGCCCCGAGGTTCCCTTTTCTCTGACACTGTTACCCCAGCCCAGAGTTTCCCTTCTCTCTGACACTGTTACCCCAGCCCCGAGGTTCGCTTCTCTCTGACACTGTTACCCCTGGCCCGAGGTTCCCTTCTCCCTGACACTGTTACCCCAGCCCCGAGGTTCCCTTCTCTCTGACACTGTTACCCCAGCCCCGAGGTTCCCTTCTCCCTGACACTGTTACCCCAGCCCCGAGGTTCCCTTCTCACTGACACTGTTACCCCAGCCCCGAGTTTCCCCTCTCTCTGAAACTTTTACACTAGTCCCGAGGTTCCCTTCTCCCTGACGCTGTTACCCCAGACACGAGGTTCCCTTCTCCCTGACACTGTTACCCCAGCCCCGTGGTTCCCGTCTCCCTGACATTGTTACCCCAGCCCCGAGGTTCCCTTCTCCCTGACATTGTTACCCCTGCCCCGAGGTTCCCTTCTCCCTGACATTGTTACCCCTGCCCCCAGGTTTACTTCTCCCTGACACTTTTACCCCAGCCCCGAGGTTCCCTTTTCTCTGACACTGTTACCCCAGCCCAGAGTTTCCCTTCTCTCTGACACTGTTACCCCAGCCCCGAGGTTCCCTTCTCTCTGACACTGTTACCCCAGGCCCGAGGTTCCCTTCTCCCTGACACTGTTACCCCAGCCCCGAGGTTCCCTTCTCTCTGACACTGTTACCCCAGCCATGAGGTTCCCTTCTCCCTGACACTGTTAGCCCAGTCCCGAGTTTCCCTTCTCCCTGACACGGTTACCCAGCCCCGTGCTTCCCTTCTCCCTGACACTGTTACCCCAGCCCCAAGGTTCCCTTCTCCCTGACACTGTTACCCCAGCCCCGAGGTTCCCTTCTCCCTGTCACTGTTACTCCAGCCCCGAGGTTCCCTTCTCACTGACACTGTTACCCCAGCCCCGAGTTTCCCCTCTCTCTGACACTTTTACACTAGTCCCGACGTTCCCTTCTCCCTGACGCTGTTACCCCAGACACGAGTTTCCCTTCTCCCTGACACTGTTACCCCAGCCCCGAAGTTCCCTTCTCCCTGACACTGTTACCCCAGCCCCAAGGTTCCCTTTACTCTGACATTGTTACCCCAGCCCCGAATTTCCCTTCTCCCTGACACTGTTACCCCAGCCCCGAGCGTCCCATCTCTCTGACACTGTTACCCCAGCCCCGAGGTTCCCTTCTCTCTGACACTGTTACCCCAGCCCCGAGCGTCCCTTCCCTCTGACACTGTAACCACTGCCCCGTGTTTCCCGTCTCCCTGACACTGTTACCCCAGCCCCGAGGTTCCTTCTCTCTGACACTGTTACCCCAGCCCCGAGGTTCCCTTCTCCATTACACTGTTACCCGAGCCCCGAGGTTCCTTCTCCCTGACATTTTTACCCCAGCCCCGAGGTTCCCTTCTCCCTGACACTGTTACCCCAGCCCCGAGGTTCCCTTCTCCCTGACATTGTTACCCCAGCCCCGAGGATCCCTTCTCCCTGACATTGTTAACCCAGCCCCGAGGTTCCTTCTCCCTGACATTGTTACCCCAGGCCCGAGGTTCCCTTCTCCCTGACACTGTTACCCCAGCCCCGAGGTTCCCTTCTCACTGACAGTGTTACCCCAGCCCCGAGGTTCCCTTCTCTCTGACACTGTTACCCCAGCCATGAGGTTCCCTTCTCCCTGACACTGTTAGCCCAGTCCCGAGTTTCCCTTCTCCCTGACACGGTTACCCCAGCCCCGTGCTTCCCTTCTCCCTGACACTGTTACCCCAGCCCCAAGTTTCCCTTCTACCTGACACTGTTACCCCAGCCCCGAGGTTCCCTTCTCCCTGTCACTGTTACTCCAGCCCCGAGGTTCCCTTCTCACTGACACTGTTACCCCAGCCCCGAGTTTCCCCTCTCTCTGACACTTTTACACTAGTCCCGACGTTCCCTTCTCCCTGACGCTGTTACCCCAGACACGAGTTTCCCTTCTCCCTGACACTGTTACCCCAGCCCCGAAGTTCCCTTCTCCCTGACACTGTTACCCCAGCCCCAAGGTTCCCTTTACTCTGACATTGTTACCCCAGCCCCGAATTTCCCTTCTCCCTGACACTGTTACCCCAGCCCCGAGCGTCCCATCTCTCTGACACTGTTACCCCAGCCCCGAGGTTCCCTTCTCTCTGACACTGTTACCCCAGCCCCGAGCGTCCCGTCCCTCTGACACTGTAACCACTGCCCCGTGTTTCCAGTCTCCCTGACACTGTTACCCCAGCCCCGAGGTTCCTTCTCTCTGACACTGTTACCCCAGCCCCGAGGTTCCCTTCTCCATTACACTGTTACCCCAGCCCCGAGGTTCCTTCTCCCTGACATTTTTACCCCAGCCCCGAGGTTCCCTTCTCCCTGACACTGTTACCCCAGCCCCGAGGTTCCCTTCTCCCTGACATTGTTACCCCAGCCCCGAGGATCCCTTCTCCCTGACATTGTTAACCCAGCCCCGAGGTTCCTTCTCCCTGACATTGTTACCCCAGGCCCGAGGTTCCCTTCTCCCTGACACTGTTACCCCAGCCCCGAGGTTCCCTTCTCTCTGACACTGTTACCCCAGCCCCGAGGATCCCTTCTCCCTGACACTGTTACCCCAGCCCCGAGGTTCCCTTCTCTTTGACACTGTTACCCCAGCCCCGTGATTCCCTTCTCCCTGACATTGTTACCCCAGCCCCGAGTTTCCCTTCTCACTGACACTGTTACCCCAGCCCCGAGTTTCCCTTCTCTCTGACACTGTTACCCCAGCCCTGAGGTTCCCTTCTCTCTGACACTGTTACCCCAGCCCCGAAGTTCCTTTCTCCCTGACACTGTTACCCCAGCCCCGAGGTTCCCTTCTCACTAACACTGTTACCCCAGCCCCGAGGATCGCTTCTCACTGACACTGTTACCCCAGCCCCGAGGTTCCCTTCTCTTTGGCACTGTTACCCCAGCCCCATGGTTCCCTTCTCCCTGACATTGTTACCCCAGCCCCGAGGTTCCCTTTTCCTGACATTGTTACCCCAGCCCTGAGTTTCCCTTCTCTCTGACACTGTTACCCCAGCCCCGAAGTTCCTTTCTCCCTGACACTGTTACCCCAGCCCCGAGGTTCCCTTCTCACTGACACTGTTACCCCAGCCCCGAGGATCCCTTCTCACTGACACTGTTACCCCAGCCCCGAGGTTCCCTTCTCTTTGGCACTGTTACCCCAGCCCCATGGTTCCCTTCTCCCTGACATTGTTACCCAAGCCCCGACGTTCCCATCTCCCTGACACTGTTACCCCAGCCCCGATGTTCCCTTCTCCCTGACATTGTTACCCCGGCCCCAAGGTTCCCTTCTCCCTAACATTGTTACCCCAGCCCCGAGGTTCTCTTCTCCCTGACATTGTTAACCCAGCCCCGAGGATCCCTTCTCCCTGACATTATTACCCCCGCCCCGAGGTTCCCTTCTCTCAGACATTCTTATCCGGGCCCCGAGGTTCCCTTCTCCCTGACACTGTTACCCCAGCCCCGAGGTTCCATTCTCCATGATACTGTTACCCCAGCCCCTAGGTCGCCTTCTCCCTGGCACCGTTACCCCAGCCCCGAGTTTCACTTCCCTCTGACATTTTTTCTCCAGACCCGAGGTTCCCTTCTCCCTGACATTGTTACCCCAGCCCCGAGGTTCCTTCTCTCTGACACTGTTACACCAGCCCCGAGGTTCCCTTCTCCCTGACACTGTTACCCCAGCCCCGAGGTTCCCTTCTCACTGAAATTGTTACCGCAACCCCGTGGTTCCCTTCTCCCTGACACTGTTACCCCAGCCCCGAGGTTCCCTTCTCCCTGACACTGTTACCCCAGCCCCGAGTTTCCCTTCTCTCTGACAATGTTACCCCAGCCCCGTGGTTCCCTTCTCCCTGACACTGTTATCCCAGCCCCGAGGTTCCCTTCGCACTGTTCACTGTTACCCCAGCCGCGAGGTTCCCTTCTCCCAGACACTGTTACCCCAGCCCCGACGTTCCCTTCTCCCTGACACTGGTACCCCAGCCCCAAGGTTCCCTTCTCCCTGACACTGTTACCCCAGCCCCGAGGTTCCCTTCTCCCTGACACTGTCACCCCAGCCCCGAGGTTCCCTTCTCCCTGACACTGTTACCCCAGCCCCGAGGTTCCCTTCTCTCTGACACTTTTACCCCAGCCCCGAGGTTCCCTTCTCCCTGACACTGTTACCCCAGCCCCGAGTTTCCCTTCTCCCTGACACGGTTACCCCAGCCCCGTGCTTCGTTTCTCCCTGACACTGTTACCCCAGCCCCAAGGTTTCCTTCTCCCTGACACTGTTACACCAGCCCCGAGGTTCCCTTCTCCCTGACACTGTTACCCCAGCCCCGAGGTTCCCTTCTCACTGACACTGTTACCCCAGCTCCGAGGTTCCCCTCTCTCTGACACTTTTACACTAGTCCCGAGGTTCCCTTCTCCCTGACACTGTTACCCCAGACTCGAGGTTCCATTCTCCATGACACTGTTACCCCAGCCCCGAAGTTCCCTTCTCCCTGACACTGTTACCCCAGCCCCGAGGTTCCCTTCTCTCTGACATTGTTATCCCAGCCCCGAGGTTCCCTTCTCCCTGACACTGTTACCCCAGCACCGAGCGTCCCTTCTCTCTGACATTGTTACCCCAGCCCCGTTTTTCCCTTCTGCCTGACACTGTTACCCCAGCCCCGAGCGTCCCTTCTCCCTGACACTGTTACCCCAGCCACGAGGTTCCCTTCTCCCTGACACTGTTACCCCAGCCCCGAGGTTCCTTCTCCCTGACACTGTTACCCCAGCCCCGAGGTTCCCTTCTCCCTGACACTGTTACCCCAGCCCCGAGGTTCCTTCTCCCTGACAGTGTTACCCCAGCCCCGATGTTCCCTTCTCCCTGACATTGTTACCACAGCCCCGAGGTTCCTTCTCCCTCACATTGTTACCCCAGCCCCGAGGTTCCCTTCTCCCTGACACTGTTACCCCAGCCCCGAGGTTCCCTTCTCACTGACACTGTTACCCCAGCCCCGAGGATCCCTTCTCACTGACACTGTTACCCCAGCCCCGAGGTTCCCTTTTCTCTGACACTGTTACCCCAGCCCAGAGTTTCCCTTCTCTCTGACACTGTTACCCCAGCCCCGATGTTCGCTTCTCTCAGACACTGTTACCCCTGGCCCGAGGTTCCCTTCTCCCTGACACTGTTACCCCAGCCCCGAGGTTCCCTTCTCTCTGACACTGTTACCCCAGGCCTGAGTTTCCCTTCTCCCTGACACGGTTACCCCAGCCCCGTGCTTCCCTTCTCCCTGACACTCTTACCCTAGCCCCAAGGTTCCCTTCTCCCTGACACTGTTACCCCAGCCCCGAGGTTCCCTTCTCCCTGACACTGTTACCCCAGCCCCGAGGTTCCCTTCTCACTGACACTGTTACCCCAGCCCCGAGTTTCCCCTCTCTCTGACACTTTTACACTAGTCCCGAGGTTCCCTTCTCCCTGACACTGTTACCCCAGCCCCGAGGTTCCCTTCTCCCTGACATTGTTACCCCAGCCCCGAGGATCCCTTCTCCCTGACATTGTTAACCCAGCCCCGAGGTTCCTTCTCCCTGACATTGTTACCCCAGGCCCGAGGTTCCCTTCTCCCTGACACTGTTACCCCAGCCCCGAGGTTCCCTTCTCTCTGACACTGTTACCCCAGCCCCGAGGATCCCTTCTCCCTGACACTGTTACCCCAGCCCCGAGGTTCCCTTCTCTTTGACACTGTTACCCCAGCCCCGTGATTCCCTTCTCCCTGACATTGTTACCCCAGCCCCGAGTTTCCCTTCTCACTGACACTGTTACCCCAGCCCCGAGTTTCCCTTCTCTCTGACACTGTTACCCCAGCACTGAGGTTCCCTTCTCTCTGACACTGTTACCCCAGCCCCGAAGTTCCTTTCTCCCTGACACTGTTACCCCAGCCACGAGGTTCCCTTCTCACTGACACTGTTACCCCAGCCCCGAGGATCCCTTCTCACTGACACTGTTACCCCAGCCCCGAGGTTCCCTTCTCTTTGGCACTGTTACCCCAGCCCCATGGTTCCCTTCTCCCTGACATTGTTACCCCAGCCCCGAGGTTCCCTTTTCCTGACATTGTTACCCCAGCCCCGAGGTTCCCTTTTCCTGACATTGTTACCCCAGCCCCGAGGTTCCCTTCTCCCTGTCACTGTTACTCCAGCCCCGAGGTTCCCTTCTCACTGACACTGTTACCCCAGCCCCGAGTTTCCCCTCTCTCTGACACTTTTACACTAGTCCCGACGTTCCCTTCTCCCTGACGCTGTTACCCCAGACACGAGTTTCCCTTCTCCCTGACACTGTTACCCCAGCCCCGAAGTTCCCTTCTCCCTGACACTGTTACCCCAGCCCCAAGGTTCCCTTTACTCTGACATTGTTACCCCAGCCCCGAATTTCCCTTCTCCCTGACACTGTTACCCCAGCCCCGAGCGTCCCATCTCTCTGACACTGTTACCCCAGCCCCGAGGTTCCCTTCTCTCTGACACTGTTACCCCAGCCCCGAGCGTCCCTTCCCTCTGACACTGTAACCACTGCCCCGTGTTTCCCGTCTCCCTGACACTGTTACCCCAGCCCCGAGGTTCCTTCTCTCTGACACTGTTACCCCAGCCCCGAGGTTCCCTTCTCCATTACACTGTTACCCGAGCCCCGAGGTTCCTTCTCCCTGACATTTTTACCCCAGCCCCGAGGTTCCCTTCTCCCTGACACTGTTACCCCAGCCCCGAGGTTCCCTTCTCCCTGACATTGTTACCCCAGCCCCGAGGATCCCTTCTCCCTGACATTGTTAACCCAGCCCCGAGGTTCCTTCTCCCTGACATTGTTACCCCAGGCCCGAGGTTCCCTTCTCCCTGACACTGTTACCCCAGCCCCGAGGTTCCCTTCTCACTGACAGTGTTACCCCAGCCCCGAGGTTCCCTTCTCTCTGACACTGTTACCCCAGCCATGAGGTTCCCTTCTCCCTGACACTGTTAGCCCAGTCCCGAGTTTCCCTTCTCCCTGACACGGTTACCCCAGCCCCGTGCTTCCCTTCTCCCTGACACTGTTACCCCAGCCCCAAGTTTCCCTTCTCCCTGACACTGTTACCCCAGCCCCGAGGTTCCCTTCTCCCTGTCACTGTTACTCCAGCCCCGAGGTTCCCTTCTCACTGACACTGTTACCCCAGCCCCGAGTTTCCCCTCTCTCTGACACTTTTACACTAGTCCCGACGTTCCCTTCTCCCTGACGCTGTTACCCCAGACACGAGTTTCCCTTCTCCCTGACACTGTTACCCCAGCCCCGAAGTTCCCTTCTCCCTGACACTGTTACCCCAGCCCCAAGGTTCCCTTTACTCTGACATTGTTACCCCAGCCCCGAATTTCCCTTCTCCCTGACACTGTTACCCCAGCCCCGAGCGTCCCATCTCTCTGACACTGTTACCCCAGCCCCGAGGTTCCCTTCTCTCTGACACTGTTACCCCAGCCCCGAGCGTCCCGTCCCTCTGACACTGTAACCACTGCCCCGTGTTTCCAGTCTCCCTGACACTGTTACCCCAGCCCCGAGGTTCCTTCTCTCTGACACTGTTACCCCAGCCCCGAGGTTCCCTTCTCCATTACACTGTTACCCCAGCCCCGAGGTTCCTTCTCCCTGACATTTTTACCCCAGCCCCGAGGTTCCCTTCTCCCTGACACTGTTACCCCAGCCCCGAGGTTCCCTTCTCCCTGACATTGTTACCCCAGCCCCGAGGATCCCTTCTCCCTGACATTGTTAACCCAGCCCCGAGGTTCCTTCTCCCTGACATTGTTACCCCAGGCCCGAGGTTCCCTTCTCCCTGACACTGTTACCCCAGCCCCGAGGTTCCCTTCTCTCTGACACTGTTACCCCAGCCCCGAGGATCCCTTCTCCCTGACACTGTTACCCCAGCCCCGAGGTTCCCTTCTCTTTGACACTGTTACCCCAGCCCCGTGATTCCCTTCTCCCTGACATTGTTACCCCAGCCCCGAGTTTCCCTTCTCACTGACACTGTTACCCCAGCCCCGAGTTTCCCTTCTCTCTGACACTGTTACCCCAGCCCTGAGGTTCCCTTCTCTCTGACACTGTTACCCCAGCCCCGAAGTTCCTTTCTCCCTGACACTGTTACCCCAGCCCCGAGGTTCCCTTCTCACTAACACTGTTACCCCAGCCCCGAGGATCGCTTCTCACTGACACTGTTACCCCAGCCCCGAGGTTCCCTTCTCTTTGGCACTGTTACCCCAGCCCCATGGTTCCCTTCTCCCTGACATTGTTACCCCAGCCCCGAGGTTCCCTTTTCCTGACATTGTTACCCCAGCCCTGAGTTTCCCTTCTCTCTGACACTGTTACCCCAGCCCCGAAGTTCCTTTCTCCCTGACACTGTTACCCCAGCCCCGAGGTTCCCTTCTCACTGACACTGTTACCCCAGCCCCGAGGATCCCTTCTCACTGACACTGTTACCCCAGCCCCGAGGTTCCCTTCTCTTTGGCACTGTTACCCCAGCCCCATGGTTCCCTTCTCCCTGACATTGTTACCCAAGCCCCGACGTTCCCATCTCCCTGACACTGTTACCCCAGCCCCGATGTTCCCTTCTCCCTGACATTGTTACCCCGGCCCCAAGGTTCCCTTCTCCCTAACATTGTTACCCCAGCCCCGAGGTTCTCTTCTCCCTGACATTGTTAACCCAGCCCCGAGGATCCCTTCTCCCTGACATTATTACCCCCGCCCCGAGGTTCCCTTCTCTCAGACATTCTTATCCGGGCCCCGAGGTTCCCTTCTCCCTGACACTGTTACCCCAGCCCCGAGGTTCCATTCTCCATGATACTGTTACCCCAGCCCCTAGGTCGCCTTCTCCCTGGCACCGTTACCCCAGCCCCGAGTTTCACTTCCCTCTGACATTTTTTCTCCAGACCCGAGGTTCCCTTCTCCCTGACATTGTTACCCCAGCCCCGAGGTTCCTTCTCTCTGACACTGTTACACCAGCCCCGAGGTTCCCTTCTCCCTGACACTGTTACCCCAGCCCCGAGGTTCCCTTCTCACTGAAATTGTTACCGCAACCCCGTGGTTCCCTTCTCCCTGACACTGTTACCCCAGCCCCGAGGTTCCCTTCTCCCTGACACTGTTACCCCAGCCCCGAGTTTCCCTTCTCTCTGACAATGTTACCCCAGCCCCGTGGTTCCCTTCTCCCTGACACTGTTATCCCAGCCCCGAGGTTCCCTTCGCACTGTTCACTGTTACCCCAGCCGCGAGGTTCCCTTCTCCCAGACACTGTTACCCCAGCCCCGACGTTCCCTTCTCCCTGACACTGGTACCCCAGCCCCAAGGTTCCCTTCTCCCTGACACTGTTACCCCAGCCCCGAGGTTCCCTTCTCCCTGACACTGTCACCCCAGCCCCGAGGTTCCCTTCTCCCTGACACTGTTACCCCAGCCCCGAGGTTCCCTTCTCTCTGACACTTTTACCCCAGCCCCGAGGTTCCCTTCTCCCTGACACTGTTACCCCAGCCCCGAGTTTCCCTTCTCCCTGACACGGTTACCCCAGCCCCGTGCTTCGTTTCTCCCTGACACTGTTACCCCAGCCCCAAGGTTTCCTTCTCCCTGACACTGTTACACCAGCCCCGAGGTTCCCTTCTCCCTGACACTGTTACCCCAGCCCCGAGGTTCCCTTCTCACTGACACTGTTACCCCAGCTCCGAGGTTCCCCTCTCTCTGACACTTTTACACTAGTCCCGAGGTTCCCTTCTCCCTGACACTGTTACCCCAGACTCGAGGTTCCATTCTCCATGACACTGTTACCCCAGCCCCGATGTTCCCTTCTCCCTGACATTGTTACCCCGGCCCCAAGGTTCCCTTCTCCCTAACATTGTTACCCCAGCCCCGAGGTTCTCTTCTCCCTGACATTGTTAACCCAGCCCCGAGGATCCCTTCTCCCTGACATTATTACCCCCGCCCCGAGGTTCCCTTCTCTCAGACATTCTTATCCGGGCCCCGAGGTTCCCTTCTCCCTGACACTGTTACCCCAGCCCCGAGGTTCCATTCTCCATGATACTGTTACCCCAGCCCCTAGGTCGCCTTCTCCCTGGCACCGTTACCCCAGCCCCGAGTTTCACTTCCCTCTGACATTTTTTCTCCAGACCCGAGGTTCCCTTCTCCCTGACATTGTTACCCCAGCCCCGAGGTTCCTTCTCTCTGACACTGTTACACCAGCCCCGAGGTTCCCTTCTCCCTGACACTGTTACCCCAGCCCCGAGGTTCCCTTCTCACTGAAATTGTTACCGCAACCCCGTGGTTCCCTTCTCCCTGACACTGTTACCCCAGCCCCGAGGTTCCCTTCTCCCTGACACTGTTACCCCAGCCCCGAGTTTCCCTTCTCTCTGACAATGTTACCCCAGCCCCGTGGTTCCCTTCTCCCTGACACTGTTATCCCAGCCCCGAGGTTCCCTTCGCACTGTTCACTGTTACCCCAGCCGCGAGGTTCCCTTCTCCCAGACACTGTTACCCCAGCCCCGACGTTCCCTTCTCCCTGACACTGGTACCCCAGCCCCAAGGTTCCCTTCTCCCTGACACTGTTACCCCAGCCCCGAGGTTCCCTTCTCCCTGACACTGTCACCCCAGCCCCGAGGTTCCCTTCTCCCTGACACTGTTACCCCAGCCCCGAGGTTCCCTTCTCTCTGACACTTTTACCCCAGCCCCGAGGTTCCCTTCTCCCTGACACTGTTACCCCAGCCCCGAGTTTCCCTTCTCCCTGACACGGTTACCCCAGCCCCGTGCTTCGTTTCTCCCTGACACTGTTACCCCAGCCCCAAGGTTTCCTTCTCCCTGACACTGTTACACCAGCCCCGAGGTTCCCTTCTCCCTGACACTGTTACCCCAGCCCCGAGGTTCCCTTCTCACTGACACTGTTACCCCAGCTCCGAGGTTCCCCTCTCTCTGACACTTTTACACTAGTCCCGAGGTTCCCTTCTCCCTGACACTGTTACCCCAGACTCGAGGTTCCATTCTCCATGACACTGTTACCCCAGCCCCGAAGTTCCCTTCTCCCTGACACTGTTACCCCAGCCCCGAGGTTCCCTTCTCTCTGACATTGTTATCCCAGCCCCGAGGTTCCCTTCTCCCTGACACTGTTACCCCAGCACCGAGCGTCCCTTCTCTCTGACATTGTTACCCCAGCCCCGTTTTTCCCTTCTGCCTGACACTGTTACCCCAGCCCCGAGCATCCCTTCTCCCTGACACTGTTACCCCAGCCACGAGGTTCCCTTCTCCCTGACACTGTTACCCCAGCCCCGAGGTTCCTTCTCCCTGACACTGTTACCCCAGCCCCGAGGTTCCCTTCTCCCTGACACTGTTACCCCAGCCCCGAGGTTCCTTCTCCCTGACAGTGTTACCCCAGCCCCGATGTTCCCTTCTCCCTGACATTGTTACCACAGCCCCGAGGTTCCTTCTCCCTCACATTGTTACCCCAGCCCCGAGGTTCCCTTCTCCCTGACACTGTTACCCCAGCCCCGAGGTTCCCTTCTCACTGACACTGTTACCCCAGCCCCGAGGATCCCTTCTCACTGACACTGTTACCCCAGCCCCGAGGTTCCCTTTTCTCTGACACTGTTACCCCAGCCCAGAGTTTCCCTTCTCTCTGACACTGTTACCCCAGCCCCGATGTTCGCTTCTCTCAGACACTGTTACCCCTGGCCCGAGGTTCCCTTCTCCCTGACACTGTTACCCCAGCCCCGAGGTTCCCTTCTCTCTGACACTGTTACCCCAGGCCTGAGTTTCCCTTCTCCCTGACACGGTTACCCCAGCCCCGTGCTTCCCTTCTCCCTGACACTCTTACCCTAGCCCCAAGGTTCCCTTCTCCCTGACACTGTTACCCCAGCCCCGAGGTTCCCTTCTCCCTGACACTGTTACCCCAGCCCCGAGGTTCCCTTCTCACTGACACTGTTACCCCAGCCCCGAGTTTCCCCTCTCTCTGACACTTTTACACTAGTCCCGAGGTTCCCTTCTCCCTGACACTGTTACCCCAGCCCCGAGGTTCCCTTCTCCCTGACATTGTTACCCCAGCCCCGAGGATCCCTTCTCCCTGACATTGTTAACCCAGCCCCGAGGTTCCTTCTCCCTGACATTGTTACCCCAGGCCCGAGGTTCCCTTCTCCCTGACACTGTTACCCCAGCCCCGAGGTTCCCTTCTCTCTGACACTGTTACCCCAGCCCCGAGGATCCCTTCTCCCTGACACTGTTACCCCAGCCCCGAGGTTCCCTTCTCTTTGACACTGTTACCCCAGCCCCGTGATTCCCTTCTCCCTGACATTGTTACCCCAGCCCCGAGTTTCCCTTCTCACTGACACTGTTACCCCAGCCCCGAGTTTCCCTTCTCTCTGACACTGTTACCCCAGCACTGAGGTTCCCTTCTCTCTGACACTGTTACCCCAGCCCCGAAGTTCCTTTCTCCCTGACACTGTTACCCCAGCAACGAGGTTCCCTTCTCACTGACACTGTTACCCCAGCCCCGAGGATCCCTTCTCACTGACACTGTTACCCCAGCCCCGAGGTTCCCTTCTCTTTGGCACTGTTACCCCAGCCCCATGGTTCCCTTCTCCCTGACATTGTTACCCCAGCCCCGAGGTTCCCTTTTCCTGACATTGTTACCCCAGCCCCGAGGTTCCCTTCTCCCTGACACTGTTACCCCAGCCCCGAGTATCCCTTCTCCCTGACACTGTTACCCCAGCCCCAAGGTTCCCTTCTCCCTGACACTGTTACCCAAGCCCCGACGTTCCCATCTCCCTGACACTGTTACCCCAGCCCCGATGTTCCCTTCTCCCTGACATTGTTACTCCGGCCCCAAGGTTCCCTTCTCCCTAACATTGTTACCCCAGCCCCGAGGTTCTCTTCTCCCTGACCTTGTTAACCCAGCACCGAGGATCCCTTCTCCCTGACATTATTACCCCCGCCCCGAGGTTCCCTTCTCTCAGACATTCTTATCCGGGCCCCGAGGTTCCCTTCTCCCTGACACTGTTACCCCAGCCCCGAGGTTCCATTCTCCATGATACTGTTACCCCAGCCCCTAGGTCGCCTTCTCCCTGGCACCGTTACCCCAGCCCCGAGTTTCTCTTCCCTCTGACATTTTTTCTCCAGACCCGAGGTTCCCTTCTCCCTGACTTTGTTACCCGAGCCCCGAGGTTCCTTCTCTCTGACACTGTGACACCAGCCCCGAGGTTCCCTTCTCCCTGACACTGTTACCCCAGCCCCGAGGTTCCCTTCTCACTGACATTGTTACCGCAACCCCGTGGTTCCCTTCTCCCTGACACTGTTACCCCAGCCCCGAGGTTCCCTTCTCCCTGACACTGTTACCCCTGCCCCGAGTTTCCCTTCTCTCTGACAATGTTACCCCAGCCCCGTGGATCCCTTCTCCCTGACACTGTTATCCCAGCCCCGAGGTTCCCTTCCCACTGTTCACTGTTACCCCAGCCGCGAGGTTCCCTTCTCCCAGACACTGTTACCCCAGCCCCGACGTTCCCTTCTCCCTGACACTGGTACCCCAGCCCCAAGGTTCCCTTCTCCCTGACACTGTTACCCCAGCCCCGAGGTTCCCTTCTCCCTGACACTGTCACCCCAGCACCGAGGTTCCCTTCTCCCTGACACTGTTACCCCAGCCCCGAGGTTCCCTTCTCTCTGACACTTTTACCCCAGCCCCGAGGTTCCCTTCTCCCTGACACTGTTACCCCAGCCCCGAGTTTCCCTTCTCCCTGACACGGTTACCCCAGCCCCGTGCTTCCCTTCTCGCTGACACTGTTACCCCAGCCCCAAGGTTTCCTTCTCCCTGACACTGTTACACCAGCCCCGAGGTTCCCTTCTCCCTGACACTGTTACCCCAGCCCCGAGGTTCCCTTCTCACTGACAATGTTACCCCAGCTCCGAGGTTCCCCTCTCTCTGACACTTTTACACTAGTCCCGAGGTTCCCTTCTCCCTGACACTGTTACCCCAGACTCGAGGTTCCATTCTCCATGACACTGTTACCCCAGCCCCGAAGTTCCCTTCTCCCTGACACTGTTACCCCAGCCCCGAGGTTCCCTTCTCTCTGACATTGTTATCCCAGCCCCGAGGTTCCCTTCTCCCTGACACTGTTACCCCAGCCCCGAGCGTCCCTTCTCTCTGACATTGTTACCCCAGCCCCGAATTTCCCTTCTGCCTGACACTGTTACCCCAGCCCCGAGCGTCCCTTCTCCCTGACACTGTTACCCCAGCCCCGAGGTTCCCTTCTCCCTGACACTGTTACCCCAGCCCCGAGGTTCCTTCTCCCTGACACTGTTACCCCAGCCCCGAGGTTCCCTTCTCCCTGACACTGTTACCCCAGCCCCGAGGTTCCTTCTCGCTGACAGTGTTACCCCAGCCCCGATGTTCCCTTCTCCCTGACATTGTTACCACAGCCCCGAGGTTCCTTCTCCCTCACATTGTTACCCCAGCCCCGAGGTTCCCTTCTCCCTGACACTGTTACCCCAGCCCCGAGGTTCCCTTCTCACTGACACTGTTACCCCAGCCCCGAGGATCCCTTCTCACTGACACTGTTACCCCAGCCCCGAGGTTCCCTTTTCTCTGACACTGTTACCCCAGCCCAGAGTTTCCCTTCTCTCTGACACTGTTACCCCAGCCCCGATGTTCGCTTCTCTCAGACACTGTTACCCCTGGCCCGAGGTTCCCTTCTCCCTGACACTGTTACCCCAGCCCCGAGGTTCCCTTCTCTCTGACACTGTTACCCCAGGCCTGAGTTTCCCTTCTCCCTGACACGGTTACCCCAACCCCGAGCTTCCCTTCTCCCTGACACTGTTACCCTAGCCCCAAGGTTCCCTTCTCCCTGACACTGTTTCCCCAGCCCCGAGGTTCCCTTCTCCCTGACACTGTTACCCCAGCCCCGAGGTTCCCTTCTCACTGACACTGTTACCCCAGCCCCGAGTTTCCCCTCTCTCTGACACTTTTACACTAGTCCCGAGGTTCCCTTCTCCCTGACGCTGTTACCCCAGACACGAGGTTCCCTTCTCTCTGACAGTCTTATCCGGGCCCCGAGGTTCCCTTCTCCCTGACACTGTTACCCCAGCCCCGAGGTTCCATTCTCCCTGATACTGTTACCCCAGCCCCTAGGTCGCCTTCTCCCTGGCACCGTTACCCCAGCCCCGAGGTTCACTTCCCTCTGACATTTTTTCTCCAGACCCGAGGTTCCCTTCTCCCTGACATTGTTACCCGAGCCCCGAGGTTCCTTCTCTCTGACACTGTTACTCCAGCCCCGAGGTTCCCTTCTCCCTGACACTGTTACCCCAGCCCCGAGGTTGCCTTCTCCCTGACATTGTTACCGCAACCCCGCGGTTCCCTTCTCCCTGACACTGTTACCCCAGCCCCGAGGTTCCCTTCTCCCTGACACTGTTACCCCAGGCCCGAGTTTCCCTTCTCTCTGACAATGTTACCCCAGCCCCGAGGTTCCCTTCTCCCTGACACTGTTATCCCAGCCCCGAGGTTCCCTTCCCCCTGTTCACTGTTACCCCAGCCGCGAGGTTCCCTTCTCCCAAACACTGTTACCCCAGCCCCGACGTTCCCTTCTCCCTGACACTGGTACCCCAGCCCCAAGGTTCCCTTCTCCCTGACACTGTTACCCCAGCCCCGAGGTTCCCTTCTCCCTGACACTGTCACCCCAGCCCCGAGGTTCCCTTCTCCCTGACACTGTTACCCCAGCCCCGAGGTTCCCTTCTCTCTGACACTTTTACCCCAGCCCCGAGGTTCCCTTCTCCCGGACACTGTTACCCCAGCCCCGAGTTTCCCTTCTCCCTGACACGGTTACCCCAGCCCCGTGCTTCCCTTCTCCCTGACACTGTTACCCCAGCGCAGAGTTTCCCTTTTCTCTGACCCTGTTACCCTAGCCCCGAGGTTCCCTTCTCCCTGACACTTTTAGCCAAGCCCCGAGGTTCCCTTCTCCCTGACACTGTTACCCCAGTTCCGAGGTTCCTTTCTCCCTGACACTGTTACCCCAGCCCCGAGGTTCCCTTCTCACTGACACTGTTACCCAAGCCCGGAGGATCCCTTCTCCCTGACATTGTTACCCCAGCCCCGAGTTTCCCTTCTCACTGACACTGTTACCCCAGCCCCGAGTTTCCCTTCTCTATCACACTGTTACCCCAGCCCTGAGGTTCCCTTCTCCCTGACACTCTTACCCCAGCCCCGATGTTCCCTTCTCTCTGACACTGTTCCCCCAGCCCCGAGCTTCTATTTTCCCTGACACTGTTACCCCAGCCCCGAGGTTCCCTTCTCCCTTACATTGTTACCCCAGCCCCGAGTTTCCCTTTTCTCTGACACTGTTACCCCAGCCCCGAGGTTCCCTTCTCCCTGACACTTTTATCCCAGCCCCGAGGTTCCCTTCTCTCTGACACTGTTACCCCAGCTCCGAGTTTCCCTTCTCCCTGACACTGTTACCCCAGCCCCGAGGTTCCTTCTCCCTGACACTGTTACCCCAGCCCCAAGGTTCCCTTCTGCCTGACACTATTACCCCAGCCCCGAGGTTCCTTCTCCCTGACAGTGTTACCCCAGCCTCGATGTTCTCTTCTCCCTGACACTGTTACCCCAGCCCCGAGGTTCCCTTCTCCCTGACACTGTTACCCCAGCCCCGAGGATCCCTTCCCCCTGACATTGTTACCACAGCCCCGAGCTTCCTTCTCCCTCGCATTGTTACCCCAGCCCCGAGGTTCCCTTCTCCCTGACACTGTTACCCCAGCCCCGAGGTTCCCTTCTCACTGACACTGTTACCCCAGCCCCGAGGATCCCTTCTCACTGACACTGTTACCCCAGCCCCGAGTTTCCCTTCTCTTTGGCACTGTTATCCCAGCCCCATGGTTCCCTTCTCCCTGACATTGTTACCCAGCCCCGAGTTTCCCTTCTCACTGACACTGTTACCCCAGCCCCGAGTTTCCCTTCTCTCTGACACTGTTACCCCAGCCCCGAGGTTCGCTTTTCTCTGACACTGTTACCCCAGCCCAGAGTTTCCCTTCTCTATGACACTGTTACCCCAGCCCCGAGGTTCGCTTCTCTCTGACACTGTTACCCCTGGCCCGAGGTTCCCTTCTCCCTGACACTGTTACCCCAGCCCCGAGGTTCCCTTCTCTCTGACACTGTTACCCCAGCCCCGAGGTTCCCTTCTCCCTGACACTGTTACCCCAGCCCCGAGGTTCCCTTCTCACTGACACTGTTACCCCAGCCCCGAGTTTCCCCTCTCTCTGAAACTTTTACACTAGTCCCGAGGTTCCCTTCTCCCTGACGCTGTTACCCCAGACACGAGGTTCCCTTCTCCCTGACACTGTTACCCCAGCCCCGTGGTTCCCGTCTCCCTGACACTGTTACCCCAGCCCCGAGTTTCCCTTCTCTCTGACACTGTTACCCCAGGCCCGAGGTTCCCTTCTCCCTGACACTGTTACCCCAGCCCCGAGGTTCCCTTCTCTCTGACACTGTTACCCCAGCCATGAGGTTCCCTTCTCCCTGACACTGTTAGCCCAGTCCCGAGTTTCCCTTCTCCCTGACACGGTTACCCCAGCCCCGTGCTTCCCTTCTCCCTGACACTGTTACCCCAGCCCCAAGGTTCCCTTCTCCCTGACACTGTTACCCCAGCCCCGAGGTTCCCTTCTCCCTGTCACTGTTACTCCAGCCCCGAGGTTCCCTTCTCACTGAAACTGTTACCCCAGCCCCGAGTTTCCCCTCTCTCTGACACTTTTACACTATTCCCGACGTTCCCTTCTCCCTGACGCTGTTACCCCAGACACGAGTTTCCCTTCTCCCTGACACTGTTACCCCAGCCCCGAAGTTCCCTTCTCCCTCACACTGTTACCCCAGCCCCAAGGTTCCCTTAACTCCTACATTGTTACCCCAGCCCCGAATTTCCCTTCTCCCTGACACTGTTACCCCAGCCCCGAGCGTCCCATCTCTCTGACACTGTTACCCCAGCCCCGAGGTTCCCTTCTCTCTGACACTGTTACCCCAGCCCCGAGCGTCCCTTCCCTCTGACACTGTAACCACTGCCCCGTGGTTCCCTTCTCCCTGACACTGTTACCCCAGCCCCGAGGTTCCTTCTCTCTGACACTGTTACCCCAGCCCCGAGGTTCCCTTCTCCATTACACTGTTACCCCAGGCCGAGGTTCCTTCTCCCTGACATTTTTACCCCAGCCCCGAGGTTCCCTTCTCCCTGACACTGTTACCCCAGCCCCGAGGTTCCCTTCTCCCTGACATTGTTACCCCAGCCCCGAGGATACCTTCTCCCTGACATTGTTAACCCAGCCCCGAGGTTCCTTCTCCCTGACATTGTTACCCCAGCCCCGAGGTTCCCTTCTCCCTGACACTGTTACCCCAGCCCCGAGGTTCCCTTCTCTCTGACACTGTTACCCCAGCCCCGAGGATCCCTTCTCCCTGACACTGTTACCCCAGCCCCGAGGTTCCCTTCTCCCTGACACTTTTATCCCAGCCCCGAGGTTCCCTTCTCTCTGACACTGTTACCCCAGCTCCGAGTTTCCCTTCTCCCTGACACTGTTACCCCAGCCCCGAGATTCCTTCTCCCTGACACTGTTACCCCAGCCCCGAGGTTCCCTTCTTCCTGACACTATTACCCCAGCCCCGAGGTTCCTTCTCCCTGAAAGTGTTACCCCAGCCTCGATGTTCTCTTCTCCCTGACACTGTTACCCCAGCCCCGAGGTTCCCTTCTCCCTGACACTGTTACCCCAGCCCCGAGGATCCCTTCCCCCTGACATTGTTACCACAGCCCCGAGGTTCCTTCTCCCTCGCATTGTTACCCCAGCCCCGAGGTTCCCTTCTCCCTGACACTGTTACCCCAGCCCCGAGGTTCCCTTCTCACTGACACTGTTACCCCAGCCCCGAGGATCCCTTCTCACTGACACTGTTACCCCAGCCCCGAGTTTCCCTTCTCTTTGGCACTGTTATCCCAGCCCCATGGTTCCCTTCTCCCTGACATTGTTACCCAGCCCCGAGTTTCCCTTCTCACTGACACTGTTACCCCAGCCCCGAGTTTCCCTTCTCTCTGACACCGTTACCCCAGCCCCGAGGTTCGCTTTTCTCTGACACTGTTACCCCAGCCCAGAGTTTCCCTTCTCTATGACACTGTTACCCCAGCCCCGAGGTTCGCTTCTCTCTGACACTGTTACCCCTGGCCCGAGGTTCCCTTCTCCCTGACACTGTTACCCCAGCCCCGAGGTTCCCTTCTCTCTGACACTGTTACCCCAGCCCCGAGGTTCCCTTCTCACTGACACTGTTACCCCAGCCCCGAGATTCCCCTCTCTCTGAAACTTTTACACTAGTCCCGAGGTTCCCTTCTCCCTGACGCTGTTACCCCAGACACGAGGTTCCCTTCTCCCTGACACTGTTACCCCAGCCCCGTGGTTCCCGTCTCCCTGACACTGTTACCCCAGCCCCGAGTTTCCCTTCTCTCTGACACTGTTACCCCAGGCCCGAGGTTCCCTTCTCCCTGACACTGTTACCCCAGCCCCGAGGTTCCCTTCTCTCTGACACTGTTACCCCAGCCATGAGGTTCCCTTCTCCCTGACACTGTTAGCCCAGTCCCGAGTTTCCCTTCTCCCTGACACGGTTACCCCAGCCCCGTGCTTCCCTTCTCCCTGACACTGTTACCCCAGCCCCAAGGTTCCCTTCTCCCTGACACTGTTACCCCAGCCCCGAGGTTCCCTTCTCCCTGTCACTGTTACTCCAGCCCCATGGTTCCCTTCTCACTGAAACTGTTAACCCAGCCCCGAGTTTCCCCTCTCTCTGACACTTTTACACTAGTCCCGACGTTCCCTTCTCCCTGACGCTGTTACCCCAGACACGAGTTTCCCTTCTCCCTGACACTGTTACCCCAGCCCCGAAGTTCCCTTCTCCCTCACACTGTTACCCCAGCCCCAAGGTTCCCTTTACTCCTACATTGTTACCCCAGCCCCGAATTTCCCTTCTCCCTGACACTGTTACCCCAGCCCCGAGCGTCCCATCTCTCTGACATTGTTACCCCAGCCCCGAGGTTCCCTTCTCTCTGACACTGTTACCCCAGCCCCGAGCGTCCCTTCCCTCTGACACTGTAACCACTGCCCCGTGGTTCCCTTCTCCCTGACACTGTTACCCCAGCCCCGAGGTTCCTTCTCTCTGACACTGTTACCCCAGCCCCGAGGTTCCCTTCTCCATTACACTGTTACCCCAGCCCCGAGGTTCCTTCTCCCTGACACTGTTACCCCAGCCCCGAGGTTCCCTTCTCCCTGACATTGTTACCCCAGCCCCGAGGATACCTTCTCCCTGACATTGTTAACCCAGCCCCGAGGTTCCTTCTCCCTGACATTGTTACCCCAGCCCCGAGGTTCCCTTCTCCCTGACACTGTTACCCCAGCCCCGAGGTTCCCTTCTCTCTGACACTGTTACCCCAGCCCCGAGGATCCCTTCTCCCTGACACTGTTACCCCAGCCCCGAGGTTCCCTTCTCTTTGACACTGTTACCCCAGCCCCGTGATTCCCTTCTCCCTGACATTGTTACCCCAGCCCCGAGTTTCCCTTCTCACTGACACTGTTACCCCAGCCCCGAGTTTCCCTTCTCTCTGACACTGTTACCCCAGCCCTGAGGTTCCCTTCTCTCTGACACTGTTACCCCAGCCCCGAAGTTCCTTTCTCCCTGACACTGTTACCCCAGCCCCGAGGTTCCCTTCTCACTGACACTGTTACCCCAGCCCCGAGGATCCCTTTTCACTGACACTGTTACCCCAGCCCCGAGGTTCCCTTCTCTTTGGCACTGTTACCCCAGCCCCGTGGTTCCCCTCTCCCTGACATTGTTACCCCAGCCCCGAGGTTCCCTTCTCCCTGACGGTGTTACCCCAGACACGAGTTTCCCTTCTCCCTGACACTGTTACCCCAGCCCCGAAGTTCCCTTCTCCCTCACACTGTTACCCCAGCCCCAAGGTTCCCTTTACTCCTACATTGTTACCCCAGCCCCGAATTTCCCTTCTCCCTGACACTGTTACCCCAGCCCCGAGCGTCCCATCTCTCTGACATTGTTACCCCAGCCCCGAGGTTCCCTTCTCTCTGACACTGTTACCCCAGCCCCGAGCGTCCCTTCCCTCTGACACTGTAACCACTGCCCCGTGGTTCCCTTCTCCCTGACACTGTTACCCCAGCCCCGAGGTTCCTTCTCTCTGACACTGTTACCCCAGCCCCGAGGTTCCCTTCTCCATTACACTGTTACCCCAGCCCCGAGGTTCCTTCTCCCTGACACTGTTACCCCAGCCCCGAGGTTCCCTTCTCCCTGACATTGTTACCCCAGCCCCGAGGATACCTTCTCCCTGACATTGTTAACCCAGCCCCGAGGTTCCTTCTCCCTGACATTGTTACCCCAGCCCCGAGGTTCCCTTCTCCCTGACACTGTTACCCCAGCCCCGAGGTTCCCTTCTCTCTGACACTGTTACCCCAGCCCCGAGGATCCCTTCTCCCTGACACTGTTACCCCAGCCCCGAGGTTCCCTTCTCTTTGACACTGTTACCCCAGCCCCGTGATTCCCTTCTCCCTGACATTGTTACCCCAGCCCCGAGTTTCCCTTCTCACTGACACTGTTACCCCAGCCCCGAGTTTCCCTTCTCTCTGACACTGTTACCCCAGCCCTGAGGTTCCCTTCTCTCTGACACTGTTACCCCAGCCCCGAAGTTCCTTTCTCCCTGACACTGTTACCCCAGCCCCGAGGTTCCCTTCTCACTGACACTGTTACCCCAGCCCCGAGGATCCCTTTTCACTGACACTGTTACCCCAGCCCCGAGGTTCCCTTCTCTTTGGCACTGTTACCCCAGCCCCGTGGTTCCCCTCTCCCTGACATTGTTACCCCAGCCCCGAGGTTCCCTTTTCCTGACATTGTTACCCCAGCCCCGAGGTTCCCTTCTCCCTGACACTGTTACCCCAGCCCCGAGTATCCCTTCTCCCTGACACTGTTACCCCAGCCCCGTGGTTCCTTTCCCCCTGACACTGTTACCCCAGCCCCAAGGTTCCCTTCTCTTTGGCACTGTTACCCAAGCCCCGACGTTCCCATCTCCCTGACACTGTTACCCCAGCCCCGATGTTCCATTCTCCCTGACATTGTTACCCCGGCCCCAAGGTTCCCTTCTCCCTAACATTGTTACCCCAGCCCCGAGGTTCTCTTCTCCCTGACATTGTTAACCCAGCCCCGAGGATCCCTTCTCCCTGACATGATTACTCCCGCCCCGAGGTTCCCTTCTCTCTGACAGTCTTATCCGGGCCCCGAGGTTCCCTTCTCCCTGACACTGTTACCCCAGCCCCGAGGTTCCATTCTCCATGATACTGTTACCCCAGCCCCTAGGTCGCCTTCTCCCTGGCACCGTTACCCCAGCCCCGAGGTTCACTTCCCTCTGACATTTTTTCTCCTGACCCGAGGTTCCCTTCTCCCTGACATTGTTACCCCAGCCCCGAGGTTCCTTCTCTCTGACACTGTTACACCAGCCCCGAGGTTCCCTTCTCCCTGACACTGTTACCCCAGCCCCGAGGTTCCCCTCTCCCTGACATTGTTACCGCAACCCCGTGGTTCCCTTCTCCCTGACACTGTTACCCCAGCCCCGAGGTTCCCTTCTCCCTGACACTGTTACCCCAGCCCCGAGTTTCCCTTCTCTCTGACAATGTTACCCCAGCCCCGAGGTTCCCTTCTCCCTGACACTGTTATCCCAGCCCCGAGGTTCCCTTCCCACTGTTCACTGTTATCCCAGCCGCGAGGTTCCCTTCTCCCAGACACTGTTACCCCAGCCCCGACGTTCCCTTCTCCCTGACACTGGTACCCCAGCCCCAAGGTTCCCTTCTCCCTGACACTGTTACCCCAGCCCCGAGTTTCCCTTCTCCCTGACACTGTCACCCCAGCCCCGAGGTTCCCTTCTCCCTGACATTGTTACCCCAGCCCCGAGGTTCCCTTCTCTCTGACACTTTTACCCCAGCCCCGAGGTTCCCTTCTCCCTGACACTGTTACCCCAGCCCCGAGTTTCCCTTCTCCCTGACACGGTTACCCCAGCCCCGTGCTTCCCTTCTCCCTGACACTGTTACCCCAGCCCCAAGGTTTCCTTCTCCCTGACACTGTTACACCAGCCCCGAGGTTCGCTTCTCCCTGACACTGTTACCCCAGCCCCGAGGTTCCCTTCTCACTGACACTGTTACCCCAGCTCCGAGGTTCCCCTCTCTCTGACACTTTTACACTAGTCCCGAGGTTCCCTTCTCCCTGACACTGTTGCCCCAGACTCGAGGTTCCCTTCTCCATGACACTGTTACCCCAGCCCCGAAGTTCCCTTCTCCCTGACACTGTTACCCCAGCCCCGAGGTTCCCTTCTCTCTGACGTTGTTATCCCAGCCCCGAGGTTCCCTTCTCCCTGACACTGTTACCCCAGCACCGAGCGTCCCTTCTCTCTGACATTGTTACCCCAGCCCCGAATTTCCCTTCTGCGTGACACTGTTACCCCAGCCCCGAGGGTCCCTTCTCCCTGACACTGTTACCCCAGCCCCGAGGTTCCCTTCTCCCTGACACTGTTACACCAGCCCCGAGGTTCCTTCTCCCTGACACTGTTACCCCAGCCCCGAGGTTCCCTTCTCCCTGACACTGTTACCCCAGCCCCGAGGTTCCTTCTCCCTGACAGTGTTACCCCAGCCCCGATGTTCTCTTCTCCCTGACACTGTTACCCCAGCCCCGAGGTTCCTTCTCGCTGATAGTGTTACCCCAGCCCCGATGTTCCCTTCTCCCTGACATTGTTACCACAGCCCCGAGGTTCCTTCTCCCTCACATTGTTACCCCAGCCCCGAGGTTCCCTTCTCCCTGACACTGTTACCCCAGCCCCGAGGTTCCCTTCTCACTGACACTGTTACCCCAGCCCCGAGGATCCCTTCTCACTGACACTGTTACCCCAGCCCCGAGGTTCCCTTTTCTCTGACACTGTTACCCCAGCCCAGAGTTTCCCTTCTCTCTGACACTGTTACCCCAGCCCCGATGTTCGCTTCTCTCAGACACTGTTACCCCTGGCCCGAGGTTCCCTTCTCCCTGACACTGTTACCCCAGCCCCGAGGTTCCCTTCTCTCTGACACTGTTACCCCAGGCCTGAGTTTCCCTTCTCCCTGACACGGTTACCCCAACCCCGAGCTTCCCTTCTCCCTGACACTGTTACCCTAGCCCCAAGGTTCCCTTCTCCCTGACACTGTTTCCCCAGCCCCGAGGTTCCCTTCTCCCTGACACTGTTACCCCAGCCCCGAGGTTCCCTTCTCACTGACACTGTTACCCCAGCCCCGAGTTTCCCCTCTCTCTGACACTTTTACACTAGTCCCGAGGTTCCCTTCTCCCTGACGCTGTTACCCCAGACACGAGGTTCCCTTCTCTCTGACAGTCTTATCCGGGCCCCGAGGTTCCCTTCTCCCTGACACTGTTACCCCAGCCCCGAGGTTCCATTCTCCCTGATACTGTTACCCCAGCCCCTAGGTCGCCTTCTCCCTGGCACCGTTACCCCAGCCCCGAGGTTCACTTCCCTCTGACATTTTTTCTCCAGACCCGAGGTTCCCTTCTCCCTGACATTGTTACCCGAGCCCCGAGGTTCCTTCTCTCTGACACTGTTACTCCAGCCCCGAGGTTCCCTTCTCCCTGACACTGTTACCCCAGCCCCGAGGTTCCCTTCTCCCTGACATTGTTACCGCAACCCCGTGGTTCCCTTCTCCCTGACACTGTTACCCCAGCCCCGAGGTTCCCTTCTCCCTGACACTGTTACCCCAGGCCCGAGTTTCCCTTCTCTCTGACAATGTTACCCCAGCCCCGAGGTTCCCTTCTCCCTGACACTGTTATCCCAGCCCCGAGGTTCCCTTCCCCCTGTTCACTGTTACCCCAGCCGCGAGGTTCCCTTCTCCCAAACACTGTTACCCCAGCCCCGACGTTCCCTTCTCCCTGACACTGGTACCCCAGCCCCAAGGTTCCCTTCTCCCTGACACTGTTACCCCAGCCCCGAGGTTCCCTTCTCCCTGACACTGTCACCCCAGCCCCGAGGTTCCCTTCTCCCTGACACTGTTACCCCAGCCCCGAGGTTCCCTTCTCTCTGACACTTTTACCCCAGCCCCGAGGTTCCCTTCTCCCGGACACTGTTACCCCAGCCCCGAGTTTCCCTTCTCCCTGACACGGTTACCCCAGCCCCGTGCTTCCCTTCTCCCTGACACTGTTACCCCAGCGCAGAGTTTCCCTTTTCTCTGACCCTGTTACCCTAGCCCCGAGGTTCCCTTCTCCCTGACACTTTTAGCCATGCCCCGAGGTTCCCTTCTCCCTGACACTGTTACCCCAGTTCCGAGGTTCCTTTCTCCCTGACACTGTTACCCCAGCCCCGAGGTTCCCTTCTCACTGACACTGTTACCCAAGCCCGGAGGATCCCTTCTCCCTGACATTGTTACCCCAGCCCCGAGTTTCCCTTCTCACTGACACTGTTACCCCAGCCCCGAGTTTCCCTTCTCTATCACACTGTTACCCCAGCCCTGAGGTTCCCTTCTCCCTGACACTCTTACCCCAGCCCCGATGTTCCCTTCTCTCTGACACTGTTCCCCCAGCCCCGAGCTTCTATTTTCCCTGACACTGTTACCCCAGCCCCGAGGTTCCCTTCTCCCTTACATTGTTACCCCAGCCCCGAGTTTCCCTTTTCTCTGACACTGTTACCCCAGCCCCGAGGTTCCCTTCTCCCTGACACTTTTATCCCAGCCCCGAGGTTCCCTTCTCTCTGACACTGTTACCCCAGCTCCGAGTTTCCCTTCTCCCTGACACTGTTACCCCAGCCCCGAGGTTCCTTCTCCCTGACACTGTTACCCCAGCCCCGAGGTTCCCTTCTGCCTGACACTATTACCCCAGCCCCGAGGTTCCTTCTCCCTGACAGTGTTACCCCAGCCTCGATGTTCTCTTCTCCCTGACACTGTTACCCCAGCCCCGAGGTTCCCTTCTCCCTGACACTGTTACCCCAGCCCCGAGGATCCCTTCCCCCTGACATTGTTACCACAGCCCCGAGGTTCCTTCTCCCTCGCATTGTTACCCCAGCCCCGAGGTTCCCTTCTCCCTGACACTGTTACCCCAGCCCCGAGGTTCCCTTCTCACTGACACTGTTACCCCAGCCCCGAGGATCCCTTCTCACTGACACTGTTACCCCAGCCCCGAGTTTCCCTTCTCTTTGGCACTGTTATCCCAGCCCCATGGTTCCCTTCTCCCTGACATTGTTACCCAGCCCCGAGTTTCCCTTCTCACTGACACTGTTACCCCAGCCCCGAGTTTCCCTTCTCTCTGACACTGTTACCCCAGCCCCGAGGTTCGCTTTTCTCTGACACTGTTACCCCAGCCCAGAGTTTCCCTTCTCTATGACACTGTTACCCCAGCCCCGAGGTTCGCTTCTCTCTGACACTGTTACCCCTGGCCCGAGGTTCCCTTCTCCCTGACACTGTTACCCCAGCCCCGAGGTTCCCTTCTCTCTGACACTGTTACCCCAGCCCCGAGGTTCCCTTCTCCCTGACACTGTTACCCCAGCCCCGAGGTTCCCTTCTCACTGACACTGTTACCCCAGCCCCGAGTTTCCCCTCTCTCTGAAACTTTTACACTAGTCCCGAGGTTCCCTTCTCCCTGACGCTGTTACCCCAGACACGAGGTTCCCTTCTCCCTGACACTGTTACCCCAGCCCCGTGGTTCCCGTCTCCCTGACACTGTTACCCCAGCCCCGAGTTTCCCTTCTCTCTGACACTGTTACCCCAGGCCCGAGGTTCCCTTCTCCCTGACACTGTTACCCCAGCCCCGAGGTTCCCTTCTCTCTGACACTGTTACCCCAGCCATGAGGTTCCCTTCTCCCTGACACTGTTAGCCCAGTCCCGAGTTTCCCTTCTCCCTGACACGGTTACCCCAGCCCCGTGCTTCCCTTCTCCCTGACACTGTTACCCCAGCCCCAAGGTTCCCTTCTCCCTGACACTGTTACCCCAGCCCCGAGGTTCCCTTCTCCCTGTCACTGTTACTCCAGCCCCGAGGTTCCCTTCTCACTGAAACTGTTACCCCAGCCCCGAGTTTCCCCTCTCTCTGACACTTTTACACTAGTCCCGACGTTCCCTTCTCCCTGACGCTGTTACCCCAGACACGAGTTTCCCTTCTCCCTGACACTGTTACCCCAGCCCCGAAGTTCCCTTCTCCCTCACACTGTTACCCCAGCCCCAAGGTTCCCTTTACTCCTACATTGTTACCCCAGCCCCGAATTTCCCTTCTCCCTGACACTGTTACCCCAGCCCCGAGCGTCCCATCTCTCTGACACTGTTACCCCAGCCCCGAGGTTCCCTTCTCTCTGACACTGTTACCCCAGCCCCGAGCGTCCCTTCCCTCTGACACTGTAACCACTGCCCCGTGGTTCCCTTCTCCCTGACACTGTTACCCCAGCCCCGAGGTTCCTTCTCTCTGACACTGTTACCCCAGCCCCGAGGTTCCCTTCTCCATTACACTGTTACCCCAGCCCCGAGGTTCCTTCTCCCTGACATTTTTACCCCAGCCCCGAGGTTCCCTTCTCCCTGACACTGTTACCCCAGCCCCGAGGTTCCCTTCTCCCTGACATTGTTACCCCAGCCCCGAGGATACCTTCTCCCTCACATTGTTAACCCAGCCCCGATGTTCCTTCTCCCTGACATTGTTACCCCAGCCCCGAGGTTCCCTTCTCCCTGACACTGTTACCCCAGCCCCGAGGTTCCCTTCTCTCTGACACTGTTACCCCAGCCCCGAGGATCCCTTCTCCCTGACACTGTTACCCCAGCCCCGAGGTTCCCTTCTCCCTGACACTTTTATCCCAGCCCCGAGGTTCCCTTCTCTCTGACACTGTTACCCCAGCTCCGAGTTTCCCTTCTCCCTGACACTGTTACCCCAGCCCCGAGGTTCCTTCTCCCTGACACTGTTACCCCAGCCCCGAGGTTCCCTTCTGCCTGACACTATTACCCCAGCCCCGAGGTTCCTTCTCCCTGAAAGTGTTACCCCAGCCTCGATGTTCTCTTCTCCCTGACACTGTTACCCCAGCCCCGAGGTTCCCTTCTCCCTGACACTGTTACCCCAGCCCCGAGGATCCCTTCCCCCTGACATTGTTACCACAGCCCCGAGGTTCCTTCTCCCTCGCATTGTTACCCCAGCCCCGAGGTTCCCTTCTCCCTGACACTGTTACCCCAGCCCCGAGGTTCCCTTCTCACTGACACTGTTACCCCAGCCCCGAGGATCCCTTCTCACTGACACTGTTACCCCAGCCCCGAGTTTCCCTTCTCTTTGGCACTGTTATCCCAGCCCCATGGTTCCCTTCTCCCTGACATTGTTACCCAGCCCCGAGTTTCCCTTCTCACTGACACTGTTACCCCAGCCCCGAGTTTCCCTTCTCTCTGACACCGTTACCCCAGCCCCGAGGTTCGCTTTTCTCTGACACTGTTACCCCAGCCCAGAGTTTCCCTTCTCTATGACACTGTTACCCCAGCCCCGAGGTTCGCTTCTCTCTGACACTGTTACCCCTGGCCCGAGGTTCCCTTCTCCCTGACACTGTTACCCCAGCCCCGAGGTTCCCTTCTCTCTGACACTGTTACCCCAGCCCCGAGGTTCCCTTCTCACTGACACTGTTACCCCAGCCCCGAGATTCCCCTCTCTCTGAAACTTTTACACTAGTCCCGAGGTTCCCTTCTCCCTGACGCTGTTACCCCAGACACGAGGTTCCCTTCTCCCTGACACTGTTACCCCAGCCCCGTGGTTCCCGTCTCCCTGACACTGTTACCCCAGCCCCGAGTTTCCCTTCTCTCTGACACTGTTACCCCAGGCCCGAGGTTCCCTTCTCCCTGACACTGTTACCCCAGCCCCGAGGTTCCCTTCTCTCTGACACTGTTACCCCAGCCATGAGGTTCCCTTCTCCCTGACACTGTTAGCCCAGTCCCGAGTTTCCCTTCTCCCTGACACGGTTACCCCAGCCCCGTGCTTCCCTTCTCCCTGACACTGTTACCCCAGCCCCAAGGTTCCCTTCTCCCTGACACTGTTACCCCAGCCCCGAGGTTCCCTTCTCCCTGTCACTGTTACTCCAGCCCCATGGTTCCCTTCTCACTGAAACTGTTAACCCAGCCCCGAGTTTCCCCTCTCTCTGACACTTTTACACTAGTCCCGACGTTCCCTTCTCCCTGACGCTGTTACCCCAGACACGAGTTTCCCTTCTCCCTGACACTGTTACCCCAGCCCCGAAGTTCCCTTCTCCCTCACACTGTTACCCCAGCCCCAAGGTTCCCTTTACTCCTACATTGTTACCCCAGCCCCGAATTTCCCTTCTCCCTGACACTGTTACCCCAGCCCCGAGCGTCCCATCTCTCTGACATTGTTACCCCAGCCCCGAGGTTCCCTTCTCTCTGACACTGTTACCCCAGCCCCGAGCGTCCCTTCCCTCTGACACTGTAACCACTGCCCCGTGGTTCCCTTCTCCCTGACACTGTTACCCCAGCCCCGAGGTTCCTTCTCTCTGACACTGTTACCCCAGCCCCGAGGTTCCCTTCTCCATTACACTGTTACCCGAGCCCCGAGGTTCCTTCTCCCTGACATTTTTACCCCAGCCCCGAGGTTCCCTTCTCCCTGACACTGTTACCCCAGCCCCGAGGTTCCCTTCTCCCTGACATTGTTACCCCAGCCCCGAGGATACCTTCTCCCTGACATTGTTAACCCAGCCCCGAGGTTCCTTCTCCCTGACATTGTTACCCCAGCCCCGAGGTTCCCTTCTCCCTGACACTGTTACCCCAGCCCCGAGGTTCCCTTCTCTCTGACACTGTTACCCCAGCCCCGAGGATCCCTTCTCCCTGACACTGTTACCCCAGCCCCGAGGTTCCCTTCTCTTTGACACTGTTACCCCAGCCCCGTGATTCCCTTCTCCCTGACATTGTTACCCCAGCCCCGAGTTTCCCTTCTCACTGACACTGTTACCCCAGCCCCGAGTTTCCCTTCTCTCTGACACTGTTACCCCAGCCCTGAGGTTCCCTTCTCTCTGACACTGTTACCCCAGCCCCGAAGTTCCTTTCTCCCTGACACTGTTACCCCAGCCCCGAGGTTCCCTTCTCACTGACACTGTTACCCCAGCCCCGAGGATCCCTTTTCACTGACACTGTTACCCCAGCCCCGAGGTTCCCTTCTCTTTGGCACTGTTACCCCAGCCCCGTGGTTCCCCTCTCCCTGACATTGTTACCCCAGCCCCGAGGTTCCCTTTTCCTGACATTGTTACCCCAGCCCCGAGGTTCCCTTCTCCCTGACACTGTTACCCCAGCCCCGAGTATCCCTTCTCCCTGACACTGTTACCCCAGCCCCGATGTTCCTTTCCCCCTGACACTGTTACCCCAGCCCCAAGGTTCCCTTCTCCCTGACACTGTTACCCAAGCCCCGACGTTCCCATCTCCCTGACACTGTTACCCCAGCCCCGATGTTCCCTTCTCCCTGACATTGTTACCCCGGCCCCAAGGTTCCCTTCTCCCTAACATTGTTACCCCAGCCCCGAGGTTCTCTTCTCCCTGACATTGTTAACCCAGCCCCGAGGATCCCTTCTCCCTGACATTATTACCCCCGCCCCGAGGTTCCCTTCTCTCTGACAGTCTTATCCGGGCCCCGAGGTTCCCTTCTCCCTGACACTGTTACCCCAGCCCCGAGGTTCCATTCTCCATGATACTGTTACCCCAGCCCCTAGGTCGCCTTCTCCCTGGCACCGTTACCCCAGCCCCGAGTTTCCCTTCCCTCTGACATTTTTTCTCCTGACCCGAGGTTCCCTTCTCCCTGACATTGTTACCCCAGCCCCGAGGTTCCTTCTCTCTGACACTGTTACACCAGCCCCGAGGTTCCCTTCTCCCTGACACTGTTACCCCAGCCCCGAGGTTCCCCTCTCCCTGACATTGTTACCGCAACCCCGTGGTTCCCTTCTCCCTGACACTGTTACCCCAGCCCCGAGGTTCCCTTCTCCCTGACACTGTTACCCCAGCCCCGAGTTTCCCTTCTCTCTGACAATGTTACCCCAGCCCCGAGGTTCCCTTCTCCCTGACACTGTTATCCCAGCCCCGAGGTTCCCTTCCCACTGTTCACTGTTACCCCAGCCGCGAGGTTCCCTTCTCCCAGACACTGTTACCCCAGCCCCGACGTTCCCTTCTCCCTGACACTGGTACCCCAGCCCCAAGGTTCCCTTCTCCCTGACACTGTTACCCCAGCCCCGAGTTTCCCTTCTCCCTGACACTGTCACCCCAGCCCCGAGGTTCCCTTCTCCCTGACATTGTTACCCCAGCCCCGAGGTTCCCTTCTCTCTGACACTTTTACCCCAGCCCCGAGGTTCCCTTCTCCCTGACACTGTTACCCCAGCCCCGAGTTTCCCTTCTCCCTGACACGGTTACCCCAGCCCCGTGCTTCCCTTCTCCCTGACACTGTTACCCCAGCCCCAAGGTTTCCTTCTCCCTGACACTGTTACACCAGCCCCGAGGTTCGCTTCTCCCTGACACTGTTACCCCAGCCCCGAGGTTCCCTTCTCACTGACACTGTTACCCCAGCTCCGAGGTTCCCCTCTCTCTGACACTTTTACACTAGTCCCGAGGTTCCCTTCTCCCTGACACTGTTGCCCCAGACTCGAGGTTCCCTTCTCCATGACACTGTTACCCCAGCCCCGAAGTTCCCTTCTCCCTGACACTGTTACCCCAGCCCCGAGGTTCCCTTCTCTCTGACGTTGTTATCCCAGCCCCGAGGTTCCCTTCTCCCTGACACTGTTACCCCAGCACCGAGCGTCCCTTCTCTCTGACATTGTTACCCCAGCCCCGAATTTCCCTTCTGCGTGACACTGTTACCCCAGCCCCGAGGGTCCCTTCTCCCTGACACTGTTACCCCAGCCCCGAGGTTCCCTTCTCCCTGACACTGTTACACCAGCCCCGAGGTTCCTTCTCCCTGACACTGTTACCCCAGCCCCGAGGTTCCCTTCTCCCTGACACTGTTACCCCAGCCCCGAGGTGCCTTCTCCCTGACAGTGTTACCCCAGCCCCGATGTTCTCTTCTCCCTGACACTGTTACCCCAGCCCCGAGGTTCCCTTCTCCCTGACATTGTTACCACAGCCCCGAGATTCCTTCTCCCTCACATTGTTACCCCAGCCCCGAGGTTCCCTTCTCCCTGAAACTGTTACCCCAGCCCCGAGGTTCCCTTCTCACTGACACTGTTACCCCAGCCCCGAGGATCCCTTCTCACTGACACTGTTACACCAGCCCCGAGGTTCCCTTTTCCCTGACACTGTTACCCCAGCCCAGAGTTTCCCTTCTCTCTGACACTGTTACCCCGGCCCCGATGTTCGCTTCTCTCAGACACTGTTACCCCTGGCCCGAGGTTCCCTTCTCCCTGACACTGTTACCCCAGCCCCGAGTTTCCCTTCTCTCTGACACTGTTACCCCAGCCCTGAGTTTCCCTTCTCCCTGACACGGTGACCCCAGCCCCATGCTTCCCTTCTCCCTGACACTGTTACCCTAGCCCCAAGGTTCCCTTCTCACTGACACTGTTACCCCAGCCCCGAGGTTCCCTTCTCCCTGACACTGTTACCCCAGCCCCGAGGTTCCCTTCTCACTGACACTGTTACCCCAGCCCCGAGTTTCCCCTCTCTCTGACACTTTTACACTAGTCCCGAGGTTCCCTTCTCCCTGACACTGTTACACCAGCCCCGAGGTTCCTTCTCCCTGACACTGTTACCCCAGCCCCGAGTTTCCCTTCTCCCTGACACTGTTACCCCAGCCCCGAGGTTCCTTCTCCCTGACAGTGTTACCCCAGCCCCGATGTTCTCTTCTCCCTGACACTGTTACCCCAGCCCCGAGGTTCCCTTCTCCCTGACATTGTTACCACAGCCCCGAGATTCCTTCTCCCTCACATTGTTACCCCAGCCCCGAGGTTCCCTTCTCCCTGAAACTGTTACCCCAGCCCCGAGGTTCCCTTCTCACTGACACTGTTACCCCAGCCCCGAGGATCCCTTCTCACTGACACTGTTACACCAGCCCCGAGGTTCCCTTTTCCCTGACACTGTTACCCCAGCCCAGAGTTTCCCTTCTCTCTGACACTGTTACCCCGGCCCCGATGTTCGCTTCTCTCAGACACTGTTACCCCTGGCCCGAGGTTCCCTTCTCCCTGACACTGTTACCCCAGCCCCGAGTTTCCCTTCTCTCTGACACTGTTACCCCAGCCCTGAGTTTCCCTTCTCCCTGACACGGTGACCCCAGCCCCATGCTTCCCTTCTCCCTGACACTGTTACCCTAGCCCCAAGGTTCCCTTCTCACTGACACTGTTACCCCAGCCCCGAGGTTCCCTTCTCCCTGACACTGTTACCCCAGCCCCGAGGTTCCCTTCTCACTGACACTGTTACCCCAGCCCCGAGTTTCCCCTCTCTCTGACACTTTTACACTAGTCCCGAGGTTCCCTTCTCCCTGACGCTGTTACCCCAGACACGAGGTTCCCTTCTCCCTGACACTGTTACCCCAGCCCCGTGGTTCCCTTCTCCCTGACATTGTTACCCCAGCCCCGAGGTTCCCTTCTCCCTGACATTGTTACCCCTGCCCCGAGATTCCCTTCTCCCTGACATTGTTACCCCTGCCCCCAGGTTCACTTCTCCCTGACACTTTTACCCCAGCCCCAAAGTTCCCTTCTCCCTGACACTGTTACCCCAGCCCCAAGGTTCCCTTCTCTCTGACATTGTTACCCCAGCCCCGAATTTCCCTTCTCCATGTCACTGTTACCCCAGCCCCGAGCGTCCCTTCTCTTTGACACTGTTACCCCAGCCCCGAGGTTCCCTTCTCTCTGACACTGTTACCCCAGCCCCGAGCGTCCCTTCCCTCTGTCACTGTTACCCCTGCCCCGTGGTTCCATTCTCCCTGACACTGTTACCCCAGCCCCGAGGTTCCCTTCTCCCTGACATTGTTACCACAGCCCCGAGGTTCCTTCTCCCTCACATTGTTACCCCAGCCCCGAGGTTCCCTTCTCCCTGACACTGTTACCCCAGCCCCGAGGTTCCCTTCTCACTGACATTGTTACCCCAGCCCCGAGGATCCCTTCTCACTGACACTGTTACCCCAGCACCTAGGTTCCCTTCTCTTTGGCACTGTTATCCCAGCCCCGTGGTTCCCTTCTCCCTGACATTTTTACCCCAGCCCCGAGTTTCCCTTCTCACTGACACTGTTACCCCAGCCCCGAGTTTCCCTTCTCTCTGACACTATTACCCCAGCCCCGAGGTTCCCTTTTCTCTGACACTGTTACCCCAGCACAGAGTTTCCCTTCTCTCTGACACTGTTACCCCAGCCCCGATGTTCGCTTCTCTCTGACACTGTTACCCCTGGCCCGAGGTTCCCTTCTCCCTGACACTGTTACCCCAGCCCCGAGGTTCCCTTCTCTCTGACACTGTTACCCCAGCCCTGAGTTTCCGTTCTCCCTGACACGGTTACCCCGCCCCGTGCTTCTCTTCTCCCTGACACTGTTACCCCAGACTCGAGGTTCCCTTCTCCATGACACTGTTACCCCAGCCCCGAAGTTCCCTTCTCCCTGACACTGTTACCCCAGCCCCGAGGTTCCCTTCTCTCTGACATTGTTATCCCAGCCCCGAGGTTCCCTTCTCCCTGACACTGTTACCCCAGCCCCGAGCGTCCCTTCTCTCTGACATTGTTACCCCAGCCCCGAATTTCCCTTCTGCGTGACACTGTTACCCCAGCCCCGAGGGTCCCTTCTCCCTGACACTGTTACCCCAGCCCCGAGGTTCCCTTCTCCCTGACACTGTTACACCAGCCCCGAGGTTCCTTCTCCCTGACACTGTTACCCCAGCCCCGAGGTTCCCTTCTCCCTGACACTGTTACCCCAGCCCCGAGGTTCCTTCTCCCTGACAGTGTTACCCCAGCCCCGATGTTCTCTTCTCCCTGACACTGTTACCCCAGCCCCGAGGTTCCCTTCTCCCTGACATTGTTACCACAGCCCCGAGATTCCTTCTCCCTCACATTGTTACCCCAGCCCCGAGGTTCCCATCTCCCTGACAATTTTACCCCAGCCCCGAGGTTCCCTTCTCACTGACACTGTTACCCCAGCCCCGAGGATCCCTTCTCACTGACACTGTTACCCCAGCCCCGAGGTTCCCTTTTCCCTGACACTGTTACCCCAGCCCAGAGTTTCCCTTCTCTCTGACACTGTTACCCCAGCCCCGATGTTCGCTTCTCTCAGACACTGTTACCCCTGGCCCGAGGTTCCCTTCTCCCTGACACTGTTACCCCAGCCCCGAGTTTCCCTTCTCTCTGACACTGTTACCCCAGCCCTGAGTTTCCCTTCTCCCTGACACGGTTACCCCAGCCCCATGCTTCCCTTCTCCCTGACTCTGTTACCCTAGCCCCGAGGTTCCCTTCTCCCTGACATTGTTACCACAGCCCCGAGGTTCCTTCTCCCTCACATTGTTACCCCAGCCCCGAGGTTCCCTTCTCCCTGACACTGTTACCCCAGCCCCGAGGTTCCCTTCTCACTGACATTGTTACCCCAGCCCCGAGGATCCTTTCTCACTGACACTGTTACCCCAGCCCCTAGGTTCCCTTCTCTTTGGCACTGTTATCCCAGCCCCGTGGTTCCCTTCTCCCTGACATTTTTACCCCAGCCCCGAGTTTCCCTTCTCCCTGACACTGTTACCCCAGCCCCGAGGTTCCCTTCTCCCTGACACTGTTACCCCAGCCCCGAGTGTCCCTTCTCTCTGACAATGTTACCCCAGCCCCGAGGTTCCCTTCTCCCTGACACTGTTATCCCAGCCCCGATGTTCCCTTCCCCCTGTTCACTGTTACCCCAGCCGCGAGGTTCCCTTCTCCCTGACACTGTTACCCCAGCCCCGACGATCCCTTCTCCCTGACACTGGTACCCCAGCCACAAGGTTCCCTTCTCCCTGACACTGTTACCCCAGCCCCGAGGTTCCCTTCTCCCTGACATTGTTACCCCAGCCCCGAGGATCCCTTCTCCCTGACATTGTTAACCCAACCCCGAGGTTCCTTCTCCCTGACATTGTTACCCCAGCCCCGAGGTTCCCTTCTCCCTGACACTGTTACCCCAGCCCCGAGGTTCCCTTCTCTCTGACACTGTTACCCCAGCCCCGAGGATCCCTTCTCCCTGACACTGTTACCCCAGACCCGAGGTTCCCTTCTCTTTGACACTGTTACCCCAGCCCCGTGATTCCCTTCTCCCTGACATTGTTACCCCAGCCCCGAGTTTCCCTTCTCACTGACACTGTTACCCCAGCCCCGAGTTTCCCTTCTCTCTGACACTGTTACCCCAGCCCTGAGGTTCCCTTCTCTCTGACACTGTTACCCCAGCCCCGAAGTTCCTTTCTCCCTGACACTGTTACCCCAGCCCCGAGGTTCCCTTCTCACTGACACTGTTACCCCAGCCCCGAGGATCCCTTTTCACTGACACTGTTACCCCAGCCCCGAGGTTCCCTTCTCTTTGGCACTGTTACCCCAGCCCCGTGGTTCCCCTCTCCCTGACATTGTTACCCCAGCCCCGAGGTTCCCTTTTCCTGACATTGTTACCCCAGCCCCGAGGTTCCCTTCTCCCTGACACTGTTACCCCAGCCCCGAGTATCCCTTCTCCCTGACACTGTTACCCCAGCCCCGTGGTTCCCTTCCCCCTGACACTGTTACCCCAGCCCCAAGGTTCCCTTCTCCCTGACACTGTTACCCAAGCCCCGACGTTCCCATCTCCCTGACACTGTTACCCCAGCCCCGATGTTCCCTTCTCCCTGACATTGTTACCCCGGCCCCAAGGTTCCCTTCTCCCTAACATTGTTACCCCAGCCCCGAGGTTCTCTTCTCCCTGACATTGTTAACCCAGCCCCGAGGATCCCTTCTCCCTGACATTATTACCCCCGCCCCGAGGTTCCCTTCTCTCTGACAGTCTTATCCGGGCCCCGAGGTTCCCTTCTCCCTGACACTGTTACCCCAGCCCGAGGTTCCATTCTCCATGATACTGTTACCCCAGCCCCAAGGTCGCCTTCTCCCTGGCACCGTTACCCCAGCCCCGAGGTTCACTTCCCTCTGACATTTTTTCTCCTGACCCGAGGTTCCCTTCTCCCTCACATTGTTACCCCAGCCCCGAGGTTCCTTCTCTCTGACACTGTTACACCAGCCCCGAGGTTCCCTTCTCCCTGACACTGTTACCCCAGCCCCGAGGTTCCCCTCTCCCTGACATTGTTACCGCAACCCCGTGGTTCCCTTCTCCCTGACACTGTTACCCCAGCCCCGAGGTTCCCTTCTCCCTGACACTGTTACCCCAGCCCCGAGTTTCCCTTCTCTCTGACAATGTTACCCCAGCCCCGAGGTTCCCTTCTCCCTGACACTGTTATCCCAGCCCCGAGGTTCCCTTCCCACTGTTCACTGTTACCCCAGCCGCGAGGTTCCCTTCTCCCAGACACTGTTACCCCAGCCCCGACGTTCCCTTCTCCCTGACACTGGTACCCCAGCCCCAAGGTTCCCTTCTCCCTGACACTGTTACCCCAGCCCCGAGGTTCCCTTCTCCCTGACACTGTCACCCCAGCCCCGAGGTTCCCTTCTCCCTGACACTGTTACCCCAGCCCCGAGGTTCCCTTCTCTCTGACACTTTTACCCCAGCCCCGAGGTTCCCTTCTCCCTGACACTGTTACCCCAGCCCCGAGTTTCCCTTCTCCCTGACACGGTTACCCCAGCCCCGTGCTTCCCTTCTCCCTGACACTGTTACCCCAGCCCCAAGGTTTCCTTCTCCCTGACACTGTTACACCAGCCCCGAGGTTCCCTTCTCCCTGACACTGTTACCCCAGCACCGAGGTTCCCTTCTCACTGACACTGTTACCCCAGCTCCGAGGTTCCCCTCTCTCTGACACTTTTACACTAGTCCCGAGGTTCCCTTCTCCCTGACACTGTTACCCCAGACTCGAGGTTCCCTTCTCCATGACACTGTTACCCCAGCCCCGAAGTTCCCTTCTCCCTGACACTGTTACCCCAGCCCCGAGGTTCCCTTCTCTCTGACATTGTTATCCCAGCCCCGAGGTTCCCTTCTCCCTGACACTGTTACCCCAGCCCCGAGCGTCCCTTCTCTCTGACATTGTTACCCCAGCCCCGAATTTCCCTTCTGCGTGACACTGTTACCCCAGCCCCGAGGGTCCCTTCTCCCTGACACTGTTACCCCAGCCCCGAGGTTCCCTTCTCCCTGACACTGTTACACCAGCCCCGAGGTTCCTTCTCCCTGACACTGTTACCCCAGCCCCGAGGTTCCCTTCTCCCTGACACTGTTACCCCAGCCCCGAGGTTCCTTCTCCCTGACAGTGTTACCCCAGCCCCGATGTTCTCTTCTCCCTGACACTGTTACCCCAGCCCCGAGGTTCCCTTCTCCCTGACATTGTTACCACAGCCCCGAGATTCCTTCTCCCTCACATTGTTACCCCAGCCCCGAGGTTCCCATCTCCCTGACACTTTTACCCCAGCCCCGAGGTTCCCTTCTCACTGACACTGTTACCCCAGCCCCGAGGATCCCTTCTCACTGACACTGTTACCCCAGCCCCGAGGTTCCCTTTTCCCTGACACTGTTACCCCAGCCCAGAGTTTCCCTTCTCTCTGACACTGTTACCCCAGCCCCGATGTTCGCTTCTCTCAGACACTGTTACCCCTGGCCCGAGGTTCCCTTCTCCCTGACACTGTTACCCCAGCCCCGAGTTTCCCTTCTCTCTGACACTGTTACCCCAGCCCTGAGTTTCCCTTCTCCCTGACACGGTTACCCCAGCCCCATGCTTCCCTTCTCCCTGACTCTGTTACCCTAGCCCCGAGGTTCCCTTCTCCCTGACATTGTTACCACAGCCCCGAGGTTCCTTCTCCCTCACATTGTTACCCCAGCCCCGAGGTTCCCTTCTCCCTGACACTGTTACCCCAGCCCCGAGGTTCCCTTCTCACTGACATTGTTACCCCAGCCCCGAGGATCCTTTCTCACTGACACTGTTACCCCAGCCCCTAGGTTCCCTTCTCTTTGGCACTGTTATCCCAGCCCCGTGGTTCCCTTCTCCCTGACATTTTTACCCCAGCCCCGAGTTTCCCTTCTCACTGAAACTGTTACCCCAGCCCCGAGTTTCCCTTCTCTCTGACACTATTACCCCAGCCCCGAGGTTCCCTTTTCTCTGACACTGTTACCCCAGCACAGAGTTTCCCTTCTCTCTGACACTGTTACCCCAGCCCCGATGTTCGCTTCTCTCTGACACTGTTACCCCTGGCCCGAGGTTCCCTTCTCCCTGACACTGTTACCCCAGCCCCGAGGTTCCCTTCTCTCTGACACTGTTACCCCAGCCCTGAGTTTCCGTTCTCCCTGACACGGTTACCCCGCCCCGTGCTTCTCTTCTCCCTGACACTGTTACCCCAGCCCCAAGGTTCCCTTCTCCCTTACACTGTTACCCCAGCCCCGAGGTTCCCTTCTCCCTGACACCGTTACCCCAGCCCCGAGGTTCCTTCTCACTGACACTGTTACCCCAGCCCCGAGTTTCCCCTCTCTCTGACACTTTTACACTAGTCCCGAGGTTCCCTTCTCCCTGACGCTAATACCCCAGACACGAGGTTCCCTTCCCCCTGAAACTGTTACCCCAGCCCCGTGGTTCCCTTCTCCCTGACATTGTTACCCCAGCCCCGAGGTTCCCTTCTCCCTGACATTGTTAGCCCTGCCCCGAGGTTCCCTTCTCCCTGACATTGTTACCCCTGCCCCCAGGTTCACTTCTCCCTGACACTTTTACCCCAGCCCCAAAGTTCCCTTCTCCCTGTCACTGTTACCCCAGCCCCGAGGTTCCCTTCTCCCTGACACTGTTACCCCAGCCCCGAGGTTCCCTTCTCCCTGACACTGTTACCCCAGCCCCGAGGTTCCCTTCTCACTGACACTGTTACCCCAGCCCCGAGTTTCCCCTCTCTCTGACACTTTTACACTAGTCCCGAGGTTCCCGTCTCCCTGATACTGTTACAACAGCCCCTAGGTCGCCTTCTCCCTGGCACCGTTACCCCAGCCCCGAGGTTCACTTCCCTCTGACATTTTTTCTCCAGTCCGGAGGTTCCCTTCTCCCTGACATTGTTACCCCAGCCCCGAGGTTCCCTTCTCTCTGACACTGTTACTCCAGCCCCGAGGTTCCCTTCTCACTGACACTGGTACCCCAGCCCCGAGGTTCCCTTCTCCCTGACATTGTGACCGCAACCCCGTGGTTCCCTTCTCCCTGACACTGTTACCCCAGCCCCGAGTTTCCCTTCTCCCTGACACTGTTACCCCAGCCCCGACGTTCCCTTCTCCCTGACACTGGTACCCCAGCCCCAAGTTTCCCTTCTCCCTGACACTGTTACCCCAGCCCCGAGGTTCCCTTCTCCCTGACACTGTCACCCCCCGCCCCGAGGTTCCCTTCTCCCTGACACTGTTACCCCAGCCCCGAGGTTCCCTTCTCTCTGACACTTTTACCCCAGCCCCGAGGTTCCCTTCTCACTGACACTGTTACCCCAGCCCCGAGTTTCCCTTCTCCCTGACACGGTTACCCCAGCCCCGTGCTTCCCTTCTCCCTGACACTGTTACCCCAGCCCCAAGGTTCCCTTCTCCCTGACACTGTTACACCAGCCCCGACGTTCCCTTCTCCCTGACACTGTTACCCCAGCCCCGAGGTTCCCTTCTCACTGACACTGTTACCCCAGCTCCGAGGTTCCCGTCTCTCTGACACTTTTACACTAGTCCCGAGGTTCCCTTCTCCCTGACACTGTTACCCCAGACTCGAGGTTCCCTTCTCCATGACACTGTTACCCCAGCCCCGAAGTTCCCTTCTCCCTGACACTGTTACCCCAGCCCCGAGGTTCCCTTCTCTCTGACATTGTTATCCCAGCCCCGAGGTTCCCTTCTCCCTGACACTGTTACCCCAGCCCCGAGCGTCCCTTCTCTCTGACATTGTTACCCCAGCCCCGAATTTCCCTTCTGCCTGACACTGTTACCCCAGCCCCGAGCGTCCCTTCTCCCTGACACTGTTACCCCAGCCCCGAGGTTCCCTTCTCCCTGACACTGTTACCCCAGCCCCGAGGTTCCTTCTCCCTGACACTGTTACCCCAGCCCCAAGGTTCCCTTTACTCCTACATTGTTACCCCAGCCCCGAATTTCCCTTCTCCCTGACACTGTTACCCCAGCCCCGAGCGTCCCATCTCTCTGACACTGTTACCCCAGCCCCGAGGTTCCCTTCTCTCTGACACTGTTACCCCAGCCCCGAGCGTCCCTTCCCTCTGACACTGTAACCACTGCCCCGTGGTTCCCTTCTCCCTGACACTGTTACCCCAGCCCCGAGGTTCCTTCTCTCTGACACTGTTACCCCAGCCCCGAGGTTCCCTTCTCCATTACACTGTTACCCCAGCCCCGAGGTTCCTTCTCCCTGACATTTTTACCCCAGCCCCGAGGTTCCCTTCTCCCTGACACTGTTACCCCAGCCCCGAGGTTCCCTTCTCCCTGACATTGTTACCCCAGCCCCGAGGATCCCTTCTCCCTGACATTGTTAACCCATCCCCGAGGTTCCTTCTCCTTGACATTGTTACCCCAGCCCCGAGGTTCCCTTCTCACTGACACTGTTACCCCAGCCCCGAGGTTCCCTTCTCTCTGACACTGTTACCCCAGCCCCGAGGATCCCTTCTCCCTGACACTGTTACCCCAGCCCCGAGGTTCCCTTCTCTTTGACACTGTTACCCCAGCCCCGTGATTCCCTTCTCCCTGACATTGTTACCCCAGCCCCGAGTTTCCCTTCTCACTGACACTGTTACCCCTGCCCCGAGTTTCCCTTCTCTCTGACACTGTTACCCCAGCCCTGAGGTTCCCTTCTCTCTGACACTGTTACCCCAGCCCCGAAGTTCCTTTCTCCCTGACACTGTTACCCCAGCCCCGAGGTTCCCTTCTCACTGACACTGTTACCCCAGCCCCGAGGATCCCTTTTCACTGACACTGTTACCCCAGCCCCGAGGTTCCCTTTTCTTTGGCACTGTTACCCCAGCCCCGTGGTTCCCTTCTCCCTGACATTGTTACCCCAGCCCCGAGGTTCCCTTTTCCTGACATTGTTACCCCAGCCCCGAGGTTCCCTTCTCCCTGACACTGTTATCCCAGCCCCGAGTATCCCTTCTCCCTGACACTGTTACCCCAGCCCCGTGGTTCCCTTCCCCCTGACACTGTTACCCCAGCCCCAAGGTTCCCTTCTCCCTGACACTGTTACCCAAGCCCCGACGTTCCCATCTCCCTGACACTGTTACCCCAGCCCCGATGTTCCCTTCTCCCTGACATTGTTACCCCGGCCCCAAGGTTCCCTTCTCCCTAACATTGTTACCCCAGCCCCGAGGTTCTCTTCTCCCTGACATTGTTAACCCAGCCCCGAGGATCCCTTCTCCCTGACATTATTACCCCCGCCCCGAGGTTCCCTTCTCTCTGACAGTCTTATCCGGGCCCCGAGGTTCCCTTCTCCCTGACACTGTTACCCCAGCCCCGAGGTTCCATTCTCCATGATACTGTTACCCCAGCCCCTAGGTCGCCTTCTCCCTGGCACCGTTACCCCAGCCCCGAGGTTCACTTCCCTCTGACATTTTTTCTCCTGACCCGAGGTTCCCTTCTCCCTGACATTGTTACCCCAGCCCCGAGGTTCCTTCTCTCTGACACTGTTACACCAGCCCCGAGGTTCCCTTCTCCCTGACACTGTTACCCCAGCCCCGAGGTTCCCCCCTCCCTGACATTGTTACCGCAACCCCGTGGTTCCCTTCTCCCTGACACTGTTACCCCAGCCCCGAGGTTCCCTTCTCCCTGACACTGTTACCCCAGCCCCGAGTTTCCCTTCTCTCTGACAATGTTACCCCAGCCCCGAGGTTCCCTTCTCCCTGACACTGTTATCCCAGCCCCGAGGTTCACTTCCCACTGTTCACTGTTACCCCAGCCGCGAGGTTCCCTTCTCCCAGACACTGTTACCCCAGCCCCGACGTTCCCTTCTCCCTGACACTGGTACCCCAGCCCCAAGGTTCCCTTCTCCCTGACACTGTTACCCCAGCCCCGAGGTTCCCTTCTCCCTGACACTGTCACCCCAGCCCCGAGGTTCCCTTCTCCCTGACACTGTTACCCCAGCCCCGAGGTTCCTTCTCCCTGACAGTGTTACTCCAGCCCCGATGTTCTCTTCTCCCTGACACTGTTACCCCAGACCCGTGGTTCCCTTCTCCCTGACACTGTTACCCCAGCCCCGAGGATCCCTTCCCCCTGACATTGTTACCACAGCCCCGAGGTTCCTTCTCCCTCACATTGTTACCCCAGCCCCGAGGTTCCCTTCTCCCTGACTCTGTTACCCCAGCCCCGAGGTTCCCTTCTCCCTGACATTGTTACCGCAACCCCGTGGTTCCCTTCTCCCTGACACTGTTACCCCAGCCCCGAGGTTCCCTTCTCCCTGACACTGTTACCCCATCCCCGAGTTTCCCTTCTCTCTGACAATGTTACCCCAGCCCCGAGGTTCCCTTCTCCCTGACACTGTTACCCCATCCCCGAGTTTCCCTTCTCTCTGACAATGTTATCCCAGCCCCGAGGTTCCCTTCTCCCTGACACTGTTACCCCAGCCCCGAGTGTCCCTTCTCTCTGACAATGTTACCCCAGCCCCGAGGTTCCCTTCTCCCTGACACTGTTATCCCAGCCCCGATGTTCCCTTCCCACTGTTCACTGTTACCCCAGCCGCGAGGTTCCCTTCTCCCTGACACTGTTACCCCAGCCCCGACGATCCCTTCTCCCTGACACTGGTACCCCAGCCACAAGGTTCCCTTCTCCCTGACACTGTTACCCCAGCCCCGAGGTTCCCTTCTCCCTGACACTGTCACCCCAGCCCCGAGTTTCCCTTCTCCCTGACACTGTTACCCCAGCCCCGAGGTTCCCTTCTCTCTGACACTTTTACCCCAGCCCCGAGGTTCCCTTCTCCCTGACACTGTTACCCCAGCCCCGAGTTTCCCTTCTCCCTGACACGGTTACCCCAGCCCCGTGCTTCCCTTCTCCCTGACACTGTTACCCCAGCCCCAAGGTTCCCTTCTCCCTGACACTGTTACACCAGCCCCGAGGTTCCCTTCTCCCTGACACTGTTACCCCAGCTCCGAGGTTCCCTTCTCACTGACACTGTTACCCCAGCTCCGAGGTTCCCCTCTCTCTGACACTTTTACACTAGTCCCGAGGTTCCCTTCTCCCTGACACTGTTACCCCAGACTCGAGGTTCCCTTCTCCATGACACTGTTACCCCAGCCCCGAAGTTCCCTTCTCCCTGACACTGTTACCCCAGCCCCGAGGTTCCCTTCTCTCTGACATTGTTATCCCAGCCCCGAGGTTCCCTTCTCCCTGACACTGTTACCCCAGCCCCGAGCGTCCCTTCTCTCTGACATTGTTACCCCAGCCCCGAATTTCCCTTCTGCCTGACACTGTTACGCCAGCCCCGAGCGTCCCTTCTCCCTGACACTGTTACCCCAGCCACGAGGTTCCCTTCTCCCTGACACTGTTACCACAGCCCCGAGGTTCCTTCTCCCTGACACTGTTACCCCAGCCCCGAGGTTCCCTTCTCCCAGACACTGTTACCCCAGCCCCGAGGTTCCTTCTCCCTGACAGTGTTACCCCAGCCCCGATGTTCTCTTCTCCCGGACACTGTTACCCCAGACCCGTGGTTCCCTTCTCCCTGACACTGTTACCCCAGCCCCGAGGATCCCTTCCCCCTGACATTGTTACCACAGCCCCGAGGTTCCTTCTCCCTCACATTGTTACCCCAGCCCCGAGGTTCCCTTCTCCCTGACTCTGTTACCCCAGCCCCGAGGTTCGCTTCTCCCTGACATTGTTACCGCAACCCCGTGGTTCCCTTCTCCCTGACACTGTTACCCCAGCCCCGAGGTTCCCTTCTCCCTGACACTGTTACCCCAGCCCCGAGTTTCCCTTCTCTCTGACAATGTTACCCCAGCCCCGAGGTTCCCTTCTCCCTGACACTGTTATCCCAGCCCCGAGGTTCCCTTCCCCCTGTTCACTGTTACCCCAGCCGCGAGGTTCCCTTCTCCCAGACACTGTTACCCCAGCCCCGACGTTCCCTTCTCCCTGACACTGGTACCCCAGCCCCAAGGTTCCCTTCTCCCTGACACTGTTACCCCAGCCCCGACGTTCCCTTCTCCCTGACACTGTCACCCCAGCCCCGAGGTTCCCTTCTCCCTGACACTGTTACCCCAGCCCCGAGGTTCCCTTCTCTCTGACACTTTTACCCCAGCCCCGAGGTTCCCTTCTCCCTGACACTGTTACCCCAGCCCCGAGTTTCCCTTCTCCCTGACACGGTTACCCCAGCCCCGTGCTTCCCTTCTCCCTGACACTGTTACCCCAGCCCCAAGGTTCCCTTCTCCCTGACACTGTTACCCCAGCCCCGAGGTTCCCTTCTCCCTGTCACTGTTACTCCAGCCCCGAGGTTCCCTTCTCACTGAAACTGTTACCCCAGCCCCGAGTTTCCCCTCTCTCTGACACTTTTACACTAGTCCCGACGTTCCCTTCTCCCTGACGCTGTTACCCCAGACACGAGTTTCCCTTCTCCCTGACACTGTTACCCCAGCCCCGAAGTTCCCTTCTCCCTGACACTGTTACCCCAGCCCCAAGGTTCCCTTTACTCCTACATTGTTACCCCAGCCCCGAATTTCCCTTCTCCCTGACACTGTTACCCCAGCCCCGAGCGTCCCATCTCTCTGACACTGTTATCCCAGCCCCGAAGTTCCCTTCTCTCTGACACTGTTACCCCAGCCCCGAGCGTCCCTTCCCTCTGACACTGTAACCACTGCCCCGTGGTTCCCTTCTCCCTGACACTGTTACCCCAGCCCCGAGGTTCCTTCTCTCTGACACTGTTACCCCAGCCCCGAGGTTCCCTTCTCCATTACACTGTTACCCCAGCCCCGAGGTTCCTTCTCCCTGACATTTTTACCCCAGCCCCGAGGTTCCCTTCTCCCTGACACTGTTACCCCAGCCCCGAGGTTCCCTTCTCCCTGACATTGTTACCCCAGCCCCGAGGATCCCTTCTCCCTGACATTGTTAACCCAGCCCCGAGGTTCCTTCTCCTTGACATTGTTACCCCAGCCCCGAGGTTCCCTTCTCACTGACACTGTTACCCCAGCCCCGAGGTTCCCTTCTCTCTGACACTGTTACCCCAGCCCCGAGGATCCCTTCTCCCTGACACTGTTACCCCAGCCCCGAGGTTCCCTTCTCTTTGACACTGTTACCCCAGCCCCGTGATTCCCTTCTCCCTGACATTGTTACCCCAGCCCCGAGTTTCCCTTCTCACTGACACTGTTACCCCTGCCCCGAGTTTCCCTTCTCTCTGACACTGTTACCCCAGCCCTGAGGTTCCCTTCTCTCTGACACTGTTACCCCAGCCCCGAAGTTCCTTTCTCCCTGACACTGTTACCCCAGCCCCGAGGTTCCCTTCTCACTGACACTGTTACCCCAGCCCCGAGGATCCCTTTTCACTGACACTGTTACCCCAGCCCCGAGGTTCCCTTTTCTTTGGCACTGTTACCCCAGCCCCGTGGTTCCCTTCTCCCTGACATTGTTACCCCAGCCCCGAGGTTCCCTTTTCCTGACATTGTTACCCCAGCCCCGAGGTTCCCTTCTCCCTGACACTGTTATCCCAGCCCCGAGTATCCCTTCTCCCTGACACTGTTACCCCAGCCCCGTGGTTCCCTTCCCCCTGACACTGTTACCCCAGCCCCAAGGTTCCCTTCTCCCTGACACTGTTACCCAAGCCCCGACGTTCCCATCTCCCTGACACTGTTACCCCAGCCCCGAGGTTCCCTTTTCTTTGGCACTGTTACCCCAGCCCCGTGGTTCCCTTCTCCCTGACATTGTTACCCCGGCCCCAAGGTTCCCTTCTCCCTAACATTCTTACCCCAGCCCCGAGGTTCTCTTCTCCCTGACATTGTTAACCCAGCCCCGAGGATCCCTTCTCCCTGACATTATTACCCCCGCCCCGAGGTTCCCTTCTCTCTGACAGTCTTATCCGGGCCCCGAGGTTCCCTTCTCCCTGACACTGTTACCCCAGCCCCGAGGTTCCATTCTCCATGATACTGTTACCCCAGCCCCTAGGTCGCCTTCTCCCTGGCACCGTTACCCCAGCCCCGAGGTTCACTTCCCTCTGACATTTTTTCTCCTGACCCGAGGTTCCCTTCTCCCTGACATTGTTACCCCAGCCCCGAGGTTCCTTCTCTCTGACATGTTACACCAGCCCCGAGGTTCCCTTCTCCCTGACACTGTTACCCCAGCCCCGAGGTTCCCCCCTCCCTGACATTGTTACCGCAACCCCGTGGTTCCCTTCTCCCTGACACTGTTACCCCAGCCCCGAGGTTCCCTTCTCCCTGACACTGTTACCCCAGCCCCGAGTTTCCCTTCTCCCTGACAATGTTACCCCAGCCCCGAGGTTCCCTTCTCCCTGACACTGTTATCCCAGCCCCGAGGTTCCCTTCCCACTGTTCACTGTTACCCCAGCCGCGAGGTTCCCTTCTCCCAGACACTGTTACCCCAGCCCCGACGTTCCCTTCTCCCTGACACTGGTACCCCAGCCCCAAGGTTCCCTTCTCCCTGACACTGTTACCCCAGCCCCGAGGTTCCCTTCTCCCTGACACTGTCACCCCAGCCCCGAGGTTCCCTTCTCCCTGACACTGTTACCCCAGCCCCGAGGTTCCTTCTCCCTGACAGTGTTACCCCAGCCCCGATGTTCTCTTCTCCCTGACACTGTTACCCCAGACCCGTGGTTCCCTTCTCCCTGACACTGTTACCCCAGCCCCGAGGATCCCTTCCCCCTGACATTGTTACCACAGCCCCGAGGTTCCTTCTCCCTCACATTGTTACCCCAGCCCCGAGGTTCCCTTCTCCTTGACTCTGTTACCCCAGCCCCGAGGTTCCCTTCTCCCTGACATTGTTACCGCAACCCCGTGGTTCCCTTCTCCCTGACACTGTTACCCCAGCCCCGAGGTTCCCTTCTCCCTGACACTGTTACCCCAGCCCCGAGTTTCCCTTCTCTCTGACAATGTTACCCCAGCCCCGAGGTTCCCTTCTCCCTGACACTGTTATCCCAGCCCCGAGGTTCCCTTCCCCCTGTTCACTGTTACCCCAGCCGCGAGGTTCCCTTCTCCCAGACACTGTTACCCCAGCCCCGACGTTCCCTTCTCCCTGACACTGGTACCCCAGCCCCAAGGTTCCCTTCTCCCTGACACTGTTACCCCAGCCCCGAGGTTCCCTTCTCCCTGACACTGTCACCCCAGCCCCGAGGTTCCCTTCTCCCTGACACTGTTACCCCAGCCCCGAGGTTCCCTTCTCTCTGACACTTTTACCCCAGCCCCGAGGTTCCCTTCTCCCTGACACTGTTACCCCAGCCCCGAGTTTCCCTTCTCCCTGACACGGTTACCCCAGCCCCGTGCTTCCCTTCTCCCTGACACTGTTACCCCAGCCCCAAGGTTCCCTTCTCCCTGACACTGTTACCCCAGCCCCGAGGTTCCCTTCTCCCTGTCACTGTTACTCCAGCCCCGAGGTTCCCTTCTCACTGAAACTGTTACCCCAGCCCCGAGTTTCCCCTCTCTCTGACACTTTTACACTAGTCCCGACGTTCCCTTCTCCCTGACGCTGTTACCCCAGACACGAGTTTCCCTTCTCCCTGACACTGTTACCCCAGCCCCGAAGTTCCCTTCTCCCTGACACTGTTACCCCAGCCCCAAGGTTCCCTTTACTCCTACATTGTTACCCCAGCCCCGAATTTCCCTTCTCCCTGACACTGTTACCCCAGCCCCGAGCGTCCCATCTCTCTGACACTGTTACCCCAGCCCCGAGTGTCCCTTCTCTCTGACAATGCTACCCCAGCCCCGAGGTTCCCTTCTCCCTGACACTGTTATCCCAGCCCCGATGTTCCCTTCCCACTGTTCACTGTTACCCCAGCCGCGAGGTTCCCTTCTCCCTGACACTGTTACCCCAGCCCCGACGATCCCTTCTCCCTGACACTGGTACCCCAGCCACAAGGTTCCCTTCTCCCTGACACTGTTACCCCAGCCCCGAGGTTCCCTTCTCCCTGACACTGTCACCCCAGCCCCGAGTTTCCCTTCTCCCTGACACTGTTACCCCAGCCCCGAGGTTCCCTTCTCTCTGACACTTTTACCCCAGCCCCGAGGTTCCCTTCTCCCTGACACTGTTACCCCAGCCCCGAGTTTCCCTTCTCCCTGACACGGTTACCCCAGCCCCGTGCTTCCCTTCTCCCTGACACTGTTACCCCAGCCCCAAGGTTCCCTTCTCCCTGACACTGTTACACCAGCCCCGAGGTTCCCTTCTCCCTGACACTGTTACCCCAGCTCCGAGGTTCCCTTCTCACTGACACTGTTACCCCAGCTCCGAGGTTCCCCTCTCTCTGACACTTTTACACTAGTCCCGAGGTTCCCTTCTCCCTGACACTGTTACCCCAGACTCGAGGTTCCCTTCTCCATGACACTGTTACCCCAGCCCCGAAGTTCCCTTCTCCCTGACACTGTTACCCCAGCCCCGAGGTTCCCTTCTCTCTGACATTGTTATCCCAGCCCCGAGGTTCCCTTCTCCCTGACACTGTTACCCCAGCCCCGAGCGTCCCTTCTCTCTGACATTGTTACCCCAGCCCCGAATTTCCCTTCTGCCTGACACTGTTACGCCAGCCCCGAGCGTCCCTTCTCCCTGACACTGTTACCCCAGCCACGAGGTTCCCTTCTCCCTGACACTGTTACCACAGCCCCGAGGTTCCTTCTCCCTGACACTGTTACCCCAGCCCCGAGGTTCCCTTCTCCCAGACACTGTTACCCCAGCCCCGAGGTTCCTTCTCCCTGACAGTGTTACCCCAGCCCCGATGTTCTCTTCTCCCGGACACTGTTACCCCAGACCCGTGGTTCCCTTCTCCCTGACACTGTTACCCCAGCCCCGAGGATCCCTTCCCCCTGACATTGTTACCACAGCCCCGAGGTTCCTTCTCCCTCACATTGTTACCCCAGCCCCGAGGTTCCCTTCTCCCTGACTCTGTTACCCCAGCCCCGAGGTTCGCTTCTCCCTGACATTGTTACCGCAACCCCGTGGTTCCCTTCTCCCTGACACTGTTACCCCAGCCCCGAGGTTCCCTTCTCCCTGACACTGTTACCCCAGCCCCGAGTTTCCCTTCTCTCTGACAATGTTACCCCAGCCCCGAGGTTCCCTTCTCCCTGACACTGTTATCCCAGCCCCGAGGTTCCCTTCCCCCTGTTCACTGTTACCCCAGCCGCGAGGTTCCCTTCTCCCAGACACTGTTACCCCAGCCCCGACGTTCCCTTCTCCCTGACACTGGTACCCCAGCCCCAAGGTTCCCTTCTCCCTGACACTGTTACCCCAGCCCCGACGTTCCCTTCTCCCTGACACTGTCACCCCAGCCCCGAGGTTCCCTTCTCCCTGACACTGTTACCCCAGCCCCGAGGTTCCCTTCTCTCTGACACTTTTACCCCAGCCCCGAGGTTCCCTTCTCCCTGACACTGTTACCCCAGCCCCGAGTTTCCCTTCTCCCTGACACGGTTACCCCAGCCCCGTGCTTCCCTTCTCCCTGACACTGTAACCCCAGCCCCAAGGTTCCCTTCTCCCTGACACTGTTACCCCAGCCCCGAGGTTCCCTTCTCCCTGTCACTGTTACTCCAGCCCCGAGGTTCCCTTCTCACTGAAACTGTTACCCCAGCCCCGAGTTTCCCCTCTCTCTGACACTTTTACACTAGTCCCGACGTTCCCTTCTCCCTGACGCTGTTACCCCAGACACGAGTTTCCCTTCTCCCTGACACTGTTACCCCAGCCCCGAAGTTCCCTTCTCCCTGACACTGTTACCCCAGCCCCAAGGTTCCCTTTACTCCTACATTGTTACCCCAGCCCCGAATTTCCCTTCTCCCTGACACTGTTACCCCAGCCCCGAGCGTCCCATCTCTCTGACACTGTTATCCCAGCCCCGAAGTTCCCTTCTCTCTGACACTGTTACCCCAGCCCCGAGCGTCCCTTCCCTCTGACACTGTAACCACTGCCCCGTGGTTCCCTTCTCCCTGACACTGTTACCCCAGCCCCGAGGTTCCTTCTCTCTGACACTGTTACCCCAGCCCCGAAGTTCCCTTCTCCATTACACTGTTACCCCAGCCCCGAGGTTCCTTCTCCCTGACATTTTTACCCCAGCCCCGAGGTTCCCTTCTCCCTGACACTGTTACCCCAGCCCCGAGGTTCCCTTCTCCCTGACATTGTTACCCCAGCCCCGAGGATCCCTTCTCCCTGACATTGTTAACCCAGCCCCGAGGTTCCTTCTCCTTGACATTGTTACCCCAGCCCCGAGGTTCCCTTCTCACTGACACTGTTACCCCAGCCCCGAGGTTCCCTTCTCTCTGACACTGTTACCCCAGCCCCGAGGATCCCTTCTCCCTGACACTGTTACCCCAGCCCCGAGGTTCCCTTCTCTTTGACACTGTTACCCCAGCCCCGTGATTCCCTTCTCCCTGACATTGTTACCCCAGCCCCGAGTTTCCCTTCTCACTGACACTGTTACCCCTGCCCCGAGTTTCCCTTCTCTCTGACACTGTTACCCCAGCCCTGAGGTTCCCTTCTCTCTGACACTGTTACCCCAGCCCCGAAGTTCCTTTCTCCCTGACACTGTTACCCCAGCCCCGAGGTTCCCTTCTCACTGACACTGTTACCCCAGCCCCGAGGATCCCTTTTCACTGACACTGTTACCCCAGCCCCGAGGTTCCCTTTTCTTTGGCACTGTTACCCCAGCCCCGTGGTTCCCTTCTCCCTGACATTGTTACCCCAGCCCCGAGGTTCCCTTTTCCTGACATTGTTACCCCAGCCCCGAGGTTCCCTTCTCCCTGACACTGTTATCCCAGCCCCGAGTATCCCTTCTCCCTGACACTGTTACCCCAGCCCCGTGGTTCCCTTCCCCCTGACACTGTTACCCCAGCCCCAAGGTTCCCTTCTCCCTGACACTGTTACCCAAGCCCCGACGTTCCCATCTCCCTGACACTGTTACCCCAGCCCCGAGGTTCCCTTTTCTTTGGCACTGTTACCCCAGCCCCGTGGTTCCCTTCTCCCTGACATTGTTACCCCCGGCCCCAAGGTTCCCTTCTCCCTAACATTCTTACCCCAGCCCCGAGGTTCTCTTCTCCCTGACATTGTTAACCCAGCCCCGAGGATCCCTTCTCCCTGACATTATTACCCCCGCCCCGAGGTTCCCTTCTCTCTGACAGTCTTATCCGGGCCCCGAGGTTCCCTTCTCCCTGACACTGTTACCCCAGCCCCGAGGTTCCATTCTCCATGATACTGTTACCCCAGCCCCTAGGTCGCCTTCTCCCTGGCACCGTTACCCCAGCCCCGAGGTTCACTTCCCTCTGACATTTTTTCTCCTGACCCGAGGTTCCCTTCTCCCTGACATTGTTACCCCAGCCCCGAGGTTCCTTCTCTCTGACATGTTACACCAGCCCCGAGGTTCCCTTCTCCCTGACACTGTTACCCCAGCCCCGAGGTTCCCCCCTCCCTGACATTGTTACCGCAACCCCGTGGTTCCCTTCTCCCTGACACTGTTACCCCAGCCCCGAGGTTCCCTTCTCCCTGACACTGTTACCCCAGCCCCGAGTTTCCCTTCTCCCTGACAATGTTACCCCAGCCCCGAGGTTCCCTTCTCCCTGACACTGTTATCCCAGCCCCGAGGTTCCCTTCCCACTGTTCACTGTTACCCCAGCCGCGAGGTTCCCTTCTCCCAGACACTGTTACCCCAGCCCCGACGTTCCCTTCTCCCTGACACTGGTACCCCAGCCCCAAGGTTCCCTTCTCCCTGACACTGTTACCCCAGCCCCGAGGTTCCCTTCTCCCTGACACTGTCACCCCAGCCCCGAGGTTCCCTTCTCCCTGACACTGTTACCCCAGCCCCGAGGTTCCTTCTCCCTGACAGTGTTACCCCAGCCCCGATGTTCTCTTCTCCCTGACACTGTTACCCCAGACCCGTGGTTCCCTTCTCCCTGACACTGTTACCCCAGCCCCGAGGATCCCTTCCCCCTGACATTGTTACCACAGCCCCGAGGTTCCTTCTCCCTCACATTGTTACCCCAGCCCCGAGGTTCCCTTCTCCTTGACTCTGTTACCCCAGCCCCGAGGTTCCCTTCTCCCTGACATTGTTACCGCAACCCCGTGGTTCCCTTCTCCCTGACACTGTTACCCCAGCCCCGAGGTTCCCTTCTCCCTGACACTGTTACCCCAGCCCCGAGTTTCCCTTCTCTCTGACAATGTTACCCCAGCCCCGAGGTTCCCTTCTCCCTGACACTGTTATCCCAGCCCCGAGGTTCCCTTCCCCCTGTTCACTGTTACCCCAGCCGCGAGGTTCCCTTCTCCCAGACACTGTTACCCCAGCCCCGACGTTCCCTTCTCCCTGACACTGGTACCCCAGCCCCAAGGTTCCCTTCTCCCTGACACTGTTATCCCAGCCCCGAGTATCCCTTCTCCCTGACACTGTTACCCCAGCCCCGTGGTTCCCTTCCCCCTGACACTGTTACCCCAGCCCCAAGGTTCCCTTCTCCCTGACACTGTTACCCAAGCCCCGACGTTCCCATCTCCCTGACACTGTTACCCCAGCCCCGATGTTCCCTTCTCCCTGACATTGTTACCCCGGCCCCAAGGTTCCCTTCTCCCTAACATTGTTACCCCAGCCCCGAGGTTCTCTTCTCCCTGACATTGTTAACCCAGCCCCGAGGATCCCTTCTCCCTGACATTATTACCCCCGCCCCGAGGTTCCCTTCTCTCTGACAGTCTTATCCGGGCCCCGAGGTTCCCTTCTCCCTGACACTGTTACCCCAGCCCCGAGGTTCCATTCTCCATGATACTGTTACCCCAGCCCCTAGGTCGCCTTCTCCCTGGCACCGTTACCCCAGCCCCGAGGTTCACTTCCCTCTGACATTTTTTCTCCTGACCCGAGGTTCCCTTCTCCCTGACATTGTTACCCCAGCCCCGAGGTTCCTTCTCTCTGACACTGTTACACCAGCCCCGAGGTTCCCTTCTCCCTGACACTGTTACCCCAGCCCCGAGGTTCCCCCCTCCCTGACATTGTTACCGCAACCCCGTGGTTCCCTTCTCCCTGACACTGTTACCCCAGCCCCGAGGTTCCCTTCTCCCTGACACTGTTACCCCAGCCCCGAGTTTCCCTTCTCTCTGACAATGTTACCCCAGCCCCGAGGTTCCCTTCTCCCTGACACTGTTATCCCAGCCCCGAGGTTCACTTCCCACTGTTCACTGTTACCCCAGCCGCGAGGTTCCCTTCTCCCAGACACTGTTACCCCAGCCCCGACGTTCCCTTCTCCCTGACACTGGTACCCCAGCCCCAAGGTTCCCTTCTCCCTGACACTGTTACCCCAGCCCCGAGGTTCCCTTCTCCCTGACACTGTCACCCCAGCCCCGAGGTTCCCTTCTCCCTGACACTGTTACCCCAGCCCCGAGGTTCCTTCTCCCTGACAGTGTTACTCCAGCCCCGATGTTCTCTTCTCCCTGACACTGTTACCCCAGACCCGTGGTTCCCTTCTCCCTGACACTGTTACCCCAGCCCCGAGGATCCCTTCCCCCTGACATTGTTACCACAGCCCCGAGGTTCCTTCTCCCTCACATTGTTACCCCAGCCCCGAGGTTCCCTTCTCCCTGACTCTGTTACCCCAGCCCCGAGGTTCCCTTCTCCCTGACATTGTTACCGCAACCCCGTGGTTCCCTTCTCCCTGACACTGTTACCCCAGCCCCGAGGTTCCCTTCTCCCTGACACTGTTACCCCATCCCCGAGTTTCCCTTCTCTCTGACAATGTTACCCCAGCCCCGAGGTTCCCTTCTCCCTGACACTGTTACCCCATCCCCGAGTTTCCCTTCTCTCTGACAATGTTATCCCAGCCCCGAGGTTCCCTTCTCCCTGACACTGTTACCCCAGCCCCGAGTGTCCCTTCTCTCTGACAATGTTACCCCAGCCCCGAGGTTCCCTTCTCCCTGACACTGTTATCCCAGCCCCGATGTTCCCTTCCCACTGTTCACTGTTACCCCAGCCGCGAGGTTCCCTTCTCCCTGACACTGTTACCCCAGCCCCGACGATCCCTTCTCCCTGACACTGGTACCCCAGCCACAAGGTTCCCTTCTCCCTGACACTGTTACCCCAGCCCCGAGGTTCCCTTCTCCCTGACACTGTCACCCCAGCCCCGAGTTTCCCTTCTCCCTGACACTGTTACCCCAGCCCCGAGGTTCCCTTCTCTCTGACACTTTTACCCCAGCCCCGAGGTTCCCTTCTCCCTGACACTGTTACCCCAGCCCCGAGTTTCCCTTCTCCCTGACACGGTTACCCCAGCCCCGTGCTTCCCTTCTCCCTGACACTGTTACCCCAGCCCCAAGGTTCCCTTCTCCCTGACACTGTTACACCAGCCCCGAGGTTCCCTTCTCCCTGACACTGTTACCCCAGCTCCGAGGTTCCCTTCTCACTGACACTGTTACCCCAGCTCCGAGGTTCCCCTCTCTCTGACACTTTTACACTAGTCCCGAGGTTCCCTTCTCCCTGACACTGTTACCCCAGACTCGAGGTTCCCTTCTCCATGACACTGTTACCCCAGCCCCGAAGTTCCCTTCTCCCTGACACTGTTACCCCAGCCCCGAGGTTCCCTTCTCTCTGACATTGTTATCCCAGCCCCGAGGTTCCCTTCTCCCTGACACTGTTACCCCAGCCCCGAGCGTCCCTTCTCTCTGACATTGTTACCCCAGCCCCGAATTTCCCTTCTGCCTGACACTGTTACGCCAGCCCCGAGCGTCCCTTCTCCCTGACACTGTTACCCCAGCCACGAGGTTCCCTTCTCCCTGACACTGTTACCACAGCCCCGAGGTTCCTTCTCCCTGACACTGTTACCCCAGCCCCGAGGTTCCCTTCTCCCAGACACTGTTACCCCAGCCCCGAGGTTCCTTCTCCCTGACAGTGTTACCCCAGCCCCGATGTTCTCTTCTCCCGGACACTGTTACCCCAGACCCGTGGTTCCCTTCTCCCTGACACTGTTACCCCAGCCCCGAGGATCCCTTCCCCCTGACATTGTTACCACAGCCCCGAGGTTCCTTCTCCCTCACATTGTTACCCCAGCCCCGAGGTTCCCTTCTCCCTGACTCTGTTACCCCAGCCCCGAGGTTCGCTTCTCCCTGACATTGTTACCGCAACCCCGTGGTTCCCTTCTCCCTGACACTGTTACCCCAGCCCCGAGGTTCCCTTCTCCCTGACACTGTTACCCCAGCCCCGAGTTTCCCTTCTCTCTGACAATGTTACCCCAGCCCCGAGGTTCCCTTCTCCCTGACACTGTTATCCCAGCCCCGAGGTTCCCTTCCCCCTGTTCACTGTTACCCCAGCCGCGAGGTTCCCTTCTCCCAGACACTGTTACCCCAGCCCCGACGTTCCCTTCTCCCTGACACTGGTACCCCAGCCCCAAGGTTCCCTTCTCCCTGACACTGTTACCCCAGCCCCGACGTTCCCTTCTCCCTGACACTGTCACCCCAGCCCCGAGGTTCCCTTCTCCCTGACACTGTTACCCCAGCCCCGAGGTTCCCTTCTCTCTGACACTTTTACCCCAGCCCCGAGGTTCCCTTCTCCCTGACACTGTTACCCCAGCCCCGAGTTTCCCTTCTCCCTGACACGGTTACCCCAGCCCCGTGCTTCCCTTCTCCCTGACACTGTTACCCCAGCCCCAAGGTTCCCTTCTCCCTGACACTGTTACCCCAGCCCCGAGGTTCCCTTCTCCCTGTCACTGTTACTCCAGCCCCGAGGTTCCCTTCTCACTGAAACTGTTACCCCAGCCCCGAGTTTCCCCTCTCTCTGACACTTTTACACTAGTCCCGACGTTCCCTTCTCCCTGACGCTGTTACCCCAGACACGAGTTTCCCTTCTCCCTGACACTGTTACCCCAGCCCCGAAGTTCCCTTCTCCCTGACACTGTTACCCCAGCCCCAAGGTTCCCTTTACTCCTACATTGTTACCCCAGCCCCGAATTTCCCTTCTCCCTGACACTGTTACCCCAGCCCCGAGCGTCCCATCTCTCTGACACTGTTATCCCAGCCCCGAAGTTCCCTTCTCTCTGACACTGTTACCCCAGCCCCGAGCGTCCCTTCCCTCTGACACTGTAACCACTGCCCCGTGGTTCCCTTCTCCCTGACACTGTTACCCCAGCCCCGAGGTTCCTTCTCTCTGACACTGTTACCCCAGCCCCGAGGTTCCCTTCTCCATTACACTGTTACCCCAGCCCCGAGGTTCCTTCTCCCTGACATTTTTACCCCAGCCCCGAGGTTCCCTTCTCCCTGACACTGTTACCCCAGCCCCGAGGTTCCCTTCTCCCTGACATTGTTACCCCAGCCCCGAGGATCCCTTCTCCCTGACATTGTTAACCCAGCCCCGAGGTTCCTTCTCCTTGACATTGTTACCCCAGCCCCGAGGTTCCCTTCTCACTGACACTGTTACCCCAGCCCCGAGGTTCCCTTCTCTCTGACACTGTTACCCCAGCCCCGAGGATCCCTTCTCCCTGACACTGTTACCCCAGCCCCGAGGTTCCCTTCTCTTTGACACTGTTACCCCAGCCCCGTGATTCCCTTCTCCCTGACATTGTTACCCCAGCCCCGAGTTTCCCTTCTCACTGACACTGTTACCCCTGCCCCGAGTTTCCCTTCTCTCTGACACTGTTACCCCAGCCCTGAGGTTCCCTTCTCTCTGACACTGTTACCCCAGCCCCGAAGTTCCTTTCTCCCTGACACTGTTACCCCAGCCCCGAGGTTCCCTTCTCACTGACACTGTTACCCCAGCCCCGAGGATCCCTTTTCACTGACACTGTTACCCCAGCCCCGAGGTTCCCTTTTCTTTGGCACTGTTACCCCAGCCCCGTGGTTCCCTTCTCCCTGACATTGTTACCCCAGCCCCGAGGTTCCCTTTTCCTGACATTGTTACCCCAGCCCCGAGGTTCCCTTCTCCCTGACACTGTTATCCCAGCCCCGAGTATCCCTTCTCCCTGACACTGTTACCCCAGCCCCGTGGTTCCCTTCCCCCTGACACTGTTACCCCAGCCCCAAGGTTCCCTTCTCCCTGACACTGTTACCCAAGCCCCGACGTTCCCATCTCCCTGACACTGTTACCCCAGCCCCGAGGTTCCCTTTTCTTTGGCACTGTTACCCCAGCCCCGTGGTTCCCTTCTCCCTGACATTGTTACCCCGGCCCCAAGGTTCCCTTCTCCCTAACATTCTTACCCCAGCCCCGAGGTTCTCTTCTCCCTGACATTGTTAACCCAGCCCCGAGGATCCCTTCTCCCTGACATTATTACCCCCGCCCCGAGGTTCCCTTCTCTCTGACAGTCTTATCCGGGCCCCGAGGTTCCCTTCTCCCTGACACTGTTACCCCAGCCCCGAGGTTCCATTCTCCATGATACTGTTACCCCAGCCCCTAGGTCGCCTTCTCCCTGGCACCGTTACCCCAGCCCCGAGGTTCACTTCCCTCTGACATTTTTTCTCCTGACCCGAGGTTCCCTTCTCCCTGACATTGTTACCCCAGCCCCGAGGTTCCTTCTCTCTGACATGTTACACCAGCCCCGAGGTTCCCTTCTCCCTGACACTGTTACCCCAGCCCCGAGGTTCCCCCCTCCCTGACATTGTTACCGCAACCCCGTGGTTCCCTTCTCCCTGACACTGTTACCCCAGCCCCGAGGTTCCCTTCTCCCTGACACTGTTACCCCAGCCCCGAGTTTCCCTTCTCCCTGACAATGTTACCCCAGCCCCGAGGTTCCCTTCTCCCTGACACTGTTATCCCAGCCCCGAGGTTCCCTTCCCACTGTTCACTGTTACCCCAGCCGCGAGGTTCCCTTCTCCCAGACACTGTTACCCCAGCCCCGACGTTCCCTTCTCCCTGACACTGGTACCCCAGCCCCAAGGTTCCCTTCTCCCTGACACTGTTACCCCAGCCCCGAGGTTCCCTTCTCCCTGACACTGTCACCCCAGCCCCGAGGTTCCCTTCTCCCTGACACTGTTACCCCAGCCCCGAGGTTCCTTCTCCCTGACAGTGTTACCCCAGCCCCGATGTTCTCTTCTCCCTGACACTGTTACCCCAGACCCGTGGTTCCCTTCTCCCTGACACTGTTACCCCAGCCCCGAGGATCCCTTCCCCCTGACATTGTTACCACAGCCCCGAGGTTCCTTCTCCCTCACATTGTTACCCCAGCCCCGAGGTTCCCTTCTCCTTGACTCTGTTACCCCAGCCCCGAGGTTCCCTTCTCCCTGACATTGTTACCGCAACCCCGTGGTTCCCTTCTCCCTGACACTGTTACCCCAGCCCCGAGGTTCCCTTCTCCCTGACACTGTTACCCCAGCCCCGAGTTTCCCTTCTCTCTGACAATGTTACCCCAGCCCCGAGGTTCCCTTCTCCCTGACACTGTTATCCCAGCCCCGAGGTTCCCTTCCCCCTGTTCACTGTTACCCCAGCCGCGAGGTTCCCTTCTCCCAGACACTGTTACCCCAGCCCCGACGTTCCCTTCTCCCTGACACTGGTACCCCAGCCCCAAGGTTCCCTTCTCCCTGACACTGTTACCCCAGCCCCGAGGTTCCCTTCTCCCTGACACTGTCACCCCAGCCCCGAGGTTCCCTTCTCCCTGACACTGTTACCCCAGCCCCGAGGTTCCCTTCTCTCTGACACTTTTACCCCAGCCCCGAGGTTCCCTTCTCCCTGACACTGTTACCCCAGCCCCGAGTTTCCCTTCTCCCTGACACGGTTACCCCAGCCCCGTGCTTCCCTTCTCCCTGACACTGTTACCCCAGCCCCAAGGTTCCCTTCTCCCTGACACTGTTACCCCAGCCCCGAGGTTCCCTTCTCCCTGTCACTGTTACTCCAGCCCCGAGGTTCCCTTCTCACTGAAACTGTTACCCCAGCCCCGAGTTTCCCCTCTCTCTGACACTTTTACACTAGTCCCGACGTTCCCTTCTCCCTGACGCTGTTACCCCAGACACGAGTTTCCCTTCTCCCTGACACTGTTACCCCAGCCCCGAAGTTCCCTTCTCCCTGACACTGTTACCCCAGCCCCAAGGTTCCCTTTACTCCTACATTGTTACCCCAGCCCCGAATTTCCCTTCTCCCTGACACTGTTACCCCAGCCCCGAGCGTCCCATCTCTCTGACACTGTTACCCCAGCCCCGAGTGTCCCTTCTCTCTGACAATGCTACCCCAGCCCCGAGGTTCCCTTCTCCCTGACACTGTTATCCCAGCCCCGATGTTCCCTTCCCACTGTTCACTGTTACCCCAGCCGCGAGGTTCCCTTCTCCCTGACACTGTTACCCCAGCCCCGACGATCCCTTCTCCCTGACACTGGTACCCCAGCCACAAGGTTCCCTTCTCCCTGACACTGTTACCCCAGCCCCGAGGTTCCCTTCTCCCTGACACTGTCACCCCAGCCCCGAGTTTCCCTTCTCCCTGACACTGTTACCCCAGCCCCGAGGTTCCCTTCTCTCTGACACTTTTACCCCAGCCCCGAGGTTCCCTTCTCCCTGACACTGTTACCCCAGCCCCGAGTTTCCCTTCTCCCTGACACGGTTACCCCAGCCCCGTGCTTCCCTTCTCCCTGACACTGTTACCCCAGCCCCAAGGTTCCCTTCTCCCTGACACTGTTACACCAGCCCCGAGGTTCCCTTCTCCCTGACACTGTTACCCCAGCTCCGAGGTTCCCTTCTCACTGACACTGTTACCCCAGCTCCGAGGTTCCCCTCTCTCTGACACTTTTACACTAGTCCCGAGGTTCCCTTCTCCCTGACACTGTTACCCCAGACTCGAGGTTCCCTTCTCCATGACACTGTTACCCCAGCCCCGAAGTTCCCTTCTCCCTGACACTGTTACCCCAGCCCCGAGGTTCCCTTCTCTCTGACATTGTTATCCCAGCCCCGAGGTTCCCTTCTCCCTGACACTGTTACCCCAGCCCCGAGCGTCCCTTCTCTCTGACATTGTTACCCCAGCCCCGAATTTCCCTTCTGCCTGACACTGTTACGCCAGCCCCGAGCGTCCCTTCTCCCTGACACTGTTACCCCAGCCACGAGGTTCCCTTCTCCCTGACACTGTTACCACAGCCCCGAGGTTCCTTCTCCCTGACACTGTTACCCCAGCCCCGAGGTTCCCTTCTCCCAGACACTGTTACCCCAGCCCCGAGGTTCCTTCTCCCTGACAGTGTTACCCCAGCCCCGATGTTCTCTTCTCCCGGACACTGTTACCCCAGACCCGTGGTTCCCTTCTCCCTGACACTGTTACCCCAGCCCCGAGGATCCCTTCCCCCTGACATTGTTACCACAGCCCCGAGGTTCCTTCTCCCTCACATTGTTACCCCAGCCCCGAGGTTCCCTTCTCCCTGACTCTGTTACCCCAGCCCCGAGGTTCGCTTCTCCCTGACATTGTTACCGCAACCCCGTGGTTCCCTTCTCCCTGACACTGTTACCCCAGCCCCGAGGTTCCCTTCTCCCTGACACTGTTACCCCAGCCCCGAGTTTCCCTTCTCTCTGACAATGTTACCCCAGCCCCGAGGTTCCCTTCTCCCTGACACTGTTATCCCAGCCCCGAGGTTCCCTTCCCCCTGTTCACTGTTACCCCAGCCGCGAGGTTCCCTTCTCCCAGACACTGTTACCCCAGCCCCGACGTTCCCTTCTCCCTGACACTGGTACCCCAGCCCCAAGGTTCCCTTCTCCCTGACACTGTTACCCCAGCCCCGACGTTCCCTTCTCCCTGACACTGTCACCCCAGCCCCGAGGTTCCCTTCTCCCTGACACTGTTACCCCAGCCCCGAGGTTCCCTTCTCTCTGACACTTTTACCCCAGCCCCGAGGTTCCCTTCTCCCTGACACTGTTACCCCAGCCCCGAGTTTCCCTTCTCCCTGACACGGTTACCCCAGCCCCGTGCTTCCCTTCTCCCTGACACTGTAACCCCAGCCCCAAGGTTCCCTTCTCCCTGACACTGTTACCCCAGCCCCGAGGTTCCCTTCTCCCTGTCACTGTTACTCCAGCCCCGAGGTTCCCTTCTCACTGAAACTGTTACCCCAGCCCCGAGTTTCCCCTCTCTCTGACACTTTTACACTAGTCCCGACGTTCCCTTCTCCCTGACGCTGTTACCCCAGACACGAGTTTCCCTTCTCCCTGACACTGTTACCCCAGCCCCGAAGTTCCCTTCTCCCTGACACTGTTACCCCAGCCCCAAGGTTCCCTTTACTCCTACATTGTTACCCCAGCCCCGAATTTCCCTTCTCCCTGACACTGTTACCCCAGCCCCGAGCGTCCCATCTCTCTGACACTGTTATCCCAGCCCCGAAGTTCCCTTCTCTCTGACACTGTTACCCCAGCCCCGAGCGTCCCTTCCCTCTGACACTGTAACCACTGCCCCGTGGTTCCCTTCTCCCTGACACTGTTACCCCAGCCCCGAGGTTCCTTCTCTCTGACACTGTTACCCCAGCCCCGAGGTTCCCTTCTCCATTACACTGTTACCCCAGCCCCGAGGTTCCTTCTCCCTGACATTTTTACCCCAGCCCCGAGGTTCCCTTCTCCCTGACACTGTTACCCCAGCCCCGAGGTTCCCTTCTCCCTGACATTGTTACCCCAGCCCCGAGGATCCCTTCTCCCTGACATTGTTAACCCAGCCCCGAGGTTCCTTCTCCTTGACATTGTTACCCCAGCCCCGAGGTTCCCTTCTCACTGACACTGTTACCCCAGCCCCGAGGTTCCCTTCTCTCTGACACTGTTACCCCAGCCCCGAGGATCCCTTCTCCCTGACACTGTTACCCCAGCCCCGAGGTTCCCTTCTCTTTGACACTGTTACCCCAGCCCTGAGGTTCCCTTCTCTCTGACACTGTTACCCCAGCCCCGAAGTTCCTTTCTCCCTGACACTGTTACCCCAGCCCCGAGGTTCCCGTCTCACTGACACTGTTACCCCAGCCCCGAGGATCCCTTTTCACTGACACTGTTACCCCAGCCCCGAGGTTCCCTTTTCTTTGGCACTGTTACCCCAGCCCCGTGGTTCCCTTCTCCCTGACATTGTTACCCCAGCCCCGAGGTTCCCTTTTCCTGACATTGTTACCCCAGCCCCGAGGTTCCCTTCTCCCTGACACTGTTATCCCAGCCCCGAGTATCCCTTCTCCCTGACACTGTTACCCCAGCCCCGTGGTTCCCTTCCCCCTGACACTGTTACCCCAGCCCCAAGGTTCCCTTCTCCCTGACACTGTTACCCAAGCCCCGACGTTCCCATCTCCCTGACACTGTTACCCCAGCCCCGAGGTTCCCTTTTCTTTGGCACTGTTACCCCAGCCCCGTGGTTCCCTTCTCCCTGACATTGTTACCCCGGCCCCAAGGTTCCCTTCTCCCTAACATTCTTACCCCAGCCCCGAGGTTCTCTTCTCCCTGACATTGTTAACCCAGCCCCGAGGATCCCTTCTCCCTGACATTATTACCCCCGCCCCGAGGTTCCCTTCTCTCTGACAGTCTTATCCGGGCCCCGAGGTTCCCTTCTCCCTGACACTGTTACCCCAGCCCCGAGGTTCCATTCTCCATGATACTGTTACCCCAGCCCCTAGGTCGCCTTCTCCCTGGCACCGTTACCCCAGCCCCGAGGTTCACTTCCCTCTGACATTTTTTCTCCTGACCCGAGGTTCCCTTCTCCCTGACATTGTTACCCCAGCCCCGAGGTTCCTTCTCTCTGACATGTTACACCAGCCCCGAGGTTCCCTTCTCCCTGACACTGTTACCCCAGCCCCGAGGTTCCCCCCTCCCTGACATTGTTACCGCAACCCCGTGGTTCCCTTCTCCCTGACACTGTTACCCCAGCCCCGAGGTTCCCTTCTCCCTGACACTGTTACCCCAGCCCCGAGTTTCCCTTCTCCCTGACAATGTTACCCCAGCCCCGAGGTTCCCTTCTCCCTGACACTGTTATCCCAGCCCCGAGGTTCCCTTCCCACTGTTCACTGTTACCCCAGCCGCGAGGTTCCCTTCTCCCAGACACTGTTACCCCAGCCCCGACGTTCCCTTCTCCCTGACACTGGTACCCCAGCCCCAAGGTTCCCTTCTCCCTGACACTGTTACCCCAGCCCCGAGGTTCCCTTCTCCCTGACACTGTCACCCCAGCCCCGAGGTTCCCTTCTCCCTGACACTGTTACCCCAGCCCCGAGGTTCCTTCTCCCTGACAGTGTTACCCCAGCCCCGATGTTCTCTTCTCCCTGACACTGTTACCCCAGACCCGTGGTTCCCTTCTCCCTGACACTGTTACCCCAGCCCCGAGGATCCCTTCCCCCTGACATTGTTACCACAGCCCCGAGGTTCCTTCTCCCTCACATTGTTACCCCAGCCCCGAGGTTCCCTTCTCCTTGACTCTGTTACCCCAGCCCCGAGGTTCCCTTCTCCCTGACATTGTTACCGCAACCCCGTGGTTCCCTTCTCCCTGACACTGTTACCCCAGCCCCGAGGTTCCCTTCTCCCTGACACTGTTACCCCAGCCCCGAGTTTCCCTTCTCTCTGACAATGTTACCCCAGCCCCGAGGTTCCCTTCTCCCTGACACTGTTATCCCAGCCCCGAGGTTCCCTTCCCCCTGTTCACTGTTACCCCAGCCGCGAGGTTCCCTTCTCCCAGACACTGTTACCCCAGCCCCGACGTTCCCTTCTCCCTGACACTGGTACCCCAGCCCCAAGGTTCCCTTCTCCCTGACACTGTTACCCCAGCCCCGAGGTTCCCTTCTCCCTGACACTGTCACCCCAGCCCCGAGGTTCCCTTCTCCCTGACACTGTTACCCCAGCCCCGAGGTTCCCTTCTCTCTGACACTTTTACCCCAGCCCCGAGGTTCCCTTCTCCCTGACACTGTTACCCCAGCCCCGAGTTTCCCTTCTCCCTGACACGGTTACCCCAGCCCCGTGCTTCCCTTCTCCCTGACACTGTTACCCCAGCCCCAAGGTTCCCTTCTCCCTGACACTGTTACCCCAGCCCCGAGGTTCCCTTCTCCCTGTCACTGTTACTCCAGCCCCGAGGTTCCCTTCTCACTGAAACTGTTACCCCAGCCCCGAGTTTCCCCTCTCTCTGACACTTTTACACTAGTCCCGACGTTCCCTTCTCCCTGACGCTGTTACCCCAGACACGAGTTTCCCTTCTCCCTGACACTGTTACCCCAGCCCCGAAGTTCCCTTCTCCCTGACACTGTTACCCCAGCCCCAAGGTTCCCTTTACTCCTACATTGTTACCCCAGCCCCGAATTTCCCTTCTCCCTGACACTGTTACCCCAGCCCCGAGCGTCCCATCTCTCTGACACTGTTACCCCAGCCCCGAGGTTCCCTTCTCTCTGACACTGTTACCCCAGCCCCGAGCGTCCCTTCCCTCTGACACTGTAACCACTGCCCCGTGGTTCCCTTCTCCCTGACACTGTTACCCCAGCCCCGAGGTTCCTTCTCTCTGACACTGTTACCCCAGCCCCGAGGTTCCCTTCTCCATTACACTGTTACCCCAGCCCCGAGGTTCCTTCTCCCTGACATTTTTACCCCAGCCCCGAGGTTCCCTTCTCCCTGACACTGTTACCCCATCCCCGAGGTTCCCTTCTCCCTGACATTGTTACCCCAGCCCCGAGGATCCCTTCTCCCTGACATTGTTAACCCAGCCCCGAGGTTCCTTCTCCCTGACATTGTTACCCCAGCCCCGAGGTTCCCTTCTCACTGACACTGTTACCCCAGCCCCGAGGTTCCCTTCTCTCTGACACTGTTACCCCAGCCCCGAGGATCCCTTCTCCCTGACACTGTTACCCCAGCCCCGAGGTTCCCTTCTCTTTGACACTGTTACCCCAGCCCCGTGATTCCCTTCTCCCTGACATTGTTAACCCAGCCCCGAGTTTCCCTTCTCACTGACACTGTTACCCCTGCCCCGAGTTTCCCTTCTCTCTGACACTGTTACCCCAGCCCTGAGGTTCCCTTCTCTCTGACACTGTTACCCCAGCCCCGAAGTTCCTTTCTCCCTGACACTGTTACCCCAGCCCCGAGGTTCCCTTCTCACTGACACTGTTACCCCAGCCCCGAGGATCCCTTTTCACTGACACTGTTACCCCAGCCCCGAGGTTCCCTTTTCTTTGGCACTGTTACCCCAGCCCCGTGGTTCCCTTCTCCCTGACATTGTTACCCCAGCCCCGAGGTTCCCTTTTCCTGACATTGTTACCCCAGCCCCGAGGTTCCCTTCTCCCTGACACTGTTATCCCAGCCCCGAGTATCCCTTCTCCCTGACACTGTTACCCCAGCCCCGTGGTTCCCTTCCCCCTGACACTGTTACCCAAGCCCCAAGGTTCCCTTCTCCCTGACACTGTTACCCAAGCCCCGACGTTCCCATCTCCCTGACACTGTTACCCCAGCCCCGATGTTCCCTTCTCCCTGACATTGTTACCCCGGCCCCAAGGTTCCCTTCTCCCTAACATTGTTACCCCAGCCCCGAGGTTCTCTTCTCCCTGACATTGTTAACCCAGCCCCGAGGATCCCTTCTCCCTGACATTATTACCCCCGCCCCGAGGTTCCCTTCTCTCTGACAGTCTTATCCGGGCCCCGAGGTTCCCTTCTCCCTGACACTGTTACCCCAGCCCCGAGGTTCCATTCTCCATGATACTGTTACCCCAGCCCCTAGGTCGCCTTCTCCCTGGCACCGTTACCCCAGCCCCGAGGTTCACTTCCCTCTGACATTTTTTCTCCTGACCCGAGGTTCCCTTCTCCCTGACATTGTAACCCCAGCCCCGAGGTTCCTTCTCTCTGACACTGTTACACCAGCCCCGAGGTTCCCTTCTCCCTGACACTGTTACCCCAGCCCCGAGGTTCCCCCCTCCCTGACATTGTTACCGCAACCCCGTGGTTCCCTTCTCCCTGACACTGTTACCCCAGCCCCGAGGTTCCCTTCTCCCTGACACTGTTACCCCAGCCCCGAGTTTCCCTTCTCTCTGACAATGTTACCCCAGCCCCGAGGTTCCCTTCTCCCTGACACTGTTATCCCAGCCCCGAGGTTCCCTTCCCACTGTTCACTGTTACCCCAGCCGCGAGGTTCCCTTCTCCCAGACACTGTTACCCCAGCCCCGACGTTCCCTTCTCCCTGACACTGGTACCCCAGCCCCAAGGTTCCCTTCTCCCTGACACTGTTACCCCAGCCCCGAGGTTCCCTTCTCCCTGACACTGTCACCCCAGCCCCGAGGTTCCCTTCTCCCTGACACTGTTACCCCAGCCCCGAGGTTCCCTTCTCTCTGACACTTTTACCCCAGCCCCGAGGTTCCCTTCTCCCTGACACTGTTACCCCAGCCCCGAGTTTCCCTTCTCCCTGACACGGTTACCCCAGCCCCGTGCTTCCCTTCTCCCTGACACTGTTACCCCAGCCCCAAGGTTTCCTTCTCCCTGACACTGTTACACCAGCCCCGAGGTTCCCTTCTCCATGACACTGTTACCCCAGCCCCGAGGTTCCCTTCTCACTGACACTGTTACCCCAGCTCCGAGGTTCCCCTCTCTCTGACACTTTTACACTAGTCCCGAGGTTCCCTTCTCCCTGACACTGTTACCCCAGACTCGAGGTTCCCTTCTCCATGACACTGTTACCCCAGCCCCGAAGTTCCCTTCTACCTGACACTGTTACCCCAGCCCCGAGGTTCCCTTCTCTCTGACATTGTTATCCCAGCCCCGAGGTTCCCTTCTCCCTGACACTGTTACCCCAGCCCCGAGCGTCCCTTCTCTCTGACATTGTTACCCCAGCCCCGAATTTCCCTTCTGCGTGACACTGTTACCCCAGCCCCGAGGTTCCCTTCTCCCTGACACTGTTACCCCAGCCCCGAGGTTCCCTTCTCCCTGACACTGTTACACCAGCCCCGAGGTTCCTTCTCCCTGACACTGTTACCCCAGCCCCGAGGTTCCCTTCGCCCTGACACTGTTACCCCAGCCCCGAGGTTCCTTCTCCCTGACAGTGTTACCCCAGCCCCGATGTTCTCTTCTCCCTGACACTGTTACCCCAGCCCCGAGGTTCCCTTCTCCCTGACATTGTTACCACAGCCCCGAGATTCCTTCTCCCTCACATTGTCACCCCAGCCCCGAGGTTCCCTTCTCCCTGACACTGTTACCCCAGCCCCGAGGTTCCCTTCTCACTGACACTGTTACCCCAGCCCCGAGGATCCCTTCTCACTGACACTGTTACCCCAGCCCCGAGGTTCCCTTTTCCCTGACACTGTTACCCCAGCCCAGAGTTTCCCTTCTCTCTGACACTGTTACCCCAGCCCCGATGTTCGCTTCTCTCAGACACTGTTACCCCTGGCCCGAGGTTCCCTTCTCCCTGACACTGTTACCCCAGCCCCGAGTTTCCCTTCTCTCTGACACTGTTACCCCAGCCCTGAGTTTCCCTTCTCCCTGACACGGTTACCACAGCCCCGTGCTTCCCTTCTCCCTGACACTGTTACCCTAGCCCCAAGGTTCCCTTCTCACTGACACTGTTACCCCAGCCCCGAGGTTCCCTTCTCCCTGACACTGTTACCCCAGCCCCGAGGTTCCCTTCTCACTGACACTGTTACCCCAGCCCCGAGTTTCCCCTCTCTCTGACACTTTTACACTAGTCCCGAGGTTCCCTTCTCCCTGACGCTGTTACCCCAGACACGAGGTTCCCTTCTCCCTGACACTGTTACCCCAGCCCCGTGGTTCCCTTCTCCCTGACATTGTTACCCCCAGCCGCGAGGTTCCCTTCTCCCTGACATTGTTACCCCTGCCCCGAGATTCCCTTCTCCCTGACATTGTTACCCCTGCCCCCAGGTTCACTTCTCCCTGACACTTTTACCCCAGCCCCAAAGTTCCCTTCTCCCTGACACTGTTACCCCAGCCCCAAGGTTCCCTTCTCTCTGACATTGTTACCCCAGCCCCGAATTTCCCTTCTCCCTGACACTGTTACCCCAGCCCCGAGCGTCCCTTCTCTCTGACACTGTTACCCCAGCCCCGAGGTTCCCTTCTCTCTGACACTGTTACCCCAGCCCCGAGCGTCCCTTCCCTCTGTCACTGTTACCCCTGCCCCGTGGTTCCATTCTCCCTGACACTGTTACCCCAGCCCCGAGGTTCCCTTCTCCCTGATATTGTTACCACAGCCCCGAGGTTCCTTCTCCCTCACATTGTTACCCCAGCCCCGAGGTTCCCTTCTCCCTGACACTGTTAACCCAGCCCCGTGGTTCCCTTCTCACTGACATTGTTACCCTAGCCCCGAGGATCCCTTCTCACTGACACTGTTACCCCAGCCCCTAGGTTCCCTTCTCTTTGGCACTGTTATCCCAGCCCCGTGGTTCCCTTCTCCCTGACATTTTTACCCCAGCCCCGATTTTCCCTTCTCACTGACACTGTTACCCCAGCCCCGAGTTTCCCTTCTCTCTGACACTATTACCCCAGCCCCGAGGTTCCCTTTTCTCTGACACTGTTACCCCAGCACAGAGATTCCCTTCTCTCTGACACTGTTACCCCAGCCCCGATGTTCGCTTCTCTCTGACACTGTTACCCCTGGCCCGAGGTTCCCTTCTCCCTGACACTGTTACCCCAGCCCCGAGGTTCCCTTCTCCCTGACACTGTTACACCAGCCCCGAGGTTCCTTCTCCCTGACACTGTTACCCCAGCCCCGAGGTTCCCTTCGCCCTGACACTGTTACCCCAGCCCCGAGGTTCCTTCTCCCTGACAGTGTTACCCCAGCCCCGATGTTCTCTTCTCCCTGACACTGTTACCCCAGCCCCGAGGTTCCCTTCTCCCTGACATTGTTACCACAGCCCCGAGATTCCTTCTCCCTCACATTGTCACCCCAGCCCCGAGGTTCCCTTCTCCCTGACACTGTTACCCCAGCCCCGAGGTTCCCTTCTCACTGACACTGTTACCCCAGCCCCGAGGATCCCTTCTCACTGACACTGTTACCCCAGCCCCGAGGTTCCCTTTTCCCTGACACTGTTACCCCAGCCCAGAGTTTCCCTTCTCTCTGACACTGTTACCCCAGCCCCGATGTTCGCTTCTCTCAGACACTGTTACCCCTGGCCCGAGGTTCCCTTCTCCCTGACACTGTTACCCCAGCCCCGAGTTTCCCTTCTCTCTGACACTGTTACCCCAGCCCTGAGTTTCCCTTCTCCCTGACACGGTTACCACAGCCCCGTGCTTCCCTTCTCCCTGACACTGTTACCCTAGCCCCAAGGTTCCCTTCTCACTGACACTGTTACCCCAGCCCCGAGGTTCCCTTCTCCCTGACACTGTTACCCCAGCCCCGAGGTTCCCTTCTCACTGACACTGTTACCCCAGCCCCGAGTTTCCCCTCTCTCTGACACTTTTACACTAGTCCCGAGGTTCCCTTCTCCCTGACGCTGTTACCCCAGACACGAGGTTCCCTTCTCCCTGACACTGTTACCCCAGCCCCGTGGTTCCCTTCTCCCTGACATTGTTACCCCAGCCGCGAGGTTCCCTTCTCCCTGACATTGTTACCCCTGCCCCGAGATTCCCTTCTCCCTGACATTGTTACCCCTGCCCCCAGGTTCACTTCTCCCTGACACTTTTACCCCAGCCCCAAAGTTCCCTTCTCCCTGACACTGTTACCCCAGCCCCAAGGTTCCCTTCTCTCTGACATTGTTACCCCAGCCCCGAATTTCCCTTCTCCCTGACACTGTTACCCCAGCCCCGAGCGTCCCTTCTCTCTGACACTGTTACCCCAGCCCCGAGGTTCCCTTCTCTCTGACACTGTTACCCCAGCCCCGAGCGTCCCTTCCCTCTGTCACTGTTACCCCTGCCCCGTGGTTCCATTCTCCCTGACACTGTTACCCCAGCCCCGAGGTTCCCTTCTCCCTGATATTGTTACCACAGCCCCGAGGTTCCTTCTCCCTCACATTGTTACCCCAGCCCCGAGGTTCCCTTCTCCCTGACACTGTTAACCCAGCCCCGTGGTTCCCTTCTCACTGACATTGTTACCCTAGCCCCGAGGATCCCTTCTCACTGACACTGTTACCCCAGCCCCTAGGTTCCCTTCTCTTTGGCACTGTTATCCCAGCCCCGTGGTTCCCTTCTCCCTGACATTTTTACCCCAGCCCCGATTTTCCCTTCTCACTGACACTGTTACCCCAGCCCCGAGTTTCCCTTCTCTCTGACACTATTACCCCAGCCCCGAGGTTCCCTTTTCTCTGACACTGTTACCCCAGCACAGAGATTCCCTTCTCTCTGACACTGTTACCCCAGCCCCGATGTTCGCTTCTCTCTGACACTGTTACCCCTGGCCCGAGGTTCCCTTCTCCCTGACACTGTTACCCCAGCCCCGAGGTTCCCTTCTCTCTGACACTGTTACCCTAGCCCTGAGTTTCCGTTCTCCCTGACACGGTTACCCCGCCCCGTGCTTCCCTTCTCCCTGACACTGTTACCCCAGCCCCAAGGTTCCCTTCTCCCTTACACTGTTACCCCAGCCCCGAGGTTCCCTTCTCCCTGACACTGTTACCCCAGCCCCGAGGTTCCCTTCTCACTGACACTGTTACCCCAGCCCCGAGTTTCCCCTCTCTCTGACACTTTTACACTAGTCCCGAGGTTCCCTTCTCCCTGACGCTGTTACCCGAGACACGAGGTTCCCTTCTCCCTGAAACTGTTACCCCAGCCCCGTGGTTCCCTTCTCCCTGACATTGTTACCCCAGCCCCGAGGTTCCCTTCTCCCTGACATTGTTAGCCCTGCCCCGAGGTTCCCTTCTCCCTGACATTGTTACCCCTGCCCCCAGGTTCACTTCTCCCTGACACTTTTACCCCAGCCCCAAAGTTCCCTTCTCCCTGTCACTGTTACCCCAGCCCCGAGGTTCCCTTCTCCCTGACATTGTTACCGCAACCCCGTGGTTCCCTTCTCCCTGACACTGTTACCCCAGCCCCGAGGTTCCCTTCTCCCTGACACTGTTACCCCAGCCCCGAGTTTCCCTTCTCCCTGACACTGTTACCCCAGCCCCGAGGTTCCCTTCTCCCTGACACTGTTACCCCAGCCCCGAGGTTCCCTTCTCACTGACACTGTTACCCCAGCCCCGAGTTTCCCCTCTCTCTGACACTTTTACACTAGTCCCGAGGTTCCCTTCTCCCTGATACTGTTACCCCAGCCCCTAGGTCGCCTTCCCCCTGGCACCGTTACCCCAGCCCCGAGGTTCACTTCCCTCTGACATTTTTTCTCCAGACCCGAGGTTCCCTTCTCCCTGACATTGTTACCCCAGCCCCGAGGTTCCCTTCTCTCTGACACTGTTACTCCAGCCCCGAGGTTCCCTTCTCACTGACACTGGTACCCCAGCCCCGAGGTTCCCTTCTCCCTGACATTGTGACCGCAACCCCGTGGTTCCCTTCTCCCTGACAGTGTTACCCCAGCCCCGAGTTTCCCTTCTCCCTGACACTGTTACCCCAGCCCCGAGTTTCCCTTCTCTCTGACAATGTTACCCCAGCCCCGAGGTTCCCTTCTCCCTGACACTGTTATCCCAGCCCCGAGGTTCCCTTCCCCCTGTTCACTGTTACCCCAGCCGCGAGGTTCCCTTCTCCTGACACTGTTACCCCAGCCCCGACGTTCCCTTCTCCCTGACACTGGTACCCCAGCCCCAAGTTTCCCTTCTCCCTGACACTGTTACCCCAGCCCCGAGGTTCCCTTCTCCCTGACACTGTCACCCCCCGCCCCGAGGTTCCCTTCTCCCTGACACTGTTACCCCAGCCCCGAGGTTCCCTTCTCTCTGACACTTTTACCCCAGCCCCGAGGTTCCCTTCTCACTGACACTGTTACCCCAGCCCCGAGTTTCCCTTCTCCCTGACACGGTTACCCCAGCCCCGTGCTTCCCTTCTCCCTGACACTGTTACCCCAGCCCCAAGGTTCCCTTCTCCCTGACACTGTTACACCAGCCCCGAGGTTCCCTTCTCCCTGACACTGTTACCCCAGCCCCGAGGTTCCCTTCTCACTGACACTGTTACCCCAGCTCCGAGGTTCCCCTCTCTCTGACACTTTTACACTAGTCCCGAGGTTCCCTTCTCCCTGACACTGTTACCCCAGACTCGAGGTTCCCTTCTCCATGACACTGTTACCCCAGCCCCGAAGTTCCCTTCTCCCTGACACTGTTACCCCAGCCCCGAGGTTCCCTTCTCTCTGACATTGTTATCCCAGCCCCGAGGTTCCCTTCTCCCTGACACTGTTACCACCAGCCCCGAGCGTCCCTTCTCTCTGACATTGTTACCCCAGCCCCGAATTTCCCTTCTGCCTGACACTGTTACCCCAGCCCCGAGCGTCCCTTCTCCCTGACACTGTTACCCCAGCCCCGAGGTTCCCTTCTCCCTGACACTGTTACCCCAGCCCCGAGGTTCCTTCTCCCTGACACTGTTACCCCAGCCCCGAGGTTCCCTTCTCCCTGACACTGTAACCCCAGCCCCGAGGTTCCTTCTCCCTGACAGTGTTACCCCAGCCCCGATGTTCTCTTCTCCCTGACACTGTTACACCAGCCCCGAGTTTCCCTTCTCCCTGACATTGTTACCACAGCCCCGAGGTTCCTTCTCCCTCACATTGTTACCCCAGCCCCGAGGTTCCCTTCTCCCTAACATTGTTACCCCAGCCCCGAGGTTCTCTTCTCCCTGACATTGTTAACCCAGCCCCGAGGATCCCTTCTCCCTGACATTATTACCCCCGCCCCAAGGTTCCCTTCTCTCTGACAGTCTTAGCCGGGCCCCGAGGTTCCCTTCTCCCTGACACTGTTACCCCAGGCCCGAGGTTCAATTCTCCCTGATACTGTTACCCCAGCCCCTAGGTCGCATTCTCCCTGGCACCGTTACCCCAGCCCCGTGGTTCACTTCCCTCTGACATTTTTTCTCCAGACCCAAGGTTCCCTTCTCCCTGACATTGTTACCCCAGCCCCGAGGTTCCCTTCTCTCTGACACTGTTACTCCAGCCCCGAGGTTCCCTTCTCCCTGACATTGTTACCGCAACCCCGTGGTTCCCTTCTCCCTGACACTGTTACCCCAGCCCCGAGGTTCCCTTCTCCCTGACACTGTTACCCCAGCCCCGAGTGTCCCTTCTCTCTGACAATGTTACCCCAGCCCCGAGGTTCCCTTCTCCCTGACACTGTTATCCCAGCCCCGATGTTCCCTTCCCCCTGTTCACTGTTACCCCAGCCGCGAGGTTCGCTTCTCCCTGACACTCTTACCCCAGCCCCGACGTTCCCTTCTCCCTGACACTGGTACCCCAGCCACAAGGTTCCCTTCTCCCTGACACTGTTACCCCAGCCCCGAGGTTCCCTTCTCCCTGACACTGTCACCCCAGCCCCGAGGTTCCCTTCTCCCTGACACTGTTACCCCAGCCCCGAGGTTCCCTTCTCTCTGACACTTTTACCCCAGCCCCGAGGTTCCCTTCTCGCTGACACTTTTACCCCAGCCCCGAGTTTCCCTTCTCCCTGACACGGTTACCCCAGCCCCGTGCTTCCCTTCTCCCTGACACTGTTACCCCAGCCCCAAGGTTCCCTTCTCCCTGACACTGTTACACCAGCCCCGAGGTTCCCTTCTCCCTGACACTGTTACCCCAGCCCCGAGGTTCCCTTCTCCCTGACACTGTTACCCCAGCCCCAAGGTTCCCTTCTCCCTGACACTGTTACACCAGCCCCAAGGTTCCCTTCTCCCTGACACTGTTACACCAGCCCCGAGGTTCCCTTCTCCCTGACACTGTTACCCCAGCCCCGAGGTTCCATTCTCCATGATACTGTTACCCCAGCCCCTAGGTCGCCTTCTCCCTGGCACCGTTACCCCAGCCCCGAGGTTCACTTCCCTCTGACATTTTTTCTCCTGACCCGAGGTTCCCTTCTCCCTGACATTGTTACCCCAGCCCCGAGGTTCCTTCTCTCTGACACTGTTACACCAGCCCCGAGGTTCCCTTCTCCCTGACACTGTTACCCCAGCCCCGAGGTTCCCCCCTCCCTGACATTGTTACCGCAACCCCGTGGTTCCCTTCTCCCTGACACTGTTACCCCAGCCCCGAGGTTCCCTTCTCCCTGACACTGTTACCCCAGCCCCGAGTTTCCCTTCTCTCTGACAATGTTACCCCAGCCCCGAGGTTCCCTTCTCCCTGACACTGTTATCCCAGCCCCGAGGTTCACTTCCCACTGTTCACTGTTACCCCAGCCGCGAGGTTCCCTTCTCCCAGACACTGTTACCCCAGCCCCGACGTTCCCTTCTCCCTGACACTGGTACCCCAGCCCCAAGGTTCCCTTCTCCCTGACACTGTTACCCCAGCCCCGAGGTTCCCTTCTCCCTGACACTGTCACCCCAGCCCCGAGGTTCCCTTCTCCCTGACACTGTTACCCCAGCCCCGAGGTTCCTTCTCCCTGACAGTGTTACTCCAGCCCCGATGTTCTCTTCTCCCTGACACTGTTACCCCAGACCCGTGGTTCCCTTCTCCCTGACACTGTTACCCCAGCCCCGAGGATCCCTTCCCCCTGACATTGTTACCACAGCCCCGAGGTTCCTTCTCCCTCACATTGTTACCCCAGCCCCGAGGTTCCCTTCTCCCTGACTCTGTTACCCCAGCCCCGAGGTTCCCTTCTCCCTGACATTGTTACCGCAACCCCGTGGTTCCCTTCTCCCTGACACTGTTACCCCAGCCCCGAGGTTCCCTTCTCCCTGACACTGTTACCCCATCCCCGAGTTTCCCTTCTCTCTGACAATGTTACCCCAGCCCCGAGGTTCCCTTCTCCCTGACACTGTTATCCCAGCCCCGAGGTTCCCTTCTCCCTGACACTGTTACCCCAGCCCCGAGTGTCCCTTCTCTCTGACAATGTTACCCCAGCCCCGAGGTTCCCTTCTCCCTGACACTGTTATCCCAGCCCCGATGTTCCCTTCCCACTGTTCACTGTTACCCCAGCCGCGAGGTTCCCTTCTCCCTGACACTGTTACCCCAGCCCCGACGATCCCTTCTCCCTGACACTGGTACCCCAGCCACAAGGTTCCCTTCTCCCTGACACTGTTACCCCAGCCCCGAGGTTCCCTTCTCCCTGACACTGTCACCCCAGCCCCGAGTTTCCCTTCTCCCTGACACTGTTACCCCAGCCCCGAGGTTCCCTTCTCTCTGACACTTTTACCCCAGCCCCGAGGTTCCCTTCTCCCTGACACTGTTACCCCAGCCCCGAGTTTCCCTTCTCCCTGACACGGTTACCCCAGCCCCGTGCTTCCCTTCTCCCTGACACTGTTACCCCAGCCCCAAGGTTCCCTTCTCCCTGACACTGTTACACCAGCCCCGAGGTTCCCTTCTCCCTGACACTGTTACCCCAGCTCCGAGGTTCCCTTCTCACTGACACTGTTACCCAGCTCCGAGGTTCCCCTCTCTCTGACACTTTTACACTAGTCCCGAGGTTCCCTTCTCCCTGACACTGTTACCCCAGACTCGAGGTTCCCTTCTCCATGACACTGTTACCCCAGCCCCGAAGTTCCCTTCTCCCTGACACTGTTACCCCAGCCCCGAGGTTCCCTTCTCTCTGACATTGTTATCCCAGCCCCGAGGTTCCCTTCTCCCTGACACTGTTACCCCAGCCCCGAGCGTCCCTTCTCTCTGACATTGTTACCCCAGCCCCGAATTTCCCTTCTGCCTGACACTGTTACGCCAGCCCCGAGCGTCCCTTCTCCCTGACACTGTTACCCCAGCCACGAGGTTCCCTTCTCCCTGACACTGTTACCACAGCCCCCGAGGTTCCTTCTCCCTGACACCTGTTACCCCAGCCCCGAGGTTCCCCTTCTCCAGACACTGTTACCCCCAGCCCCGAGGTTTCCTTCTCCCTGACAGTGTACCCCAGCCCCGATGTTCTCATTCTCCCGGACACTGTACCCCAGACCCGTGGTTCCCTTCTCCCTGACACTGTTACCCCAGCCCCGAGGATCCCTTCCCCCTGACATTGTTACCACAGCCCGAGGTTCCTTCTCCCTCACATTGTTACCCCAGCCCCGAGGTTCCCTTCTCCCTGACTCTGTTACCCCAGCCCCGAGGTTCGCTTCTCCCTGTCATTGTTACCGCAACCCCGTGGTTCCCTTCTCCCTGACACTGTTACCCCAGCCCCGAGGTTCCCTCTCCCTGACACTGTTACCCCCAGCCCCGAGTTTCCCTTCTCTCTGACAATGTTACCCCAGCCCCGAGGTTCCCTTCTCCCTGACACTGTTATCCCAGCCCGAGGTTCCCTTCCCCCTGTTCACTGTTACCCCCAGCCGCGAGGTTCCCTTCTCCCAGACACTGTTACCCCAGCCCCGACGTTCCCTTCTCCCTGACACTGGTACCCCAGCCCCAAGGTTCCCTTCTCCCTGACACTGTTACCCCAGCCCCGACGTTCCCTTCTCCCTGACACTGTCACCCCAGCCCCGAGGTTCCCTTCTCCCTGACACTGTTACCCCAGCCCCGAGGTTCCCTTCTCTCTGACACTTTTACCCCAGCCCCGAGGTTCCCTTCTCCCTGACACTGTTACCCCCAGCCCCGAGTTTCCCTTCTCCCTGACACGGTTACCCCAGCCCCGTGCTTCCCTTCTCCCTGACACTGTTACCCCAGCCCCAAGGTTCCCTCTCCCTGACACTGTTACCCCCAGCCCCGAGGTTCCCTTCTCCCTGTCACTGTTACTCCAGCCCCGAGGTTCCCTTCTCACTGAAACTGTTACCCCAGCCCCGAGTTTCCCTCTCTCTGACACTTTTACACTATCCCGACGTTCCCTTCTCCCTGACGCTGTTACCCCAGACACGAGTTTCCCTTCTCCCTGACACTGTTACCCCAGCCCCGAAGTTCCCTTCTCCCTGACACTGTTACCCCAGCCCCAAGGTTCCCTTTACTCCTACATTGTTACCACAGCCCCGAATTTCCCTTCTCCCCTGACACTGTTACCCCAGCCCCGAGCGTCCCATCTCTCTGACACTGTTATCCCAGCCCCTGAAGTTCCCTTCTCTCTGACACTGTTACCCCAGCCCCGAGCGTCCCTTCCCTCTGACACTGTAAACCACTGCCCCGTGGTTCCCTTCTCCCTGACACTTACCCCAGCCCCGAGGTTCCTTCTCTCTGACACTGTTACCCCAGCCCCGAGGTTCCCTTCTCCATTACACTGTTACCCCAGCCCCGAGGTTCCTTCTCCCTGACATTTTTACCCCAGCCCCGAGGTTCCCTTCTCCCTGACACTGTTACCCCAGCCCCGAGGTTCCCTTCTCCCTGACATTGTTACCCCAGCCCCGAGGATCCCTTCTCCCTGACATTGTTAACCCAGCCCCGAGGTTCCTTCTCCTTGACATTGTTACCCCAGCCCCGAGGTTCCCTTCTCACTGACACTGTTACCCCAGCCCCGAGGTTCCCTTCTCTCTGACATTGTTACCCCAGCCCCGAGGATCCCTTCTCCCTGACACTGTTACCCCAGCCCCGAGGTTCCCTTCTCTTTGACACTGTTACCCCAGCCCCGTGATTCCCTTCTCCCTGACATTGTTACCCCCAGCCCCGAGTTTCCCTTCTCACTGACACTGTTACCCCTGCCCCGAGTTTCCCTTCTCTCTGACACTGTTACCCCAGCCCTGAGGTTCCCTTCTCTCTGACACTGTTACCCCAGCCCCGAAGTTCCTTTCTCCCTGACACTGTTACCCCAGCCCCGAGGTTCCCTTCTCACTGACACTGTTACCCCAGCCCCGAGGATCCCTTTTCACTGACACTGTTACCCCAGCCCCGAGGTTCCCTTTTCTTTGGCACTGTTACCCCAGCCCCGTGGTTCCCTTCTCCCTGACATTGTTACCCCAGCCCCGAGGTTCCCTTTTCCTGACATTGTTATCCCAGCCCCGAGGTTCCCTTCTCCCTGACACTGTTATCCCAGCCCCGAGTATCCCTTCTCCCTGACACTGTTACCCCAGCCCCGTGGTTCCCTTCCCCCTGACACTGTTACCCCAGCCCCAAGGTTCCCTTCTCCCTGACACTGTTACCCAAGCCCCGACGTTCCCATCTCCCTGACACTGTTACCCCAGCCCCGATGTTCCCTTCTCCCTGACATTGTTACCCCGGCCCCAAGGTTCCCTTCTCCCTAACATTCTTACCCCAGCCCCGAGGTTCTCTTCTCCCTGGCATTGTTAACCCAGCCCCGAGGATCCCTTCTCCCTGACATTATTACCCCCGCCCCGAGGTTCCCTTCTCTCTGACAGTCTTATCCGGGCCCCGAGGTTCCCTTCTCCCTGACACTGTTACCCCAGCCCCGAGGTTCCATTCTCCATGATACTGTTACCCCAGCCCCTAGGTCGCCTTCTCCCTGGCACCGTTACCCCAGCCCCGAGGTTCACTTCCCTCTGACATTTTTTCTCCTGACCCGAGGTTCCCTTCTCCCTGACATTGTTACCCCAGCCCCGAGGTTCCTTCTCTCTGACATGTTACACCAGCCCCGAGGTTCCCTTCTCCCTGACACTGTTACCCCAGCCCCGAGGTTCCCCCCTCCCTGACATTGTTACCGCAACCCCGTGGTTCCCTTCTCCCTGACACTGTTACCCCAGCCCCGAGGTTCCCTTCTCCCTGACACTGTTACCCCAGCCCCGAGTTTCCCTTCTCCCTGACAATGTTACCCCAGCCCCGAGGTTCCCTTCTCCCTGACACTGTTATCCCAGCCCCGAGGTTCCCTTCCCACTGTTCACTGTTACCCCAGCCGCGAGGTTCCCTTCTCCCAGACACTGTTACCCCAGCCCCGACGTTCCCTTCTCCCTGACACTGGTACCCCAGCCCCAAGGTTCCCTTCTCCCTGACACTGTTACCCCAGCCCCGAGGTTCCCTTCTCCCTGACACTGTCACCCCAGCCCCGAGGTTCCCTTCTCCCTGACACTGTTACCCCAGCCCCGAGGTTCCTTCTCCCTGACAGTGTTACCCCAGCCCCGATGTTCTCTTCTCCCTGACACTGTTACCCCAGACCCGTGGTTCCCTTCTCCCTGACACTGTTACCCCAGCCCCGAGGATCCCTTCCCCCTGACATTGTTACCACAGCCCCGAGGTTCCTTCTCCCTCACATTGTTACCCCAGCCCCGAGGTTCCCTTCTCCTTGACTCTGTTACCCCAGCCCCGAGGTTCCCTTCTCCCTGACATTGTTACCCGCAACCCCGTGGTTCCCTTCTCCCTGACACTGTTACCCCAGCCCCGAGGTTCCCTTCTCCCTGACACTGTTACCCCAGCCCCGAGTTTCCCTTCTCTCTGACAATGTTACCCCAGCCCCGAGGTTCCCTTCTCCCTGACACTGTTATCCCAGCCCCGAGGTTCCCTTCCCCCTGTTCACTGTTACCCCAGCCGCGAGGTTCCCTTCTCCCAGACACTGTTACCCCAGCCCCGACGTTCCCTTCTCCCTGACACTGGTACCCCAGCCCCAAGGTTCCCTTCTCCCTGACACTGTTACCCCAGCCCCGAGGTTCCCTTCTCCCTGACACTGTCACCCCAGCCCCGAGGTTCCCTTCTCCCTGACACTGTTACCCCAGCCCAGAGGTTCCCTTCTCTCTGACACTTTTACCCCAGCCCCGAGGTTCCCTTCTCCCTGACACTGTTACCCCAGCCCCGAGTTTCCCTTCTCCCTGACACGGTTACCCCAGCCCCGTGCTTCCCTTCTCCCTGACACTGTTACCCCAGCCCCAAGGTTCCCTTCTCCCTGACACTGTTACCCCAGCCCCGAGGTTCCCTTCTCCCTGTCACTGTTACTCCAGCCCCGAGGTTCCCTTCTCACTGAAACTGTTACCCCAGCCCCGAGTTTCCCCTCTCTCTGACACTTTTACACTAGTCCCGACGTTCCCTTCTCCCTGACGCTGTTACCCCAGACACGAGTTTCCCTTCTCCCTGACACTGTTACCCCAGCCCCGAAGTTCCCTTCTCCCTGACACTGTTACCCCAGCCCCAAGGTTCCCTTTACTCCTACATTGTTACCCCAGCCCCGAATTTCCCTTCTCCCTGACACTGTTACCCCAGCCCCGAGCGTCCCATCTCTCTGACACTGTTACCCCAGCCCCGAGGTTCCCTTCTCTCTGACACTGTTACCCCAGCCCCGAGCGTCCCTTCCCTCTGACACTGTAACCACTGCCCCGTGGTTCCCTTCTCCCTGACACTGTTACCCCAGCCCCGAGGTTCCTTCTCTCTGACACTGTTACCCCAGCCCCGAGGTTCCCTTCTCCATTACACTGTTACCCCAGCCCCGAGGTTCCTTCTCCCTGACATTTTTACCCCAGCCCCGAGGTTCCCTTCTCCCTGACACTGTTACCCCCATCCCCGAGGTTCCCTTCTCCCTGACATTGTTACCCCAGCCCCGAGGATCCCTTCTCCCTGACATTGTTAACCCAGCCCCGAGGTTCCTTCTCCCTGACATTGTTACCCCAGCCCCGAGGTTCCCTTCTCACTGACACTGTTACCCCAGCCCCGAGGTTCCCTTCTCTCTGACACTGTTACCCCAGCCCCGAGGATCCCTTCTCCCTGACACTGTTACCCCAGCCCCGAGGTTCCCTTCTCTTTGACACTGTTACCCCAGCCCCGTGATTCCCTTCTCCCTGACATTGTTAACCCAGCCCCGAGTTTCCCTTCTCACTGACACTGTTACCCCTGCCCCGAGTTTCCCTTCTCTCTGACACTGTTACCCCAGCCCTGAGGTTCCCTTCTCTCTGACACTGTTACCCCAGCCCCGAAGTTCCTTTCTCCCTGACACTGTTACCCCAGCCCCGAGGTTCCCTTCTCACTGACACTGTTACCCCAGCCCCGAGGATCCCTTTTCACTGACACTGTTACCCCAGCCCCGAGGTTCCCTTTTCTTTGGCACTGTTACCCCAGCCCCGTGGTTCCCTTCTCCCTGACATTGTTACCCCAGCCCCGAGGTTCCCTTTTCTTGACATTGTTACCCCAGCCCCGAGGTTCCCTTCTCCCTGACACTGTTATCCCAGCCCCGAGTATCCCTTCTCCCTGACACTGTTACCCCAGCCCCGTGGTTCCCTTCCCCCTGACACTGTTACCCAAGCCCCAAGGTTCCCTTCTCCCTGACACTGTTACCCAAGCCCCGACGTTCCCATCTCCCTGACACTGTTACCCCAGCCCCGATGTTCCCTTCTCCCTGACATTGTTACCCCGGCCCCAAGGTTCCCTTCTCCCTAACATTGTTACCCCAGCCCCGAGGTTCTCTTCTCCCTGACATTGTTAACCCAGCCCCGAGGATCCCTTCTCCCTGACATTATTACCCCCGCCCCGAGGTTCCCTTCTCTCTGACAGTCTTATCCGGGCCCCGAGGTTCCCTTCTCCCTGACACTGTTACCCCAGCCCCGAGGTTCCATTCTCCATGATACTGTTACCCCAGCCCCTAGGTCGCCTTCTCCCTGGCACCGTTACCCCAGCCCCGAGGTTCACTTCCCTCTGACATTTTTTCTCCTGACCCGAGGTTCCCTTCTCCCTGACATTGTTACCCCAGCCCCGAGGTTCCTTCTCTCTGACACTGTTACACCAGCCCCGAGGTTCCCTTCTCCCTGACACTGTTACCCCAGCCCCGAGGTTCCCCCCTCCCTGACATTGTTACCGCAACCCCGTGGTTCCCTTCTCCCTGACACTGTTACCCCAGCCCCGAGGTTCCCTTCTCCCTGACACTGTTACCCCAGCCCCGAGTTTCCCTTCTCTCTGACAATGTTACCCCAGCCCCGAGGTTCCCTTCTCCCTGACACTGTTATCCCAGCCCCGAGGTTCCCTTCCCACTGTTCACTGTTACCCCAGCCGCGAGGTTCCCTTCTCCCAGACACTGTTACCCCAGCCCCGACGTTCCCTTCTCCCTGACACTGGTACCCCAGCCCCAAGGTTCCCTTCTCCCTGACACTGTTACCCCAGCCCCGAGGTTCCCTTCTCCCTGACACTGTCACCCCAGCCCCGAGGTTCCCTTCTCCCTGACACTGTTACCCCAGCCCCGAGGTTCCCTTCTCTCTGACACTTTTACCCCAGCCCCGAGGTTCCCTTCTCCCTGACACTGTTACCCCAGCCCCGAGTTTCCCTTCTCCCTGACACGGTTACCCCAGCCCCGTGCTTCCCTTCTCCCTGACACTGTTACCCCAGCCCCAAGGTTTCCTTCTCCCTGACACTGTTACACCAGCCCCGAGGTTCCCTTCTCCCTGACACTGTTACCCCAGCCCCGAGGTTCCCTTCTCACTGACACTGTTACCCCAGCTCCGAGGTTCCCCTCTCTCTGACACTTTTACACTAGTCCCGAGGTTCCCTTCTCCCTGACACTGTTACCCCAGACTCGAGGTTCCCTTCTCCATGACACTGTTACCCCAGCCCCGAAGTTCCCTTCTACCTGACACTGTTACCCCAGCCCCGAGGTTCCCTTCTCTCTGACATTGTTATCCCAGCCCCGAGGTTCCCTTCTCCCTGACACTGTTACCCCAGCCCCGAGCGTCCCTTCTCTCTGACATTGTTACCCCAGCCCCGAATTTCCCTTCTGCGTGACACTGTTACCCCAGCCCCGAGGTTCCCTTCTCCCTGACACTGTTACCCCAGCCCCGAGGTTCCCTTCTCCCTGACACTGTTACACCAGCCCCGAGGTTCCTTCTCCCTGACACTGTTACCCCAGCCCCGAGGTTCCCTTCGCCCTGACACTGTTACCCCAGCCCCGAGGTTCCTTCTCCCTGACAGTGTTACCCCAGCCCCGATGTTCTCTTCTCCCTGACACTGTTACCCCAGCCCCGAGGTTCCCTTCTCCCTGACATTGTTACCACAGCCCCGAGATTCCTTCTCCCTCACATTGTCACCCCAGCCCCGAGGTTCCCTTCTCCCTGACACTGTTACCCCAGCCCCTAGGTTCCCTTCTCACTGACACTGTTACCCCAGCCCCGAGGATCCCTTCTCACTGACACTGTTACCCCAGCCCCGAGGTTCCCTTTTCCCTGACACTGTTACCCCAGCCCAGAGTTTCCCTTCTCTCTGACACTGTTACCCCAGCCCCGATGTTCGCTTCTCTCAGACACTGTTACCCCTGGCCCGAGGTTCCCTTCTCCCTGACACTGTTACCCCAGCCCCGAGTTTCCCTTCTCTCTGACACTGTTACCCCAGCCCTGAGTTTCCCTTCTCCCTGACACGGTTACCACAGCCCCGTGCTTCCCTTCTCCCTGACACTGTTACCCTAGCCCCAAGGTTCCCTTCTCACTGACACTGTTACCCCAGCCCCGAGGTTCCCTTCTCCCTGACACTGTTACCCCAGCCCCGAGGTTCCCTTCTCACTGACACTGTTACCCCAGCCCCGAGTTTCCCCTCTCTCTGACACTTTTACACTAGTCCCGAGGTTCCCTTCTCCCTGACGCTGTTACCCCAGACACGAGGTTCCCTTCTCCCTGACACTGTTACCCCAGCCCCGTGGTTCCCTTCTCCCTGACATTGTTACCCCAGCCGCGAGGTTCCCTTCTCCCTGACATTGTTACCCCTGCCCCGAGATTCCCTTCTCCCTGACATTGTTACCCCTGCCCCCAGGTTCACTTCTCCCTGACACTTTTACCCCAGCCCCAAAGTTCCCTTCTCCCTGACACTGTTACCCCAGCCCCAAGGTTCCCTTCTCTCTGACATTGTTACCCCAGCCCCGAATTTCCCTTCTCCCTGACACTGTTACCCCAGCCCCGAGCGTCCCTTCTCTCTGACACTGTTACCCCAGCCCCGAGGTTCCCTTCTCTCTGACACTGTTACCCCAGCCCCGAGCGTCCCTTCCCTCTGTCACTGTTACCCCTGCCCCGTGGTTCCATTCTCCCTGACACTGTTACCCCAGCCCCGAGGTTCCCTTCTCCCTGATATTGTTACCACAGCCCCGAGGTTCCTTCTCCCTCACATTGTTACCCCAGCCCCGAGGTTCCCTTCTCCCTGACACTGTTACCCCAGCCCCGTGGTTCCCTTCTCACTGACATTGTTACCCTAGCCCCGAGGATCCCTTCTCACTGACACTGTTACCCCAGCCCCTAGGTTCCCTTCTCTTTGGCACTGTTATCCCAGCCCCGTGGTTCCCTTCTCCCTGACATTTTTACCCCAGCCCCGAGTTTCCCTTCTCACTGACACTGTTACCCCAGCCCCGAGTTTCCCTTCTCTCTGACACTATTACCCCAGCCCCGAGGTTCCCTTTTCTCTGACACTGTTACCCCAGCACAGAGATTCCCTTCTCTCTGACACTGTTACCCCAGCCCCGATGTTCGCTTCTCTCTGACACTGTTACCCCTGGCCCGAGGTTCCCTTCTCCCTGACACTGTTACCCCAGCCCCGAGGTTCCCTTCTCTCTGACACTGTTACCCTAGCCCTGAGTTTCCGTTCTCCCTGACACGGTTACCCCGCCCCGTGCTTCCCTTCTCCCTGACACTGTTACCCCAGCCCCAAGGTTCCCTTCTCCCTTACACTGTTACCCCAGCCCCGAGGTTCCCTTCTCCCTGACACTGTTACCCCAGCCCCGAGGTTCCCTTCTCACTGACACTGTTACCCCAGCCCCGAGTTTCCCCTCTCTCTGACACTTTTACACTAGTCCCGAGGTTCCCTTCTCCCTGACGCTGTTACCCGAGACACGAGGTTCCCTTCTCCCTGAAACTGTTACCCCAGCCCCGTGGTTCCCTTCTCCCTGACATTGTTACCCCAGCCCCGAGGTTCCCTTCTCCCTGACATTGTTAGCCCTGCCCCGAGGTTCCCTTCTCCCTGACATTGTTACCCCTGCCCCCAGGTTCACTTCTCCCTGACACTTTTACCCCAGCCCCAAAGTTCCCTTCTCCCTGTCACTGTTACCCCAGCCCCGAGGTTCCCTTCTCCCTGACATTGTTACCGCAACCCCGTGGTTCCCTTCTCCCTGACACTGTTACCCCAGCCCCGAGGTTCCCTTCTCCCTGACACTGTTACCCCAGCCCCGAGTTTCCCTTCTCCCTGACACTGTTACCCCAGCCCCGAGGTTCCCTTCTCCCTGACACTGTTACCCCAGCCCCGAGGTTCCCTTCTCACTGACACTGTTACCCCAGCCCCGAGTTTCCCCTCTCTCTGACACTTTTACACTAGTCCCGAGGTTCCCTTCTCCCTGATACTGTTACCCCAGCCCCTAGGTCGCCTTCCCCCTGGCACCGTTACCCCAGCCCCGAGGTTCACTTCCCTCTGACATTTTTTCTCCAGACCCGAGGTTCCCTTCTCCCTGACATTGTTACCCCAGCCCCGAGGTTCCCTTCTCTCTGACACTGTTACTCCAGCCCCGAGGTTCCCTTCTCACTGACACTGGTACCCCAGCCCCGAGGTTCCCTTCTCCCTGACATTGTGACCGCAACCCCGTGGTTCCCTTCTCCCTGACACTGTTACCCCAGCCCCGAGTTTCCCTTCTCCCTGACACTGTTACCCCAGCCCCGAGTTTCCCTTCTCTCTGACAATGTTACCCCAGCCCCGAGGTTCCCTTCTCCCTGACACTGTTATCCCAGCCCCGAGGTTCCCTTCCCCCTGTTCACTGTTACCCCAGCCGCGAGGTTCCCTTCTCCTGACACTGTTACCCCAGCCCCGACGTTCCCTTCTCCCTGACACTGGTACCCCAGCCCCAAGTTTCCCTTCTCCCTGACACTGTTACCCCAGCCCCGAGGTTCCCTTCTCCCTGACACTGTCACCCCCGCCCCGAGGTTCCCTTCTCCCTGACACTGTTACCCCAGCCCCGAGGTTCCCTTCTCTCTGACACTTTTACCCCAGCCCCGAGGTTCCCTTCTCACTGACACTGTTACCCCAGCCCCGAGTTTCCCTTCTCCCTGACACGGTTACCCCAGCCCCGTGCTTCCCTTCTCCCTGACACTGTTACCCCAGCCCCAAGGTTCCCTTCTCCCTGACACTGTTACACCAGCCCCGAGGTTCCCTTCTCCCTGACACTGTTACCCCAGCCCCGAGGTTCCCTTCTCACTGACACTGTTACCCCAGCTCCGAGGTTCCCGTCTCTCTGACACTTTTACACTAGTCCCGAGGTTCCCTTCTCCCTGACACTGTTACCCCAGACTCGAGGTTCCCTTCTCCATGACACTGTTACCCCAGCCCCGAAGTTCCCTTCTCCCTGACACTGTTACCCCAGCCCCGAGGTTCCCTTCTCTCTGACATTGTTATCCCAGCCCCGAGGTTCCCTTCTCCCTGACACTGTTACCCCAGCCCCGAGCGTCCCTTCTCTCTGACATTGTTACCCCAGCCCCGAATTTCCCTTCTGCCTGACACTGTTACCCCAGCCCCGAGCGTCCCTTCTCCCTGACACTGTTACCCCAGCCCCGAGGTTCCCTTCTCCCTGACACGGTTACCCCAGCCCCGAGGTTCCTTCTCCCTGATACTGTTACCCCAGCCCCGAGGTTCCCTTCTCCCTGACACTGTAACCCCAGCCCCGAGGTTCCTTCTCCCTGACAGTGTTACCCCAGCCCCGATGTTCTCTTCTCCCTGACACTGTTACACCAGCCCCGAGGTTCCCTTCTCCCTGACATTGTTACCACAGCCCCGAGGTTCCTTCTCCCTCACATTGTTACCCCAGCCCCGAGGTTCCCTTCTCCCTAACATTGTTACCCCAGCCCCGAGGTTCTCTTCTCCCTGACATTGTTAACCCAGCCCCGAGGATCCCTTCTCCCTGACATTATTACCCCCGCCCCAAGGTTCCCTTCTCTCTGACAGTCTTAGCCGGGCCCCGAGGTTCCCTTCTCCCTGACACTGTTACCCCAGGCCCGAGGTTCAATTCTCCCTGATACTGTTACCCCAGCCCCTAGGTCGCCTTCTCCCTGGCACCGTTACCCCAGCCCCGAAGTTCACTTCCCTCTGACATTTTTTCTCCAGACCCAAGGTTCCCTTCTCCCTGACATTGTTACCCCAGCCCCGAGGTTCCCTTCTCTCTGACACTGTTACTCCAGCCCCGAGGTTCCCTTCTCCCTGACATTGTTACCGCAACCCCGTGGTTCCCTTCTCCCTGACACTGTTACCCCAGCCCCGAGGTTCCCTTCTCCCTGACACTGTTACCCCAGCCCCGAGTGTCCCTTCTCTCTGACAATGTTACCCCAGCCCCGAGGTTCCCTTCTCCCTGACACTGTTATCCCAGCCCCGATGTTCCCTTCCCCCTGTTCACTGTTACCCCAGCCGCGAGGTTCCCTTCTCCCTGACACTCTTACCCCAGCCCCGACGTTCCCTTCTCCCTGACACTGGTACCCCAGCCACAAGGTTCCCTTCTCCCTGACACTGTTACCCCAGCCCCGAGGTTCCCTTCTCCCTGACACTGTCACCCCAGCCCCGAGGTTCCCTTCTCCCTGACACTGTTACCCCAGCCCCGAGGTTCCCTTCTCTCTGACACTTTTACCCCAGCCCCGAGGTTCCCTTCTCGCTGACACTTTTACCCCAGCCCCGAGTTTCCCTTCTCCCTGACACGGTTACCCCAGCCCCGTGCTTCCCTTCTCCCTGACACTGTTACCCCAGCCCCAAGGTTCCCTTCTCCCTGACACTGTTACACCAGCCCCGAGGTTCCCTTCTCCCTGACACTGTTACCCCAGCCCCGAGGTTCCCTTCTCACTGACACTGTTACCCCAGCTCCGAGGTTCCCCTCTCTCTGACACTTTTACACTAGTCCCGAGGTTCCCTTCTCCCTGACACTGTTACCCCAGACTCGAGGTTCCCTTCTCCATGACACTGTTACCCCAGCCCCGAAGTTCCCTTCTCCCTGACACTGTTACCCCAGCCCCGAGGTTCCCTTCTCTCTGACATTGTTATGCCAGCCCCGAGTTTCCCTTCTCCCTGACACTGTTACCCCAGCCCCGAGCGTCCCTTCTCTCTGACATTGTTACCCCAGCCCCGAATTTCCCTTCTGCCTGACACTGTTACCCCAGCCCCGAGCGTCCCTTCTCCCTGACACTGTTACCCCAGCCCCTAGGTTCCCTTCTCCCTGACACTGTTACCACAGCCCCGAGGTTCCTTCTCCCTGACACTGTTACCCCAGCCCCGAGGTTCCCTTCTCCCAGACACTGTTACCCCAGCCCCGAGGTTCCTTCTCCCTGACAGTGTTACCCCAGCCCCGATGTTCTCTTCTCCCTGACACTGTTACCCCAGACCCGTGGTTCCCTTCTCCCTGACACTGTTACCCCAGCCCCGAGGATCCCTTCCCCCTGACATTGTTACCACAGCCCCGAGGTTCCTTCTCCCTCACATTGTTACCCCCAGCCCCGAGGTTCCCTTCTCCCTGACTCTGTTACCCCAGCCCCGAGGTTCCCTTCTCCCTGACATTGTTACCGCAACCCCGTGGTTCCCTTCTCCCTGACACTGTTACCCCAGCCCCGAGGTTCCCTTCTCCCTGACACTGTTACCCCAGCCCCGAGTTTCCCTTCTCTCTGACAATGTTACCCCAGCCCCGAGGTTCCCTTCTCCCTGACACTGTTATCCCAGCCCCGAGGTTCCCTTCCCCCTGTTCACTGTTACCCCAGCCGCGAGGTTCCCTTCTCCCTGACACTGTTACCCCAGCCCCGACGTTCCCTTCTCCCTGACACTAGTACCCCAGCCCCAAGGTTCCCTTCTCCCTGACACTGTTACCCCAGCCCCGAGGTTCCCTTCTCCCTGACACTGTCACCCCAGCCCCGAGGTTCCCTTCTCCCTGACACTGTTACCCCAGCCCCGAGGTTCCCTTCTCTCTGACACTTTTACCCCAGCCCCGAGGTTCCCTTCTCCCTGACATTGTTACCCCAGCCCCGAGTTTCCCTTCTCCCTGACACGGTTACCCCAGCCCCGTGCTTCCCTTCTCCCTGACACTGTTACCCCAGCCCCGAGGTTCCCTTCTCACTGACACTGTTACCCCAGCCCCGAGTTTCCCCTCTCTCTGACACTTTTACACTAGTCCCGAGGTTCCCTTCTCCCTGATACTGTTACCCCAGCCCCTAGGTCGCCTTCCCCCTGGCACCGTTACCCCAGCCCCGAGGTTCACTTCCCTCTGACATTTTTTCTCCAGACCCGAGGTTCCCTTCTCCCTGACATTGTTACCCCAGCCCCGAGGTTCCCTTCTCTCTGACACTGTTACTCCAGCCCCGAGGTTCCCTTCTCACTGACACTGGTACCCCAGCCCCGAGGTTCCCTTCTCCCTGACATTGTGACCGCAACCCCGTGGTTCCCTTCTCCCTGACACTGTTACCCCAGCCCCGAGTTTCCCTTCTCCCTGACACTGTTACCCCAGCCCCGAGTTTCCCTTCTCTCTGACAATGTTACCCCAGCCCCGAGGTTCCCTTCTCCCTGACACTGTTATCCCAGCCCCGAGGTTCCCTTCCCCCTGTTCACTGTTACCCCAGCCGCGAGGTTCCCTTCTCCTGACACTGTTACCCCAGCCCCGACGTTCCCTTCTCCCTGACACTGGTACCCCAGCCCCAAGTTTCCCTTCTCCCTGACACTGTTACCCCAGCCCCGAGGTTCCCTTCTCCCTGACACTGTCACCCCCGCCCCGAGGTTCCCTTCTCCCTGACACTGTTACCCCAGCCCCGAGGTTCCCTTCTCTCTGACACTTTTACCCCAGCCCCGAGGTTCCCTTCTCACTGACACTGTTACCCCAGCCCCGAGTTTCCCTTCTCCCTGACACGGTTACCCCAGCCCCGTGCTTCCCTTCTCCCTGACACTGTTACCCCAGCCCCAAGGTTCCCTTCTCCCTGACACTGTTACACCAGCCCCGAGGTTCCCTTCTCCCTGACACTGTTACCCCAGCCCCGAGGTTCCCTTCTCACTGACACTGTTACCCCAGCTCCGAGGTTCCCGTCTCTCTGACACTTTTACACTAGTCCCGAGGTTCCCTTCTCCCTGACACTGTTACCCCAGACTCGAGGTTCCCTTCTCCATGACACTGTTACCCCAGCCCCGAAGTTCCCTTCTCCCTGACACTGTTACCCCAGCCCCGAGGTTCCCTTCTCTCTGACATTGTTATCCCAGCCCCGAGGTTCCCTTCTCCCTGACACTGTTACCCCAGCCCCGAGCGTCCCTTCTCTCTGACATTGTTACCCCAGCCCCGAATTTCCCTTCTGCCTGACACTGTTACCCCAGCCCCGAGCGTCCCTTCTCCCTGACACTGTTACCCCAGCCCCGAGGTTCCCTTCTCCCTGACACTGTTACCCCAGCCCCGAGGTTCCTTCTCCCTGACACTGTTACCCCAGCCCCGAGGTTCCCTTCTCCCTGACACTGTAACCCCAGCCCCGAGGTTCCTTCTCCCTGACAGTGTTACCCCAGCCCCGATGTTCTCTTCTCCCTGACACTGTTACACCAGCCCCGAGGTTCCCTTCTCCCTGACATTGTTACCACAGCCCCGAGGTTCCTTCTCCCTCACATTGTTACCCCAGCCCCGAGGTTCCCATCTCCCTAACATTGTTACCCCCAGCCCCGAGGTTCTCTTCTCCCTGACATTGTTAACCCAGCCCCGAGGATCCCTTCTCCCTGACATTATTACCCCCCGCCCCAAGGTTCCCTTCTCTCTGACAGTCTTAGCCGGGCCCCGAGGTTCCCTTCTCCCTGACACTGTTACCCCAGGCCCGAGGTTCAATTCTCCCTGATACTGTTACCCCAGCCCCTAGGTCGCCTTCTCCCTGGCACCGTTACCCCAGCCCCGTGGTTCACTTCCCTCTGACATTTTTTCTCCAGACCCAAGGTTCCCTTCTCCCTGACATTGTTACCCCAGCCCCGAGGTTCCCTTCTCTCTGACACTGTTACTCCAGCCCCGAGGTTCCCTTCTCCCTGACATTGTTACCGCAACCCCGTGGTTCCCTTCTCCCTGACACTGTTACCCCAGCCCCGAGGTTCCCTTCTCCCTGACACTGTTACCCCAGCCCCGAGTGTCCCTTCTCTCTGACAATGTTACCCCAGCCCCGAGGTTCCCTTCTCCCTGACACTGTTATCCCAGCCCCGATGTTCCCTTCCCCCTGTTCACTGTTACCCCAGCCGCGAGGTTCCCTTCTCCCTGACACTCTTACCCCAGCCCCGACGTTCCCTTCTCCCTGACACTGGTACCCCAGCCACAAGGTTCCCTTCTCCCTGACACTGTTACCCCAGCCCCGAGGTTCCCTTCTCCCTGACACTGTCACCCCAGCCCCGAGGTTCCCTTCTCCCTGACACTGTTACCCCAGCCCCGAGGTTCCCTTCTCTCTGACACTTTTACCCCAGCCCCGAGGTTCCCTTCTCGCTGACACTTTTACCCCAGCCCCGAGTTTCCCTTCTCCCTGACACGGTTACCCCAGCCCCGTGCTTCCCTTCTCCCTGACACTGTTACCCCAGCCCCAAGGTTCCCTTCTCCCTGACACTGTTACACCAGCCCCGAGGTTCCCTTCTCCCTGACACTGTTACCCCAGCCCCGAGGTTCCCTTCTCACTGACACTGTTACCCCAGCTCCGAGGTTCCCCTCTCTCTGACACTTTTACACTAGTCCCGAGGTTCCCTTCTCCCTGACACTGTTACCCCAGACTCGAGGTTCCCTTCTCCATGACACTGTTACCCCAGCCCCGAAGTTCCCTTCTCCCTGACACTGTTACCCCAGCCCCGAGGTTCCCTTCTCTCTGACATTGTTATCCCAGCCCCGAGTTTCCCTTCTCCCTGACACTGTTACCCCAGCCCCGAGCGTCCCTTCTCTCTGACATTGTTACCCCAGCCCCGAATTTCCCTTCTGCCTGACACTGTTACCCCAGCCCCGAGCGTCCCTTCTCCCTGACACTGTTACCCCAGCCCCTAGGTTCCCTTCTCCCTGACACTGTTACCACAGCCCCGAGGTTCCTTCTCCCTGACACTGTTACCCCAGCCCCGAGGTTCCCTTCTCCCAGACACTGTTACCCCAGCCCCGAGGTTCCTTCTCCCTGACAGTGTTACCCCAGCCCCGATGTTCTCTTCTCCCTGACACTGTTACCCCAGACCCGTGGTTCCCTTCTCCCTGACACTGTTACCCCAGCCCCGAGGATCCCTTCCCCCTGACATTGTTACCACAGCCCCGAGGTTCCTTCTCCCTCACATTGTTACCCCAGCCCCGAGGTTCCCTTCTCCCTGACTCTGTTACCCCAGCCCCGAGGTTCCCTTCTCCCTGACATTGTTACCGCAACCCCGTGGTTCCCTTCTCCCTGACACTGTTACCCCAGCCCCGAGGTTCCCTTCTCCCTGACACTGTTACCCCAGCCCCGAGTTTCCCTTCTCTCTGACAATGTTACCCCAGCCCCGAGGTTCCCTTCTCCCTGACACTGTTATCCCAGCCCCGAGGTTCCCTTCCCCCTGTTCACTGTTACCCCCAGCCGCGAGGTTCCCTTCTCCCTGACACTGTTACCCCAGCCCCGACGTTCCCTTCTCCCTGACACTGGTACCCCAGCCCCAAGGTTCCCTTCTCCCTGACACTGTTACCCCAGCCCCGAGGTTCCCTTCTCCCTGACACTGTCACCCCAGCCCCGAGGTTCCCTTCTCCCTGACACTGTTACCCCAGCCCCGAGGTTCCCTTCTCTCTGACACTTTTACCCCAGCCCCGAGGTTCCCTTCTCCCTGACATTGTTACCCCAGCCCCGAGTTTCCCTTCTCCCTGACACGGTTACCCCAGCCCCGTGCTTCCCTTCTCCCTGACACTGTTACCCCAGCCCCAAGGTTCCCTTCTCCCTGACACTGTTACACCAGCCCCGAGGTTCCCTTCTCCCTGACACTGTTACCCCAGCCCCGAGGTTCCCTTCTCACTGACACTGTTACCCCAGCTCCGAGGTTCCCCTCTCTCTGACAATTTTACACTAGTCCCGAGGTTCCCTTCTCCCTGACACTGTGACCCCAGACTCGAGGTTCCCTTCTCCATGACACTGTTACCCCAGCCCCGAAGTTCCCTTCTCCCTGACACTGTTACCCCCAGCCCCGAGGTTCCCTTCTCTCTGACATTGTTATCCCAGCCCCGAGGTTCCCTTCTCCCTGACACTGTTACCCCAGCCCCGAGCGTCCCTTCTCTCTGACATTGTTACCCCAGCCCCGAATTTCCCTTCTGCCTGACACTGTTACCCCAGCCCCGAGCGTCCCTTCTCCCTGACACTGTTACCCCAGCCCCGAGGTTCCCTTCTCCCTGACACAGTTACCCCAGCCCCGAGGTTCCTTCTCCCTGACACTGTTACACCAGCCCCGAGGTTCCCTTCTCCCTGACACTGTTACCCCAGCCCCGAGGTTCCTTCTCCCTGACAGTGTTACCCCAGCCCCGATGTTCTCTTCTCCCTGACACTGTTACCCCAGCCCCGAGGTTCCCTTCTCCCTGACACTGTTACCCCAGACCCGAGGATCCCTTCCCCCTGATATTGTTACCACAGCCCCGAGGTTCCTTCTCCCTCACATTGTTACCCCAGCCCCGAGGTTCCCTTCTCCCTGACACTGTTACCCCAGCCCCGAGGTTCCCTTCTCACTGACACTGTTACCCCCAGCCCCGAGGATCCCTTCTCACTGACACTGTTACCCCAGCCCCGAGGTTCCCTTCTCTTTGGCACTGTTATCCCAGCCCCGTGGTTCCCTTCTCCCTGACATTTTTACCCCAGCCCCGAGTTTCCCTTCTCACTGACACTGTTACCCCAGCCCCGAGTTTCCCTTCTCTCTGACACTGTTACCCCAGCCCCGAGGTTCCCTTTTCTCTGACACTGTTACCCCAGCCCAGAGTTTCCCTTCTCTCTGACACTGTTACCCCAGCCCCGATGTTCGCTTCTGTCTGACACTGTTACCCCTGGCCCGAGGTTCCCTTCTCCCTGACACTGTTACCCCAGCCCCGAGGTTCCCTTCTCTCTGACACTGTTACCCCAGCCCTGAGTTTCCCTTCTCCCTGACACGGTTACCACAGCCCCGTGCTTCCCTTCTCACTGACAC